>OX421961.1:34024678-34744504 GCA_949128115.1 Anaspis maculata
TGGGTTTAAGTCTGAAGTCACGTGGGTTGAAGCCTCAAGTCACGTGGGTTGAAGCCTGAAGTCACGTGGGTTGAAGCCTGAATTTTTCAATAACAAATATGTCTTTAGTTTTTCGATATTCGTGTTCTTCCGTCAGATATTGCGTTTGGAACAAGTAGCTGCCTACTTCAAAAGTGGTGACCGATCGTTTTAAAAGTCACGTGGGTTGAAGCCTGGAGTCACGTGGGTTGAAGCCTGAAGTCACGTGGGTTGAAGCCTGAAGTCACGTGGGTTGGCGCCTGAAGTCACGTGGGTTGAAGCCTGAAGTCACGTGGGTTGAAGCCTGAATTTTTTCAATAACAAATATGTCTATAGTTTTTCGGTATTCGTGTTCTTCCGTCAGATATTGCGTTTGGAACAAGTAGCTGCCAACTTCAGAAGCGGTGACCGATCGTTTTAAAAGTCACGTGGGTTGAAGCCTGGAGTCACGTGGGTTGAAGCCTGAAGTCACGTGGGTTGAAGCCTGAATTCTTCCAATAACAAATATGTCTTTAGTTTTTCGATATTCGTGTTCTTCCGACAGATATTGCGTTTGGAAGAAATAGCTGCCAACTTCAAAAGTGGTGACCGATCGTTTTGAAAGTCACGTGGGTTGAAGCCTTGAGTCACGTGGGTTGAGGCCTGAAGTCACGTGGGTTGAAGCCTGAAGTCACGTGGGTTGAAGCCTGAATTTTTTCAATAACAAATATGTCTTTAGTTTTCCGATATTCGTGTTCTTCCGTCAGATATTGCGTTTGGAACAAGTAGCTGCCTACTTCAAAAGTGGTGACCGATCGTTTTAAAAGTCACGTGGGTTGACGCCTGGAGTTACGTGGGTTGAAGCCTGAAGTCACGTGGGTTGAAGCCTGAAGTCACGTGGGTTGGAGCCTGGAGTCACGTGGGTTGAAGCCTGAATTTTTTCAATGACAAATATGTCTTTAGTTCTTCGATATTCGTGTTCTTCCGTCAGATATTGCGTTTGGAACAAGTAGCTGCCAACTTCAAAAGTGGTGACCGATCGTTTTAAAAGTCACGTGGGTTGAAGCCTGGAGTCACGTGGGTTGAAGCCTGAAGTCACGTGGGTTGAAGCCTAATGTCACGTGGGTTGGAGCCTGAATTTTTTCAATAACAAATATGTCTTTAGTTCTCTAATATTCGTGTTCTTCCGTCAGATATTGCGTTTGGAACAAGTAGCTGCCAACTTCAAAAGTGGTGACCGATTGTTTTAAAAGTCACGTGGGTTGAAGCCAGGAGTCACGTGGGTTGAAGCCTGAAGTCACGTGAGTTGAAGCCTGAAGTCACGTGGGTTGAAGCCTGAATTTTTTCAATAACAAATATGTCTTTAGTTTTTCGATATTCGTGTTTTTCCGTCAGATATTGCGTTTGGAACAAGTAGCTGCCAACTTCAAAAGTGGTGACCGATCGTTTTGAAAGTCACGTGGGTTGAAGCCCGGAGTCACGTGGGTTGAAGCCTGAAGTCACGTGGGTTGAAGCCTGAAGTCACGTGGGATGAAGCCTGAATTTTTTCAATAACAAATATGTCTTTAGTTTTTCGATTATCGTGTTCTTCCGTCAGATATTGCGTTTGGAAAGAGTAGCTGCCAACTTCAAAAGTGGTGACCGATCGTTTTAAAAGTTACGTGGGTTGAAGCCTGGAGTCACGTGGGTTGAAGCCTGAAGTCACGTGGGTTGAATCCTGAAGTCACGTGGGTTGAAGCCTGAATTTTTTCAATGAGAAATATGTCTTTAGTTTTTCGATATTTGTGTTCTTCCGTCAGATATTGCGTTTGGAACAAGTAGCTGCCAACTTCAAAAGTGGTGACCGATCGTTTTAAAAGTCACGTGGGTTGAAGCCTGGAGTCACGTGGGTTGAAGCCTGAAGTCACGTGGGTTGAAGCCTGAAGTCACGTGGGTTGAAGCCTGAATTTTTTCAATAACAAATCGATATTCGTGTTTTTCCGTCAGATATTGCGTTTGGAACAAGTAGCTGCCAACTTTAAAAGCGGTGAACGATCGTTTTAAAAGTCACGTGGGTTGAAGCCTTGAGTCACGTGGGTTGAAGCCTGAAGTCACGTGGGTTGAAGCTCAAAGTCACGTGGGTTGAAGCCTGAATTTTTTCAATAACAAATATGTCTTTAGTTTTCCGATATTCGTGTTCTTCCGTCAGATATTGCGTTTGGAACAAGTAGCTGCCAACTTCAAAAGTGGTGACCGATCGTTTTAAAAGTCACGTGGGTTGAAGCCTGGAGTCACGTGGGTTGAGGCCTTAAGTCACGTGGGTTGAAGCTTGAAGTCACGTGGGTTGAAGCCTGAATTTTTTCAATAACAAATATGTCTTTAGTTCTTCGATATTCGTGTTCTTCCGTCAGATATTGCGTTTGGAACAAGTAGCTGCCTACTTCAAAAGTGGTGACCGATCGTTTTAAAAGTCACGTGGGTTGACGCCTGGAGTTACGTGGGTTGAAGCCTGAAGTCACGTGGGTTGAAGCCTGAAGTCACGTGGGTTGGAGCCTGAAGTCACGTGGGTTGAAGCCTGAATTTTTTCAATGACAAATATGTCTTTAGTTCTTCGATATTCGTGTTCTTCCGTCAGATATCGCGTTTGGAACAAGTAGCTGCCAACTTCAAAAGTGGTGACCGATCGTTTTAAAAGTCACGTGGGTTAAAGCCTGGAGTCACGTGGGTTGAAGCCTGAAGTCACGTGGGTTGAAGCCTAATGTCACGTGGGTTGGAGCCTGAATTTTTTCAATAACAAATATGTCTTTAGTTCTCTAATATTCGTGTTCTTCCGTCAGATATTGCGTTTGGAACAAGTAGCTGCCAACTTCAAAAGTGGTGACCGATTGTTTCAAAAGTCACGTGGGTTGAAGCCAGGAGTCACGTGGGTTGAAGCCTGAAGTCACGTGAGTTGAAGCCTGAAGTCACGTGGGTTGAAGCCTGAATTTTTTCAATAACAAATATGTCTTTAGTTTTTCGATATTCGTGTTTTTCCGTCAGATATTGCGTTTGGAACAAGTAGCTGCCAACTTCAAAAGTGGTGACCGATCGTTTTGAAAGTCACGTGGGTTGAAGCCTGGAGTCACGTGGGTTGAAGCCTGAAATCACGTGGGTTGAAGCCTGAAGTCACGTGGGTTGAAGCCTGAATTTTTTCAATGACAAATATGTCTTTAGTTTTTCGATATTCGTGTTCTCCCGTCAGATATTGCGTTTGGAACAAGTAGCTGCCAACTTCAAAAGTGGTGAACGATCGTTTCAAAAGTCACGTGGGTTGAAACCTGGAGTCACGTGGGTTGAAGCCTGAAGTCACGTGAGTTGAAGCCTGAAGTCACGTGGGTTGAAGCCTGAAGTCACGTGGGTTGAAGCTTGAATTTTTTCAATAACAAATATGTCTTTAGTTTTTCGATATTCGTGTTCTTTCGTCAGATATTGCGTTTGGAACAAGTAGCTGCCAACTTCGAAAGTGGTGACCGATCGTTTTGAAAGTCACGTGGGTTGGAGCCTGGAGTCACGTGGGTTAAAGCCTAAAGTCACGTGGGTTGAAGCCCAAAGTCACGTGGGTTGAAGCCTGAATATTTTCAATCACAAATATGTCTTTAGTTTTTCGATATTCGTGTTCTTCCGTCAGATATTGCGTTTGGAACAAGTAGCTGCCAACTTCAAAAGTGGTGACCGATCGTTTTAAAAGTCACGTGGGTTGGAGCCTGGAGTCACGTGGGTTGAAGCCTGAAGTCACGTGGGTTGAAACCTGAAGTCACGTGGGTTGAGGCCTGAAGTCACGTGGGTTGAAGCCTGAATTTTTTCAATGACAAATATGTCTTTAGTTTTTCGATATTCGTGTTCTTCCGTCAGATATTGCGTTTGGAACAAGTAGCTGCCAACTTCAAAAGTGGTGACCGATCGTTTTAAAAGTCACGTGGGTTGAGGCCTGGAGTCACGTAGGTTGAAGCCTGAAGTCACGTGGGTTGAAGCCTGAAGTCACGTGGGTTGAAGCCTGAATTTTTTCAATGACAGATATGTCTTTAGTTTTTCGATATTCGTGTTCTTCCGTCAGATATTGCGTTTGGAACAATAAGCTGCCAACTTCAAAAGTGGTTACCGATCGTTTTACAAGTCACGTGGGTTGAAGCCTGGAGTCACGTGGGTTGAAGCCTGAAGTCACGTGGGTTGAAGCCCAAAGTCACGTGGGTTGAAGCCTGAATTTTTTCAATAACAAATATGTCTTTAGTTTCTCGATATTCGTGTTCTTCCGTCAGATATTGCGTTTGAAACAAGTAGCAGCCAACTTCAGAAGTGGTGACCGATCGTTTTGAAAGTCACGTGGGTTGGAGCCTGGAGTCACGTGGGTTAAAGTCTGAAGTCACGTGGGTTGAAGCCTAAAGTCACGTGGGTTGAAGCCTAAAGTCACGTGGGTTGAAGCCTGAATTTTTTCAATAACAAATATGTCTTTAGTTTTTCGATATTCGTGTTCTTCCGTCAGATATTGCGTATGGAACAAGTAGCTGCCTACTTCAAAAGTGGTGACCGATCGTTTTGAAAGTCGAGTGGGTTGAAGCCTGGAGTCACGTGGGTTGAAGCCTGAAGTCACGTGGGTTGAAGCCTGAAGTCACGTGGGTTGGCGCCTGAAGTCACGTGGGTTGAAGCCTGAAGTCACGTGGGTTGAAGCCTGAATTTTTTCAATAACAAATATGTCTTTAGTTCTTCGATATTCGTGTTCTTCCGTCAGATATTGCGTTTGGAACAAGTAGCTGCCAACTTCAAAAGTGGTGACCGATCGTTTTAAAAGTCACGTGGGTTGAAGCCTGGAGTCACGTGGGTTGAAGCCTGAAGTCACGTGGGTTGAAGCCTAAAGTCACGTGGGTTGATGCCTGAATTTTTTCAATAACAAGTATGTCTTTAGTTTTTCGATATTCGTGTTCTTCCGTCAGATATTGCGTTTGGAACAAGTAGCTGCCAACTTCAAAAGTGGTGACCGATTGTTTCAAAAGTCACGTGGGTTGAAGCCTGGAGTCACGTGGGTTGAAGCCTGAAGTCACGTGGGTTGAAGCCTGAAGTCACGTGGGTTGAAGCCTGAATTTTTTCAATAACAAATATGTCTTTAGTTTTTCGATATTCGTGTTCTTCCGTCAGATATTGCGTTTGGAAAGAGTAGCTGCCAACTTCAAAAGTGGTGACCGATCGTTTGAAAAGTCACGTGGGTTGAAGCCTGGAGTCACGTGGGTTGAAGCCTGATTTTTTTCAATAACAAATATGTCTTTAGTTTTTCGATATTCGTGTTCTTCCGTCAGATATTGCGTTTGGAACAAGTAGCTGCCAACTTCAAAAGCGGTGACCGATCGTTTCAAAAGTCACGTGGGTTGAAGCCTGGAGTCACGTGGGTTGAAGCCTGAAGTCACGTTGGTTGAAGCCTGAATTCTTATAATAACAAATATGTCTTTAGTTTTCCGATATTCGTGTTCTTCCGTCAGATATTGCGTTTGGAACAAATAGCTGCCAACTTCAAAAGTGGTGACCGATCGTTTTATAAGTCACGTGGATTGAAGCCTTGAGTCACGTGGGTTGAAGCCTGAAGTCACGTTGGTTGAAGCCTGAATTCTTATAATAACAAATATGTCTTTAGTTTTTCGATATTCGTGTTCTTCCGTCAGATATTGCGTTTGGAACAAATAGCTGCCAACTTCAAAAGTGGTGACCGATCGTTTTATAAGTCACGTGGATTGAAGCCTTGAGTCACGTGGGTTGAAGCCTGGAGTCACGTGGGTTGAAGCCTAAAGTCACGTGGGTTGGAGCCTGAATTTTTTCAATAACAATTATGTCTTTAGTTTTTCAATATTCGTGTTCTTCCGTCAGATATTGCGTTTGGAACAAGTAGCTGCCAACTTCAGAAGTGGTGACCGATCGTTTTGAAAGTCACGTGGGTTGGAGCCTGGAGTCACGTGGGTTTAAGTCTGAAGTCACGTGGGTTGAAGCCTAAAGTCACGTGGGTTGAAGCCTAAAGTCACGTGGGTTGAAGCCTGAATTTTTCAATAACAAATATGTCTTTAGTTTTTCGATATTCGTGTTCTTCCGTCAGATATTGCGTTTGGAACAAGTAGCTGCCTACTTCAAAAGTGGTGACCGATCGTTTTAAAAGTCACGTGGGTTGAAGCCTGGAGTCACGTGGGTTGAAGCCTGAAGTCACGTGGGTTGAAGCCTGAAGTCACGTGGGTTGGCGCCTGAAGTCACGTGGGTTGAAGCCTGAAGTCACGTGGGTTGAAGCCTGAATTTTTTCAATAACAAATATGTTTTTAGTTTTTCGGTATTCGTGTTCTTCCGTCAGATATTGCGTTTGGAACAAGTAGCTGCCAACTTCAGAAGCGGTGACCGATCGTTTTAAAAGTCACGTGGGTTGAAGCCTGGAGTCACGTGGGTTGAAGCCTGAAGTCACGTGGGTTGAAGCCTGAATTCTTCCAATAACAAATATGTCTTTAGTTTTTCGATATTCGTGTTCTTCCGACAGATATTGCGTTTGGAACAAATAGCTGCCAACTTCAAAAGTGGTGACCGATCGTTTTGAAAGTCACGTGGGTTGAGGCCTGAAGTCACGTGGGTTGAAGCCTGAAGTCACGTGGGTTGAAGCCTGAATTTTTTCAATAACAAATATGTCTTTAGTTTTCCGATATTCGTGTTCTTCCGTCAGATATTGCGTTTGGAACAAGTAGCTGCCTACTTCAAAAGTGGTGACCGATCGTTTTAAATGTCACGTGGGTTGACGCCTGGAGTTACGTGGGTTGAAGCCTGAAGTCACGTGGGTTGAAGCCTGAAGTCACGTGGGTTGGAGCCTGAAGTCACGTGGGTTGAAGCCTGAATTTTTTCAATGACAAATATGTCTTTAGTTCTTCGATATTCGTGTTCTTCCGTCAGATATTGCGTTTGGAACAAGTAGCTGCCAACTTCAAAAGTGGTGACCGATCGTTTTAAAAGTCACGTGGGTTGAAGCCTGGAGTCACGTGGGTTGAAGCCTGAAGTCACGTGGGTTGAAGCCTAATGTCACGTGGGTTGGAGCCTGAATTTTTTCAATAACAAATATGTCTTTAGTTCTCTAATATTCGTGTTCTTCCGTCAGATATTGCGTTTGGAACAAGTAGCTGCCAACTTCAAAAGTGGTGACCGATTGTTTTAAAAGTCACGTGGGTTGAAGCCAGGAGTCACGTGGGTTGAAGCCTGAAGTCACGTGAGTTGAAGCCTGAAGTCACGTGGGTTGAAGCCTGAATTTTTTCAATAACAAATATGTCTTTAGTTTTTCGATATTCGTGTTTTTCCGTCAGATATTGCGTTTGGAACAAGTAGCTGCCAACTTCAAAAGTGGTGACCGATCGTTTTGAAAGTCACGTGGGTTGAAGCCTGGAGTCACGTGAATTAAAGCCTGAAGTCACGTGGGTTGAAGCCTGAAGTCACGTGGGATGAAGCCTGAATTTTTTCAATAACAAATATGTCTTTAGTTTTTCGATTATCGTGTTCTTCTGTCAGATATTGCGTTTGGAAAGAGTAGCTGCCAACTTCAAAAGTGGTGACCGATCGTTTTAAAAGTTACGTGGGTTGAAGCCTGGAGTCACGTGGGTTGAAGCCTGAAGTCACGTGGGTTGAATCCTGAAGTCACGTGGGTTAAAGCCTGAATTTTTTCAATAAGAAATATGTCTTTAGTTTTTCGATATTTGTGTTCTTCCGTCAGATATTGCGTTTGGAACAAGTAGCTGCCAACTTCAAAAGTGGTGACCGATCGTTTTGAAAGTCACGTGGGTTGAAGCCTGGAGTCACGTGGGTTGAAGCCTGAAGTCACGTGGGTTGAAGCCTGAAGTCACGTGGGTTGAAGCCTGAATTTTTTCAATAACAAATCGATATTCGTGTTTTTCCGTCAGATATTGCGTTTGGAACAAGTAGCTGCCAACTTTAAAAGCGGTGAACGATCGTTTTAAAAGTCACGTGGGTTGAAGCCTTGAGTCACGTGGGTTGAAGCCTGAAGTCACGTGGGTTGAAGCCTGAAGTCACGTGGGTTGGAGCCTGAAGTCACGTGGGTTGAAGCCTGAATTTTTTCAATGACAAATATGTCTTTAGTTCTTCGATATTCGTGTCCTTCCGTCAGATATCGCGTTTGGAACAAGTAGCTGCCAACTTCAAAAGTGGTGACCGATCGTTTTAAAAGTCACGTGGGTTGAAGCCTGGAGTCACGTGGGTTGAAGCCTGAAGTCACGTGGGTTGAAGCCTAATGTCACGTGGGTTGGAGCCTGAATTTTTTCAATAACAAATATGTCTTTAGTTCTCTAATATTCGTGTTCTTCCGTCAGATATTGCGTTTGGAACAAGTAGCTGCCAACTTCAAAAGTGGTGACCGATTGTTTTAAAAGTCACGTGGGTTGAAGCCAGGAGTCACGTGGGTTGAAGCCTGAAGTCACGTGAGTTGAAGCCTGAAGTCACGTGGGTTGAAGCCTGAATTTTTTCAATAACAAATATGTCTTTAGTTTTTCGATATTCGTGTTTTTCCGTCAGATATTGCGTTTGGAACAAGTAGCTGCCAACTTCAAAAGTGGTGACCGATCGTTTTGAAAGTCACGTGGGTTGAAGCCTGGAGTCACGTGGGTTGAAGCCTGAAATCACGTGGGTTGAAGCCTGAAGTCACGTGGGTTGAAGCCTGAATTTTTTCAATGACAAATATGTCTTTAGTTTTTCGATATTCGTGTTCTCCCGTCAGATATTGCGTTTGGAACAAGTAGCTGCCAACTTCAAAAGTGGTGAACGATCGTTTCAAAAGTCACGTGGGTTGAAACCTGGAGTCACGTGGGTTGAAGCCTGAAGTCACGTGAGTTGAAGCCTGAAGTCACGTGGGTTGAAGCCTGAAGTCACGTGGGTTGAAGCTTGAATTTTTTCAATAACAAATATGTCTTTAGTTTTTCGATATTCGTGTTCTTTCGTCAGATATTGCGTTTGGAACAAGTAGCTGCCAACTTCGAAAGTGGTGACCGATCGTTTTGAAAGTCACGTGGGTTGGAGCCTGGAGTCACGTGGGTTAAAGCCTAAAGTCACGTGGGTTGAAGCCCAAAGTCACGTGGGTTGAAGCCTGAATATTTTCAATCACAAATATGTCTTTAGTTTTTCGATATTCGTGTTCTTCCGTCAGATATTGCGTTTGGAACAAGTAGCTGCCAACTTCAAAAGTGGTGACCGATCGTTTTAAAAGTCACGTGGGTTGGACCCTGGAGTCACGTGGGTTGAAGCCTGAAGTCACGTGGGTTGAAACCTGAAGTCACGTGGGTTGAGGCCTGAAGTCACGTGGGTTGAAGCCTGAATTTTTTCAATGACAAATATGTCTTTAGTTTTTCGATATTCGTGTTCTTCCGTCAGATATTGCGTTTGGAACAAGTAGCTGCCAACTTCAAAAGTGGTGACCGATCGTTTTAAAAGTCACGTGGGTTGAGGCCTGGAGTCACGTAGGTTGAAGCCTGAAGTCACGTGGGTTGAAGCCTGAAGTCACGTGGGTTGAAGCCTGAATTTTTTCAATGACAGATATGTCTTTAGTTTTTCGATATTCGTGTTCTTCCGTCAGATATTGCGTTTGGAACAATAAGCTGCCAACTTCAAAAGTGGTTACCGATCGTTTTACAAGTCACGTGGGTTGAAGCCTGGAGTCACGTGGGTTGAAGCCTGAAGTCACGTGGGTTGAAGCCCAAAGTCACGTGGGTTGAAGCCTGAATTTTTTCAATAACAAATATGTCTTTAGTTTCTCGATATTCGTGTTCTTCCGTCAGATATTGCGTTTGAAACAAGTAACAGCCAACTTCAGAAGTGGTGACCGATCGTTTTGAAAGTCACGTGGGTTGGAGCCTGGAGTCACGTGGGTTAAAGTCTGAAGTCACGTGGGTTGAAGCCTAAAGTCACGTGGGTTGAAGCCTAAAGTCACGTGGGTTGAAGCCTGAATTTTTTCAATAACAAATATGTCTTTAGTTTTTCTATATTCGTGTTCTTCCGTCAGATATTGCGTTTGGAACAAGTAGCTGCCTACTTCAAAAGTGGTGACCGATCGTTATAAAAGTCACGTGGGTTGAAGCCTGGAGTCACGTGGGTTGAAGCCTGAAGTCACGTGGGTTGAAGCCTGAAGTCACGTGGGTTGGCGCCTGAAGTCACGTGGGTTGAAGCCTGAAGTCACGTGGGTTGAAGCCTGAATTTTTTCAATAACAAATAGGTCTTTAGTTCTTCGATATTCGTGTTCTTCCGTCAGATATTGCGTTTGGAACAAGTAGCTGCCAACTTCAAAAGTGGTGACCGATCGTTTTAAAAGTCACGTGGGTTGAAGCCTGGAGTCACGTGGGTTGAAGCCTGGAGTCACGTGGGTTGAAGCCTAAAGTCACGTGGGTTGAAGCCTGAATTTTTTCAATAACAAATATGTCTTTAGTTTCTTGATATTCGTGTTCTTCCGTCAGATATTGCGTTTGAAACAAGTAGCTGCCAACTTCAGAAGTGGTGACCGATCGTTTTGAAAGTCACGTGGGTTGAAGCCTGAAGTCACGTGGGTTGGCGCCTGAAGTCACGTGGGTTGAAGCCTGAAGTCACGTGGGTTGAAGCCTGAATTTTTTCAATAACAAATATGTCTTTAGTTCTTCGATATTCGTGTTCTTCCGTCAGATATTGCGTTTGGAACAAGTAGCTGCCAACTTCAAAAGTGGTGACCGATCGTTTTAAAAGTCACGTGGGTTGAAGCCTGGAGTCACGTGGGTTGAAGCCTGAAGTCACGTGGGTTGAAGCCTAAAGTCACGTGGGTTGATGCCTGAATTTTTTCAATAACAAGTATGTCTTTAGTTTTTCGATATTCGTGTTCTTCCGTCAGATATTGCGTTTGGAACAAGTAGCTGCCAACTTCAAAAGTGGTGACCGATTGTTTCAAAAGTCACGTGGGTTGAAGCCTGGAGTCACGTGGGTTGAAGCCTGAAGTCACGTGGGTTGAAGCCTGAAGTCACGTGGGTTGAAGCCTGAATTTTTTCAATAACAAATATGTCTTTAGTTTTTCGATATTCGTGTTCTTCCGTCAGATATTGCGTTTGGAAAGAGTAGCTGCCAACTTCAAAAGTGGTGACCGATCGTTTGAAAAGTCACGTGGGTTGAAGCCTGGAGTCACGTGGGTTGAAGCCTGAAGTCACGTGGGTTGAATCTTGAAGTCACGTGGGTTGAAGCCTGAATTTTCTCAATAACAAATATGTCTTTAGTTTTTTAGTTATTTGTGTTCTTCCGTCAGATATTGCGTTTGGAACAAGTAGCTGCCAACTTTAAAAGTGGTGACCGATCGTTTTGAAAGTCACGTGGGTCGAAGCCTGGAGTCACGTGGGTTGAAGCCTGGAGTCACGTGGGTTGAAGCCTGAATTTTTTCAATAACAAATATGTCTTTAGTTTTTCGATATTCGTGTTCTTCCGTCAGATATTGCGTTTGGAACAAATAGCTGCCAACTTCAAAAGTGGTGACCGATCGTTTTATAAGTCACGTGGATTGAAGCCTTGAGTCACGTGGGTTGAAGCCTGAAGTCACGTTGGTTGAAGCCTGAATTCTTATAATAACAAATATGTCTTTAGTTTTTCGATATTCGTGTTCTTCCGTCAGATATTGCGTTTGGAACAAATAGCTGCCAACTTCAAAAGTGGTGACCGATCGTTTTATAAGTCACGTGGATTGAGCCTTGAGTCACGTGGGTTGAAGCCTGGAGTCACGTGGGTTGAAGCCTAAAGTCACGTGGGTTGGAGCCTGAATTTTTTCAATAACAATTATGTCTTTAGTTTTTCAATATTCGTGTTCTTCCGTCAGATATTGCGTTTGGAACAAGTAGCTGCCAACTTCAAAAGTGGTGACCGATTGTTTTAAAAGTCACGTGGGTTGAAGCCTGGAGTCACGTGGGTTGAAGCCTGAAGTCACGTGAGTTGAAGCCTGAAGTCACGTGGGTTGAAGCCTGAATTTTTTCAATAACAAATATGTCTTTAGTTTTTCAATATTCGTGTTCTTCCGTCAGATATTGCGTTTGGAACAAGTAGCTGCCAACTTCAAAAGTGGTGACCGATTGTTTTAAAAGTCACGTGGGTTGAAGCCTGGAGTCACGTGGGTTGAAGCCTGAAGTCACGTGAGTTGAAGCCTGAAGTCACGTGGGTTGAAGCCTGAATTTTTTCAATAACAAATATGTCTTTAGTTTTTCGATATTCGTGTTCTTCCGTCAGATATTGCGTTTGGAACAAGTAGCTGCCTACTTCAAAAGTGGTGACCGATCGTTTTAAAAGTCACGTGGGTTGAAGCCTGGAGTCACGTGGGTTGAAGCCTGAAGTCACGTGGGTTGAAGCCTGAAGTCACGTGGGTTGGAGCCTGAAGTCACGTGGGTTGAAGCCTGAATTTTTTCAATGACAAATATGTCTTTAGTTTTCCGATATTCGTGTTCTTCCGTCAGATATTGCGTTTGGAACAAGTAGCTGCCTACTTCAAAAGTGGTGACCGATCGTTTTAAAAGTCACGTGGGTTGAAGCCTGGAGTCACGTGGGTTGAAGCCTGAAGTCACGTGGGTTGAAGCCTGAAGTCACGTGGATTGAAGCCTGAAGTCACGTGGGTTGAGGCCCAAAGTCACGTGGGTTGCAGCCTGAATTTTTTCAATAACAAATATGTCTTTAGTTTTCCGATATTCGTGTTCTTCCGTCAGATATTGCGTTTGGAACAAGTAGCTGCCAACTTCAAAAGTGGTGACCGATCGTTTCAAAAGTCAGGTGGGTTGAAGCCTGGAGTCACGTGGGTTGAGGCCTGAAGTCACGTGGGTTGAAGCTTGAAGTCACGTGGGTTGAGGCCTGAATTTTTTCAATAACAAATATGTCTTTAGTTTTTCGATATTCGTGTTCTTCCGTCAGATATTGCGTTTGGAACAAGTAGCTGCCAACTTCAAAAGTGGCGACCGATCGTTTTAAAAGTCACGTGGGTTGAAGCCAGGAGTCACGTGGGTTGAAGCCCGGAGTCACGTGGGTTGGAGCCTGAAGTCACCTGGGTTGAAGCCTAAAGTCACGTGGGTTGAAGCCTAAAGTCACGTGGGTTGAAACCTGAATTTTTTCAATAACAAATATGTCTTTAGTTTTTTGATATTCGTGTTCTTCCGTCAGATATTGCGTTTGGAACAAGTAGCTGCCTACTTCAAAAGTGGTGACCGATCGTTTTAAAAGTCACGTGGGTTGAAGCCTGGAGTCACGTGGGTTGAAGCCTGGAGTCACGTGGGTTGAAGCCTGAAGTCACGTGGGTTGGAGCCTGAAGTCACGTGGGTTGAAGCCTGAATTTTTCAATGACAAATATTGCTTTAGTTTTTCGATATTCGTGTTCTTCCGTCAGATATTGCGTTTGGAACAAGTAGCTGCAAACTTCAAAAGTGGTGACTGATCGTTTCAAAAGTCACGTGGGTTGAGGCCTGGAGTCACGTGGATTGGAGCCTGAAGTCACGTGGGTTGAAGCCTGAAGTCACGTGGGTTGAAGCCTGAATTTTTTCAATAACAAATATGTCTTTAGTTCTTCGATATTCGTGTTCTTCCGTCAGATATTGCGTTTGGAACAAGTAGCTGCCAACTTCAAAAGTGGTGACCGATCGTTTTTGAAGTCACGTGGGTTGAAGCCTGGAGTCACGTGGATTGAAGCCTGAAGTCACGTGGGTTGAAGCCTAAAGTCACGTGGGTTGAAGCCTGAATTTTTTCAATAACAAATATGGCTTTAGTTTTTCGATATTCGTGTTCTTCCGTCAGATATTGCGTTTGGAACAAGTAGCTGCCAACTTCAAAAGTGGTGACCGATTGTTCCAAAAGTCACGTGGGTTGAAGCCTGGAGTCACGTGGGTTGAAGCCTGAAGTCACGTGAGTTGAAGCCTGAAGTCACGTGAGTTGAAGCCTGAAGTCACGTGGGTTGAAGCCTGAATTTTTTCAATAACAAATATGTCTTTAGTTTTTCGATATTTGTGTTCTTCCGTCAGATATTGCGTTTGGAACAAGTAGCTGCCAACTTCAAAAGTGGTGACCGATCATTTTGAAAGTCACGTGGGTTGAAGCCTGGAGTCACGTGGGTTGAAGCCTGAAGTCACGTGGGTTGAAGCCTGAAGTCACGTGGGTTGAAGCCTGAAGTCACGTGGGTTGAAGCCTGAATTTTTTCAATAACAAATATGTCTTTAGTTTTTCGGTATTCGTGTTCTTCCGTCAGATATTGCGTTTGGAACAAGTAGCTGCCAATTTCAAAAGTGGTGACCGATCGTTTTGAAAGTCACGTGGGTTGAAGCCTTGAGTCACGTGGGTTGAGGCCTGAAGTCACGTGGGTTGAAGCCTAAAGTCACGTGGGTTGAAGCCTGAATTTTTTCAATAACAAATATGTCTTTAGTTTTCCGATATTCGTGTTCTTCCGTCAGATATTGCGTTTGGAACAAGTAGCTGCCTACTTCAAAAGTGGTGACCGATCGTTTTAAAAGTCACGTGGGTTGAAGCCTGGAGTTACGTGGGTTGAAGCCTGAAGTCACGTGGGTTGAAGCCTGAAGTCACGTGGGTTGGAGCCTGAAGTCACGTGGGTTGAAGCCTGAATTTTTTCAATGACAAATATGTCTTTAGTTCTCTAATATTCGTGTTCTTCCGTCAGATATTGCGTTTGGAACAAGTAGCTGCCAACTTCAAAAGTGGTGACCGATCGTTTTAAAAGTCACGTGGGTTGAAGCCTGGAGTCACGTGGGTTGAAGCCTAAAGTCACGTGGGTTGAAGCCTAATGTCACGTGGGTTGGAGCCTGAATTTTTTCAATAACAAATATGTCTTTAGTTCTCTAATATTCGTGTTCTTCCGTCAGATATTGCGTTTGGAACAAGTAGCTGCCAACTTCAAAAGTGGTGACCGATCGTTTTAAAAGTCACGTGGGTTGAAGCCTGGAGGCACGTGGGTTGAAGCCTGAATTTTTTCAATAACAAATATGTCTTTAGTTTTTCGATTATCGTGTTCTTCCGTCAGATATTGCGTTTGGAAAGAGTAGCTGCCAACTTCAAAAGTGGTGACCGATCGTTTTAAAAGTTACGTGGGTTGAAGCCTGGAGTCACGTGGGTTGAAGCCTGAAGTCACGTGGGTTGAATCCTGAAGTCACGTGGGTTGAAGCCTGAATTTTTTCAATAACAAATATGTCTTTAGTTTTTCGATATTTGTGTTCTTCCGTCAGATATTGCGTTTGGAACAAGTAGCTGCCAACTTCAAAAGTGGTGACCGATCGTTTTGAAAGTCACGTGGGTTGAAGCCTGGAGTCACGTGGGTTGAAGCCTGAAGTCACGTGGGTTGAAGCCTGAAGTCACGTGGGTTGAAGCCTGAAGTCACGTGGGTTGGAGCCTGAATTTTTTCAATTACAAATCGATATTCGTGTTTTTCCGTCAGATATTGCGTTTGGAACAAGTAGCTGCCAACTTCAAAAGCGGTGAACGATCGTTTTAAAAGTCACGTGGGTTGGAGCCTTGAGTCACGTGGGTTGAAGCCTGAAGTCACGTGGGTTGAAGCCCAAAGTCACGTGGGTTGAAGCCTGAATTTTTTCAATAACAAATATGTCTTTAGTTTTCCGATATTCGTGTTCTTCCGTCAGATATTGCGTTTGGAACAAGTAGCTGCCAACTTCAAAAGTGGTGACCGATCGTTTTAAAAGTCACGTGGGTTGAAGCCTGGAGTCACGTGGGTTGAGGCCTGAAGTCACGTGGGTTGAAGCTTGAAGTCACGTGGGTTGAAGCCTGAATTTTTTCAATAACAAATATGTCTTTAGTTCTTCGATATTCGTGTTCTTCCGTCAGATATTGCGTTTGGAACAAGTAGCTGCCAACTTCGAAAGTGGTGACCGATCGTTTTAAAAGTCACGTGGGTTGAAGCCTGGAGTCACGTGGGTTGAAGCCTGAAGTCACGTGGGTTGAAGCCTGAAGTCACGTGGGTTGAAGCCTGAATTTTTTCAATGACAAATATGTCTTTAGTTTTTCGATATTCGTGTTCTCCCGTCAGATATTGCGTTTGGAACAAGTAGCTGCCAACTTCAAAAGTGGTGAACGATCGTTTCAAAAGTCACGTGGGTTGAAACCTGGAGTCACGTGGGTTGTAGCCTGAAGTCACGTGGGTTGAAGCCTGAAGTCACGTGGGTTGAAGCCTGAATTTTCTCAATAACAAATATGTCTTTAGTTTTTCGATATTCGTGTTCTTTCGTCAGATATTGCGTTTGGAACAAGTAGCTGCCAACTTCGAAAGTGGTGACCGATGGTTTTGAAAGTCACGTGGGTTGGAGCCTGGAGGCACGTGGGTTAAAGCCTAAAGTCACGTGGGTTGAAGCCCAAAGTCACGTGGGTTGAAGCCTGAATTTTTTCAATAACAAATATGTCTTTAGTTTTTCGATATTCGTGTTCTTCCGTCAGATATTGCGTTTGGAACAAGTAGCTGCCAACTTCAAAAGTGGTGACCGATCGTTTTAAAAGTCACGTGGGTTGAAGCCTGGAGTCACGTGGGTTGAAGCCTGGAGTCACGTGGGTTGAAGCCTGAAGTCACGTGGGTTGAAGCCTGAATTTTTTCAATAACAAATATGTCTTTAGTTTTTCGATTATCGTGTTCTTCCGTCAGATATTGCGTTTGGAACAAGTAGCTGCCAACTTCAAAAGTGGTGACCGATCGTTTTTGAAGTCACGTGGGTTGAAGCCTGGAGTCACGTGGATTGAAGCCTGAAGTCACGTGGGTTGAAGCCTGAAGTCACGTGGGTTGAAGCCTGAATTTTTTCAATAACAAATATGTCTTTAGTTCTTCGATATTCGTGTTCTTCCGTCAGATATTGCGTTTGGAACAAGTAGCTGCCAACTTCAAAAGTGGTGACCGATCGTTTTTGAAGACACGTGGGTTGAAGCCTGGAGTCACGTGGATTGAAGCCTGAAGTCACGTGGGTTGAAGCCTAAAGTCACGTGGGTTGAAGCCTGAATTTTTTCAATAACAAATATGTCTTTAGTTTTTCGATATTCGTGTCCTTCCGTCAGATATTGCGTTTGGAACAAGTAGCTGCCAACTTCAAAAGTGGTGACCGATTGTTCCAAAAGTCACGTGGGTTGAAGCCTGGAGTCACGTGGGTTGAAGCCTGAAGTCACGTGAGTTGAAGCCTGAAGTCACGTGAGTTGAAGCCTGAAGTCACGTGGGTTGAAGCCTGAATTTTTTCAATAACAAATATGTCTTTAGTTTTTCGATATTTGTGTTCTTCCGTCAGATATTGCGTTTGGAACAAGTAGCTGCCAACTTCAAAAGTGGTGACCGATCATTTTGAAAGTCACGTGGGTTGAAGCCTGGAGTCACGTGGGTTGAAGCCTGAAGTCACGTGGGTTGAAGCCTGAAGTCACGTGGGTTGAAGCCTGAATTTTTTCAATAACAAATATGTCTTTAGTTTTTCGGTATTCGTGTTCTTCCGTCAGATATTGCGTTTGGAACAAGTAGCTGCCAATTTCAAAAGTGGTGACCGATCGTTTTGAAAGTCACGTGGGTTGAAGCCTTGAGTCACGTGGGTTGAGGCCTGAAGTCACGTGGGTTGAAGCCTAAAGTCACGTGGGTTGAAGCCTGAATTTTTTCAATAACAAATATGTCTTTAGTTTTCCGATATTCGTGTTCTTCCGTCAGATATTGCGTTTGGAACAAGTAGCTGCCTACTTCAAAAGTGGTGACCGATCGTTTTAAAAGTCACGTGGGTTGAAGCCTGGAGTTACGTGGGTTGAAGCCTGAAGTCACGTGGGTTGAAGCCTGAAGTCACGTGGGTTGGAGCCTGAAGTCACGTGGGTTGAAGCCTGAATTTTTTCAATGACAAATATGTCTTTAGTTCTCTAATATTCGTGTTCTTCCGTCAGATATTGCGTTTGGAACAAGTAGCTGCCAACTTCAAAAGTGGTGACCGATCGTTTTAAAAGTCACGTGGGTTGAAGCCTGGAGTCACGTGGGTTGAAGCCTAAAGTCACGTGGGTTGAAGCCTAATGTCACGTGGGTTGGAGCCTGAATTTTTTCAATAACAAATATGTCTTTAGTTCTCTAATATTCGTGTTCTTCCGTCAGATATTGCGTTTGGAACAAGTAGCTGCCAACTTCAAAAGTGGTGACCGATCGTTTTAAAAGTCACGTGGGTTAAAGCCTGGAGGCACGTGGGTTGAAGCCTGAATTTTTTCAATAACAAATATGTCTTTAGTTTTTCGATTATCGTGTTCTTCCGTCAGATATTGCGTTTGGAAAGAGTAGCTGCCAACTTCAAAAGTGGTGACCGATCGTTTTAAAAGTTACGTGGGTTGAAGCCTGGAGTCACGTGGGTTGAAGCCTGAAGTCACGTGGGTTGAATCCTGAAGTCACGTGGGTTGAAGCCTGAATTTTTTCAATAACAAATATGTCTTTAGTTTTTCGATATTTGTGTTCTTCCGACAGATATTGCGTTTGGAACAAGTAGCTGCCAACTTCAAAAGTGGTGACCGATCGTTTTGAAAGTCACGTGGGTTGAAGCCTGGAGTCACGTGGGTTGAAGCCTGAAGTCACGTGGGTTGAAGCCTGAAGTCACGTGGGTTGGAGCCTGAATTTTTTCAATAACAAATCGATATTCGTGTTTTTCCGTCAGATATTGCGTTTGGAACAAGTAGCTGCCAACTTCAAAAGCGGTGAACGATCGTTTTAAAAGTCACGTGGGTTGGAGCCTTGAGTCACGTGGGTTGAAGCCTGAAGTCACGTGGGTTGAAGCCCAAAGTCACGTGGGTTGAAGCCTGAATTTTTTCAATAACAAATATGTCTTTAGTTTTCCGATATTCGTGTTCTTCCGTCAGATATTGCGTTTGGAACAAGTAGCTGCCAACTTCAAAAGTGGTGACCGATCGTTTTAAAAGTCACGTGGGTTGAAGCCTGGAGTCACGTGGGTTGAGGCCTGAAGTCACGTGGGTTGAAGCTTGAAGTCACGTGGGTTGAAGCCTGAATTTTTTCAATAACAAATATGTCTTTAGTTTTTCGATATTCGTGTTCTTCCGTCAGATATTGCGTTTGGAACAAGTAGCTGCCAACTTCGAAAGTGGTGACCGATCGTTTTAAAAGTCACGTGGGTTGAAGCCTGGAGTCACGTGGGTTGAAGCCTGAAGTCACGTGGGTTGAAGCCTGAATTTTTTCAATGACAAATATGTCTTTAGTTTTTCGATATTCGTGTTCTCCCGTCAGATATTGCGTTTGGAACAAGTAGCTGCCAACTTCAAAAGTGGTGAACGATCGTTTCAAAAGTCACGTGGGTTGAAGCCTGGAGTCACGTGGGTTGAAGCCTGAAGTCACGTGGATTGAAGCCTGAAGTCACGTGGGTTGAAGCCTAAAGTCACGTGGGTTGAAGCCTGAATTTTTTCAATAACAAATATGGCTTTAGTTTTTCGATATTCGTGTTCTTCCGTCAGATATTGCGTTTGGAACAAGTAGCTGCCAACTTCAAAAGTGGTGACCGATTGTTCCAAAAGTCACGTGGGTTGAAGCCTGGAGTCACGTGGGTTGAAGCCTGAAGTCACGTGAGTTGAAGCCTGGAGTCACGTGAGTTGAAGCCTGAAGTCACGTGAGTTGAAGCCTGAATTTTTTCAATAACAAATATGTCTTTAGTTTTTCGATATTTGTGTTCTTCCGTCAGATATTGCGTTTGGAACAAGTAGCTGCCAACTTCAAAAGTGGTGACCGATCATTTTGAAAGTCACGTGGGTTGAAGCCTGGAGTCACGTGGGTTGAAGCCTGAAGTCACGTGGGTTGAAGCCTGAAGTCACGTGGGTTAAAGCCTGAATTTTTTCAATAACAAATATGTCTTTAGTTTTTCGGTATTCGTGTTCTTCCGTCAGATATTGCGTTTGGATCAAGTAGCTGCCAATTTCAAAAGTGGTGACCGATCGTTTTGAAAGTCACGTGGGTTGAAGCCTTGAGTCACGTGGGTTGAGGCCTGAAGTCACGTGGGTTGAAGCCTAAAGTCACGTGGGTTGAAGCCTGAATTTTTTCAATAACAAATATGTCTTTAGTTTTCCGATATTCGTGTTCTTCCGTCAGATATTGCGTTTGGAACAAGTAGCTGCCTACTTCAAAAGTGGTGACCGATCGTTTTAAAAGTCACGTGGGTTGAAGCCTGGAGTTACGTGGGTTGAAGCCTGAAGTCACGTGGGTTGAAGCCTGAAGTCACGTGGGTTGGAGCCTGAAGTCACGTGGGTTGAAGCCTGAATTTTTTCAATGACAAATATGTCTTTAGTTCTCTAATATTCGTGTTCTTCCGTCAGATATTGCGTTTGGAACAAGTAGCTGCCAACTTCAAAAGTGGTGACCGATCGTTTTAAAAGTCACGTGGGTTGAAGCCTGGAGTCACGTGGGTTGAAGCCTAAAGTCACGTGGGTTGAAGCCTAATGTCACGTGGGTTGGAGCCTGAATTTTTTCAATAACAAATATGTCTTTAGTTCTCTAATATTCGTGTTCTTCCGTCAGATATTGCGTTTGGAACAAGTAGCTGCCAACTTCAAAAGTGGTGACCGATCGTTTTAAAAGTCACGTGGGTTGAAGCCTGGAGGCACGTGGGTTGAAGCCTGAATTTTTTCAATAACAAATATGTCTTTAGTTTTTCGATTATCGTGTTCTTCCGTCAAATATTGCGTTTGGAAAGAGTAGCTGCCAACTTCAAAAGTGGTGACCGATCGTTTTAAAAGTTACGTGGGTTGAAGCCTGGAGTCACGTGGGTTGAAGCCTGAAGTCACGT
This sequence comes from Anaspis maculata, assembly GCA_949128115.1. NCBI lineage: Eukaryota > Metazoa > Arthropoda > Insecta > Coleoptera > Scraptiidae > Anaspis > Anaspis maculata. Next base: position 34,045,459 of record OX421961.1, read on the forward strand.
GGGTTGAATCCTGAAGTCACGTGGGTTGAAGCCTGAATTTTTTCAATAACAAATATGTCTTTAGTTTTTCGATATTTGTGTTCTTCCGTCAGATATTGCGTTTGGAACAAGTAGCTGCCAACTTCAAAAGTGGTGACCGATCGTTTTGAAAGTCACGTGGGTTGAAGCCTGGAGTCACGTGGGTTGAAGCCTGAAGTCACGTGGGTTGAAGCCTGAAGTCACGTGGGTTGGAGCCTGAATTTTTTCAATTACAAATCGATATTCGTGTTTTTCCGTCAGATATTGCGTTTGGAACAAGTAGCTGCCAACTTCAAAAGCGGTGAACGATCGTTTTAAAAGTCACGTGGGTTGGAGCCTTGAGGCACGTGGGTTGAAGCCTGAAGTCACGTGGGTTGAAGCCCAAAGTCACGTGGGTTGAAGCCTGAATTTTTTCAATAACAAATATGTCTTTAGTTTTCCGATATTCGTGTTCTTCCGTCAGATATTGCGTTTGGAACAAGTAGCTGCCAACTTCAAAAGTGGTGACCGATCGTTTTAAAAGTCACGTGGGTTGAAGCCTGGAGTCACGTGGGTTGAGGCCTGAAGTCACGTGGGTTGAAGCTTGAAGTCACGTGGGTTGAAGCCTGAATTTTTTCAATAACAAATATGTCTTTAGTTCTTCGATATTCGTGTTCTTCCGTCAGATATTGCGTTTGGAACAAGTAGCTGCCAACTTCGAAAGTGGTGACCGATCGTTTTAAAAGTCACGTGGGTTGAAGCCTGAATTCTTCCAATAACAAATATGTCTTTAGTTTTTCGATATTCGTGTTCTTCCGACAGATATTGCGTTTGGAACAAATAGCTGCCAACTTCAAAAGTGGTGACCGATCGTTTTGAAAGTCACGTGGGTTGAGGCCTGAAGTCACGTGGGTTGAAGCCTGAAGTCACGTGGGTTGAAGCCTGAATTTTTTCAATAACAAATATGTCTTTAGTTTTCCGATATTCGTGTTCTTCCGTCAGATACTGCGTTTGGAACAAGTAGCTGCCTACTTCAAAAGTGGTGACCGATCGTTTTAAATGTCACGTGGGTTGACGCCTGGAGTTACGTGGGTTGAAGCCTGAAGTCACGTGGGTTGAAGCCTGAAGTCACGTGGGTTGGAGCCTGAAGTCACGTGGGTTGAAGCCTGAATTTTTTCAATGACAAATATGTCTTTAGTTCTTCGATATTCGTGTTCTTCCGTCAGATATTGCGTTTGGAACAAGTAGCTGCCAACTTCAAAAGTGGTGACCGATCGTTTTAAAAGTCACGTGGGTTGAAGCCTGGAGTCACGTGGGTTGAAGCCTGAAGTCACGTGGGTTGAAGCCTAATGTCACGTGGGTTGGAGCCTGAATTTTTTCAATAACAAATATGTCTTTAGTTCTCTAATATTCGTGTTCTTCCGTCAGATATTGCGTTTGGAACAAGTAGCTGCCAACTTCAAAAGTGGTGACCGATTGTTTTAAAAGTCACGTGGGTTGAAGCCAGGAGTCACGTGGGTTGAAGCCTGAAGTCACGTGAGTTGAAGCCTGAAGTCACGTGGGTTGAAGCCTGAATTTTTTCAATAACAAATATGTCTTTAGTTTTTCGATATTCGTGTTTTTCCGTCAGATATTGCGTTTGGAACAAGTAGCTGCCAACTTCAAAAGTGGTGACCGATCGTTTTGAAAGTCACGTGGGTTGAAGCCTGGAGTCACGTGAATTAAAGCCTGAAGTCACGTGGGTTGAAGCCTGAAGTCACGTGGGATGAAGCCTGAATTTTTTCAATAACAAATATGTCTTTAGTTTTTCGATTATCGTGTTCTTCTGTCAGATATTGCGTTTGGAAAGAGTAGCTGCCAACTTCAAAAGTGGTGACCGATCGTTTTAAAAGTTACGTGGGTTGAAGCCTGGAGTCACGTGGGTTGAAGCCTGAAGTCACGTGGGTTGAATCCTGAAGTCACGTGGGTTAAAGCCTGAATTTTTTCAATAAGAAATATGTCTTTAGTTTTTCGATATTTGTGTTCTTCCGTCAGATATTGCGTTTGGAACAAGTAGCTGCCAACTTCAAAAGTGGTGACCGATCGTTTTGAAAGTCACGTGGGTTGAAGCCTGGAGTCACGTGGGTTGAAGCCTGAAGTCACGTGGGTTGAAGCCTGAAGTCACGTGGGTTGAAGCCTGAATTTTTTCAATAACAAATCGATATTCGTGTTTTTCCGTCAGATATTGCGTTTGGAACAAGTAGCTGCCAACTTTAAAAGCGGTGAACGATCGTTTTAAAAGTCACGTGGGTTGGAGCCTTGAGTCACGTGGGTTGAAGCCTGAAGTCACGTGGGTTGAAGCCCAAAGTCACGTGGGTTGAAGCCTGAATTTTTTCAATAACAAATATGTCTTTAGTTTTCCGATATTCGTGTTCTTCCGTCAGATATTGCGTTTGGAACAAGTAGCTGCCAACTTCAAAAGTGGTGACCGATCGTTTTAAAAGTCACGTGGGTTGAAGCCTGGAGTCACGTGGGTTGAGGCCTGAAGTCACGTGGGTTGAAGCTTGAAGTCACGTGGGTTGAAGCCTGAATTTTTTCAATAACAAATATGTCTTTAGTTTTTCGATATTCGTGTTCTTCCGTCAGATATTGCGTTTGGAACAAGTAGCTGCCAACTTCGAAAGTGGTGACCGATCGTTTTAAAAGTCACGTGGGTTGAAGCCTGGAGTCACGTGGGTTGAAGCCTGAAGTCACGTGGGTTGAAGCCTGAATTTTTTCAATGACAAATATGTCTTTAGTTTTTCGATATTCGTGTTCTCCCGTCAGATATTGCGTTTGGAACAAGTAGCTGCCAACTTCAAAAGTGGTGAACGATCGTTTCAAAAGTCACGTGGGTTGAAGCCTGGAGTCACGTGGGTTGAAGCCTGAAGTCACGTGGATTGAAGCCTGAAGTCACGTGGGTTGAAGCCTAAAGTCACGTGGGTTGAAGCCTGAATTTTTTCAATAACAAATATGGCTTTAGTTTTTCGATATTCGTGTTCTTCCGTCAGATATTGCGTTTGGAACAAGTAGCTGCCAACTTCAAAAGTGGTGACCGATTGTTCCAAAAGTCACGTGGGTTGAAGCCTGGAGTCACGTGGGTTGAAGCCTGAAGTCACGTGAGTTGAAGCCTGGAGTCACGTGAGTTGAAGCCTGAAGTCACGTGGGTTGAAGCCTGAATTTTTTCAATAACAAATATGTCTTTAGTTTTTCGATATTTGTGTTCTTCCGTCAGATATTGCGTTTGGAACAAGTAGCTGCCAACTTCAAAAGTGGTGACCGATCATTTTGAAAGTCACGTGGGTTGAAGCCTGGAGTCACGTGGGTTGAAGCCTGAAGTCACGTGGGTTGAAGCCTGAAGTCACGTGGGTTAAAGCCTGAATTTTTTCAATAACAAATATGTCTTTAGTTTTTCGGTATTCGTGTTCTTCCGTCAGATATTGCGTTTGGATCAAGTAGCTGCCAATTTCAAAAGTGGTGACCGATCGTTTTGAAAGTCACGTGGGTTGAAGCCTTGAGTCACGTGGGTTGAGGCCTGAAGTCACGTGGGTTGAAGCCTAAAGTCACGTGGGTTGAAGCCTGAATTTTTTCAATAACAAATATGTCTTTAGTTTTCCGATATTCGTGTTCTTCCGTCAGATATTGCGTTTGGAACAAGTAGCTGCCTACTTCAAAAGTGGTGACCGATCGTTTTAAAAGTCACGTGGGTTGAAGCCTGGAGTTACGTGGGTTGAAGCCTGAAGTCACGTGGGTTGAAGCCTGAAGTCACGTGGGTTGGAGCCTGAAGTCACGTGGGTTGAAGCCTGAATTTTTTCAATGACAAATATGTCTTTAGTTCTCTAATATTCGTGTTCTTCCGTCAGATATTGCGTTTGGAACAAGTAGCTGCCAACTTCAAAAGTGGTGACCGATCGTTTTAAAAGTCACGTGGGTTGAAGCCTGGAGTCACGTGGGTTGAAGCCTAAAGTCACGTGGGTTGAAGCCTAATGTCACGTGGGTTGGAGCCTGAATTTTTTCAATAACAAATATGTCTTTAGTTCTCTAATATTCGTGTTCTTCCGTCAGATATTGCGTTTGGAACAAGTAGCTGCCAACTTCAAAAGTGGTGACCGATCGTTTTAAAAGTCACGTGGGTTGAAGCCTGGAGGCACGTGGGTTGAAGCCTGAATTTTTTCAATAACAAATATGTCTTTAGTTTTTCGATTATCGTGTTCTTCCGTCAAATATTGCGTTTGGAAAGAGTAGCTGCCAACTTCAAAAGTGGTGACCGATCGTTTTAAAAGTTACGTGGGTTGAAGCCTGGAGTCACGTGGGTTGAAGCCTGAAGTCACGTGGGTTGAATCCTGAAGTCACGTGGGTTGAAGCCTGAATTTTTTCAATAACAAATATGTCTTTAGTTTTTCGATATTTGTGTTCTTCCGTCAGATATTGCGTTTGGAACAAGTAGCTGCCAACTTCAAAAGTGGTGACCGATCGTTTTGAAAGTCACGTGGGTTGAAGCCTGGAGTCACGTGGGTTGAAGCCTGAAGTCACGTGGGTTGAAGCCTGAAGTCACGTGGGTTGGAGCCTGAATTTTTTCAATTACAAATCGATATTCGTGTTTTTCCGTCAGATATTGCGTTTGGAACAAGTAGCTGCCAACTTCAAAAGCGGTGAACGATCGTTTTAAAAGTCACGTGGGTTGGAGCCTTGAGGCACGTGGGTTGAAGCCTGAAGTCACGTGGGTTGAAGCCCAAAGTCACGTGGGTTGAAGCCTGAATTTTTTCAATAACAAATATGTCTTTAGTTTTCCGATATTCGTGTTCTTCCGTCAGATATTGCGTTTGGAACAAGTAGCTGCCAACTTCAAAAGTGGTGACCGATCGTTTTAAAAGTCACGTGGGTTGAAGCCTGGAGTCACGTGGGTTGAGGCCTGAAGTCACGTGGGTTGAAGCTTGAAGTCACGTGGGTTGAAGCCTGAATTTTTTCAATAACAAATATGTCTTTAGTTCTTCGATATTCGTGTTCTTCCGTCAGATATTGCGTTTGGAACAAGTAGCTGCCAACTTCGAAAGTGGTGACCGATCGTTTTAAAAGTCACGTGGGTTGAAGCCTGAATTCTTCCAATAACAAATATGTCTTTAGTTTTTCGATATTCGTGTTCTTCCGACAGATATTGCGTTTGGAACAAATAGCTGCCAACTTCAAAAGTGGTGACCGATCGTTTTGAAAGTCACGTGGGTTGAGGCCTGAAGTCACGTGGGTTGAAGCCTGAAGTCACGTGGGTTGAAGCCTGAATTTTTTCAATAACAAATATGTCTTTAGTTTTCCGATATTCGTGTTCTTCCGTCAGATACTGCGTTTGGAACAAGTAGCTGCCTACTTCAAAAGTGGTGACCGATCGTTTTAAATGTCACGTGGGTTGACGCCTGGAGTTACGTGGGTTGAAGCCTGAAGTCACGTGGGTTGAAGCCTGAAGTCACGTGGGTTGGAGCCTGAAGTCACGTGGGTTGAAGCCTGAATTTTTTCAATGACAAATATGTCTTTAGTTCTTCGATATTCGTGTTCTTCCGTCAGATATTGCGTTTGGAACAAGTAGCTGCCAACTTCAAAAGTGGTGACCGATCGTTTTAAAAGTCACGTGGGTTGAAGCCTGGAGTCACGTGGGTTGAAGCCTGAAGTCACGTGGGTTGAAGCCTAATGTCACGTGGGTTGGAGCCTGAATTTTTTCAATAACAAATATGTCTTTAGTTCTCTAATATTCGTGTTCTTCCGTCAGATATTGCGTTTGGAACAAGTAGCTGCCAACTTCAAAAGTGGTGACCGATTGTTTTAAAAGTCACGTGGGTTGAAGCCAGGAGTCACGTGGGTTGAAGCCTGAAGTCACGTGAGTTGAAGCCTGAAGTCACGTGGGTTGAAGCCTGAATTTTTTCAATAACAAATATGTCTTTAGTTTTTCGATATTCGTGTTTTTCCGTCAGATATTGCGTTTGGAACAAGTAGCTGCCAACTTCAAAAGTGGTGACCGATCGTTTTGAAAGTCACGTGGGTTGAAGCCTGGAGTCACGTGAATTAAAGCCTGAAGTCACGTGGGTTGAAGCCTGAAGTCACGTGGGATGAAGCCTGAATTTTTTCAATAACAAATATGTCTTTAGTTTTTCGATTATCGTGTTCTTCTGTCAGATATTGCGTTTGGAAAGAGTAGCTGCCAACTTCAAAAGTGGTGACCGATCGTTTTAAAAGTTACGTGGGTTGAAGCCTGGAGTCACGTGGGTTGAAGCCTGAAGTCACGTGGGTTGAATCCTGAAGTCACGTGGGTTAAAGCCTGAATTTTTTCAATAAGAAATATGTCTTTAGTTTTTCGATATTTGTGTTCTTCCGTCAGATATTGCGTTTGGAACAAGTAGCTGCCAACTTCAAAAGTGGTGACCGATCGTTTTGAAAGTCACGTGGGTTGAAGCCTGGAGTCACGTGGGTTGAAGCCTGAAGTCACGTGGGTTGAAGCCTGAAGTCACGTGGGTTGAAGCCTGAATTTTTTCAATAACAAATCGATATTCGTGTTTTTCCGTCAGATATTGCGTTTGGAACAAGTAGCTGCCAACTTTAAAAGCGGTGAACGATCGTTTTAAAAGTCACGTGGGTTGAAGCCTTGAGTCACGTGGGTTGAAGCCTGAAGTCACGTGGGTTGAAGCCTGAAGTCACGTGGGTTGGAGCCTGAAGTCACGTGGGTTGAAGCCTGAATTTTTTCAATGACAAATATGTCTTTAGTTCTTCGATATTCGTGTCCTTCCGTCAGATATCGCGTTTGGAACAAGTAGCTGCCAACTTCAAAAGTGGTGACCGATCGTTTTAAAAGTCACGTGGGTTGAAGCCTGGAGTCACGTGGGTTGAAGCCTGAAGTCACGTGGGTTGAAGCCTAATGTCACGTGGGTTGGAGCCTGAATTTTTTCAATAACAAATATGTCTTTAGTTCTCTAATATTCGTGTTCTTCCGTCAGATATTGCGTTTGGAACAAGTAGCTGCCAACTTCAAAAGTGGTGACCGATTGTTTTAAAAGTCACGTGGGTTGAAGCCAGGAGTCACGTGGGTTGAAGCCTGAAGTCACGTGAGTTGAAGCCTGAAGTCACGTGGGTTGAAGCCTGAATTTTTTCAATAACAAATATGTCTTTAGTTTTTCGATATTCGTGTTTTTCCGTCAGATATTGCGTTTGGAACAAGTAGCTGCCAACTTCAAAAGTGGTGACCGATCGTTTTGAAAGTCACGTGGGTTGAAGCCTGGAGTCACGTGGGTTGAAGCCTGAAATCACGTGGGTTGAAGCCTGAAGTCACGTGGGTTGAAGCCTGAATTTTTTCAATGACAAATATGTCTTTAGTTTTTCGATATTCGTGTTCTCCCGTCAGATATTGCGTTTGGAACAAGTAGCTGCCAACTTCAAAAGTGGTGAACGATCGTTTCAAAAGTCACGTGGGTTGAAACCTGGAGTCACGTGGGTTGAAGCCTGAAGTCACGTGAGTTGAAGCCTGAAGTCACGTGGGTTGAAGCCTGAAGTCACGTGGGTTGAAGCTTGAATTTTTTCAATAACAAATATGTCTTTAGTTTTTCGATATTCGTGTTCTTTCGTCAGATATTGCGTTTGGAACAAGTAGCTGCCAACTTCGAAAGTGGTGACCGATCGTTTTGAAAGTCACGTGGGTTGGAGCCTGGAGTCACGTGGGTTAAAGCCTAAAGTCACGTGGGTTGAAGCCCAAAGTCACGTGGGTTGAAGCCTGAATATTTTCAATCACAAATATGTCTTTAGTTTTTCGATATTCGTGTTCTTCCGTCAGATATTGCGTTTGGAACAAGTAGCTGCCAACTTCAAAAGTGGTGACCGATCGTTTTAAAAGTCACGTGGGTTGGACCCTGGAGTCACGTGGGTTGAAGCCTGAAGTCACGTGGGTTGAAACCTGAAGTCACGTGGGTTGAGGCCTGAAGTCACGTGGGTTGAAGCCTGAATTTTTTCAATGACAAATATGTCTTTAGTTTTTCGATATTCGTGTTCTTCCGTCAGATATTGCGTTTGGAACAAGTAGCTGCCAACTTCAAAAGTGGTGACCGATCGTTTTAAAAGTCACGTGGGTTGAGGCCTGGAGTCACGTAGGTTGAAGCCTGAAGTCACGTGGGTTGAAGCCTGAAGTCACGTGGGTTGAAGCCTGAATTTTTTCAATGACAGATATGTCTTTAGTTTTTCGATATTCGTGTTCTTCCGTCAGATATTGCGTTTGGAACAATAAGCTGCCAACTTCAAAAGTGGTTACCGATCGTTTTACAAGTCACGTGGGTTGAAGCCTGGAGTCACGTGGGTTGAAGCCTGAAGTCACGTGGGTTGAAGCCCAAAGTCACGTGGGTTGAAGCCTGAATTTTTTCAATAACAAATATGTCTTTAGTTTCTCGATATTCGTGTTCTTCCGTCAGATATTGCGTTTGAAACAAGTAACAGCCAACTTCAGAAGTGGTGACCGATCGTTTTGAAAGTCACGTGGGTTGGAGCCTGGAGTCACGTGGGTTAAAGTCTGAAGTCACGTGGGTTGAAGCCTAAAGTCACGTGGGTTGAAGCCTAAAGTCACGTGGGTTGAAGCCTGAATTTTTTCAATAACAAATATGTCTTTAGTTTTTCTATATTCGTGTTCTTCCGTCAGATATTGCGTTTGGAACAAGTAGCTGCCTACTTCAAAAGTGGTGACCGATCGTTATAAAAGTCACGTGGGTTGAAGCCTGGAGTCACGTGGGTTGAAGCCTGAAGTCACGTGGGTTGAAGCCTGAAGTCACGTGGGTTGGCGCCTGAAGTCACGTGGGTTGAAGCCTGAAGTCACGTGGGTTGAAGCCTGAATTTTTTCAATAACAAATAGGTCTTTAGTTCTTCGATATTCGTGTTCTTCCGTCAGATATTGCGTTTGGAACAAGTAGCTGCCAACTTCAAAAGTGGTGACCGATCGTTTTAAAAGTCACGTGGGTTGAAGCCTGGAGTCACGTGGGTTGAAGCCTGGAGTCACGTGGGTTGAAGCCTAAAGTCACGTGGGTTGAAGCCTGAATTTTTTCAATAACAAATATGTCTTTAGTTTCTTGATATTCGTGTTCTTCCGTCAGATATTGCGTTTGAAACAAGTAGCTGCCAACTTCAGAAGTGGTGACCGATCGTTTTGAAAGTCACGTGGGTTGAAGCCTGAAGTCACGTGGGTTGGCGCCTGAAGTCACGTGGGTTGAAGCCTGAAGTCACGTGGGTTGAAGCCTGAATTTTTTCAATAACAAATATGTCTTTAGTTCTTCGATATTCGTGTTCTTCCGTCAGATATTGCGTTTGGAACAAGTAGCTGCCAACTTCAAAAGTGGTGACCGATCGTTTTAAAAGTCACGTGGGTTGAAGCCTGGAGTCACGTGGGTTGAAGCCTGAAGTCACGTGGGTTGAAGCCTAAAGTCACGTGGGTTGATGCCTGAATTTTTTCAATAACAAGTATGTCTTTAGTTTTTCGATATTCGTGTTCTTCCGTCAGATATTGCGTTTGGAACAAGTAGCTGCCAACTTCAAAAGTGGTGACCGATTGTTTCAAAAGTCACGTGGGTTGAAGCCTGGAGTCACGTGGGTTGAAGCCTGAAGTCACGTGGGTTGAAGCCTGAAGTCACGTGGGTTGAAGCCTGAATTTTTTCAATAACAAATATGTCTTTAGTTTTTCGATATTCGTGTTCTTCCGTCAGATATTGCGTTTGGAAAGAGTAGCTGCCAACTTCAAAAGTGGTGACCGATCGTTTGAAAAGTCACGTGGGTTGAAGCCTGGAGTCACGTGGGTTGAAGCCTGAAGTCACGTGGGTTGAATCTTGAAGTCACGTGGGTTGAAGCCTGAATTTTCTCAATAACAAATATGTCTTTAGTTTTTTAGTTATTTGTGTTCTTCCGTCAGATATTGCGTTTGGAACAAGTAGCTGCCAACTTTAAAAGTGGTGACCGATCGTTTTGAAAGTCACGTGGGTCGAAGCCTGGAGTCACGTGGGTTGAAGCCTGGAGTCACGTGGGTTGAAGCCTGAATTTTTTCAATAACAAATATGTCTTTAGTTTTTCGATATTCGTGTTCTTCCGTCAGATATTGCGTTTGGAACAAGTAGCTGCCAACTTCAAAAGCGGTGACCGATCGTTTCAAAAGTCACGTGGGTTGAAGCCTGGAGTCACGTGGGTTGAAGCCTGAAGTCACGTTGGTTGAAGCCTGAATTCTTATAATAACAAATATGTCTTTAGTTTTTCGATATTCGTGTTCTTCCGTCAGATATTGCGTTTGGAACAAATAGCTGCCAACTTCAAAAGTGGTGACCGATCGTTTTATAAGTCACGTGGATTGAAGCCTTGAGTCACGTGGGTTGAAGCCTGAAGTCACGTTGGTTGAAGCCTGAATTCTTATAATAACAAATATGTCTTTAGTTTTTCGATATTCGTGTTCTTCCGTCAGATATTGCGTTTGGAACAAATAGCTGCCAACTTCAAAAGTGGTGACCGATCGTTTTATAAGTCACGTGGATTGAGCCTTGAGTCACGTGGGTTGAAGCCTGGAGTCACGTGGGTTGAAGCCTAAAGTCACGTGGGTTGGAGCCTGAATTTTTTCAATAACAATTATGTCTTTAGTTTTTCAATATTCGTGTTCTTCCGTCAGATATTGCGTTTGGAACAAGTAGCTGCCAACTTCAAAAGTGGTGACCGATTGTTTTAAAAGTCACGTGGGTTGAAGCCTGGAGTCACGTGGGTTGAAGCCTGAAGTCACGTGAGTTGAAGCCTGAAGTCACGTGGGTTGAAGCCTGAATTTTTTCAATAACAAATATGTCTTTAGTTTTTCAATATTCGTGTTCTTCCGTCAGATATTGCGTTTGGAACAAGTAGCTGCCAACTTCAAAAGTGGTGACCGATTGTTTTAAAAGTCACGTGGGTTGAAGCCTGGAGTCACGTGGGTTGAAGCCTGAAGTCACGTGAGTTGAAGCCTGAAGTCACGTGGGTTGAAGCCTGAATTTTTTCAATAACAAATATGTCTTTAGTTTTTCGATATTCGTGTTCTTCCGTCAGATATTGCGTTTGGAACAAGTAGCTGCCTACTTCAAAAGTGGTGACCGATCGTTTTAAAAGTCACGTGGGTTGAAGCCTGGAGTCACGTGGGTTGAAGCCTGAAGTCACGTGGGTTGAAGCCTGAAGTCACGTGGGTTGGAGCCTGAAGTCACGTGGGTTGAAGCCTGAATTTTTTCAATGACAAATATGTCTTTAGTTTTCCGATATTCGTGTTCTTCCGTCAGATATTGCGTTTGGAACAAGTAGCTGCCTACTTCAAAAGTGGTGACCGATCGTTTTAAAAGTCACGTGGGTTGAAGCCTGGAGTCACGTGGGTTGAAGCCTGAAGTCACGTGGGTTGAAGCCTGAAGTCACGTGGATTGAAGCCTGAAGTCACGTGGGTTGAGGCCCAAAGTCACGTGGGTTGCAGCCTGAATTTTTTCAATAACAAATATGTCTTTAGTTTTCCGATATTCGTGTTCTTCCGTCAGATATTGCGTTTGGAACAAGTAGCTGCCAACTTCAAAAGTGGTGACCGATCGTTTCAAAAGTCAGGTGGGTTGAAGCCTGGAGTCACGTGGGTTGAGGCCTGAAGTCACGTGGGTTGAAGCTTGAAGTCACGTGGGTTGAGGCCTGAATTTTTTCAATAACAAATATGTCTTTAGTTTTTCGATATTCGTGTTCTTCCGTCAGATATTGCGTTTGGAACAAGTAGCTGCCAACTTCAAAAGTGGCGACCGATCGTTTTAAAAGTCACGTGGGTTGAAGCCAGGAGTCACGTGGGTTGAAGCCCGGAGTCACGTGGGTTGGAGCCTGAAGTCACCTGGGTTGAAGCCTAAAGTCACGTGGGTTGAAGCCTAAAGTCACGTGGGTTGAAACCTGAATTTTTTCAATAACAAATATGTCTTTAGTTTTTTGATATTCGTGTTCTTCCGTCAGATATTGCGTTTGGAACAAGTAGCTGCCTACTTCAAAAGTGGTGACCGATCGTTTTAAAAGTCACGTGGGTTGAAGCCTGGAGTCACGTGGGTTGAAGCCTGGAGTCACGTGGGTTGAAGCCTGAAGTCACGTGGGTTGGAGCCTGAAGTCACGTGGGTTGAAGCCTGAATTTTTCAATGACAAATATTGCTTTAGTTTTTCGATATTCGTGTTCTTCCGTCAGATATTGCGTTTGGAACAAGTAGCTGCAAACTTCAAAAGTGGTGACTGATCGTTTCAAAAGTCACGTGGGTTGAGGCCTGGAGTCACGTGGATTGGAGCCTGAAGTCACGTGGGTTGAAGCCTGAAGTCACGTGGGTTGAAGCCTGAATTTTTTCAATAACAAATATGTCTTTAGTTCTTCGATATTCGTGTTCTTCCGTCAGATATTGCGTTTGGAACAAGTAGCTGCCAACTTCAAAAGTGGTGACCGATCGTTTTTGAAGTCACGTGGGTTGAAGCCTGGAGTCACGTGGATTGAAGCCTGAAGTCACGTGGGTTGAAGCCTAAAGTCACGTGGGTTGAAGCCTGAATTTTTTCAATAACAAATATGGCTTTAGTTTTTCGATATTCGTGTTCTTCCGTCAGATATTGCGTTTGGAACAAGTAGCTGCCAACTTCAAAAGTGGTGACCGATTGTTCCAAAAGTCACGTGGGTTGAAGCCTGGAGTCACGTGGGTTGAAGCCTGAAGTCACGTGAGTTGAAGCCTGAAGTCACGTGAGTTGAAGCCTGAAGTCACGTGGGTTGAAGCCTGAATTTTTTCAATAACAAATATGTCTTTAGTTTTTCGATATTTGTGTTCTTCCGTCAGATATTGCGTTTGGAACAAGTAGCTGCCAACTTCAAAAGTGGTGACCGATCATTTTGAAAGTCACGTGGGTTGAAGCCTGGAGTCACGTGGGTTGAAGCCTGAAGTCACGTGGGTTGAAGCCTGAAGTCACGTGGGTTGAAGCCTGAAGTCACGTGGGTTGAAGCCTGAATTTTTTCAATAACAAATATGTCTTTAGTTTTTCGGTATTCGTGTTCTTCCGTCAGATATTGCGTTTGGAACAAGTAGCTGCCAATTTCAAAAGTGGTGACCGATCGTTTTGAAAGTCACGTGGGTTGAAGCCTTGAGTCACGTGGGTTGAGGCCTGAAGTCACGTGGGTTGAAGCCTAAAGTCACGTGGGTTGAAGCCTGAATTTTTTCAATAACAAATATGTCTTTAGTTTTCCGATATTCGTGTTCTTCCGTCAGATATTGCGTTTGGAACAAGTAGCTGCCTACTTCAAAAGTGGTGACCGATCGTTTTAAAAGTCACGTGGGTTGAAGCCTGGAGTTACGTGGGTTGAAGCCTGAAGTCACGTGGGTTGAAGCCTGAAGTCACGTGGGTTGGAGCCTGAAGTCACGTGGGTTGAAGCCTGAATTTTTTCAATGACAAATATGTCTTTAGTTCTCTAATATTCGTGTTCTTCCGTCAGATATTGCGTTTGGAACAAGTAGCTGCCAACTTCAAAAGTGGTGACCGATCGTTTTAAAAGTCACGTGGGTTGAAGCCTGGAGTCACGTGGGTTGAAGCCTAAAGTCACGTGGGTTGAAGCCTAATGTCACGTGGGTTGGAGCCTGAATTTTTTCAATAACAAATATGTCTTTAGTTCTCTAATATTCGTGTTCTTCCGTCAGATATTGCGTTTGGAACAAGTAGCTGCCAACTTCAAAAGTGGTGACCGATCGTTTTAAAAGTCACGTGGGTTGAAGCCTGGAGGCACGTGGGTTGAAGCCTGAATTTTTTCAATAACAAATATGTCTTTAGTTTTTCGATTATCGTGTTCTTCCGTCAGATATTGCGTTTGGAAAGAGTAGCTGCCAACTTCAAAAGTGGTGACCGATCGTTTTAAAAGTTACGTGGGTTGAAGCCTGGAGTCACGTGGGTTGAAGCCTGAAGTCACGTGGGTTGAATCCTGAAGTCACGTGGGTTGAAGCCTGAATTTTTTCAATAACAAATATGTCTTTAGTTTTTCGATATTTGTGTTCTTCCGTCAGATATTGCGTTTGGAACAAGTAGCTGCCAACTTCAAAAGTGGTGACCGATCGTTTTGAAAGTCACGTGGGTTGAAGCCTGGAGTCACGTGGGTTGAAGCCTGAAGTCACGTGGGTTGAAGCCTGAAGTCACGTGGGTTGAAGCCTGAAGTCACGTGGGTTGGAGCCTGAATTTTTTCAATTACAAATCGATATTCGTGTTTTTCCGTCAGATATTGCGTTTGGAACAAGTAGCTGCCAACTTCAAAAGCGGTGAACGATCGTTTTAAAAGTCACGTGGGTTGGAGCCTTGAGTCACGTGGGTTGAAGCCTGAAGTCACGTGGGTTGAAGCCCAAAGTCACGTGGGTTGAAGCCTGAATTTTTTCAATAACAAATATGTCTTTAGTTTTCCGATATTCGTGTTCTTCCGTCAGATATTGCGTTTGGAACAAGTAGCTGCCAACTTCAAAAGTGGTGACCGATCGTTTTAAAAGTCACGTGGGTTGAAGCCTGGAGTCACGTGGGTTGAGGCCTGAAGTCACGTGGGTTGAAGCTTGAAGTCACGTGGGTTGAAGCCTGAATTTTTTCAATAACAAATATGTCTTTAGTTCTTCGATATTCGTGTTCTTCCGTCAGATATTGCGTTTGGAACAAGTAGCTGCCAACTTCGAAAGTGGTGACCGATCGTTTTAAAAGTCACGTGGGTTGAAGCCTGGAGTCACGTGGGTTGAAGCCTGAAGTCACGTGGGTTGAAGCCTGAAGTCACGTGGGTTGAAGCCTGAATTTTTTCAATGACAAATATGTCTTTAGTTTTTCGATATTCGTGTTCTCCCGTCAGATATTGCGTTTGGAACAAGTAGCTGCCAACTTCAAAAGTGGTGAACGATCGTTTCAAAAGTCACGTGGGTTGAAACCTGGAGTCACGTGGGTTGTAGCCTGAAGTCACGTGGGTTGAAGCCTGAAGTCACGTGGGTTGAAGCCTGAATTTTCTCAATAACAAATATGTCTTTAGTTTTTCGATATTCGTGTTCTTTCGTCAGATATTGCGTTTGGAACAAGTAGCTGCCAACTTCGAAAGTGGTGACCGATGGTTTTGAAAGTCACGTGGGTTGGAGCCTGGAGGCACGTGGGTTAAAGCCTAAAGTCACGTGGGTTGAAGCCCAAAGTCACGTGGGTTGAAGCCTGAATTTTTTCAATAACAAATATGTCTTTAGTTTTTCGATATTCGTGTTCTTCCGTCAGATATTGCGTTTGGAACAAGTAGCTGCCAACTTCAAAAGTGGTGACCGATCGTTTTAAAAGTCACGTGGGTTGAAGCCTGGAGTCACGTGGGTTGAAGCCTGGAGTCACGTGGGTTGAAGCCTGAAGTCACGTGGGTTGAAGCCTGAATTTTTTCAATAACAAATATGTCTTTAGTTTTTCGATTATCGTGTTCTTCCGTCAGATATTGCGTTTGGAACAAGTAGCTGCCAACTTCAAAAGTGGTGACCGATCGTTTTTGAAGTCACGTGGGTTGAAGCCTGGAGTCACGTGGATTGAAGCCTGAAGTCACGTGGGTTGAAGCCTGAAGTCACGTGGGTTGAAGCCTGAATTTTTTCAATAACAAATATGTCTTTAGTTCTTCGATATTCGTGTTCTTCCGTCAGATATTGCGTTTGGAACAAGTAGCTGCCAACTTCAAAAGTGGTGACCGATCGTTTTTGAAGACACGTGGGTTGAAGCCTGGAGTCACGTGGATTGAAGCCTGAAGTCACGTGGGTTGAAGCCTAAAGTCACGTGGGTTGAAGCCTGAATTTTTTCAATAACAAATATGTCTTTAGTTTTTCGATATTCGTGTCCTTCCGTCAGATATTGCGTTTGGAACAAGTAGCTGCCAACTTCAAAAGTGGTGACCGATTGTTCCAAAAGTCACGTGGGTTGAAGCCTGGAGTCACGTGGGTTGAAGCCTGAAGTCACGTGAGTTGAAGCCTGAAGTCACGTGAGTTGAAGCCTGAAGTCACGTGGGTTGAAGCCTGAATTTTTTCAATAACAAATATGTCTTTAGTTTTTCGATATTTGTGTTCTTCCGTCAGATATTGCGTTTGGAACAAGTAGCTGCCAACTTCAAAAGTGGTGACCGATCATTTTGAAAGTCACGTGGGTTGAAGCCTGGAGTCACGTGGGTTGAAGCCTGAAGTCACGTGGGTTGAAGCCTGAAGTCACGTGGGTTGAAGCCTGAATTTTTTCAATAACAAATATGTCTTTAGTTTTTCGGTATTCGTGTTCTTCCGTCAGATATTGCGTTTGGAACAAGTAGCTGCCAATTTCAAAAGTGGTGACCGATCGTTTTGAAAGTCACGTGGGTTGAAGCCTTGAGTCACGTGGGTTGAGGCCTGAAGTCACGTGGGTTGAAGCCTAAAGTCACGTGGGTTGAAGCCTGAATTTTTTCAATAACAAATATGTCTTTAGTTTTCCGATATTCGTGTTCTTCCGTCAGATATTGCGTTTGGAACAAGTAGCTGCCTACTTCAAAAGTGGTGACCGATCGTTTTAAAAGTCACGTGGGTTGAAGCCTGGAGTTACGTGGGTTGAAGCCTGAAGTCACGTGGGTTGAAGCCTGAAGTCACGTGGGTTGGAGCCTGAAGTCACGTGGGTTGAAGCCTGAATTTTTTCAATGACAAATATGTCTTTAGTTCTCTAATATTCGTGTTCTTCCGTCAGATATTGCGTTTGGAACAAGTAGCTGCCAACTTCAAAAGTGGTGACCGATCGTTTTAAAAGTCACGTGGGTTGAAGCCTGGAGTCACGTGGGTTGAAGCCTAAAGTCACGTGGGTTGAAGCCTAATGTCACGTGGGTTGGAGCCTGAATTTTTTCAATAACAAATATGTCTTTAGTTCTCTAATATTCGTGTTCTTCCGTCAGATATTGCGTTTGGAACAAGTAGCTGCCAACTTCAAAAGTGGTGACCGATCGTTTTAAAAGTCACGTGGGTTGAAGCCTGGAGGCACGTGGGTTGAAGCCTGAATTTTTTCAATAACAAATATGTCTTTAGTTTTTCGATTATCGTGTTCTTCCGTCAAATATTGCGTTTGGAAAGAGTAGCTGCCAACTTCAAAAGTGGTGACCGATCGTTTTAAAAGTTACGTGGGTTGAAGCCTGGAGTCACGTGGGTTGAAGCCTGAAGTCACGTGGGTTGAATCCTGAAGTCACGTGGGTTGAAGCCTGAATTTTTTCAATAACAAATATGTCTTTAGTTTTTCGATATTTGTGTTCTTCCGTCAGATATTGCGTTTGGAACAAGTAGCTGCCAACTTCAAAAGTGGTGACCGATCGTTTTGAAAGTCACGTGGGTTGAAGCCTGGAGTCACGTGGGTTGAAGCCTGAAGTCACGTGGGTTGAAGCCTGAAGTCACGTGGGTTGGAGCCTGAATTTTTTCAATTACAAATCGATATTCGTGTTTTTCCGTCAGATATTGCGTTTGGAACAAGTAGCTGCCAACTTCAAAAGCGGTGAACGATCGTTTTAAAAGTCACGTGGGTTGGAGCCTTGAGGCACGTGGGTTGAAGCCTGAAGTCACGTGGGTTGAAGCCCA
Source organism: Anaspis maculata (assembly GCA_949128115.1). NCBI lineage: Eukaryota > Metazoa > Arthropoda > Insecta > Coleoptera > Scraptiidae > Anaspis > Anaspis maculata. The sequence continues at coordinate 34,063,065 of OX421961.1, forward strand.
AAGTCACGTGGGTTGAAGCCTGAATTTTTTCAATAACAAATATGTCTTTAGTTTTCCGATATTCGTGTTCTTCCGTCAGATATTGCGTTTGGAACAAGTAGCTGCCAACTTCAAAAGTGGTGACCGATCGTTTTAAAAGTCACGTGGGTTGAAGCCTGGAGTCACGTGGGTTGAGGCCTGAAGTCACGTGGGTTGAAGCTTGAAGTCACGTGGGTTGAAGCCTGAATTTTTTCAATAACAAATATGTCTTTAGTTCTTCGATATTCGTGTTCTTCCGTCAGATATTGCGTTTGGAACAAGTAGCTGCCAACTTCGAAAGTGGTGACCGATCGTTTTAAAAGTCACGTGGGTTGAAGCCTGGAGTCACGTGGGTTGAAGCCTGAAGTCACGTGGGTTGAAGCCTGAAGTCACGTGGGTTGAAGCCTGAATTTTTTCAATGACAAATATGTCTTTAGTTTTTCGATATTCGTGTTCTCCCGTCAGATATTGCGTTTGGAACAAGTAGCTGCCAACTTCAAAAGTGGTGAACGATCGTTTCAAAAGTCACGTGGGTTGAAACCTGGAGTCACGTGGGTTGTAGCCTGAAGTCACGTGGGTTGAAGCCTGAAGTCACGTGGGTTGAAGCCTGAAGTCACGTGGGTTGGAGCCTGAATTTTTTCAATAACAAATATGTCTTTAGTTTTTCGATATTCGTGTTCTTCCGTCAAATATTGCGTTTGGAACAAGTAGCTGCCAACTTCAAAAGCGGTGACCGATCGTTTCAAAAATCACGTGGGTTGAAGCCTGGAGTCACGTGGGTTGAAGCCTGGAGTCACGTGGGTTGAAGCCTGAAGTCACGTGGGTTGAAGCCTGAATTTTCTCAATAACAAATATGTCTTTAGTTTTTCGATATTCGTGTTCTTTCGTCAGATATTGCGTTTGGAACAAGTAGCTGCCAACTTCGAAAGTGGTGACCGATGGTTTTGAAAGTCACGTGGGTTGGAGCCTGGAGGCACGTGGGTTAAAGCCTAAAGTCACGTGGGTTGAAGCCCAAAGTCACGTGGGTTGAAGCCTGAATTTTTTCAATAACAAATATGTCTTCAGTTTTTCGATATTCGTGTTCTTCCGTCAGATATTGCGTTTGGAACAAGTAGCTGCCAACTTCAAAAGTGGTGACCGATCGTTTTAAAAGTCACGTGGGTTGAAGCCTGGAGTCACGTGGGTTGAAGCCTGGAGTCACGTGGGTTGAAGCCTGAAGTCACGTGGGTTGAAGCCTGAATTTTTTCAATAACAAATATGTCTTTAGTTTTTCGATTATCGTGTTCTTCCGTCAGATATTGCGTTTGGAACAAGTAGCTGCCAACTTCAAAAGTGGTGACCGATCGTTTTTGAAGTCACGTGGGTTGAAGCCTGGAGTCACGTGGATTGAAGCCTGAAGTCACGTGGGTTGAAGCCTGAAGTCACGTGGGTTGAAGCCTGAATTTTTTCAATAACAAATATGTCTTTAGTTCTTCGATATTCGTGTTCTTCCGTCAGATATTGCGTTTGGAACAAGTAGCTGCCAACTTCAAAAGTGGTGACCGATCGTTTTTGAAGTCACGTGGGTTGAAGCCTGGAGTCACGTGGATTGAAGCCTGAAGTCACGTGGGTTGAAGCCTAAAGTCACGTGGGTTGAAGCCTGAATTTTTTCAATAACAAATATGTCTTTAGTTTTTCGATATTCGTGTCCTTCCGTCAGATATTGCGTTTGGAACAAGTAGCTGCCAACTTCAAAAGTGGTGACCGATTGTTCCAAAAGTCACGTGGGTTGAAGCCTGGAGTCACGTGGGTTGAAGCCTGAAGTCACGTGAGTTGAAGCCTGAAGTCACGTGAGTTGAAGCCTGAAGTCACGTGGGTTGAAGCCTGAATTTTTTCAATAACAAATATGTCTTTAGTTTTTCGATATTTGTGTTATTCCGTCAGATATTGCGTTTGGAACAAGTAGCTGCCAACTTCAAAAGTGGTGACCGATCATTTTGAAAGTCACGTGGGTTGAAGCCTGGAGTCACGTGGGTTGAAGCCTGAAGTCACGTGGGTTGAAGCCTGAAGTCACGTGGGTTGAAGCCTGAATTTTTTCAATAACAAATATGTCTTTAGTTTTTCGGTATTCGTGTTCTTCCGTCAGATATTGCGTTTGGAACAAGTAGCTGCCAATTTCAAAAGTGGTGACCGATCGTTTTGAAAGTCACGTGGGTTGAAGCCTTGAGTCACGTGGGTTAAGGCCTGAAGTCACGTGGGTTGAAGCCTAAAGTCACGTGGGTTGAAGCCTGAATTTTTTCAATAACAAATATGTCTTTAGTTTTCCGATATTCGTGTTCTTCCGTCAGATATTGCGTTTGGAACAAGTAGCTGCCTACTTCAAAAGTGGTGACCGATCGTTTTAAAAGTCACGTGGGTTGAAGCCTGGAGTTACGTGGGTTGAAGCCTGAAGTCACGTGGGTTGAAGCCTGAAGTCACGTGGGTTGGAGCCTGAAGTCACGTGGGTTGAAGCCTGAATTTTTTCAATGACAAATATGTCTTTAGTTCTCTAATATTCGTGTTCTTCCGTCAGATATTGCGTTTGGAACAAGTAGCTGCCAACTTCAAAAGTGGTGACCGATCGTTTTAAAAGTCACGTGGGTTGAAGCCTGGAGTCACGTGGGTTGAAGCCTAAAGTCACGTGGGTTGAAGCCTAATGTCACGTGGGTTGGAGCCTGAATTTTTTCAATAACAAATATGTCTTTAGTTCTCTAATATTCGTGTTCTTCCGTCAGATATTGCGTTTGGAACAAGTAGCTGCCAACTTCAAAAGTGGTGACCGATCGTTTTAAAAGTCACGTGGGTTGAAGCCTGGAGGCACGTGGGTTGAAGCCTGAATTTTTTCAATAACAAATATGTCTTTAGTTTTTCGATTATCGTGTTCTTCCGTCAGATATTGCGTTTGGAAAGAGTAGCTGCCAACTTCAAAAGTGGTGACCGATCGTTTTAAAAGTTACGTGGGTTGAAGCCTGGAGTCACGTGGGTTGAAGCCTGAAGTCACGTGGGTTGAATCCTGAAGTCACGTGGGTTGAAGCCTGAATTTTTTCAATAACAAATATGTCTTTAATTTTTCGATATTTGTGTTCTTCCGTCAGATATTGCGTTTGGAACAAGTAGCTGCCAACTTCAAAAGTGGTGACCGATCGTTTTGAAAGTCACGTGGGTTGAAGCCTGGAGTCACGTGGGTTGAAGCCTGAAGTCACGTGGGTTGAAGCCTGAAGTCACGTGGGTTTGAGCCTGAATTTTTTCAATAACAAATCGATATTCGTGTTTTTCCGTCAGATATTGCGTTTGGAACAAGTAGCTGCCAACTTCAAAAGCGGTGAACGATCGTTTTAAAAGTCACGTGGGTTGGAGCCTTGAGTCACGTGGGTTGAAGCCTGAAGTCACGTGGGTTGAAGCCCAAAGTCACGTGGGTTGAAGCCTGAATTTTTTCAATAACAAATATGTCTTTAGTTTTCCGATATTCGTGTTCTTCCGTCAGATATTGCGTTTGGAACAAGTAGCTGCCAACTTCAAAAGTGGTGACCGATCGTTTTAAAAGTCACGTGGGTTGAAGCCTGGAGTCACGTGGGTTGAGGCCTGAAGTCACGTGGGTTGAAGCTTGAAGTCACGTGGGTTGAAGCCTGAATTTTTTCAATAACAAATATGTCTTTAGTTCTTCGATATTCGTGTTCTTCCGTCAGATATTGCGTTTGGAACAAGTAGCTGCCAACTTCGAAAGTGGTGACCGATCGTTTTAAAAGTCACGTGGGTTGAAGCCTGGAGTCACGTGGGTTGAAGCCTGAAGTCACGTGGGTTGAAGCCTGAATTTTTTCAATGACAAATATGTCTTTAGTTTTTCGATATTCGTGTTCTCCCGTCAGATATTGCGTTTGGAACAAGTAGCTGCCAACTTCAAAAGTGGTGAACGATCGTTTCAAAAGTCACGTGGGTTGAAACCTGGAGTCACGTGGGTTGTAGCCTGAAGTCACGTGGGTTGAAGCCTGAAGTCACGTGGGTTGAAGCCTGAAGTCACGTGGGTTGGAGCCTGAATTTTTTCAATAACAAATATGTCTTTAGTTCTTCGATATTCGTGTTCTTCCGTCAGATATTGCGTTTGGAACAAGTAGCTGCCAACTTCGAAAGTGGTGACCGATCGTTTTAAAAGTCACGTGGGTTGAAGCCTGGAGTCACGTGGGTTGAAGCCTGAAGTCACGTGGGTTGAAGCCTGAATTTTTTCAATGACAAATATGTCTTTAGTTTTTCGATATTCGTGTTCTCCCGTCAGATATTGCGTTTGGAACAAGTAGCTGCCAACTTCAAAAGTGGTGAACGATCGTTTCAAAAGTCACGTGGGTTGAAACCTGGAGTCACGTGGGTTGTAGCCTGAAGTCACGTGGGTTGAAGCCTGAAGTCACGTGGGTTGAAGCCTGAAGTCACGTGGGTTGGAGCCTGAATTTTTTCAATAACAAATATGTCTTTAGTTTTTCGATATTCGTGTTTTTCCGTCAAATATTGCGTTTGGAACAAGTAGCTGCCAACTTCAAAAGCGGTGACCGATCGTTTCAAAAGTCACGTGGGTTGAAGCCTGGAGTCACGTGGGTTGAAGCCTGAAGTCACGTGGGTTGAAGCCTGAAGTCACGTGGGTTGAAGCCTGAATTTTCTCAATAACAAATATGTCTTTAGTTTTTCGATATTCGTGTTCTTTCGTCAGATCTTGCGTTTGGAACAAGTAGCTGCCAACTTCGAAAGTGGTGACCGATGGTTTTGAAAGTCACGTGGGTTGGAGCCTGGAGTCACGTGGGTTAAAGCCTGAAGTCACGTGGGTTGAAGCCCAAAGTCACGTGGGTTGAAGCCTGAATTTTTTCAATAACAAATATGTCTTTAGTTTTTCGATATTCGTGTTCTTCCGTCAGATATTGCGTTTGGAACAAGTAGCTGCCAACTTCAAAAGTGGTGACCGATCGTTTTAAAAGTCACGTGGGTTGGAGCCTGGAGTCACGTGGGTTGAAGCCTGAAGTCACGTGGGTTGGAACCTGAAGTCACGTGGGTTGAGGCCTGAAGTCACGTGGGTTGAAGCCTGAATTTTTTCAATGACAAATATGTCTTTAGTTTTTCGATATTCGTGTTCTTCTGTCAGATATTGCGTTTGGAACAAGTAGCTGCCAACTTCAAAAGTGGTGACCGATCATTTTAAAAGTCACGTGGGTTGAGGCCTGGAGTCACGTAGGTTGAAGCCTGAAGTCACGTGGGTTGAAGCCTGAAGTCACGTGGGTTGAAGCCTAAATTTTTTCAATAACAAATATGTCTTTAGTTCTTCGATATTCGTGTTCTTCCGTCAGATATTGCGTTTGGAACAAGTAGCTGCCAACTTCAAAAGTGGTGACCGATCGTTTTAAAAGTCACGTGGGTTGAAGCCTTGAGTCACGTGGGTTAAAGCCTGAAGTCACGTGGGTTGAAGCCTGAAGTCACGTGGGTTGAAGCCTGAATTTTTTCAATGACAGATATGTCTTTAGTTTTTCGATATTCGTGTTCTTCCGTCAGATATTGCGTTTGGAACAATAAGCTGCCAACTTCAAAAGTGGTTACCGATCGTTTTACAAGTCACGTGGGTTGAAGCCTGGAGTCACGTGGGTTAAAGCCTGAAGTCACGTGGGTTGAAGCCCAAAGTCACGTGGGTTGAAGTCTGAATTTTTTCAATAACAAATATGTCTTTAGTTTTTCGATATTCGTGTTCTTCCGTCAGATATTGCGTTTGGAACAAGTAGCTGCCTACTTCAAAAGTGGTGACCGATCGTTTTAAAAGTCACGTGGGTTGAAGCCTGGAGTCACGTGGGTTGAAGCCTGAAGTCACGTGGGTTGAAGCAAGAAGTCACGTGGGTTGGCGCCTGAAGTCACGTGGGTTGAAGCCTGAAGTCACGTGGGTTGAAGCCTGAATTTTTTCAATAACAAATATGTCTTTAGTTTTTCGGTATTCGTGTTCTTCCGTCAGATATTGCGTTTGGAACAAGTAGCTGCCAACTTCAGAAGCGGTGACCGATCGTTTTAAAAGTCACGTGGGTTGAAGCCTGGAGTCACGTGGGTTGAAGCCTGAAGTCACGTGGGTTGAAGCAAGAAGTCACGTGGGTTGGCGCCTGAAGTCACGTGGGTTGAAGCCTGAAGTCACGTGGGTTGAAGCCTGAATTTTTTCAATAACAAATATGTCTTTAGTTTTTTGATATTCGTGTTCTTCCGTCAGATATTGCGTTTGGAACAAGTAGCTGCCTACTTCAAAAGTGGTGACCGATCGTTTTAAAAGTCACGTGGGTTGAAGCCTGGAGTCACGTGGGTTGAAGCCTGAAGTCACGTGGGTTGAAGCCTGAAGTCACGTGGGTTGGCGCCTGAAGTCACGTGGGTTGAAGCCTGAAGTCACGTGGGTTGAAGCCTGAATTTTTTCAATAACAAATATGTCTTTAGTTTTTCGGTATTCGTGTTCTTCCGTCAGATATTGCGTTTGGAACAAGTAGCTGCCAACTTCAGAAGCGGTGACCGATCGTTTTAAAAGTCACGTGGGTTGAAGCCTGGAGTCACGTGGGTTGAAGCCTGAAGTCACGTGGGTTGAAGCCTGAATTCTTCCAATAACAAATATGTCTTTAGTTTTTCGATATTCGTGTTCTTCCGACAGATATTGCGTTTGGAACAAATAGCTGCCTACTTCAAAAGTGGTGACCGATCGTTTTAAAAGTCACGTGGGTTGACGCCTGGAGTTACGTGGGTTGAAGCCTGAAGTCACGTGGGTTGAAGCCTGAAGTCACGTGGGTTGAAGCCTGAAGTCACGTGGGTTGATGCCTGAAGTCACGTGGGTTGAAGCCTGAATTTTCTCAATAACAAATATGTCTTTAGTTTTTCGATATTCGTGTTCTTTCGTCAGATATTGCGTTTGGAACAAGTAGCTGCCAACTTCGAAAGTGGTGACCGATCGTTTTGAAAGTCACGTGGGTTGGAGCCTGGAGTCACGTGGGTTTAAGCCTAAAGTCACGTGGGTTGAAGCCCAAAGTCACGTGGGTTGAAGCCTGAATTTTTTCAATAACAAATATGTCTTTAGTTTTTCGATATTCGTGTTCTTCCGTCAGATATTGCGTTTGGAACAAGTAGCTGCCTACTTCAAAAGTGGTGACCGATCGTTTTAAAAGTCACGTGGGTTGGAGCCTGGAGTCACGTGGGTTGAAGCCTAAAGTCACGTGGGTTGAAACCTGAAGTCACGTGGGTTGAGGCCTGAAGTCACGTGGGTTGAAGCCTGAATTTTTTCAATGACAAATATGTCTTTAGTTTTTCGATATTCGTGTTCTTCCGTCAGATATTGCGTTTGGAACAAGTAGCTGCCAACTTCAAAAGTGGTGACCGATCGTTTTAAAAGTCACGTGGGTTGAAGCCTGGAGTCACGTGGGTTGAAGCCTGGAGTCACGTGGGTTGAAGCCTGAAGTCACGTGGGTTGAAGCCTGAATTTTTTCAATAACAAATATGTCTTTAGTTTTTCGATTATCGTGTTCTTCCGTCAGATATTGCGTTTGGAACAAGTAGCTGCCAACTTCAAAAGTGGTGACCGATCGTTTTTGAAGTCACGTGGGTTGAAGCCTGGAGTCACGTGGATTGAAGCCTGAAGTCACGTGGGTTGAAGCCTGAAGTCACGTGGGTTGAAGCCTGAATTTTTTCAATAACAAATATGTCTTTAGTTCTTCGATATTCGTGTTCTTCCGTCAGATATTGCGTTTGGAACAAGTAGCTGCCAACTTCAAAAGTGGTGACCGATCGTTTTTGAAGACACGTGGGTTGAAGCCTGGAGTCACGTGGATTGAAGCCTGAAGTCACGTGGGTTGAAGCCTAAAGTCACGTGGGTTGAAGCCTGAATTTTTTCAATAACAAATATGTCTTTAGTTTTTCGATATTCGTGTCCTTCCGTCAGATATTGCGTTTGGAACAAGTAGCTGCCAACTTCAAAAGTGGTGACCGATTGTTCCAAAAGTCACGTGGGTTGAAGCCTGGAGTCACGTGGGTTGAAGCCTGAAGTCACGTGAGTTGAAGCCTGAAGTCACGTGAGTTGAAGCCTGAAGTCACGTGGGTTGAAGCCTGAATTTTTTCAATAACAAATATGTCTTTAGTTTTTCGATATTTGTGTTCTTCCGTCAGATATTGCGTTTGGAACAAGTAGCTGCCAACTTCAAAAGTGGTGACCGATCATTTTGAAAGTCACGTGGGTTGAAGCCTGGAGTCACGTGGGTTGAAGCCTGAAGTCACGTGGGTTGAAGCCTGAAGTCACGTGGGTTGAAGCCTGAATTTTTTCAATAACAAATATGTCTTTAGTTTTTCGGTATTCGTGTTCTTCCGTCAGATATTGCGTTTGGAACAAGTAGCTGCCAATTTCAAAAGTGGTGACCGATCGTTTTGAAAGTCACGTGGGTTGAAGCCTTGAGTCACGTGGGTTGAGGCCTGAAGTCACGTGGGTTGAAGCCTAAAGTCACGTGGGTTGAAGCCTGAATTTTTTCAATAACAAATATGTCTTTAGTTTTCCGATATTCGTGTTCTTCCGTCAGATATTGCGTTTGGAACAAGTAGCTGCCTACTTCAAAAGTGGTGACCGATCGTTTTAAAAGTCACGTGGGTTGAAGCCTGGAGTTACGTGGGTTGAAGCCTGAAGTCACGTGGGTTGAAGCCTGAAGTCACGTGGGTTGGAGCCTGAAGTCACGTGGGTTGAAGCCTGAATTTTTTCAATGACAAATATGTCTTTAGTTCTCTAATATTCGTGTTCTTCCGTCAGATATTGCGTTTGGAACAAGTAGCTGCCAACTTCAAAAGTGGTGACCGATCGTTTTAAAAGTCACGTGGGTTGAAGCCTGGAGTCACGTGGGTTGAAGCCTAAAGTCACGTGGGTTGAAGCCTAATGTCACGTGGGTTGGAGCCTGAATTTTTTCAATAACAAATATGTCTTTAGTTCTCTAATATTCGTGTTCTTCCGTCAGATATTGCGTTTGGAACAAGTAGCTGCCAACTTCAAAAGTGGTGACCGATCGTTTTAAAAGTCACGTGGGTTAAAGCCTGGAGGCACGTGGGTTGAAGCCTGAATTTTTTCAATAACAAATATGTCTTTAGTTTTTCGATTATCGTGTTCTTCCGTCAGATATTGCGTTTGGAAAGAGTAGCTGCCAACTTCAAAAGTGGTGACCGATCGTTTTAAAAGTTACGTGGGTTGAAGCCTGGAGTCACGTGGGTTGAAGCCTGAAGTCACGTGGGTTGAATCCTGAAGTCACGTGGGTTGAAGCCTGAATTTTTTCAATAACAAATATGTCTTTAGTTTTTCGATATTTGTGTTCTTCCGACAGATATTGCGTTTGGAACAAGTAGCTGCCAACTTCAAAAGTGGTGACCGATCGTTTTGAAAGTCACGTGGGTTGAAGCCTGGAGTCACGTGGGTTGAAGCCTGAAGTCACGTGGGTTGAAGCCTGAAGTCACGTGGGTTGGAGCCTGAATTTTTTCAATAACAAATCGATATTCGTGTTTTTCCGTCAGATATTGCGTTTGGAACAAGTAGCTGCCAACTTCAAAAGCGGTGAACGATCGTTTTAAAAGTCACGTGGGTTGGAGCCTTGAGTCACGTGGGTTGAAGCCTGAAGTCACGTGGGTTGAAGCCCAAAGTCACGTGGGTTGAAGCCTGAATTTTTTCAATAACAAATATGTCTTTAGTTTTCCGATATTCGTGTTTTTCCGTCAGATATTGCGTTTGGAACAAGTAGCTGCCAACTTCAAAAGTGGTGACCGATCGTTTTAAAAGTCACGTGGGTTGAAGCCTGGAGTCACGTGGGTTGAGGCCTGAAGTCACGTGGGTTGAAGCTTGAAGTCACGTGGGTTGAAGCCTGAATTTTTTCAATAACAAATATGTCTTTAGTTTTTCGATATTCGTGTTCTTCCGTCAGATATTGCGTTTGGAACAAGTAGCTGCCAACTTCAAAAGTGGTGACCGATCGTTTTGAAAGTCACGTGGGTTGAAGCCTTGAGTCACGTGGGTTGAGGCCTGAAGTCACGTGGGTTGAAGCCTAAAGTCACGTGGGTTGAAGCCTGAATTTTTTCAATAACAAATATGTCTTTAGTTTTCCGATATTCGTGTTCTTCCGTCAGATATTGCGTTTGGAACAAGTAGCTGCCAACTTCAAAAGTGGTGACCGATCGTTTTGAAAGTCACGTGGGTTGAAGCCTTGAGTCACGTGGGTTGAGGCCTGAAGTCACGTGGGTTGAAGCCTAAAGTCACGTGGGTTGAAGCCTGAATTTTTTCAATAACAAATATGTCTTTAGTTTTCCGATATTCGTGTTCTTCCGTCAGATATTGCGTTTGGAACAAGTAGCTGCCTACTTCAAAAGTGGTGACCGATCGTTTTAAAAGTCACGTGGGTTGAAGCCTGGAGTTACGTGGGTTGAAGCCTGAAGTCACGTGGGTTGAAGCCTGAAGTCACGTGGGTTGAAGCCTGAAGTCACGTGGGTTGAAGCCTGAATTTTTTCAATAACAAATATGTCTTTAGTTTTCCGATATTCGTGTTTTTCCGTCAGATATTGCGTTTGGAACAAGTAGCTGCCAACTTCAAAAGTGGTGACCGATCGTTTTGAAAGTCACGTGGGTTGAAGCCTTGAGTCACGTGGGTTGAGGCCTGAAGTCACGTGGGTTGAAGCCTAAAGTCACGTGGGTTGAAGCCTGAATTTTTTCAATAACAAATATGTCTTTAGTTTTCCGATATTCGTGTTCTTCCGTCAGATATTGCGTTTGGAACAAGTAGCTGCCTACTTCAAAAGTGGTGACCGATCGTTTTAAAAGTCACGTGGGTTGAAGCCTGGAGTTACGTGGGTTGAAGCCTGAAGTCACGTGGGTTGAAGCCTGAAGTCACGTGGGTTGGAGCCTGAAGTCACGTGGGTTGAAGCCTGAATTTTTTCAATGACAAATATGTCTTTAGTTCTCTAATATTCGTGTTCTTCCGTCAGATATTGCGTTTGGAACAAGTAGCTGCCAACTTCAAAAGTGGTGACCGATCGTTTTAAAAGTCACGTGGGTTGAAGCCTGGAGTCACGTGGGTTGAAGCCTAAAGTCACGTGGGTTGAAGCCTAATGTCACGTGGGTTGGAGCCTGAATTTTTTCAATAACAAATATGTCTTTAGTTCTCTAATATTCGTGTTCTTCCGTCAGATATTGCGTTTGGAACAAGTAGCTGCCAACTTCAAAAGTGGTGACCGATCGTTTTAAAAGTCACGTGGGTTGAAGCCTGGAGGCACGTGGGTTGAAGCCTGAATTTTTTCAATAACAAATATGTCTTTAGTTTTTCGATTATCGTGTTCTTCCGTCAGATATTGCGTTTGGAAAGAGTAGCTGCCAACTTCAAAAGTGGTGACCGATCGTTTTAAAAGTTACGTGGGTTGAAGCCTGGAGTCACGTGGGTTGAAGCCTGAAGTCACGTGGGTTGAATCCTGAAGTCACGTGGGTTGAAGCCTGAATTTTTTCAATAACAAATATGTCTTTAATTTTTCGATATTTGTGTTCTTCCGTCAGATATTGCGTTTGGAACAAGTAGCTGCCAACTTCAAAAGTGGTGACCGATCGTTTTGAAAGTCACGTGGGTTGAAGCCTGGAGTCACGTGGGTTGAAGCCTGAAGTCACGTGGGTTGAAGCCTGAAGTCACGTGGGTTTGAGCCTGAATTTTTTCAATAACAAATCGATATTCGTGTTTTTCCGTCAGATATTGCGTTTGGAACAAGTAGCTGCCAACTTCAAAAGCGGTGAACGATCGTTTTAAAAGTCACGTGGGTTGGAGCCTTGAGTCACGTGGGTTGAAGCCTGAAGTCACGTGGGTTGAAGCCCAAAGTCACGTGGGTTGAAGCCTGAATTTTTTCAATAACAAATATGTCTTTAGTTTTCCGATATTCGTGTTCTTCCGTCAGATATTGCGTTTGGAACAAGTAGCTGCCAACTTCAAAAGTGGTGACCGATCGTTTTAAAAGTCACGTGGGTTGAAGCCTGGAGTCACGTGGGTTGAGGCCTGAAGTCACGTGGGTTGAAGCTTGAAGTCACGTGGGTTGAAGCCTGAATTTTTTCAATAACAAATATGTCTTTAGTTCTTCGATATTCGTGTTCTTCCGTCAGATATTGCGTTTGGAACAAGTAGCTGCCAACTTTGAAAGTGGTGACCGATCGTTTTAAAAGTCACGTGGGTTGAAGCCTGGAGTCACGTGGGTTGAAGCCTGAAGTCACGTGGGTTGAAGCCTGAATTTTTTCAATGACAAATATGTCTTTAGTTTTTCGATATTCGTGTTCTCCCGTCAGATATTGCGTTTGGAACAAGTAGCTGCCAACTTCAAAAGTGGTGAACGATCGTTTCAAAAGTCACGTGGGTTGAAGATTGGAGTCACGTGGGTTGAAGCCTGAAGTCACGTGGATTGAAGCCTGAAGTCACGTGGGTTGAAGCCTAAAGTCACGTGGGTTGAAGCCTGAATTTTTTCAATAACAAATATGGCTTTAGTTTTTCGATATTCGTGTTCTTCCGTCAGATATTGCGTTTGGAACAAGTAGCTGCCAACTTCAAAAGTGGTGACCGATTGTTCCAAAAGTCACGTGGGTTGAAGCCTGGAGTCACGTGGGTTGAAGCCTGAAGTCACGTGAGTTGAAGCCTGAAGTCACGTGAGTTGAAGCCTGAAGTCACGTGGGTTGAAGCCTGAATTTTTTCAATAACAAATATGTCTTTAGTTTTTCGATATTTGTGTTCTTCCGTCAGATATTGCGTTTGGAACAAGTAGCTGCCAACTTCAAAAGTGGTGACCGATCATTTTGAAAGTCACGTGGGTTGAAGCCTGGAGTCACGTGGGTTGAAGCCTGAAGTCACGTGGGTTGAAGCCTGAAGTCACGTGGGTTAAAGCCTGAATTTTTTCAATAACAAATATGTCTTTAGTTTTTCGGTATTCGTGTTCTTCCGTCAGATATTGCGTTTGGATCAAGTAGCTGCCAATTTCAAAAGTGGTGACCGATCGTTTTGAAAGTCACGTGGGTTGAAGCCTTGAGTCACGTGGGTTGAGGCCTGAAGTCACGTGGGTTGAAGCCTAAAGTCACGTGGGTTGAAGCCTGAATTTTTTCAATAACAAATATGTCTTTAGTTTTCCGATATTCGTGTTCTTCCGTCAGATATTGCGTTTGGAACAAGTAGCTGCCTACTTCAAAAGTGGTGACCGATCGTTTTAAAAGTCACGTGGGTTGAAGCCTGGAGTTACGTGGGTTGAAGCCTGAAGTCACGTGGGTTGAAGCCTGAAGTCACGTGGGTTGGAGCCTGAAGTCACGTGGGTTGAAGCCTGAATTTTTTCAATGACAAATATGTCTTTAGTTCTCTAATATTCGTGTTCTTCCGTCAGATATTGCGTTTGGAACAAGTAGCTGCCAACTTCAAAAGTGGTGACCGATCGTTTTAAAAGTCACGTGGGTTGAAGCCTGGAGTCACGTGGGTTGAAGCCTAAAGTCACGTGGGTTGAAGCCTAATGTCACGTGGGTTGGAGCCTGAATTTTTTCAATAACAAATATGTCTTTAGTTCTCTAATATTCGTGTTCTTCCGTCAGATATTGCGTTTGGAACAAGTAGCTGCCAACTTCAAAAGTGGTGACCGATCGTTTTAAAAGTCACGTGGGTTGAAGCCTGGAGGCACGTGGGTTGAAGCCTGAATTTTTTCAATAACAAATATGTCTTTAGTTTTTCGATTATCGTGTTCTTCCGTCAAATATTGCGTTTGGAAAGAGTAGCTGCCAACTTCAAAAGTGGTGACCGATCGTTTTAAAAGTTACGTGGGTTGAAGCCTGGAGTCACGTGGGTTGAAGCCTGAAGTCACGTGGGTTGAATCCTGAAGTCACGTGGGTTGAAGCCTGAATTTTTTCAATAACAAATATGTCTTTAGTTTTTCGATATTTGTGTTCTTCCGTCAGATATTGCGTTTGGAACAAGTAGCTGCCAACTTCAAAAGTGGTGACCGATCGTTTTGAAAGTCACGTGGGTTGAAGCCTGGAGTCACGTGGGTTGAAGCCTGAAGTCACGTGGGTTGAAGCCTGAAGTCACGTGGGTTGGAGCCTGAATTTTTTCAATTACAAATCGATATTCGTGTTTTTCCGTCAGATATTGCGTTTGGAACAAGTAGCTGCCAACTTCAAAAGCGGTGAACGATCGTTTTAAAAGTCACGTGGGTTGGAGCCTTGAGGCACGTGGGTTGAAGCCTGAAGTCACGTGGGTTGAAGCCCAAAGTCACGTGGGTTGAAGCCTGAATTTTTTCAATAACAAATATGTCTTTAGTTTTCCGATATTCGTGTTCTTCCGTCAGATATTGCGTTTGGAACAAGTAGCTGCCAACTTCAAAAGTGGTGACCGATCGTTTTAAAAGTCACGTGGGTTGAAGCCTGGAGTCACGTGGGTTGAGGCCTGAAGTCACGTGGGTTGAAGCTTGAAGTCACGTGGGTTGAAGCCTGAATTTTTTCAATAACAAATATGTCTTTAGTTCTTCGATATTCGTGTTCTTCCGTCAGATATTGCGTTTGGAACAAGTAGCTGCCAACTTCGAAAGTGGTGACCGATCGTTTTAAAAGTCACGTGGGTTGAAGCCTGGAGTCACGTGGGTTGAAGCCTGAAGTCACGTGGGTTAAAGCCTGAAGTCACGTGGGTTGAAGCCTGAATTTTTTCAATGACAAATATGTCTTTAGTTTTTCGATATTCGTGTTCTCCCGTCAGATATTGCGTTTGGAACAAGTAGCTGCCAACTTCAAAAGTGGTGAACGATCGTTTCAAAAGTCACGTGGGTTGAAACCTGGAGTCACGTGGGTTGTAGCCTGAAGTCACGTGGGTTGAAGCCTGAAGTCACGTGGGTTGAAGCCTGAAGTCACGTGGGTTGGAGCCTGAATTTTTTCAATAACAAATATGTCTTTAGTTTTTCGATATTCGTGTTCTTCCGTCAAATATTGCGTTTGGAACAAGTAGCTGCCAACTTCAAAAGCGGTGACCGATCGTTTCAAAAATCACGTGGGTTGAAGCCTGGAGTCACGTGGGTTGAAGCCTGGAGTCACGTGGGTTGAAGCCTGAAGTCACGTGGGTTGAAGCCTGAATTTTCTCAATAACAAATATGTCTTTAGTTTTTCGATATTCGTGTTCTTTCGTCAGATATTGCGTTTGGAACAAGTAGCTGCCAACTTCGAAAGTGGTGACCGATGGTTTTGAAAGTCACGTGGGTTGGAGCCTGGAGGCACGTGGGTTAAAGCCTAAAGTCACGTGGGTTGAAGCCCAAAGTCACGTGGGTTGAAGCCTGAATTTTTTCAATAACAAATATGTCTTTAGTTTTTCGATATTCGTGTTCTTCCGTCAGATATTGCGTTTGGAACAAGTAGCTGCCAACTTCAAAAGTGGTGACCGATCGTTTTAAAAGTCACGTGGGTTGAAGCCTGGAGTCACGTGGGTTGAAGCCTGGAGTCACGTGGGTTGAAGCCTGAAGTCACGTGGGTTGAAGCCTGAATTTTTTCAATAACAAATATGTCTTTAGTTTTTCGATTATCGTGTTCTTCCGTCAGATATTGCGTTTGGAACAAGTAGCTGCCAACTTCAAAAGTGGTGACCGATCGTTTTTGAAGTCACGTGGGTTGAAGCCTGGAGTCACGTGGATTGAAGCCTGAAGTCACGTGGGTTGAAGCCTGAAGTCACGTGGGTTGAAGCCTGAATTTTTTCAATAACAAATATGTCTTTAGTTCTTCGATATTCGTGTTCTTCCGTCAGATATTGCGTTTGGAACAAGTAGCTGCCAACTTCAAAAGTGGTGACCGATCGTTTTTGAAGTCACGTGGGTTGAAGCCTGGAGTCACGTGGATTGAAGCCTGAAGTCACGTGGGTTGAAGCCTAAAGTCACGTGGGTTGAAGCCTGAATTTTTTCAATAACAAATATGTCTTTAGTTTTTCGATATTCGTGTCCTTCCGTCAGATATTGCGTTTGGAACAAGTAGCTGCCAACTTCAAAAGTGGTGACCGATTGTTCCAAAAGTCACGTGGGTTGAAGCCTGGAGTCACGTGGGTTGAAGCCTGAAGTCACGTGAGTTGAAGCCTGAAGTCACGTGAGTTGAAGCCTGAAGTCACGTGGGTTGAAGCCTGAATTTTTTCAATAACAAATATGTCTTTAGTTTTTCGATATTTGTGTTATTCCGTCAGATATTGCGTTTGGAACAAGTAGCTGCCAACTTCAAAAGTGGTGACCGATCATTTTGAAAGTCACGTGGGTTGAAGCCTGGAGTCACGTGGGTTGAAGCCTGAAGTCACGTGGGTTGAAGCCTGAAGTCACGTGGGTTGAAGCCTGAATTTTTTCAATAACAAATATGTCTTTAGTTTTTCGGTATTCGTGTTCTTCCGTCAGATATTGCGTTTGGAACAAGTAGCTGCCAATTTCAAAAGTGGTGACCGATCGTTTTGAAAGTCACGTGGGTTGAAGCCTTGAGTCACGTGGGTTGAGGCCTGAAGTCACGTGGGTTGAAGCCTAAAGTCACGTGGGTTGAAGCCTGAATTTTTTCAATAACAAATATGTCTTTAGTTTTCCGATATTCGTGTTCTTCCGTCAGATATTGCGTTTGGAACAAGTAGCTGCCTACTTCAAAAGTGGTGACCGATCGTTTTAAAAGTCACGTGGGTTGAAGCCTGGAGTTACGTGGGTTGAAGCCTGAAGTCACGTGGGTTGAAGCCTGAAGTCACGTGGGTTGGAGCCTGAAGTCACGTGGGTTGAAGCCTGAATTTTTTCAATGACAAATATGTCTTTAGTTCTCTAATATTCGTGTTCTTCCGTCAGATATTGCGTTTGGAACAAGTAGCTGCCAACTTCAAAAGTGGTGACCGATCGTTTTAAAAGTCACGTGGGTTGAAGCCTGGAGTCACGTGGGTTGAAGCCTAAAGTCACGTGGGTTGAAGCCTAATGTCACGTGGGTTGGAGCCTGAATTTTTTCAATAACAAATATGTCTTTAGTTCTCTAATATTCGTGTTCTTCCGTCAGATATTGCGTTTGGAACAAGTAGCTGCCAACTTCAAAAGTGGTGACCGATCGTTTTAAAAGTCACGTGGGTTGAAGCCTGGAGGCACGTGGGTTGAAGCCTGAATTTTTTCAATAACAAATATGTCTTTAGTTTTTCGATTATCGTGTTCTTCCGTCAGATATTGCGTTTGGAAAGAGTAGCTGCCAACTTCAAAAGTGGTGACCGATCGTTTTAAAAGTTACGTGGGTTGAAGCCTGGAGTCACGTGGGTTGAAGCCTGAAGTCACGTGGGTTGAATCCTGAAGTCACGTGGGTTGAAGCCTGAATTTTTTCAATAACAAATATGTCTTTAATTTTTCGATATTTGTGTTCTTCCGTCAGATATTGCGTTTGGAACAAGTAGCTGCCAACTTCAAAAGTGGTGACCGATCGTTTTGAAAGTCACGTGGGTTGAAGCCTGGAGTCACGTGGGTTGAAGCCTGAAGTCACGTGGGTTGAAGCCTGAAGTCACGTGGGTTTGAGCCTGAATTTTTTCAATAACAAATCGATATTCGTGTTTTTCCGTCAGATATTGCGTTTGGAACAAGTAGCTGCCAACTTCAAAAGCGGTGAACGATCGTTTTAAAAGTCACGTGGGTTGGAGCCTTGAGTCACGTGGGTTGAAGCCTGAAGTCACGTGGGTTGAAGCCCAAAGTCACGTGGGTTGAAGCCTGAATTTTTTCAATAACAAATATGTCTTTAGTTTTCCGATATTCGTGTTCTTCCGTCAGATATTGCGTTTGGAACAAGTAGCTGCCAACTTCAAAAGTGGTGACCGATCGTTTTAAAAGTCACGTGGGTTGAAGCCTGGAGTCACGTGGGTTGAGGCCTGAAGTCACGTGGGTTGAAGCTTGAAGTCACGTGGGTTGAAGCCTGAATTTTTTCAATAACAAATATGTCTTTAGTTCTTCGATATTCGTGTTCTTCCGTCAGATATTGCGTTTGGAACAAGTAGCTGCCAACTTTGAAAGTGGTGACCGATCGTTTTAAAAGTCACGTGGGTTGAAGCCTGGAGTCACGTGGGTTGAAGCCTGAAGTCACGTGGGTTGAAGCCTGAATTTTTTCAATGACAAATATGTCTTTAGTTTTTCGATATTCGTGTTCTCCCGTCAGATATTGCGTTTGGAACAAGTAGCTGCCAACTTCAAAAGTGGTGAACGATCGTTTCAAAAGTCACGTGGGTTGAAACCTGGAGTCACGTGGGTTGTAGCCTGAAGTCACGTGGGTTGAAGCCTGAAGTCACGTGGGTTGAAGCCTGAAGTCACGTGGGTTGGAGCCTGAATTTTTTCAATAACAAATATGTCTTTAGTTCTTCGATATTCGTGTTCTTCCGTCAGATATTGCGTTTGGAACAAGTAGCTGCCAACTTCGAAAGTGGTGACCGATCGTTTTAAAAGTCACGTGGGTTGAAGCCTGGAGTCACGTGGGTTGAAGCCTGAAGTCACGTGGGTTGAAGCCTGAATTTTTTCAATGACAAATATGTCTTTAGTTTTTCGATATTCGTGTTCTCCCGTCAGATATTGCGTTTGGAACAAGTAGCTGCCAACTTCAAAAGTGGTGAACGATCGTTTCAAAAGTCACGTGGGTTGAAACCTGGAGTCACGTGGGTTGTAGCCTGAAGTCACGTGGGTTGAAGCCTGAAGTCACGTGGGTTGAAGCCTGAAGTCACGTGGGTTGGAGCCTGAATTTTTTCAATAACAAATATGTCTTTAGTTTTTCGATATTCGTGTTTTTCCGTCAAATATTGCGTTTGGAACAAGTAGCTGCCAACTTCAAAAGCGGTGACCGATCGTTTCAAAAGTCACGTGGGTTGAAGCCTGGAGTCACGTGGGTTGAAGCCTGAAGTCACGTGGGTTGAAGCCTGAAGTCACGTGGGTTGAAGCCTGAATTTTCTCAATAACAAATATGTCTTTAGTTTTTCGATATTCGTGTTCTTTCGTCAGATCTTGCGTTTGGAACAAGTAGCTGCCAACTTCGAAAGTGGTGACCGATGGTTTTGAAAGTCACGTGGGTTGGAGCCTGGAGTCACGTGGGTTAAAGCCTGAAGTCACGTGGGTTGAAGCCCAAAGTCACGTGGGTTGAAGCCTGAATTTTTTCAATAACAAATATGTCTTTAGTTTTTCGATATTCGTGTTCTTCCGTCAGATATTGCGTTTGGAACAAGTAGCTGCCAACTTCAAAAGTGGTGACCGATCGTTTTAAAAGTCACGTGGGTTGGAGCCTGGAGTCACGTGGGTTGAAGCCTGAAGTCACGTGGGTTGGAACCTGAAGTCACGTGGGTTGAGGCCTGAAGTCACGTGGGTTGAAGCCTGAATTTTTTCAATGACAAATATGTCTTTAGTTTTTCGATATTCGTGTTCTTCTGTCAGATATTGCGTTTGGAACAAGTAGCTGCCAACTTCAAAAGTGGTGACCGATCATTTTAAAAGTCACGTGGGTTGAGGCCTGGAGTCACGTAGGTTGAAGCCTGAAGTCACGTGGGTTGAAGCCTGAAGTCACGTGGGTTGAAGCCTAAATTTTTTCAATAACAAATATGTCTTTAGTTCTTCGATATTCGTGTTCTTCCGTCAGATATTGCGTTTGGAACAAGTAGCTGCCAACTTCAAAAGTGGTGACCGATCGTTTTAAAAGTCACGTGGGTTGAAGCCTTGAGTCACGTGGGTTAAAGCCTGAAGTCACGTGGGTTGAAGCCTGAAGTCACGTGGGTTGAAGCCTGAATTTTTTCAATGACAGATATGTCTTTAGTTTTTCGATATTCGTGTTCTTCCGTCAGATATTGCGTTTGGAACAATAAGCTGCCAACTTCAAAAGTGGTTACCGATCGTTTTACAAGTCACGTGGGTTGAAGCCTGGAGTCACGTGGGTTAAAGCCTGAAGTCACGTGGGTTGAAGCCCAAAGTCACGTGGGTTGAAGCCTGAATTTTTTCAATAACAAATATGTCTTTAGTTTTTCGATATTCGTGTTCTTCCGTCAGATATTGCGTTTGGAACAAGTAGCTGCCTACTTCAAAAGTGGTGACCGATCGTTTTAAAAGTCACGTGGGTTGAAGCCTGGAGTCACGTGGGTTGAAGCCTGAAGTCACGTGGGTTGAAGCAAGAAGTCACGTGGGTTGGCGCCTGAAGTCACGTGGGTTGAAGCCTGAAGTCACGTGGGTTGAAGCCTGAAGTCACGTGGGTTGAAGCCTGAATTTTTTCAATAACAAATATGTCTTTAGTTTTTCGGTATTCGTGTTCTTCCGTCAGATATTGCGTTTGGAACAAGTAGCTGCCAACTTCAGAAGCGGTGACCGATCGTTTTAAAAGTCACGTGGGTTGAAGCCTGGAGTCACGTGGGTTGAAGCCTGAAGTCACGTGGGTTGAAGCAAGAAGTCACGTGGGTTGGCGCCTGAAGTCACGTGGGTTGAAGCCTGAAGTCACGTGGGTTGAAGCCTGAATTTTTTCAATAACAAATATGTCTTTAGTTTTTTGATATTCGTGTTCTTCCGTCAGATATTGCGTTTGGAACAAGTAGCTGCCTACTTCAAAAGTGGTGACCGATCGTTTTAAAAGTCACGTGGGTTGAAGCCTGGAGTCACGTGGGTTGAAGCCTGAAGTCACGTGGGTTGAAGCCTGAAGTCACGTGGGTTGGCGCCTGAAGTCACGTGGGTTGAAGCCTGAAGTCACGTGGGTTGAAGCCTGAATTTTTTCAATAACAAATATGTCTTTAGTTTTTCGGTATTCGTGTTCTTCCGTCAGATATTGCGTTTGGAACAAGTAGCTGCCAACTTCAGAAGCGGTGACCGATCGTTTTAAAAGTCACGTGGGTTGAAGCCTGGAGTCACGTGGGTTGAAGCCTGAAGTCACGTGGGTTGAAGCCTGAATTCTTCCAATAACAAATATGTCTTTAGTTTTTCGATATTCGTGTTCTTCCGACAGATATTGCGTTTGGAACAAATAGCTGCCTACTTCAAAAGTGGTGACCGATCGTTTTAAAAGTCACGTGGGTTGACGCCTGGAGTTACGTGGGTTGAAGCCTGAAGTCACGTGGGTTGAAGCCTGAAGTCACGTGGGTTGAAGCCTGAAGTCACGTGGGTTGATGCCTGAAGTCACGTGGGTTGAAGCCTGAATTTTCTCAATAACAAATATGTCTTTAGTTTTTCGATATTCGTGTTCTTTCGTCAGATATTGCGTTTGGAACAAGTAGCTGCCAACTTCGAAAGTGGTGACCGATCGTTTTGAAAGTCACGTGGGTTGGAGCCTGGAGTCACGTGGGTTTAAGCCTAAAGTCACGTGGGTTGAAGCCCAAAGTCACGTGGGTTGAAGCCTGAATTTTTTCAATAACAAATATGTCTTTAGTTTTTCGATATTCGTGTTCTTCCGTCAGATATTGCGTTTGGAACAAGTAGCTGCCTACTTCAAAAGTGGTGACCGATCGTTTTAAAAGTCACGTGGGTTGGAGCCTGGAGTCACGTGGGTTGAAGCCTAAAGTCACGTGGGTTGAAACCTGAAGTCACGTGGGTTGAGGCCTGAAGTCACGTGGGTTGAAGCCTGAATTTTTTCAATGACAAATATGTCTTTAGTTTTTCGATATTCGTGTTCTTCCGTCAGATATTGCGTTTGGAACAAGTAGCTGCCAACTTCAAAAGTGGTGACCGATCATTTTAGAAGTCACGTGGGTTGAGGCCTGGAGTCACGTAGGTTGAAGCCTGAAGTCACGTGGGTTGAAGCCTGAAGTCACGTGGGTTAAAGCCTAAATTTTTTCAATAACAAATATGTCTTTAGCTCTTCGATATTCGTGTTCTTCCGTCAGATATTGCGTTTGGAACAAGTAGCTGCCAACTTCAAAAGTGGTGACCGATCGTTTTAAAAGTCACGTGGGTTGAAGCCTTGAGTCACGTGGGTTAAAGCCTGAAGTCACGTGGGTTGAAGCCTGAAGTCACGTGGGTTGGAGCCTGAATTTTTTCAATGACAGATATGTCTTTAGTTTTTCGATATTCGTGTTCTTCCGTCAGATATTGCGTTTGGAACAATAAGCTGCCAACTTCAAAAGTGGTTACCGATCGTTTTACAAGTCACGTGGGTTGAAGCCTGGAGTCACGTGGGTTAAAGCCTGAAGTCACGTGGGTTGAAGCCCAAAGTCACGTGGGTTGAAGCCTGAATTGTTTCAATAACAAATATGTCTTTAGTTTCTCGATATTCGTGTTCTTCCGTCAGATATTGCGTTTGAAACAAGTAGCTGCCAACTTCAGAAGTGGTGACCGATCGTTTTGAAAGTCACGTGGGTTGGAGCCTGGAGTCACGTGGGTTTAAGTCTGAAGTCACGTGGGTTGAAGCCTAAAGTCACGTGGGTTGAAGCCTAAAGTCACGTGGGTTGAAGCCTGAATTTTTTCAATAACAAATATGTCTTTAGTTTTTTGATATTCGTGTTCTTCCGTCAGATATTGCGTTTGGAACAAGTAGCTGCCTACTTCAAAAGTGGTGACCGATCGTTTTAAAAGTCACGTGGGTTGAAGCCTGGAGTCACGTGGGTTGAAGCCTGCATGAAGTCACGTGGGTTGAAGCCTGAAGTCACGTGGGTTGGCGCCTGAAGTCACGTGGGTTGAAGCCTGAAGTCACGTGGGTTGAAGCCTGATTCAATAACAAATATGTCTTTAGTTTTTCGGTATTCGTGTTCTTCCGTCAGATATTGCGTTTGGAACAAGTAGCTGCCAACTTCAGAAGCGGTGACCGATCGTTTCAAAAGTCACGTGGGTTGAAGCCTGGAGTCACGTGGGTTGAAGCCTGAAGTCACGTGGGTCGAAGCCTGAATTCTTCCAATAACAAATATGTCTTTAGTTTTTCGATATTCGTGTTCTTCCGACAGATATTGCGTTTGGAACAAATAGCTGCCAACTTCAAAAGTGGTGACCGATCGTTTTGAAAGTCACGTGGGTTGAAGCCTTGAGTCACGTGGGTTGAGGCCTGAAGTCACGTGGGTTGAAGCCTGAAGTCACGTGGGTTGAAGCCTGAATTTTTTCAATAACAAATATGTCTTTAGTTTTCCGATATTCGTGTTCTTCCGTCAGATATTGCGTTTGGAACAAGTAGCTGCCAACTTCAAAAGTGGTGACCGATTGTTTTAAAAGTCACGTGGGTCGAAGCCGGGAGTCACGTGGGTTGAAGCCTGAAGTCACGTGAGTTGGAGCCTGAAGTCACGTGGGTTGATGCCTGAATTTTTCCAATAACAAATATGTCTTTAGTTTTTCGATATTCGTGTTTTTCCGTCAGATATTGCGTTTGGAACAAGTAGCTGCCAACTTCAAAAGTGGTGACCGATCGTTTTAAAAGTCACGTGGGTTGAAGCCTGGAGTCACGTGGGTTGAAGCCTGAAGTCACGTGGGTTGAAGCCTGAAGTCACGTGGGATGAAGCCTGAATTTTTTCAATAACAAACATGTCTTTAGTTTTTCGATTATCGTGTTCTTCCGTCAGATATTGCGTTTGGAAAGAGTAGCTGCCAACTTCAAAAGTGGTGACCGATCGTTTCAAAAGTTACGTGGGTTGAAGCCTGGAGTCACGTGGGTTGAAGCCTGAAGTCACGTGGGTTGAATCCTGAAGTCACGTGGGTTGAAGCCTGAATTTTTTCAATAACAAATATGTCTTTAGTTTTTCGATATTTGTGTTCTTCCGTCAGATATTGCGTTTGGAACAAGTAGCTGCCAACTTCAAAAGTGGTGACCGATCGTTTTGAAAGTCACGTCGGTTGAAGCCTGGAGTCACGTGGGTTGAAGCCTGAATTCACGTGGGTTGAAGCCTGAAGTCACGTGGGTTGAAGCCTGAATTTTTTCAATAACAAATCGATATTCGTGTTTTTCCGTCAGATATTGCGTTTGGAACAAGTAGCTGCCAACTTTAAAAGCGGTGAACGATCGTTTTAAAAGTCACGTGGGTTGAAGCCTTGAGTCACGTGGGTTGGAGCCTGGAGTCACGTGGGTTAAAGCCTAAAGTCACGTGGGTTGAATCCTGAAGTCACGTGGGTTGAAGCCTGAATTTTTTCAATAACAAATATGTCTTTAGTTTTTCGATATTCGTGTTCTTTCGTCAGATATTGCGTTTGGAACAAGTAGCTGCCAACTTCGAAAGTGGTGAACGATCGTTTCAAAAGTCACGTGGGTTGAAACCTGGAGTCACGTGGGTTGAAGCCTGAAGTCACGTGGGTTGAAGCCTGAAGTCACGTGGGTTGAAGCCTGAAGTCACGTGGGTTGAAGCCTGAAGTCACGTGGGTTGAAGCTTGAATTTTTTCAATAACAAATATGTCTTTAGTTTTTCGATATTCGTGTTCTTTCGTCAGATATTGCGTTTGGAACAAGTAGCTGCCAACTTCGAAAGTGGTGACCGATCGTTTTGAAAGTCACGTGGGTTGAAGCCTGGAGTCACGTGGGTTGAAGCCTGAAGTCACGTGGGTTGAAGCCTGAAGTCACGTGGGTTGAAGCCTGAAGTCACGTGGGTTGAAGCCTGAAGTCACGTGGGTTGGAGCCTGAATTTTTTCAATAACAAATCGATATTCGTGTTTTTCCGTCAGATATTGCGTTTGGAACAAGTAGCTGCCAACTTCAAAAGCGGTGAACGATCGTTTTAAAAGTCACGTGGGTTGGAGCCTTGAGTCACGTGGGTTGAAGCCTGAAGTCACGTGGGTTGAAGCCCAAAGTCACGTGGGTTGAAGCCTGAATTTTTTCAATAACAAATATGTCTTTAGTTTTCCGATATTCGTGTTCTTCCGTCAGATATTGCGTTTGGAACAAGTAGCTGCCAACTTCAAAAGTGGTGACCGATCGTTTTAAAAGTCACGTGGGTTGAAGCCTGGAGTCACGTGGGTTGAGGCCTGAAGTCACGTGGGTTGAAGCTTGAAGTCACGTGGGTTGAAGCCTGAATTTTTTCAATAACAAATATGTCTTTAGTTTTTCGATATTCGTGTTCTTCCGTCAGATATTGCGTTTGGAACAAGTAGCTGCCAACTTCGAAAGTGGTGACCGATCGTTTTAAAAGTCACGTGGGTTGAAGCCTGGAGTCACGTGGGTTGAAGCCTGAAGTCACGTGGGTTGAAGCCTGAATTTTTTCAATGACAAATATGTCTTTAGTTTTTCGATATTCGTGTTCTCCCGTCAGATATTGCGTTTGGAACAAGTAGCTGCCAACTTCAAAAGTGGTGAACGATCGTTTCAAAAGTCACGTGGGTTGAAGCCTGGAGTCACGTGGGTTGAAGCCTGAAGTCACGTGGATTGAAGCCTGAAGTCACGTGGGTTGAAGCCTAAAGTCACGTGGGTTGAAGCCTGAATTTTTTCAATAACAAATATGGCTTTAGTTTTTCGATATTCGTGTTCTTCCGTCAGATATTGCGTTTGGAACAAGTAGCTGCCAACTTCAAAAGTGGTGACCGATTGTTCCAAAAGTCACGTGGGTTGAAGCCTGGAGTCACGTGGGTTGAAGCCTGAAGTCACGTGAGTTGAAGCCTGAAGTCACGTGAGTTGAAGCCTGAAGTCACGTGGGTTGAAGCCTGAATTTTTTCAATAACAAATATGTCTTTAGTTTTTCGATATTTGTGTTCTTCCGTCAGATATTGCGTTTGGAACAAGTAGCTGCCAACTTCAAAAGTGGTGACCGATCATTTTGAAAGTCACGTGGGTTGAAGCCTGGAGTCACGTGGGTTGAAGCCTGAAGTCACGTGGGTTGAAGCCTGAAGTCACGTGGGTTAAAGCCTGAATTTTTTCAATAACAAATATGTCTTTAGTTTTTCGGTATTCGTGTTCTTCCGTCAGATATTGCGTTTGGATCAAGTAGCTGCCAATTTCAAAAGTGGTGACCGATCGTTTTGAAAGTCACGTGGGTTGAAGCCTTGAGTCACGTGGGTTGAGGCCTGAAGTCACGTGGGTTGAAGCCTAAAGTCACGTGGGTTGAAGCCTGAATTTTTTCAATAACAAATATGTCTTTAGTTTTCCGATATTCGTGTTCTTCCGTCAGATATTGCGTTTGGAACAAGTAGCTGCCTACTTCAAAAGTGGTGACCGATCGTTTTAAAAGTCACGTGGGTTGAAGCCTGGAGTTACGTGGGTTGAAGCCTGAAGTCACGTGGGTTGAAGCCTGAAGTCACGTGGGTTGGAGCCTGAAGTCACGTGGGTTGAAGCCTGAATTTTTTCAATGACAAATATGTCTTTAGTTCTCTAATATTCGTGTTCTTCCGTCAGATATTGCGTTTGGAACAAGTAGCTGCCAACTTCAAAAGTGGTGACCGATCGTTTTAAAAGTCACGTGGGTTGAAGCCTGGAGTCACGTGGGTTGAAGCCTAAAGTCACGTGGGTTGAAGCCTAATGTCACGTGGGTTGGAGCCTGAATTTTTTCAATAACAAATATGTCTTTAGTTCTCTAATATTCGTGTTCTTCCGTCAGATATTGCGTTTGGAACAAGTAGCTGCCAACTTCAAAAGTGGTGACCGATCGTTTTAAAAGTCACGTGGGTTGAAGCCTGGAGGCACGTGGGTTGAAGCCTGAATTTTTTCAATAACAAATATGTCTTTAGTTTTTCGATTATCGTGTTCTTCCGTCAAATATTGCGTTTGGAAAGAGTAGCTGCCAACTTCAAAAGTGGTGACCGATCGTTTTAAAAGTTACGTGGGTTGAAGCCTGGAGTCACGTGGGTTGAAGCCTGAAGTCACGTGGGTTGAATCCTGAAGTCACGTGGGTTGAAGCCTGAATTTTTTCAATAACAAATATGTCTTTAGTTTTTCGATATTTGTGTTCTTCCGTCAGATATTGCGTTTGGAACAAGTAGCTGCCAACTTCAAAAGTGGTGACCGATCGTTTTGAAAGTCACGTGGGTTGAAGCCTGGAGTCACGTGGGTTGAAGCCTGAAGTCACGTGGGTTGAAGCCTGAAGTCACGTGGGTTGGAGCCTGAATTTTTTCAATTACAAATCGATATTCGTGTTTTTCCGTCAGATATTGCGTTTGGAACAAGTAGCTGCCAACTTCAAAAGCGGTGAACGATCGTTTTAAAAGTCACGTGGGTTGGAGCCTTGAGGCACGTGGGTTGAAGCCTGAAGTCACGTGGGTTGAAGCCCAAAGTCACGTGGGTTGAAGCCTGAATTTTTTCAATAACAAATATGTCTTTAGTTTTCCGATATTCGTGTTCTTCCGTCAGATATTGCGTTTGGAACAAGTAGCTGCCAACTTCAAAAGTGGTGACCGATCGTTTTAAAAGTCACGTGGGTTGAAGCCTGGAGTCACGTGGGTTGAGGCCTGAAGTCACGTGGGTTGAAGCTTGAAGTCACGTGGGTTGAAGCCTGAATTTTTTCAATAACAAATATGTCTTTAGTTCTTCGATATTCGTGTTCTTCCGTCAGATATTGCGTTTGGAACAAGTAGCTGCCAACTTCGAAAGTGGTGACCGATCGTTTTAAAAGTCACGTGGGTTGAAGCCTGGAGTCACGTGGGTTGAAGCCTGAAGTCACGTGGGTTGAAGCCTGAAGTCACGTGGGTTGAAGCCTGAATTTTTTCAATGACAAATATGTCTTTAGTTTTTCGATATTCGTGTTCTCCCGTCAGATATTGCGTTTGGAACAAGTAGCTGCCAACTTCAAAAGTGGTGAACGATCGTTTCAAAAGTCACGTGGGTTGAAACCTGGAGTCACGTGGGTTGTAGCCTGAAGTCACGTGGGTTGAAGCCTGAAGTCACGTGGGTTGAAGCCTGAAGTCACGTGGGTTGGAGCCTGAATTTTTTCAATAACAAATATGTCTTTAGTTTTTCGATATTCGTGTTCTTCCGTCAAATATTGCGTTTGGAACAAGTAGCTGCCAACTTCAAAAGCGGTGACCGATCGTTTCAAAAATCACGTGGGTTGAAGCCTGGAGTCACGTGGGTTGAAGCCTGGAGTCACGTGGGTTGAAGCCTGAAGTCACGTGGGTTGAAGCCTGAATTTTCTCAATAACAAATATGTCTTTAGTTTTTCGATATTCGTGTTCTTTCGTCAGATATTGCGTTTGGAACAAGTAGCTGCCAACTTCGAAAGTGGTGACCGATGGTTTTGAAAGTCACGTGGGTTGGAGCCTGGAGGCACGTGGGTTAAAGCCTAAAGTCACGTGGGTTGAAGCCCAAAGTCACGTGGGTTGAAGCCTGAATTTTTTCAATAACAAATATGTCTTTAGTTTTTCGATATTCGTGTTCTTCCGTCAGATATTGCGTTTGGAACAAGTAGCTGCCAACTTCAAAAGTGGTGACCGATCGTTTTAAAAGTCACGTGGGTTGAAGCCTGGAGTCACGTGGGTTGAAGCCTGGAGTCACGTGGGTTGAAGCCTGAAGTCACGTGGGTTGAAGCCTGAATTTTTTCAATAACAAATATGTCTTTAGTTTTTCGATTATCGTGTTCTTCCGTCAGATATTGCGTTTGGAACAAGTAGCTGCCAACTTCAAAAGTGGTGACCGATCGTTTTTGAAGTCACGTGGGTTGAAGCCTGGAGTCACGTGGATTGAAGCCTGAAGTCACGTGGGTTGAAGCCTGAAGTCACGTGGGTTGAAGCCTGAATTTTTTCAATAACAAATATGTCTTTAGTTCTTCGATATTCGTGTTCTTCCGTCAGATATTGCGTTTGGAACAAGTAGCTGCCAACTTCAAAAGTGGTGACCGATCGTTTTTGAAGTCACGTGGGTTGAAGCCTGGAGTCACGTGGATTGAAGCCTGAAGTCACGTGGGTTGAAGCCTAAAGTCACGTGGGTTGAAGCCTGAATTTTTTCAATAACAAATATGTCTTTAGTTTTTCGATATTCGTGTCCTTCCGTCAGATATTGCGTTTGGAACAAGTAGCTGCCAACTTCAAAAGTGGTGACCGATTGTTCCAAAAGTCACGTGGGTTGAAGCCTGGAGTCACGTGGGTTGAAGCCTGAAGTCACGTGAGTTGAAGCCTGAAGTCACGTGAGTTGAAGCCTGAAGTCACGTGGGTTGAAGCCTGAATTTTTTCAATAACAAATATGTCTTTAGTTTTTCGATATTTGTGTTATTCCGTCAGATATTGCGTTTGGAACAAGTAGCTGCCAACTTCAAAAGTGGTGACCGATCATTTTGAAAGTCACGTGGGTTGAAGCCTGGAGTCACGTGGGTTGAAGCCTGAAGTCACGTGGGTTGAAGCCTGAAGTCACGTGGGTTGAAGCCTGAATTTTTTCAATAACAAATATGTCTTTAGTTTTTCGGTATTCGTGTTCTTCCGTCAGATATTGCGTTTGGAACAAGTAGCTGCCAATTTCAAAAGTGGTGACCGATCGTTTTGAAAGTCACGTGGGTTGAAGCCTTGAGTCACGTGGGTTGAGGCCTGAAGTCACGTGGGTTGAAGCCTAAAGTCACGTGGGTTGAAGCCTGAATTTTTTCAATAACAAATATGTCTTTAGTTTTCCGATATTCGTGTTCTTCCGTCAGATATTGCGTTTGGAACAAGTAGCTGCCTACTTCAAAAGTGGTGACCGATCGTTTTAAAAGTCACGTGGGTTGAAGCCTGGAGTTACGTGGGTTGAAGCCTGAAGTCACGTGGGTTGAAGCCTGAAGTCACGTGGGTTGGAGCCTGAAGTCACGTGGATTGAAGCCTGAATTTTTTCAATGACAAATATGTCTTTAGTTCTCTAATATTCGTGTTCTTCCGTCAGATATTGCGTTTGGAACAAGTAGCTGCCAACTTCAAAAGTGGTGACCGATCGTTTTAAAAGTCACGTGGGTTGAAGCCTGGAGTCACGTGGGTTGAAGCCTAAAGTCACGTGGGTTGAAGCCTAATGTCACGTGGGTTGGAGCCTGAATTTTTTCAATAACAAATATGTCTTTAGTTCTCTAATATTCGTGTTCTTCCGTCAGATATTGCGTTTGGAACAAGTAGCTGCCAACTTCAAAAGTGGTGACCGATCGTTTTAAAAGTCACGTGGGTTGAAGCCTGGAGGCACGTGGGTTGAAGCCTGAATTTTTTCAATAACAAATATGTCTTTAGTTTTTCGATTATCGTGTTCTTCCGTCAGATATTGCGTTTGGAAAGAGTAGCTGCCAACTTCAAAAGTGGTGACCGATCGTTTTAAAAGTTACGTGGGTTGAAGCCTGGAGTCACGTGGGTTGAAGCCTGAAGTCACGTGGGTTGAATCCTGAAGTCACGTGGGTTGAAGCCTGAATTTTTTCAATAACAAATATGTCTTTAATTTTTCGATATTTGTGTTCTTCCGTCAGATATTGCGTTTGGAACAAGTAGCTGCCAACTTCAAAAGTGGTGACCGATCGTTTTGAAAGTCACGTGGGTTGAAGCCTGGAGTCACGTGGGTTGAAGCCTGAAGTCACGTGGGTTGAAGCCTGAAGTCACGTGGGTTTGAGCCTGAATTTTTTCAATAACAAATCGATATTCGTGTTTTTCCGTCAGATATTGCGTTTGGAACAAGTAGCTGCCAACTTCAAAAGCGGTGAACGATCGTTTTAAAAGTCACGTGGGTTGGAGCCTTGAGTCACGTGGGTTGAAGCCTGAAGTCACGTGGGTTGAAGCCCAAAGTCACGTGGGTTGAAGCCTGAATTTTTTCAATAACAAATATGTCTTTAGTTTTCCGATATTCGTGTTCTTCCGTCAGATATTGCGTTTGGAACAAGTAGCTGCCAACTTCAAAAGTGGTGACCGATCGTTTTAAAAGTCACGTGGGTTGAAGCCTGGAGTCACGTGGGTTGAGGCCTGAAGTCACGTGGGTTGAAGCTTGAAGTCACGTGGGTTGAAGCCTGAATTTTTTCAATAACAAATATGTCTTTAGTTCTTCGATATTCGTGTTCTTCCGTCAGATATTGCGTTTGGAACAAGTAGCTGCCAACTTTGAAAGTGGTGACCGATCGTTTTAAAAGTCACGTGGGTTGAAGCCTGGAGTCACGTGGGTTGAAGCCTGAAGTCACGTGGGTTGAAGCCTGAATTTTTTCAATGACAAATATGTCTTTAGTTTTTCGATATTCGTGTTCTCCCGTCAGATATTGCGTTTGGAACAAGTAGCTGCCAACTTCAAAAGTGGTGAACGATCGTTTCAAAAGTCACGTGGGTTGAAACCTGGAGTCACGTGGGTTGTAGCCTGAAGTCACGTGGGTTGAAGCCTGAAGTCACGTGGGTTGAAGCCTGAAGTCACGTGGGTTGGAGCCTGAATTTTTTCAATAACAAATATGTCTTTAGTTCTTCGATATTCGTGTTCTTCCGTCAGATATTGCGTTTGGAACAAGTAGCTGCCAACTTCGAAAGTGGTGACCGATCGTTTTAAAAGTCACGTGGGTTGAAGCCTGGAGTCACGTGGGTTGAAGCCTGAAGTCACGTGGGTTGAAGCCTGAATTTTTTCAATGACAAATATGTCTTTAGTTTTTCGATATTCGTGTTCTCCCGTCAGATATTGCGTTTGGAACAAGTAGCTGCCAACTTCAAAAGTGGTGAACGATCGTTTCAAAAGTCACGTGGGTTGAAACCTGGAGTCACGTGGGTTGTAGCCTGAAGTCACGTGGGTTGAAGCCTGAAGTCACGTGGGTTGAAGCCTGAAGTCACGTGGGTTGGAGCCTGAATTTTTTCAATAACAAATATGTCTTTAGTTTTTCGATATTCGTGTTTTTCCGTCAAATATTGCGTTTGGAACAAGTAGCTGCCAACTTCAAAAGCGGTGACCGATCGTTTCAAAAGTCACGTGGGTTGAAGCCTGGAGTCACGTGGGTTGAAGCCTGAAGTCACGTGGGTTGAAGCCTGAAGTCACGTGGGTTGAAGCCTGAATTTTCTCAATAACAAATATGTCTT
Source organism: Anaspis maculata (assembly GCA_949128115.1). Classification (NCBI taxonomy): domain Eukaryota; kingdom Metazoa; phylum Arthropoda; class Insecta; order Coleoptera; family Scraptiidae; genus Anaspis; species Anaspis maculata. Next base: position 34,094,925 of record OX421961.1, read on the forward strand.
TAGTTTTTCGATATTCGTGTTCTTTCGTCAGATCTTGCGTTTGGAACAAGTAGCTGCCAACTTCGAAAGTGGTGACCGATGGTTTTGAAAGTCACGTGGGTTGGAGCCTGGAGTCACGTGGGTTAAAGCCTGAAGTCACGTGGGTTGAAGCCCAAAGTCACGTGGGTTGAAGCCTGAATTTTTTCAATAACAAATATGTCTTTAGTTTTTCGATATTCGTGTTCTTCCGTCAGATATTGCGTTTGGAACAAGTAGCTGCCAACTTCAAAAGTGGTGACCGATCGTTTTAAAAGTCACGTGGGTTGGAGCCTGGAGTCACGTGGGTTGAAGCCTGAAGTCACGTGGGTTGGAACCTGAAGTCACGTGGGTTGAGGCCTGAAGTCACGTGGGTTGAAGCCTGAATTTTTTCAATGACAAATATGTCTTTAGTTTTTCGATATTCGTGTTCTTCTGTCAGATATTGCGTTTGGAACAAGTAGCTGCCAACTTCAAAAGTGGTGACCGATCATTTTAAAAGTCACGTGGGTTGAGGCCTGGAGTCACGTAGGTTGAAGCCTGAAGTCACGTGGGTTGAAGCCTGAAGTCACGTGGGTTGAAGCCTAAATTTTTTCAATAACAAATATGTCTTTAGTTCTTCGATATTCGTGTTCTTCCGTCAGATATTGCGTTTGGAACAAGTAGCTGCCAACTTCAAAAGTGGTGACCGATCGTTTTAAAAGTCACGTGGGTTGAAGCCTTGAGTCACGTGGGTTAAAGCCTGAAGTCACGTGGGTTGAAGCCTGAAGTCACGTGGGTTGAAGCCTGAATTTTTTCAATGACAGATATGTCTTTAGTTTTTCGATATTCGTGTTCTTCCGTCAGATATTGCGTTTGGAACAATAAGCTGCCAACTTCAAAAGTGGTTACCGATCGTTTTACAAGTCACGTGGGTTGAAGCCTGGAGTCACGTGGGTTAAAGCCTGAAGTCACGTGGGTTGAAGCCCAAAGTCACGTGGGTTGAAGCCTGAATTTTTTCAATAACAAATATGTCTTTAGTTTTTCGATATTCGTGTTCTTCCGTCAGATATTGCGTTTGGAACAAGTAGCTGCCTACTTCAAAAGTGGTGACCGATCGTTTTAAAAGTCACGTGGGTTGAAGCCTGGAGTCACGTGGGTTGAAGCCTGAAGTCACGTGGGTTGAAGCAAGAAGTCACGTGGGTTGGCGCCTGAAGTCACGTGGGTTGAAGCCTGAAGTCACGTGGGTTGAAGCCTGAATTTTTTCAATAACAAATATGTCTTTAGTTTTTCGGTATTCGTGTTCTTCCGTCAGATATTGCGTTTGGAACAAGTAGCTGCCAACTTCAGAAGCGGTGACCGATCGTTTTAAAAGTCACGTGGGTTGAAGCCTGGAGTCACGTGGGTTGAAGCCTGAAGTCACGTGGGTTGAAGCAAGAAGTCACGTGGGTTGGCGCCTGAAGTCACGTGGGTTGAAGCCTGAAGTCACGTGGGTTGAAGCCTGAATTTTTTCAATAACAAATATGTCTTTAGTTTTTTGATATTCGTGTTCTTCCGTCAGATATTGCGTTTGGAACAAGTAGCTGCCTACTTCAAAAGTGGTGACCGATCGTTTTAAAAGTCACGTGGGTTGAAGCCTGGAGTCACGTGGGTTGAAGCCTGAAGTCACGTGGGTTGAAGCCTGAAGTCACGTGGGTTGGCGCCTGAAGTCACGTGGGTTGAAGCCTGAAGTCACGTGGGTTGAAGCCTGAATTTTTTCAATAACAAATATGTCTTTAGTTTTTCGGTATTCGTGTTCTTCCGTCAGATATTGCGTTTGGAACAAGTAGCTGCCAACTTCAGAAGCGGTGACCGATCGTTTTAAAAGTCACGTGGGTTGAAGCCTGGAGTCACGTGGGTTGAAGCCTGAAGTCACGTGGGTTGAAGCCTGAATTCTTCCAATAACAAATATGTCTTTAGTTTTTCGATATTCGTGTTCTTCCGACAGATATTGCGTTTGGAACAAATAGCTGCCTACTTCAAAAGTGGTGACCGATCGTTTTAAAAGTCACGTGGGTTGACGCCTGGAGTTACGTGGGTTGAAGCCTGAAGTCACGTGGGTTGAAGCCTGAAGTCACGTGGGTTGAAGCCTGAAGTCACGTGGGTTGATGCCTGAAGTCACGTGGGTTGAAGCCTGAATTTTCTCAATAACAAATATGTCTTTAGTTTTTCGATATTCGTGTTCTTTCGTCAGATATTGCGTTTGGAACAAGTAGCTGCCAACTTCGAAAGTGGTGACCGATCGTTTTGAAAGTCACGTGGGTTGGAGCCTGGAGTCACGTGGGTTTAAGCCTAAAGTCACGTGGGTTGAAGCCCAAAGTCACGTGGGTTGAAGCCTGAATTTTTTCAATAACAAATATGTCTTTAGTTTTTCGATATTCGTGTTCTTCCGTCAGATATTGCGTTTGGAACAAGTAGCTGCCTACTTCAAAAGTGGTGACCGATCGTTTTAAAAGTCACGTGGGTTGGAGCCTGGAGTCACGTGGGTTGAAGCCTAAAGTCACGTGGGTTGAAACCTGAAGTCACGTGGGTTGAGGCCTGAAGTCACGTGGGTTGAAGCCTGAATTTTTTCAATGACAAATATGTCTTTAGTTTTTCGATATTCGTGTTCTTCCGTCAGATATTGCGTTTGGAACAAGTAGCTGCCAACTTCAAAAGTGGTGACCGATCATTTTAGAAGTCACGTGGGTTGAGGCCTGGAGTCACGTAGGTTGAAGCCTGAAGTCACGTGGGTTGAAGCCTGAAGTCACGTGGGTTAAAGCCTAAATTTTTTCAATAACAAATATGTCTTTAGCTCTTCGATATTCGTGTTCTTCCGTCAGATATTGCGTTTGGAACAAGTAGCTGCCAACTTCAAAAGTGGTGACCGATCGTTTTAAAAGTCACGTGGGTTGAAGCCTTGAGTCACGTGGGTTAAAGCCTGAAGTCACGTGGGTTGAAGCCTGAAGTCACGTGGGTTGGAGCCTGAATTTTTTCAATGACAGATATGTCTTTAGTTTTTCGATATTCGTGTTCTTCCGTCAGATATTGCGTTTGGAACAATAAGCTGCCAACTTCAAAAGTGGTTACCGATCGTTTTACAAGTCACGTGGGTTGAAGCCTGGAGTCACGTGGGTTAAAGCCTGAAGTCACGTGGGTTGAAGCCCAAAGTCACGTGGGTTGAAGCCTGAATTGTTTCAATAACAAATATGTCTTTAGTTTCTCGATATTCGTGTTCTTCCGTCAGATATTGCGTTTGAAACAAGTAGCTGCCAACTTCAGAAGTGGTGACCGATCGTTTTGAAAGTCACGTGGGTTGGAGCCTGGAGTCACGTGGGTTTAAGTCTGAAGTCACGTGGGTTGAAGCCTAAAGTCACGTGGGTTGAAGCCTAAAGTCACGTGGGTTGAAGCCTGAATTTTTTCAATAACAAATATGTCTTTAGTTTTTTGATATTCGTGTTCTTCCGTCAGATATTGCGTTTGGAACAAGTAGCTGCCTACTTCAAAAGTGGTGACCGATCGTTTTAAAAGTCACGTGGGTTGAAGCCTGGAGTCACGTGGGTTGAAGCCTGAAGTCACGTGGGTTGAAGCCTGAAGTCACGTGGGTTGGCGCCTGAAGTCACGTGGGTTGAAGCCTGAAGTCACGTGGGTTGAAGCCTGATTCAATAACAAATATGTCTTTAGTTTTTCGGTATTCGTGTTCTTCCGTCAGATATTGCGTTTGGAACAAGTAGCTGCCAACTTCAGAAGCGGTGACCGATCGTTTCAAAAGTCACGTGGGTTGAAGCCTGGAGTCACGTGGGTTGAAGCCTGAAGTCACGTGGGTCGAAGCCTGAATTCTTCCAATAACAAATATGTCTTTAGTTTTTCGATATTCGTGTTCTTCCGACAGATATTGCGTTTGGAACAAATAGCTGCCAACTTCAAAAGTGGTGACCGATCGTTTTGAAAGTCACGTGGGTTGAAGCCTTGAGTCACGTGGGTTGAGGCCTGAAGTCACGTGGGTTGAAGCCTGAAGTCACGTGGGTTGAAGCCTGAATTTTTTCAATAACAAATATGTCTTTAGTTTTCCGATATTCGTGTTCTTCCGTCAGATATTGCGTTTGGAACAAGTAGCTGCCAACTTCAAAAGTGGTGACCGATTGTTTTAAAAGTCACGTGGGTCGAAGCCGGGAGTCACGTGGGTTGAAGCCTGAAGTCACGTGAGTTGGAGCCTGAAGTCACGTGGGTTGATGCCTGAATTTTTCCAATAACAAATATGTCTTTAGTTTTTCGATATTCGTGTTTTTCCGTCAGATATTGCGTTTGGAACAAGTAGCTGCCAACTTCAAAAGTGGTGACCGATCGTTTTAAAAGTCACGTGGGTTGAAGCCTGGAGTCACGTGGGTTGAAGCCTGAAGTCACGTGGGTTGAAGCCTGAAGTCACGTGGGATGAAGCCTGAATTTTTTCAATAACAAACATGTCTTTAGTTTTTCGATTATCGTGTTCTTCCGTCAGATATTGCGTTTGGAAAGAGTAGCTGCCAACTTCAAAAGTGGTGACCGATCGTTTCAAAAGTTACGTGGGTTGAAGCCTGGAGTCACGTGGGTTGAAGCCTGAAGTCACGTGGGTTGAATCCTGAAGTCACGTGGGTTGAAGCCTGAATTTTTTCAATAACAAATATGTCTTTAGTTTTTCGATATTTGTGTTCTTCCGTCAGATATTGCGTTTGGAACAAGTAGCTGCCAACTTCAAAAGTGGTGACCGATCGTTTTGAAAGTCACGTCGGTTGAAGCCTGGAGTCACGTGGGTTGAAGCCTGAATTCACGTGGGTTGAAGCCTGAAGTCACGTGGGTTGAAGCCTGAATTTTTTCAATAACAAATCGATATTCGTGTTTTTCCGTCAGATATTGCGTTTGGAACAAGTAGCTGCCAACTTTAAAAGCGGTGAACGATCGTTTTAAAAGTCACGTGGGTTGAAGCCTTGAGTCACGTGGGTTGGAGCCTGGAGTCACGTGGGTTAAAGCCTAAAGTCACGTGGGTTGAATCCTGAAGTCACGTGGGTTGAAGCCTGAATTTTTTCAATAACAAATATGTCTTTAGTTTTTCGATATTCGTGTTCTTTCGTCAGATATTGCGTTTGGAACAAGTAGCTGCCAACTTCGAAAGTGGTGAACGATCGTTTCAAAAGTCACGTGGGTTGAAACCTGGAGTCACGTGGGTTGAAGCCTGAAGTCACGTGGGTTGAAGCCTGAAGTCACGTGGGTTGAAGCCTGAAGTCACGTGGGTTGAAGCCTGAAGTCACGTGGGTTGAAGCTTGAATTTTTTCAATAACAAATATGTCTTTAGTTTTTCGATATTCGTGTTCTTTCGTCAGATATTGCGTTTGGAACAAGTAGCTGCCAACTTCGAAAGTGGTGACCGATCGTTTTGAAAGTCACGTGGGTTGAAGCCTGGAGTCACGTGGGTTGAAGCCTGAAGTCACGTGGGTTGAAGCCTGAAGTCACGTGGGTTGAAGCCTGAAGTCACGTGGGTTGAAGCCTGAAGTCACGTGGGTTGGAGCCTGAATTTTTTCAATAACAAATCGATATTCGTGTTTTTCCGTCAGATATTGCGTTTGGAACAAGTAGCTGCCAACTTCTAAAGCGGTGAACGATCGTTTTAAAAGTCACGTGGGTTGGAGCCTTGAGTCACGTGGGTTGAAGCCTGAAGTCACGTGGGTTGAAGCCCAAAGTCACGTGGGTTGAAGCCTGAATTTTTTCAATAACAAATATGTCTTTAGTTTTCCGATATTCGTGTTCTTCCGTCAGATATTGCGTTTGGAACAAGTAGCTGCCAACTTCAAAAGTGGTGACCGATCGTTTTAAAAGTCACGTGGGTTGAAGCCTGGAGTCACGTGGGTTGAGGCCTGGAGTCACGTGGGTTGAAGCTTGAAGTCACGTGGGTTGAAGCCTGAATTTTTTCAATAACAAATATGTCTTTAGTTTTTCGATATTCGTGTTCTTCCGTCAGATATTGCGTTTGGAACAAGTAGCTGCCAACTTCGAAAGTGGTGACCGATCGTTTTAAAAGTCACGTGGGTTGAAGCCTGGAGTCACGTGGGTTGAAGCCTGAAGTCACGTGGGTTGAAGCCTGAATTTTTTCAATGACAAATATGTCTTTAGTTTTTCGATATTCGTGTTCTCCCGTCAGATATTGCGTTTGGAACAAGTAGCTGCCAACTTCAAAAGTGGTGAACGATCGTTTCAAAAGTCACGTGGGTTGAAGCCTGGAGTCACGTGGGTTGAAGCCTGAAGTCACGTGGATTGAAGCCTGAAGTCACGTGGGTTGAAGCCTAAAGTCACGTGGGTTGAAGCCTGAATTTTTTCAATAACAAATATGGCTTTAGTTTTTCGATATTCGTGTTCTTCCGTCAGATATTGCGTTTGGAACAAGTAGCTGCCAACTTCAAAAGTGGTGACCGATTGTTCCAAAAGTCACGTGGGTTGAAGCCTGGAGTCACGTGGGTTGAAGCCTGAAGTCACGTGAGTTGAAGCCTGAAGTCACGTGAGTTGAAGCCTGAAGTCACGTGGGTTGAAGCCTGAATTTTTTCAATAACAAATATGTCTTTAGTTTTTCGATATTTGTGTTCTTCCGTCAGATATTGCGTTTGGAACAAGTAGCTGCCAACTTCAAAAGTGGTGACCGATCATTTTGAAAGTCACGTGGGTTGAAGCCTGGAGTCACGTGGGTTGAAGCCTGAAGTCACGTGGGTTGAAGCCTGAAGTCACGTGGGTTAAAGCCTGAATTTTTTCAATAACAAATATGTCTTTAGTTTTTCGGTATTCGTGTTCTTCCGTCAGATATTGCGTTTGGATCAAGTAGCTGCCAATTTCAAAAGTGGTGACCGATCGTTTTGAAAGTCACGTGGGTTGAAGCCTTGAGTCACGTGGGTTGAGGCCTGAAGTCACGTGGGTTGAAGCCTAAAGTCACGTGGGTTGAAGCCTGAATTTTTTCAATAACAAATATGTCTTTAGTTTTCCGATATTCGTGTTCTTCCGTCAGATATTGCGTTTGGAACAAGTAGCTGCCTACTTCAAAAGTGGTGACCGATCGTTTCAAAAGTCACGTGGGTTGAAGCCTGGAGTTACGTGGGTTGAAGCCTGAAGTCACGTGGGTTGAAGCCTGAAGTCACGTGGGTTGGAGCCTGAAGTCACGTGGGTTGAAGCCTGAATTTTTTCAATGACAAATATGTCTTTAGTTCTCTAATATTCGTGTTCTTCCGTCAGATATTGCGTTTGGAACAAGTAGCTGCCAACTTCAAAAGTGGTGACCGATCGTTTTAAAAGTCACGTGGGTTGAAGCCTGGAGTCACGTGGGTTGAAGCCTAAAGTCACGTGGGTTGAAGCCTAATGTCACGTGGGTTGGAGCCTGAATTTTTTCAATAACAAATATGTCTTTAGTTCTCTAATATTCGTGTTCTTCCGTCAGATATTGCGTTTGGAACAAGTAGCTGCCAACTTCAAAAGTGGTGACCGATCGTTTTAAAAGTCACGTGGGTTGAAGCCTGGAGGCACGTGGGTTGAAGCCTGAATTTTTTCAATAACAAATATGTCTTTAGTTTTTCGATTATCGTGTTCTTCCGTCAAATATTGCGTTTGGAAAGAGTAGCTGCCAACTTCAAAAGTGGTGACCGATCGTTTTAAAAGTTACGTGGGTTGAAGCCTGGAGTCACGTGGGTTGAAGCCTGAAGTCACGTGGGTTGAATCCTGAAGTCACGTGGGTTGAAGCCTGAATTTTTTCAATAACAAATATGTCTTTAGTTTTTCGATATTTGTGTTCTTCCGTCAGATATTGCGTTTGGAACAAGTAGCTGCCAACTTCAAAAGTGGTGACCGATCGTTTTGAAAGTCACGTGGGTTGAAGCCTGGAGTCACGTGGGTTGAAGCCTGAAGTCACGTGGGTTGAAGCCTGAAGTCACGTGGGTTGGAGCCTGAATTTTTTCAATTACAAATCGATATTCGTGTTTTTCCGTCAGATATTGCGTTTGGAACAAGTAGCTGCCAACTTCAAAAGCGGTGAACGATCGTTTTAAAAGTCACGTGGGTTGGAGCCTTGAGGCACGTGGGTTGAAGCCTGAAGTCACGTGGGTTGAAGCCCAAAGTCACGTGGGTTGAAGCCTGAATTTTTTCAATAACAAATATGTCTTTAGTTTTCCGATATTCGTGTTCTTCCGTCAGATATTGCGTTTGGAACAAGTAGCTGCCAACTTCAAAAGTGGTGACCGATCGTTTTAAAAGTCACGTGGGTTGAAGCCTGGAGTCACGTGGGTTGAGGCCTGAAGTCACGTGGGTTGAAGCTTGAAGTCACGTGGGTTGAAGCCTGAATTTTTTCAATAACAAATATGTCTTTAGTTCTTCGATATTCGTGTTCTTCCGTCAGATATTGCGTTTGGAACAAGTAGCTGCCAACTTCGAAAGTGGTGACCGATCGTTTTAAAAGTCACGTGGGTTGAAGCCTGGAGTCACGTGGGTTGAAGCCTGAAGTCACGTGGGTTGAAGCCTGAAGTCACGTGGGTTGAAGCCTGAATTTTTTCAATGACAAATATGTCTTTAGTTTTTCGATATTCGTGTTCTCCCGTCAGATATTGCGTTTGGAACAAGTAGCTGCCAACTTCAAAAGTGGTGAACGATCGTTTCAAAAGTCACGTGGGTTGAAACCTGGAGTCACGTGGGTTGTAGCCTGAAGTCACGTGGGTTGAAGCCTGAAGTCACGTGGGTTGAAGCCTGAAGTCACGTGGGTTGGAGCCTGAATTTTTTCAATAACAAATATGTCTTTAGTTTTTCGATATTCGTGTTCTTCCGTCAAATATTGCGTTTGGAACAAGTAGCTGCCAACTTCAAAAGCGGTGACCGATCGTTTCAAAAATCACGTGGGTTGAAGCCTGGAGTCACGTGGGTTGAAGCCTGGAGTCACGTGGGTTGAAGCCTGAAGTCACGTGGGTTGAAGCCTGAATTTTCTCAATAACAAATATGTCTTTAGTTTTTCGATATTCGTGTTCTTTCGTCAGATATTGCGTTTGGAACAAGTAGCTGCCAACTTCGAAAGTGGTGACCGATGGTTTTGAAAGTCACGTGGGTTGGAGCCTGGAGGCACGTGGGTTAAAGCCTAAAGTCACGTGGGTTGAAGCCCAAAGTCACGTGGGTTGAAGCCTGAATTTTTTCAATAACAAATATGTCTTTAGTTTTTCGATATTCGTGTTCTTCCGTCAGATATTGCGTTTGGAACAAGTAGCTGCCAACTTCAAAAGTGGTGACCGATCGTTTTAAAAGTCACGTGGGTTGAAGCCTGGAGTCACGTGGGTTGAAGCCTGGAGTCACGTGGGTTGAAGCCTGAAGTCACGTGGGTTGAAGCCTGAATTTTTTCAATAACAAATATGTCTTTAGTTTTTCGATTATCGTGTTCTTCCGTCAGATATTGCGTTTGGAACAAGTAGCTGCCAACTTCAAAAGTGGTGACCGATCGTTTTTGAAGTCACGTGGGTTGAAGCCTGGAGTCACGTGGATTGAAGCCTGAAGTCACGTGGGTTGAAGCCTGAAGTCACGTGGGTTGAAGCCTGAATTTTTTCAATAACAAATATGTCTTTAGTTCTTCGATATTCGTGTTCTTCCGTCAGATATTGCGTTTGGAACAAGTAGCTGCCAACTTCAAAAGTGGTGACCGATCGTTTTTGAAGTCACGTGGGTTGAAGCCTGGAGTCACGTGGATTGAAGCCTGAAGTCACGTGGGTTGAAGCCTAAAGTCACGTGGGTTGAAGCCTGAATTTTTTCAATAACAAATATGTCTTTAGTTTTTCGATATTCGTGTCCTTCCGTCAGATATTGCGTTTGGAACAAGTAGCTGCCAACTTCAAAAGTGGTGACCGATTGTTCCAAAAGTCACGTGGGTTGAAGCCTGGAGTCACGTGGGTTGAAGCCTGAAGTCACGTGAGTTGAAGCCTGAAGTCACGTGAGTTGAAGCCTGAAGTCACGTGGGTTGAAGCCTGAATTTTTTCAATAACAAATATGTCTTTAGTTTTTCGATATTTGTGTTATTCCGTCAGATATTGCGTTTGGAACAAGTAGCTGCCAACTTCAAAAGTGGTGACCGATCATTTTGAAAGTCACGTGGGTTGAAGCCTGGAGTCACGTGGGTTGAAGCCTGAAGTCACGTGGGTTGAAGCCTGAAGTCACGTGGGTTGAAGCCTGAATTTTTTCAATAACAAATATGTCTTTAGTTTTTCGGTATTCGTGTTCTTCCGTCAGATATTGCGTTTGGAACAAGTAGCTGCCAATTTCAAAAGTGGTGACCGATCGTTTTGAAAGTCACGTGGGTTGAAGCCTTGAGTCACGTGGGTTGAGGCCTGAAGTCACGTGGGTTGAAGCCTAAAGTCACGTGGGTTGAAGCCTGAATTTTTTCAATAACAAATATGTCTTTAGTTTTCCGATATTCGTGTTCTTCCGTCAGATATTGCGTTTGGAACAAGTAGCTGCCTACTTCAAAAGTGGTGACCGATCGTTTTAAAAGTCACGTGGGTTGAAGCCTGGAGTTACGTGGGTTGAAGCCTGAAGTCACGTGGGTTGAAGCCTGAAGTCACGTGGGTTGGAGCCTGAAGTCACGTGGGTTGAAGCCTGAATTTTTTCAATGACAAATATGTCTTTAGTTCTCTAATATTCGTGTTCTTCCGTCAGATATTGCGTTTGGAACAAGTAGCTGCCAACTTCAAAAGTGGTGACCGATCGTTTTAAAAGTCACGTGGGTTGAAGCCTGGAGTCACGTGGGTTGAAGCCTAAAGTCACGTGGGTTGAAGCCTAATGTCACGTGGGTTGGAGCCTGAATTTTTTCAATAACAAATATGTCTTTAGTTCTCTAATATTCGTGTTCTTCCGTCAGATATTGCGTTTGGAACAAGTAGCTGCCAACTTCAAAAGTGGTGACCGATCGTTTTAAAAGTCACGTGGGTTGAAGCCTGGAGGCACGTGGGTTGAAGCCTGAATTTTTTCAATAACAAATATGTCTTTAGTTTTTCGATTATCGTGTTCTTCCGTCAGATATTGCGTTTGGAAAGAGTAGCTGCCAACTTCAAAAGTGGTGACCGATCGTTTTAAAAGTTACGTGGGTTGAAGCCTGGAGTCACGTGGGTTGAAGCCTGAAGTCACGTGGGTTGAATCCTGAAGTCACGTGGGTTGAAGCCTGAATTTTTTCAATAACAAATATGTCTTTAATTTTTCGATATTTGTGTTCTTCCGTCAGATATTGCGTTTGGAACAAGTAGCTGCCAACTTCAAAAGTGGTGACCGATCGTTTTGAAAGTCACGTGGGTTGAAGCCTGGAGTCACGTGGGTTGAAGCCTGAAGTCACGTGGGTTGAAGCCTGAAGTCACGTGGGTTTGAGCCTGAATTTTTTCAATAACAAATCGATATTCGTGTTTTTCCGTCAGATATTGCGTTTGGAACAAGTAGCTGCCAACTTCAAAAGCGGTGAACGATCGTTTTAAAAGTCACGTGGGTTGGAGCCTTGAGTCACGTGGGTTGAAGCCTGAAGTCACGTGGGTTGAAGCCCAAAGTCACGTGGGTTGAAGCCTGAATTTTTTCAATAACAAATATGTCTTTAGTTTTCCGATATTCGTGTTCTTCCGTCAGATATTGCGTTTGGAACAAGTAGCTGCCAACTTCAAAAGTGGTGACCGATCGTTTTAAAAGTCACGTGGGTTGAAGCCTGGAGTCACGTGGGTTGAGGCCTGAAGTCACGTGGGTTGAAGCTTGAAGTCACGTGGGTTGAAGCCTGAATTTTTTCAATAACAAATATGTCTTTAGTTCTTCGATATTCGTGTTCTTCCGTCAGATATTGCGTTTGGAACAAGTAGCTGCCAACTTCGAAAGTGGTGACCGATCGTTTTAAAAGTCACGTGGGTTGAAGCCTGGAGTCACGTGGGTTGAAGCCTGAAGTCACGTGGGTTGAAGCCTGAATTTTTTCAATGACAAATATGTCTTTAGTTTTTCGATATTCGTGTTCTCCCGTCAGATATTGCGTTTGGAACAAGTAGCTGCCAACTTCAAAAGTGGTGAACGATCGTTTCAAAAGTCACGTGGGTTGAAACCTGGAGTCACGTGGGTTGTAGCCTGAAGTCACGTGGGTTGAAGCCTGAAGTCACGTGGGTTGAAGCCTGAAGTCACGTGGGTTGGAGCCTGAATTTTTTCAATAACAAATATGTCTTTAGTTCTTCGATATTCGTGTTCTTCCGTCAGATATTGCGTTTGGAACAAGTAGCTGCCAACTTCGAAAGTGGTGACCGATCGTTTTAAAAGTCACGTGGGTTGAAGCCTGGAGTCACGTGGGTTGAAGCCTGAAGTCACGTGGGTTGAAGCCTGAATTTTTTCAATGACAAATATGTCTTTAGTTTTTCGATATTCGTGTTCTCCCGTCAGATATTGCGTTTGGAACAAGTAGCTGCCAACTTCAAAAGTGGTGAACGATCGTTTCAAAAGTCACGTGGGTTGAAACCTGGAGTCACGTGGGTTGTAGCCTGAAGTCACGTGGGTTGAAGCCTGAAGTCACGTGGGTTGAAGCCTGAAGTCACGTGGGTTGGAGCCTGAATTTTTTCAATAACAAATATGTCTTTAGTTTTTCGATATTCGTGTTTTTCCGTCAAATATTGCGTTTGGAACAAGTAGCTGCCAACTTCAAAAGCGGTGACCGATCGTTTCAAAAGTCACGTGGGTTGAAGCCTGGAGTCACGTGGGTTGAAGCCTGAAGTCACGTGGGTTGAAGCCTGAAGTCACGTGGGTTGAAGCCTGAATTTTCTCAATAACAAATATGTCTTTAGTTTTTCGATATTCGTGTTCTTTCGTCAGATCTTGCGTTTGGAACAAGTAGCTGCCAACTTCGAAAGTGGTGACCGATGGTTTTGAAAGTCACGTGGGTTGGAGCCTGGAGTCACGTGGGTTAAAGCCTGAAGTCACGTGGGTTGAAGCCCAAAGTCACGTGGGTTGAAGCCTGAATTTTTTCAATAACAAATATGTCTTTAGTTTTTCGATATTCGTGTTCTTCCGTCAGATATTGCGTTTGGAACAAGTAGCTGCCAACTTCAAAAGTGGTGACCGATCGTTTTAAAAGTCACGTGGGTTGGAGCCTGGAGTCACGTGGGTTGAAGCCTGAAGTCACGTGGGTTGGAACCTGAAGTCACGTGGGTTGAGGCCTGAAGTCACGTGGGTTGAAGCCTGAATTTTTTCAATGACAAATATGTCTTTAGTTTTTCGATATTCGTGTTCTTCTGTCAGATATTGCGTTTGGAACAAGTAGCTGCCAACTTCAAAAGTGGTGACCGATCATTTTAAAAGTCACGTGGGTTGAGGCCTGGAGTCACGTAGGTTGAAGCCTGAAGTCACGTGGGTTGAAGCCTGAAGTCACGTGGGTTGAAGCCTAAATTTTTTCAATAACAAATATGTCTTTAGTTCTTCGATATTCGTGTTCTTCCGTCAGATATTGCGTTTGGAACAAGTAGCTGCCAACTTCAAAAGTGGTGACCGATCGTTTTAAAAGTCACGTGGGTTGAAGCCTTGAGTCACGTGGGTTAAAGCCTGAAGTCACGTGGGTTGAAGCCTGAAGTCACGTGGGTTGAAGCCTGAATTTTTTCAATGACAGATATGTCTTTAGTTTTTCGATATTCGTGTTCTTCCGTCAGATATTGCGTTTGGAACAATAAGCTGCCAACTTCAAAAGTGGTTACCGATCGTTTTACAAGTCACGTGGGTTGAAGCCTGGAGTCACGTGGGTTAAAGCCTGAAGTCACGTGGGTTGAAGCCCAAAGTCACGTGGGTTGAAGCCTGAATTTTTTCAATAACAAATATGTCTTTAGTTTTTCGATATTCGTGTTCTTCCGTCAGATATTGCGTTTGGAACAAGTAGCTGCCTACTTCAAAAGTGGTGACCGATCGTTTTAAAAGTCACGTGGGTTGAAGCCTGGAGTCACGTGGGTTGAAGCCTGAAGTCACGTGGGTTGAAGCAAGAAGTCACGTGGGTTGGCGCCTGAAGTCACGTGGGTTGAAGCCTGAAGTCACGTGGGTTGAAGCCTGAATTTTTTCAATAACAAATATGTCTTTAGTTTTTCGGTATTCGTGTTCTTCCGTCAGATATTGCGTTTGGAACAAGTAGCTGCCAACTTCAGAAGCGGTGACCGATCGTTTTAAAAGTCACGTGGGTTGAAGCCTGGAGTCACGTGGGTTGAAGCCTGAAGTCACGTGGGTTGAAGCAAGAAGTCACGTGGGTTGGCGCCTGAAGTCACGTGGGTTGAAGCCTGAAGTCACGTGGGTTGAAGCCTGAATTTTTTCAATAACAAATATGTCTTTAGTTTTTTGATATTCGTGTTCTTCCGTCAGATATTGCGTTTGGAACAAGTAGCTGCCTACTTCAAAAGTGGTGACCGATCGTTTTAAAAGTCACGTGGGTTGAAGCCTGGAGTCACGTGGGTTGAAGCCTGAAGTCACGTGGGTTGAAGCCTGAAGTCACGTGGGTTGGCGCCTGAAGTCACGTGGGTTGAAGCCTGAAGTCACGTGGGTTGAAGCCTGAATTTTTTCAATAACAAATATGTCTTTAGTTTTTCGGTATTCGTGTTCTTCCGTCAGATATTGCGTTTGGAACAAGTAGCTGCCAACTTCAGAAGCGGTGACCGATCGTTTTAAAAGTCACGTGGGTTGAAGCCTGGAGTCACGTGGGTTGAAGCCTGAAGTCACGTGGGTTGAAGCCTGAATTCTTCCAATAACAAATATGTCTTTAGTTTTTCGATATTCGTGTTCTTCCGACAGATATTGCGTTTGGAACAAATAGCTGCCTACTTCAAAAGTGGTGACCGATCGTTTTAAAAGTCACGTGGGTTGACGCCTGGAGTTACGTGGGTTGAAGCCTGAAGTCACGTGGGTTGAAGCCTGAAGTCACGTGGGTTGAAGCCTGAAGTCACGTGGGTTGATGCCTGAAGTCACGTGGGTTGAAGCCTGAATTTTCTCAATAACAAATATGTCTTTAGTTTTTCGATATTCGTGTTCTTTCGTCAGATATTGCGTTTGGAACAAGTAGCTGCCAACTTCGAAAGTGGTGACCGATCGTTTTGAAAGTCACGTGGGTTGGAGCCTGGAGTCACGTGGGTTTAAGCCTAAAGTCACGTGGGTTGAAGCCCAAAGTCACGTGGGTTGAAGCCTGAATTTTTTCAATAACAAATATGTCTTTAGTTTTTCGATATTCGTGTTCTTCCGTCAGATATTGCGTTTGGAACAAGTAGCTGCCTACTTCAAAAGTGGTGACCGATCGTTTTAAAAGTCACGTGGGTTGGAGCCTGGAGTCACGTGGGTTGAAGCCTAAAGTCACGTGGGTTGAAACCTGAAGTCACGTGGGTTGAGGCCTGAAGTCACGTGGGTTGAAGCCTGAATTTTTTCAATGACAAATATGTCTTTAGTTTTTCGATATTCGTGTTCTTCCGTCAGATATTGCGTTTGGAACAAGTAGCTGCCAACTTCAAAAGTGGTGACCGATCATTTTAGAAGTCACGTGGGTTGAGGCCTGGAGTCACGTAG
Organism: Anaspis maculata; assembly: GCA_949128115.1. Lineage (NCBI taxonomy): Eukaryota > Metazoa > Arthropoda > Insecta > Coleoptera > Scraptiidae > Anaspis > Anaspis maculata. The sequence goes on from OX421961.1 coordinate 34,110,501, forward strand.
GTTGAAGCCTGAAGTCACGTGGGTTGAAGCCTGAAGTCACGTGGGTTAAAGCCTAAATTTTTTCAATAACAAATATGTCTTTAGCTCTTCGATATTCGTGTTCTTCCGTCAGATATTGCGTTTGGAACAAGTAGCTGCCAACTTCAAAAGTGGTGACCGATCGTTTTAAAAGTCACGTGGGTTGAAGCCTTGAGTCACGTGGGTTAAAGCCTGAAGTCACGTGGGTTGAAGCCTGAAGTCACGTGGGTTGGAGCCTGAATTTTTTCAATGACAGATATGTCTTTAGTTTTTCGATATTCGTGTTCTTCCGTCAGATATTGCGTTTGGAACAATAAGCTGCCAACTTCAAAAGTGGTTACCGATCGTTTTACAAGTCACGTGGGTTGAAGCCTGGAGTCACGTGGGTTAAAGCCTGAAGTCACGTGGGTTGAAGCCCAAAGTCACGTGGGTTGAAGCCTGAATTGTTTCAATAACAAATATGTCTTTAGTTTCTCGATATTCGTGTTCTTCCGTCAGATATTGCGTTTGAAACAAGTAGCTGCCAACTTCAGAAGTGGTGACCGATCGTTTTGAAAGTCACGTGGGTTGGAGCCTGGAGTCACGTGGGTTTAAGTCTGAAGTCACGTGGGTTGAAGCCTAAAGTCACGTGGGTTGAAGCCTAAAGTCACGTGGGTTGAAGCCTGAATTTTTTCAATAACAAATATGTCTTTAGTTTTTTGATATTCGTGTTCTTCCGTCAGATATTGCGTTTGGAACAAGTAGCTGCCTACTTCAAAAGTGGTGACCGATCGTTTTAAAAGTCACGTGGGTTGAAGCCTGGAGTCACGTGGGTTGAAGCCTGAAGTCACGTGGGTTGAAGCCTGAAGTCACGTGGGTTGGCGCCTGAAGTCACGTGGGTTGAAGCCTGAAGTCACGTGGGTTGAAGCCTGATTCAATAACAAATATGTCTTTAGTTTTTCGGTATTCGTGTTCTTCCGTCAGATATTGCGTTTGGAACAAGTAGCTGCCAACTTCAGAAGCGGTGACCGATCGTTTCAAAAGTCACGTGGGTTGAAGCCTGGAGTCACGTGGGTTGAAGCCTGAAGTCACGTGGGTTGAAGCCTGAATTCTTCCAATAACAAATATGTCTTTAGTTTTTCGATATTCGTGTTCTTCCGACAGATATTGCGTTTGGAACAAATAGCTGCCAACTTCAAAAGTGGTGACCGATCGTTTTGAAAGTCACGTGGGTTGAAGCCTTGAGTCACGTGGGTTGAGGCCTGAAGTCACGTGGGTTGAAGCCTGAAGTCACGTGGGTTGAAGCCTGAATTTTTTCAATAACAAATATGTCTTTAGTTTTCCGATATTCGTGTTCTTCCGTCAGATATTGCGTTTGGAACAAGTAGCTGCCAACTTCAAAAGTGGTGACCGATTGTTTTAAAAGTCACGTGGGTCGAAGCCGGGAGTCACGTGGGTTGAAGCCTGAAGTCACGTGAGTTGGAGCCTGAAGTCACGTGGGTTGATGCCTGAATTTTTCCAATAACAAATATGTCTTTAGTTTTTCGATATTCGTGTTTTTCCGTCAGATATTGCGTTTGGAACAAGTAGCTGCCAACTTCAAAAGTGGTGACCGATCGTTTTAAAAGTCACGTGGGTTGAAGCCTGGAGTCACGTGGGTTGAAGCCTGAAGTCACGTGGGTTGAAGCCTGAAGTCACGTGGGATGAAGCCTGAATTTTTTCAATAACAAACATGTCTTTAGTTTTTCGATTATCGTGTTCTTCCGTCAGATATTGCGTTTGGAAAGAGTAGCTGCCAACTTCAAAAGTGGTGACCGATCGTTTCAAAAGTTACGTGGGTTGAAGCCTGGAGTCACGTGGGTTGAAGCCTGAAGTCACGTGGGTTGAATCCTGAAGTCACGTGGGTTGAAGCCTGAATTTTTTCAATAACAAATATGTCTTTAGTTTTTCGATATTTGTGTTCTTCCGTCAGATATTGCGTTTGGAACAAGTAGCTGCCAACTTCAAAAGTGGTGACCGATCGTTTTGAAAGTCACGTCGGTTGAAGCCTGGAGTCACGTGGGTTGAAGCCTGAATTCACGTGGGTTGAAGCCTGAAGTCACGTGGGTTGAAGCCTGAATTTTTTCAATAACAAATCGATATTCGTGTTTTTCCGTCAGATATTGCGTTTGGAACAAGTAGCTGCCAACTTTAAAAGCGGTGAACGATCGTTTTAAAAGTCACGTGGGTTGAAGCCTTGAGTCACGTGGGTTGGAGCCTGGAGTCACGTGGGTTAAAGCCTAAAGTCACGTGGGTTGAATCCTGAAGTCACGTGGGTTGAAGCCTGAATTTTTTCAATAACAAATATGTCTTTAGTTTTTCGATATTCGTGTTCTTTCGTCAGATATTGCGTTTGGAACAAGTAGCTGCCAACTTCGAAAGTGGTGAACGATCGTTTCAAAAGTCACGTGGGTTGAAACCTGGAGTCACGTGGGTTGAAGCCTGAAGTCACGTGGGTTGAAGCCTGAAGTCACGTGGGTTGAAGCCTGAAGTCACGTGGGTTGAAGCCTGAAGTCACGTGGGTTGAAGCTTGAATTTTTTCAATAACAAATATGTCTTTAGTTTTTCGATATTCGTGTTCTTTCGTCAGATATTGCGTTTGGAACAAGTAGCTGCCAACTTCGAAAGTGGTGACCGATCGTTTTGAAAGTCACGTGGGTTGGAGCCTGGAGTCACGTGGGTTAAAGCCTAAAGTCACGTGGGTTGAAGCCCAAAGTCACGTGGGTTGAAGCCTGAATTTTTTCAATGACAGATATGTCTTTAGTTTTTCGATATTCGTGTTCTTCCGTCAGATATTGCGTTTGGAACAATAAGCTGCCAACTTCAAAAGTGGTTACCGATCGTTTTACAAGTCACGTGGGTTGGAGCCTGGAGTCACGTGGGTTGAAGCCTGAAGTCACGTGGGTTGAAGCCCAAAGTCACGTGGGTTGAAGCCTGAATTTTTTCAATAACAAATATGTCTTTAGTTTCTCGATATTTGTGTTCTTCCGTCAGATATTGCGTTTGAAACAAGTAGCTGCCAACTTCAGAAGTGGTGACCGATCGTTCTGAAAGTCACGTGGGTTGGAGCCTGGAGTCACGTGGGTTAAAGTCTGAAGTCACGTGGGTTGAAGCCTAAAGTCACGTGGGTTGAAGCCTAAAGTCACGTGGGTTGAAGCCTGAATTTTTTCAATAACAAATATGTCTTTAGTTTTTCGATATTCGTGTTCTTCCGTCAGATATTGCGTTTGGAACAAGTAGCTGCCTACTTCAAAAGTGGTGACCGATCGTTATAAAAGTCACGTGGGTTGAAGCCTGGAGTCACGTGGGTTGAAGCCTGAAGGCACGTGGGTTGAAGCCTGAAGTCACGTGGGTGCGCGCCTGAAGTCACGTGGGTTGAAGCCTGAAGTCACGTGGGTTGAAGCCTGAATTTTTTCAATAACAAATATGTCTTTAATTCTTCGATATTCGTGTTCTTCCGTCAGATATTGCGTTTGGAACAAGTAGCTGCCAACTTCAAAAGTGGTGACCGATCGTTTTAAAAGTCACGTGGGTTGAAGCCTGGAGTCACGTGGGTTGAAGCCTGGAGTCACGTGGGTTGAAGCCTAAAGTCACGTGGGTTGAAGCCTGAATTTTTTCAATAACAAATATGTCTTTAGTTTCTCGATATTCGTGTTCTTCCGTCAGATATTGCGTTTGAAACAAGTAGCTGCCAACTTCAGAAGTGGTGACCGATCGTTTTGAAAGTCACGTGGGTTGGAGCCTGGAGTCACGTTAGTTTAAGTCTGAAGTCACGTGGGTTGAAGCCTAAAGTCACGTGGGTTGAAGCCTGAATTTTTTCAATAACAAATATGTCTTTAGTTTTTCGATATTCGTGTTCTTCCGTCAGATATTGCGTTTGGAACAAGTAGCTGCCTACTTCAAAAGTGGTGACCGATCGTTTTAAAAGTCACGTGGGTTGAAGCCTGGAGTCACGTGGGTTGAAGCCTGAAGTCACGTGGGTTGAAGCCTGAAGTCACGTGGGTTGGCGCCTGAAGTCACGTGGGTTGAAGCCTGAAGTCACGTGGGTTGAAGCCTGAATTTTTTCAATAACAAATATGTCTTTAGTTCTTCGATATTCGTGTTCTTCCGTCAGATATTGCGTTTGGAACAAGTAGCTGCCAACTTCAAAAGTGGTGACCGATCGTTTTAAAAGTCACGTGGGTTGAAGCCTGAAGTCACGTGGGTTGAAGCCTGAAGTCACGTGGGTTGAAGCCTAAAGTCACGTGGGTTGATGCCTGAATTTTTTCAATAACAAGTATGTCTTTAGTTTTTCGATATTCGTGTTCTTCCGTCAGATATTGCGTTTGGAACAAGTAGCTGCCAACTTCAAAAGTGGTGACCGATTGTTTCAAAAGTCACGTGGGTTGAAGCCTGGAGTCACGTGGGTTGAAGCCTGAAGTCACGTGGGTTGAAGCCTGAAGTCACGTGGGTTGAAGCCTGAATTTTTTCAATAACAAATATGTCTTTAGTTTTTCGATATTCGTGTTCTTCCGTCAGATATTGCGTTTGGAAAGAGTAGCTGCCAACTTCAAAAGCGGTGACCGATCGTTTCAAAAGTCACGTGGGTTGAAGCCTGGAGTCACGTGGGTTGAAGCCTGAAGTCACGTTGGTTGAAGCCTGAATTCATATAATAACAAATATGTCTTTAGTTTTTCGATATTCGTGTTCTTCCGTCAGATATTGCGTTTGGAACAAATAGCTGCCAACTTCAAAAGTGGTGACCGATCGTTTTATAAGTCACGTGGGTTGAAGCCTTGAGTCACGTGGGTTGAAGCCTGAAGTCACGTGGGTTGAAGCCTGAATTTTCTCAATAACAAATATGTCTTTAGTTTTTCGATATTTGTGTTCTTCCGTCAGATTTTGCGTTTGGAACAAGTAGCTGCCAACTTTAAAAGTGGTGACCGATCGTTTTGAAAGTCACGTGGGTTGAAGCCTGGAGTCACGTGGGTTGAAGCCTGAAGTCACGTGGGTTGAAGCCTGAATTTTTTCAATAACAATAATGTCTTTAGTTTTTCGATATTCGTGTTCTTCCGTCAGATATTGCGTTTGGAACAAGTAGCTGCCAACTTCAAAAGCGGTGACCGATCGTTTCAAAAGTCACGTGGGTTGAAGCCTGGAGTCACGTGGGTTGAAGCCTGAAGTCACGTTGGTTGAAGCCTGAATTCATATAATAACAAATATGTCTTTAGTTTTTCGATATTCGTGTTCTTCCGTCAGATATTGCGTTTGGAACAAATAGCTGCCAACTTCAAAAGTGGTGACCGATCGTTTTATAAGTCACGTGGGTTGAAGCCTTGAGTCACGTGGGTTGAAGCCTGAAGTCACGTGGGTTGAAGCCTAAAGTCACGTGGGTTGAAGCCCAAAGTCACGTGGGTTGGAGCCTGGATTTTTTCAATAACAAATATGTCTTTAGTTTTTCGATATTCGTGTTCTTCCGTCAGATATTGCGTTTGGAACAAGTAGCTGCCAACTCCAGAAGTGGTGACCGATCGTTTCAAAAGTCACGTGGATTGAAGCCTGGAGTCACGTTGGTTGAAGCCTGAGGTCACGTGGGTTGAAGCCTGAATTTTTTCATCAACAAATATGTCTTTAGTTTTTCGATATTCGTGTTCTTCCGTCAGGTATTGCGTTTGGAACAAGTAGCTGCCAACTTCAGAAGTGGTGACCGATCGTTTTTAAAGTCACGTGGGTTGAAGCCTGAAGTCACGTAGGTTGAAGCCTGAATTTTTTCAATAACAAATATGTCTTAAGTTTTTCGATATTCGTGTTCTTCCGTCAGATATTGCGTTTGGAACAAGTAGCTGCCAACTTCAAAAGTGGTGACCGATCGTTTTGAAAGTCACGTGGGTTGAAGCCTGGAGTCACGTGGGTTGAATCCTGAAGTCACGTGGGTTGAAGCCTGAAGTCACGTGGGTTGAAGCCTAAAGTCACGTGGGTTGAAGCCTGAATTTTTCCAATGACAAATATGTCTTTAGTTTTTCGATATTCGTGTTCTTCCGTCAGATATTGCGTTTGGAACAAGTAGCTGCAAACTCCAAAAGTGGTGACCGATCGTTTCAAAAGTCACGTGGGTTGAAGCCTGGAGTCACGTGGGTTGAAGCCTGAAGTCACGTGGGTTGAAGCCTGAATTTTTTCAATAACAAATATGTCTTTAGTTTTTCGATATTCGTGTTCTTCCGTCAGATATTGCGTTTGGAACAAGTGGCTGCCAACTTCAAAAGTAGTGACCGATCGTTTTAAAAGTCACGTGGGCTGAAGCCTGGAGTCACGTGGGTTGAAGCCTGAAGTCACGTGGGTTGAAGCCCAAAGTCACGTGGGTTGGAGCCTGGAGTCACGTGGGTTGAAGCCTGAAGTCACGTGGGTTGAAGCCTGAATTTTTTCAATAACAAATATGTCTTTAGTTTTTCGATATTCGTGTTCTTCCGTCAGATATTGCGTTTGGAACAAGTGGCTGCCAACTTCAAAAGTAGTGACCGATCGTTTTAAAAGTCACGTGGGTTGAAGCCTGGAGTCACGTGGGTTGAAGCCTGAAGTCACGTGGGTTGGAGCCTGAAGTCACGTGGGTTGAAGCCTGAATTTTTTCAATAACAAATATGTCTTTAGTTTTTCGATATTCGTGTTCTTCCGTCAGATATTGCGTTTGGAACAAGTAGCTGCCAACTCCAGAAGTGGTGACCGATCGTTTCAAAAGTCACGTGGATTGAAGCCTGGAGTCACGTAGGTTGAAGCCTGAGGTCACGTGGGTTGAAGCCTGAATTTTTTCATCAACAAATATGTCTTTAGTTTTTCGATATTCGTGTTCTTCCGTCAGGTATTGCGTTTGGAACAAGTAGCTGCCAACTTCAGAAGTGGTGACCGATCGTTTTTGAAGTCACGTGGGTTGAAGCCTAAAGTCACGTAGGTTGAAGCCTGAATTTTTTCAATAACAAATATGTCTTAAGTTTTTCGATATTCGTGTTCTTCCGTCAGATATTGCGTTTGGAACAAGTAGCTGCCAACTTCAAAATTGGTGACCGATCGTTTTGAAAGTCACGTGGGTTGAAGCCTGGAGTCACGTGGGTTGAAGCCTGAAGTCACGTGGGTTGAAGCCTGAAGTCACGTGGGTTGAAGCCTAAAGTCACGTGGGTTGAAGCCTAAATTTTTCCAATGACAAATATGTCTTTAGTTTTTCGATATTCGTGTTCTTCCGTCAGATAATATTGCGTTTGGAACAAGTAGCTGCCAACTCCAAAAGTGGTGACCGATCGTTTTGAAAGTAACGTGGGTTGAAGCCTGGGGTCACGTGGGTTGAAGCCTAAAGTCACGTGGGTTGAAGCCTGAATTTTTTCAATAACAAATATGTCTTTAGTTTTTTGATATTCGTGTTCTTCCGTCAGATATTGCGTTTGGATCAAGTAGCTGCCAACTTCAAAAGTGGTGACCGATCGTTTTAAAAGTCACGTGGGTTGAAGCCTGGAGTCACGTGGGTTGAAGCCTGAAGTCACGTGGGTTGAAGCCTAAAGTCACGTGGGTTGGAGCCTGAATTTTTTCAATGACAAATATGTCTTTAGTTTTTCGATATTCGTGTTCTTCCGTCAGATATTGCGTTTGGAACAAGTAGCTGCCAACTTCAAAAGTAGTGACCGATCGTTTTGAAAGTCACGTGGGTTGAAGCCTGGTGTCACGTGGGTTGAAGCCTGAAGTCACGTGGGTTAAAGCCTGGAGTCACGTGGGTTGAAGCCTGAAGTCACGTGGGTTGAAGCCTGAATTTTTTCAATAACAAATATGTCTTTAGTTTCTCGATCTTCGTGTTCTTCCGTCAGATATTGCGTTTGGAACAAGTAGCTGCCAACTTCAAAAGTGGTGACCGATCGTTTTAAAAGTCACGTGGGTTGAAGCCTGGAGTCACGTGAGTTGAAGCCTGGAGTCACGTGGGTTGAAGCCTAAAGTCACGTGGGTTGAAGCCTGAATTTTTTCAATAACAAATATGCCTTGAGTTTTTCGATATTCGTGTTCTTCCGTCAGATATTGCGTTTGGAACAAGTAGCTGCCAACTTCAAAAGTGTTGACCGATCGTTTTAAAAGTCACGTGGGTTGAAGCCTGGAGTCACGTGGGTTGAAGCCTGAAGTCACGTGGGTTGAAGCCTAAAGTCACGTGGGATGAAGCCTGAATTTTTTTAATGGCAAATATGTCTTTAGTTTTTCGATATTCATGTTCTTCCGTCAGATATTGCGTTTGGAACAAATAGCTGCCAACTTCAGAAGTGGTGGCCGATCGTTTCAAAAGTCACGTGAGTTGAAGTCAGAACTTATTCAATAATTTGAAAGTCACGTGGGTTGAAGTCTGAACTTTTTTGAAAGCGAATATGTCATTTGTTTCTTGATATTTGTGCTCGTTCGTCAGATATTGCGTTTGGAACAAGTAGCTGCCAACTTCAAAAGTGGTGACCGATCGTTTTATAAGTCACGTGGGTTGAAGCCTTGAGTCACGTGGGTTGAAGCCTGAAGTCACGTGGGTTGAAGCCTAAAGTCACGTGGGTTGAAGCCCAAAGTCACGTGGGTTGGAGCCTGGATTTTTTCAATAACAAATATGTCTTTAGTTTTTCGATATTCGTGTTCTTCCGTCAGATATTGCGTTTGGAACAAGTAGCTGCCAACTTCAAAAGTGGTGACCGATCGTTTTAAAAGTCACGTGGGTTGAAGCCTGGAGTCACGTGGGTTGAAGCCTGAAGTCACGTGGGTTGAAGCCTAAAGTCACGTGGGTTGGAGCCTGAATTTTTTCAATGACAAATATGTCTTTAGTTTTTCGATATTCGTGTTCTTCCGTCAGATATTGCGTTTGGAACAAGTAGCTGCCAACTTCAAAAGTAGTGACCGATCGTTTTGAAAGTCACGTGGGTTGAAGCCTGGTGTCACGTGGGTTGAAGCCTGAAGTCACGTGGGTTAAAGCCTGGAGTCACGTGGGTTGAAGCCTGAAGTCACGTGGGTTGAAGCCTGAATTTTTTCAATAACAAATATGTCTTTAGTTTCTCGATCTTCGTGTTCTTCCGTCAGATATTGCGTTTGGAACAAGTAGCTGCCAACTTCAAAAGTGGTGACCGATCGTTTTAAAAGTCACGTGGGTTGAAGCCTGGAGTCACGTGAGTTGAAGCCTGGAGTCACGTGGGTTGAAGCCTAAAGTCACGTGGGTTGAAGCCTGAATTTTTTCAATAACAAATATGCCTTGAGTTTTTCGATATTCGTGTTCTTCCGTCAGATATTGCGTTTGGAACAAGTAGCTGCCAACTTCAAAAGTGTTGACCGATCGTTTTAAAAGTCACGTGGGTTGAAGCCTGGAGTCACGTGGGTTGAAGCCTAAAGTCACGTGGGTTGAAGCCTAAAGTCACGTGGGTTGAAGCCTGAATTTTTTCAATAACAAATATGTCTTTAGTTTTTCGATATTCGTGTTCTTCCGTCAGATATTGCGTTTGGAACAAGTAGCTGCCTACTTCAAAAGTGGTGACCGATCGTTATAAAAGTCACGTGGGTTGAAGCCTGGAGTCACGTGGGTTGAAGCCTGAAGGCACGTGGGTTGAAGCCTGAAGTCACGTGGGTGCGCGCCTGAAGTCACGTGGGTTGAAGCCTGAAGTCACGTGGGTTGAAGCCTGAATTTTTTCAATAACAAATATGTCTTTAATTCTTCGATATTCGTGTTCTTCCGTCAGATATTGCGTTTGGAACAAGTAGCTGCCAACTTCAAGAGTGGTGACCGATCGTTTTAAAAGTCACGTGGGTTGAAGCCTGGAGTCACGTGGGTTGAAGCCTGGAGTCACGTGGGTTGAAGCCTAAAGTCACGTGGGTTGAAGCCTGAATTTTTTCAATAACAAATATGTCTTTAGTTTCTCGATATTCGTGTTCTTCCGTCAGATATTGCGTTTGAAACAAGTAGCTGCCAACTTCAGAAGTGGTGACCGATCGTTTTGAAAGTCACGTGGGTTGGAGCCTGGAGTCACGTTAGTTTAAGTCTGAAGTCACGTGGGTTGAAGCCTAAAGTCACGTGGGTTGAAGCCTAAAGTCACGTGGGTTGAAGCCTGAATTTTTTCAATAACAAATATGTCTTTAGTTTTTCGATATTCGTGTTCTTCCGTCAGATATTGCGTTTGGAACAAGTAGCTGCCTACTTCAAAAGTGGTGACCGATCGTTTTAAAAGTCACGTGGGTTGAAGCCTGGAGTCACGTGGGTTGAAGCCTGAAGTCACGTGGGTTGAAGCCTGAAGTCACGTGGGTTGGCGCCTGAAGTCACGTGGGTTGAAGCCTGAAGTCACGTGGGTTGAAGCCTGAATTTTTTCAATAACAAATATGTCTTTAGTTCTTCGATATTCGTGTTCTTCCGTCAGATATTGCGTTTGGAACAAGTAGCTGCCAACTTCAAAAGTGGTGACCGATCGTTTTAAAAGTCACGTGGGTTGAAGCCTGAAGTCACGTGGGTTGAAGCCTGAAGTCACGTGGGTTGAAGCCTAAAGTCACGTGGGTTGATGCCTGAATTTTTTCAATAACAAGTATGTCTTTAGTTTTTCGATATTCGTGTTCTTCCGTCAGATATTGCGTTTGGAACAAGTAGCTGCCAACTTCAAAAGTGGTGACCGATTGTTTCAAAAGTCACGTGGGTTGAAGCCTGGAGTCACGTGGGTTGAAGCCTGAAGTCACGTGGGTTGAAGCCTGAAGTCACGTGGGTTGAAGCCTGAATTTTTTCAATAACAAATATGTCTTTAGTTTTTCGATATTCGTGTTCTTCCGTCAGATATTGCGTTTGGAAAGAGTAGCTGCCAACTTCAAAAGTGGTGACCGATCGTTTTAAAAGTCACGTGGGTTGAAGCCTGGAGTCACGTGGGTTGAAGCCTGAAGTCACGTGGGTTGAATCTTGAAGTCACGTGGGTTGAAGCCTGAATTTTCTCAATAACAAATATGTCTTTAGTTTTTCGATATTTGTGTTCTTCCGTCAGATTTTGCGTTTGGAACAAGTAGCTGCCAACTTTAAAAGTGGTGACCGATCGTTTTGAAAGTCACGTGGGTTGAAGCCTGGAGTCACGTGGGTTGAAGCCTGAAGTCACGTGGGTTGAAGCCTGAATTTTTTCAATAACAATAATGTCTTTAGTTTTTCGATATTCGTGTTCTTCCGTCAGATATTGCGTTTGGAACAAGTAGCTGCCAACTTCAAAAGCGGTGACCGATCGTTTCAAAAGTCACGTGGGTTGAAGCCTGGAGTCACGTGGGTTGAAGCCTGAAGTCACGTTGGTTGAAGCCTGAATTCATATAATAACAAATATGTCTTTAGTTTTTCGATATTCGTGTTCTTCCGTCAGATATTGCGTTTGGAACAAATAGCTGCCAACTTCAAAAGTGGTGACCGATCGTTTTATAAGTCACGTGGGTTGAAGCCTTGAGTCACGTGGGTTGAAGCCTGAAGTCACGTGGGTTGAAGCCTAAAGTCACGTGGGTTGAAGCCCAAAGTCACGTGGGTTGGAGCCTGGATTTTTTCAATAACAAATATGTCTTTAGTTTTTCGATATTCGTGTTCTTCCGTCAGATATTGCGTTTGGAACAAGTAGCTGCCAACTCCAGAAGTGGTGACCGATCGTTTCAAAAGTCACGTGGATTGAAGCCTGGAGTCACGTTGGTTGAAGCCTGAGGTCACGTGGGTTGAAGCCTGAATTTTTTCATCAACAAATATGTCTTTAGTTTTTCGATATTCGTGTTCTTCCGTCAGGTATTGCGTTTGGAACAAGTAGCTGCCAACTTCAGAAGTGGTGACCGATCGTTTTTAAAGTCACGTGGGTTGAAGCCTGAAGTCACGTAGGTTGAAGCCTGAATTTTTTCAATAACAAATATGTCTTAAGTTTTTCGATATTCGTGTTCTTCCGTCAGATATTGCGTTTGGAACAAGTAGCTGCCAACTTCAAAAGTGGTGACCGATCGTTTTGAAAGTCACGTGGGTTGAAGCCTGGAGTCACGTGGGTTGAATCCTGAAGTCACGTGGGTTGAAGCCTGAAGTCACGTGGGTTGAAGCCTAAAGTCACGTGGGTTGAAGCCTGAATTTTTCCAATGACAAATATGTCTTTAGTTTTTCGATATTCGTGTTCTTCCGTCAGATATTGCGTTTGGAACAAGTAGCTGCCAACTCCAAAAGTGGTGACCGATCGTTTCAAAAGTCACGTGGGTTGAAGCCTGGAGTCACGTGGGTTGAAGCCTGAAGTCACGTGGGTTGAAGCCTGAATTTTTTCAATAACAAATATGTCTTTAGTTTTTCGATATTCGTGTTCTTCCGTCAGATATTGCGTTTGGAACAAGTGGCTGCCAACTTCAAAAGTAGTGACCGATCGTTTCAAAAGTCACGTGGGTTGAAGCCTGGAGTCACGTGGGTTGAAGCCTGAAGTCACGTGGGTTGGAGCCTGAAGTCACGTGGGTTGAAGCCTGAATTTTTTCAATAACAAATATGTCTTTAGTTTTTCGATATTCGTGTTCTTCCGTCAGATATTGCGTTTGGAACAAGTAGCTGCCAACTTCAAAAGTGGTGACCGATCGTTTTAAAAGTCACGTGGGCTGAAGCCTGGAGTCACGTGGGTTGAAGCCTGAAGTCACGTGGGTTGAAGCCCAAAGTCACGTGGGTTGGAGCCTGGAGTCACGTGGGTTGAAGCCTGAAGTCACGTGGGTTGAAGCCTGAATTTTTTCAATAACAAATATGTCTTTAGTTTTTCGATATTCGTGTTCTTCCGTCAGATATTGCGTTTGGAACAAGTGGCTGCCAACTTCAAAAGTAGTGACCGATCGTTTTAAAAGTCACGTGGGTTGAAGCCTGGAGTCACGTGGGTTGAAGCCTGAAGTCACGTGGGTTGGAGCCTGAAGTCACGTGGGTTGAAGCCTGAATTTTTTCAATAACAAATATGTCTTTAGTTTTTCGATATTCGTGTTCTTCCGTCAGATATTGCGTTTGGAACAAGTAGCTGCCAACTCCAGAAGTGGTGACCGATCGTTTCAAAAGTCACGTGGATTGAAGCCTGGAGTCACGTAGGTTGAAGCCTGAGGTCACGTGGGTTGAAGCCTGAATTTTTTCATCAACAAATATGTCTTTAGTTTTTCGATATTCGTGTTCTTCCGTCAGGTATTGCGTTTGGAACAAGTAGCTGCCAACTTCAGAAGTGGTGACCGATCGTTTTTGAAGTCACGTGGGTTGAAGCCTAAAGTCACGTAGGTTGAAGCCTGAATTTTTTCAATAACAAATATGTCTTAAGTTTTTCGATATTCGTGTTCTTCCGTCAGATATTGCGTTTGGAACAAGTAGCTGCCAACTTCAAAATTGGTGACCGATCGTTTTGAAAGTCACGTGGGTTGAAGCCTGGAGTCACGTGGGTTGAAGCCTGAAGTCACGTGGGTTGAAGCCTGAAGTCACGTGGGTTGAAGCCTAAAGTCACGTGGGTTGAAGCCTAAATTTTTCCAATGACAAATATGTCTTTAGTTTTTCGATATTCGTGTTCTTCCGTCAGATAATATTGCGTTTGGAACAAGTAGCTGCCAACTCCAAAAGTGGTGACCGATCGTTTTGAAAGTAACGTGGGTTGAAGCCTGGGGTCACGTGGGTTGAAGCCTAAAGTCACGTGGGTTGAAGCCTGAATTTTTTCAATAACAAATATGTCTTTAGTTTTTTGATATTCGTGTTCTTCCGTCAGATATTGCGTTTGGATCAAGTAGCTGCCAACTTCAAAAGTGGTGACCGATCGTTTTAAAAGTCACGTGGGTTGAAGCCTGGAGTCACGTGGGTTGAAGCCTGAAGTCACGTGGGTTGAAGCCTAAAGTCACGTGGGTTGGAGCCTGAATTTTTTCAATGACAAATATGTCTTTAGTTTTTCGATATTCGTGTTCTTCCGTCAGATATTGCGTTTGGAACAAGTAGCTGCCAACTTCAAAAGTAGTGACCGATCGTTTTGAAAGTCACGTGGGTTGAAGCCTGGTGTCACGTGGGTTGAAGCCTGAAGTCACGTGGGTTAAAGCCTGGAGTCACGTGGGTTGAAGCCTGAAGTCACGTGGGTTGAAGCCTGAATTTTTTCAATAACAAATATGTCTTTAGTTTCTCGATCTTCGTGTTCTTCCGTCAGATATTGCGTTTGGAACAAGTAGCTGCCAACTTCAAAAGTGGTGACCGATCGTTTTAAAAGTCACGTGGGTTGAAGCCTGGAGTCACGTGAGTTGAAGCCTGGAGTCACGTGGGTTGAAGCCTAAAGTCACGTGGGTTGAAGCCTGAATTTTTTCAATAACAAATATGCCTTGAGTTTTTCGATATTCGTGTTCTTCCGTCAGATATTGCGTTTGGAACAAGTAGCTGCCAACTTCAAAAGTGTTGACCGATCGTTTTAAAAGTCACGTGGGTTGAAGCCTGGAGTCACGTGGGTTGAAGCCTGAAGTCACGTGGGTTGAAGCCTAAAGTCACGTGGGATGAAGCCTGAATTTTTTTAATGGCAAATATGTCTTTAGTTTTTCGATATTCATGTTCTTCCGTCAGATATTGCGTTTGGAACAAATAGCTGCCAACTTCAGAAGTGGTGGCCGATCGTTTCAAAAGTCACGTGAGTTGAAGTCAGAACTTATTCAATAATTTGAAAGTCACGTGGGTTGAAGTCTGAACTTTTTTGAAAGCGAATATGTCATTTGTTTCTTGATATTTGTGCTCGTTCGTCAGATATTGCGTTTGTAACAAGTAGCTGCCAACTTCAAAAGTGGTGGCCGATCGTTTTGAAAGTCACGTGGGTTAAAGTCTGAACTTTTTTGATAATTTGAAAGTCACGTGGGTTGAAGCCTGGACTTTTTGATATTGAATATGTCTCGAGTTTCTTGATATTCGTGCTCATTCGTCAGCTATTGCGTTTGGAAAGAGTAGCTGCCAACTTCAAAAGTGATGGCCGATCGTTTTGAAGGTCACGTGGGTTGAAGTCCGAACTTTTTTGATAATTTGGAAAACACGTGGGTTGAAGCCCGAACTTTTTCGTCAGCTATTGCGTTTGGAACAAGTAGCTGCCAACTTCAAAAGTGGTGGCCGATCGATTGAAGAATCACGTGGGTTGAAGTCTGAATTTTTTGATAATATGAAAGTCACGTGGTTTGAAGTCTGAATTTTTTGATAATTTGAAAGTCACGTGGGTTGAAGCCTGAACTTTTTTGATAACAAACATGTCTGTAGTTTTTCGATATTCGTGCTTGTTCGTCAGATATTGCGTTTGGAACAAGTAGCTGCCATCTTCAAAAGTAGTGGCCGATCGTTTTAAAAGTCACGTGGGTTGGAGTCTGATTTTTTTTTTATATTTCGAAAGTCACGTGGGTTGGAGCCTGATTTTTTTTGATAACAAATATGTCTTCAGTTTTCTTGATATTCGAGCTCATTTGTCAAATATTGCGTTTGGAACAAATAGCTGTCAACTTCAAAAGTGGTGGTCGATCGTTTTAAAAGTCACGTGGGTTGAAGTCTGAACTTTTTTGATATTTTGAAAGTCACGTGGGTTGAAGCCTGATTTTTTTTGATAACAAATAGTCTCCAGTTTTTTTATATTCGAGCTCATTTGTCAAATATTGCGTTTGGAACGAGTAGCTGTCAACTTCAAAAGTGGTGGCCGATCGTTTTAAGGTTGACGATTCACAATGCTAATGCTCCCATAAGGATTTTCGCCACTATTTTCTTCGGTTTCACGAGTACCTGTGAAGTTAGAAACGTGAAAAAAATTGCATTGAATTGGAAAACGCGTCGAGTATTTCAATAGCTACTTTTCGTTTAAAAAAAATAAATAAAAAATTAAATATATTTTTTGATACTGATTTTTTAAAATTCAGGTAAGTCTGTGCAAATTTCAACGTCATACTAGAATAGGTACAACATTTGGCTTTGTCATAAAACCAACTTTTCCACTAATGCAGGTTCACTTTTTCTTAAACCGTAGAAAAAGTGGGTCTCCGACAGTAATCCAGCTGATTGTCGGTGCAGCGAGCCATCGCGGAGATATTGTGAGAAGCGCCCGCGGTAAAAGTTCAACGTCTTTGTGTGAGATGGCGCTGTACTTGCCGCTTTCCTACAGACTCACTTCCGTGTACTGGCCGGAGTGGCGGGATTTATTTGATATGCAATAATGTTAATTAAATTAGATGCAATGTGATTCGAACAATAATAATTGAGTAGGTTTTATTTGTTGAAAGCAGAAAAGCGCCTGAAGTAAATGCAAAATTTCAAACAGTTTTCATGTATACTTTTGAAAGGAAACTGAAGTTATTAGGCAACAAGAGCTTTGATGGAAATGGAAAATTGAATCCAGTAAGAAAACTACCCTCCCACATCAATGAACCATCTCTTGAGAAAAACTAGTGTTAGAACACGTGTTGTTTTACTTCCCCGACCCATCTCTTCAACGAAGAGGGGAAGTATTGTGAACGCGCTGAAAAATGTTTGAGGTTTTTCCGGAAAATTCAAATTTTTCTAAATTTTCGATTTCTTGAACCATCGAATGATGGATCTTGAAATGAAGCCCTTATTAGAGGAAATATCTCAATTCTTCAATATTTTTCTCAAATCGTAATTTCCCACCCGAAGGGACGTTTCATAATGAAATTTCATCGGCCCATGCCCAGGGCCCCGGCTTTTTTGGGGGCCCCCGACGCCTCCTTAAATTTCCAAAAGTAGATTATTTTTGCAAAAAATATTGTTCTCATATACCGTTCACGACGTTTATTTAATTATGTCACTTTCTGAGCTGATTGTGCGCCCCTCCCTCAACCCCCAAACGCCCACGGCGTTCCATCCCACTAAAGCAATCCGGAAAAGACCGGTTCTCTGTCGAAAATTTCCAACAATCCCAACATTCTGACTGAGCCACTGGATTTCTACGCCCCTCTTCGCGAAAGGTTTTAGCCTCCGGTGCTGCTGGCGTGTCACTCGCGCTCTTTTTTTTTCCGCAACCCTGCGGTTTCAAATGGGATTTTTATATACCTATAAGTAATATGCTTTTGAATGGAAACTCAAAACTCAAGTTATTATGCAAGAAGAACTTTGATTGAAATGGGAAATTGAATCCAGTAAGTAAACTACCCTACCACATCAATGAACCACCCCTTGAGAAAAACTGAAACTGAAATCATTAGGTAGGAAGAGATAAGCTCGGATAGAAAACTTGAGTTCTGTTTAGTACTTAGCTATAATAAATAAGTGAATAGTTTTGCAGTAAAATGTGATACTTGGAGGACTAGAGCAGATTTTATATTGAATGATGAAAACTCTTTTGGGAAGAGATATCAATCGGTTCTTTTTTTTTCATTTCTATAGGTGCCCTTGAATATAAATATGTATAGGTAGGAGCATCTAACATTCATCCAAAATGGTATGGTTTCAAAACGGTTCCAAACGACACAATCATGCTTATACTGCTCTATTTTTATTGCACATACTAAAATAATAAAGAATGGGTAGCCGATCCTTTTTACTGGGACTTGCAGGCGGATAGTGGATACTAACTGCACTGCAGTTGGACGTCACACGTAGCACGACTGCCGCGGAAATCTGTCTGATTTGAAGTAAAGTTGCTACCTATTTTTCGGAAACAAGTTGAAAAGATTTCTGTTAGAAAACCACCCTTCGAGAAAAAACTATAATTTGAAGCTGACCTTACATTCTTATTTTTCCAGCATTTTCAGTTGTTTTGTCAGAAAAAAATAAAAACGATAGCTGAGTAGGTACATATTTTCGTACGAGAAGGTACTCCTACTCGTATATACCTACCCTAAAAAATGGAAACATGAAACAAGCTTTGTTAACAAAATGTGTCAAATCACAATTTTGGTACTCAAATATCCTAGCTACGATATCTGATGACGATGAGCCACCTCGCCACCTCGCCACCTCGAGTCGAGCTGTATTTGACCAGAAAACTTGTGTCACATTTTTGTCATTTTTTTGTTTTAATTGAAAAAAAAATTAAGATCGAAAAAAATTAAAATCGATACCGACATAATTCAAATATCTCTCTCTAATCAACAAAAAAGAAAAGATTCATGTTTTGGTGACGCTGTGGGTCAAGGGATGATGCTTTTATTTATCTTTGATTAGTAAACTACGCAACATTGAATACGACACATCGAAATTTTTGCCTCATTTCAAACCGGGATAACTCCTGATTGTCTTGAACAATTTGGAATCTGTTTGTGCCGTTGCTTAGCCCAATTTTTTGATAATACACAACTGTGATTGAAAAACTCAATGCAACTTTAGTGAAGTTTATACAGGGTGATTGATATGTAAAGCGGTGCAAAACTGCCAGGCGTTCAACATGCTCCCATTTGAAGAAATTTTCAAGGTCAACGCAATAACAAACCCAAACCACCCTATGATTGAACTGCCTGCGATGGATCCGCTGGCTGTCAGGCTGACCTACGAGCATTTCTTTTGTATCGGCACGTCGCTCTAGAGTGTAGAATAAGTTAGCCACCTACCCCCTGCCTACCTCTGCCATACACGCTCGGGCGGTTTGCTGTTCAGCGGCACATAGGCAGCGGTGGCAGCACTTGCCGATGCCAGGGTTTCAATTTCCAAGAAGAGAGACTTTTTATATCGTGAATCGTCACCCTTAAGAGTCACGTGGGTTGAAGTCTGAACTTTTTTGATATATTGAAAGTCACGTGGGTTGGAGCCTGATTTTTTTTGATAACAAATATGTCTTCAGTTTTTTGATATTCGAGCTCATTCGTCAAATATTGCGTTTGGAACAAGTAGCTGTCAACTTCGAAAGTAGTGGCCGATCGTTTTAAAAGTCTCGTGGGTTGAAGTCTGAACTTTTTTGTATTTTGAAAGTCACGTGGGTTGAAGCCTGATTTTTTTTGATGACAAATATGTTTTCAGTTTTTCGATATTCGAGCTCATTTGTCAAATATTGCTTTTGGAACAAGTAGCTGTCAACTTCAAGAGTGGTAGCTGATCGTTTTAAAAGTCACGTGGGTTGAAGTCCGAACTTTTTTGATGATTTGGAGAACACGTGGGTTGAAGCCTGAACTTTTTGATATTGAATATGTCTCGAGTTTCCTGATATTCGTGCTCATTCGTCAGCTATTGCGTTTGGAACAAGTAGCTGCCAACTTCAAAAGTGGTGGCCGATCCATTGAAGAGTCACGTGGGTTGAAGTCTGAATTTTTTGATAATATGAAAGTCACGTGGGTTGGAGTCTGAACTTTTTTGATATTTTGGAAGTCACGTGGGTTGAAGCCTGAATTTTTTTGATAACAAATATGTTTCAATTTTTTCGATATTTAAGCTCATTTGTCAAACATTGCGTTTGGAACAAGTAGCTGTCAACTCCAAAAGTAGTGGCCGATCGATTTAAAAGTCACGTGGGTTGAAGTCTGATTTCTTCTGATATTTTGGAAGTCACGTGGGTTGAAGCCTGATTTTTTTTGATAACAAATATGTCTTCAGTTTTATGATATTCGAGCTCATTTGTCAAATATTGCGTTTGGAACAAATAGCTGTCAACTTCAAAAGTAGTGGCCGATCGTTTTGAAAGTCACGTGGGTTGAAGGCTGAACTTTTTTGATAATTCAAAAGCCACGTGGGTTGAAGCCTGATTTTTTCTGATAACAAATATGTCTTCAGTCTTTTGATGTTCGAGCTCATTTGTCAAATATTGCGTTGGGAACAAGTGGCTGTCAACTTCAAAAGTGGCGGCCGATCATTTTAAAAGTCACGTGGGTTGAAGTCTAAACTTTTTTGATATTTTGAAAGTCACGTGGGCTGAAGCCTAATTTTTTTTGATAACAAATATGTCTTCAGTTTTCTCGATATTCGAGCTCATTTGTCAAATATTGCGTTTGGAACAAATAGCTGTCAACTTCAAAAGTGGTGGTCGATCGTTTTAAAAGTCACGTGGGTTGAAGTCTGAACTTTTTTGATATTGTGAAAGTCACGTGGGTTGAAGCCTGATTTTTTTTGAAAAACAAATAGTCTCCAGTTTTCTTATATTCGAGCTCATTTGTCAGATATTGCGTTTGGATCGAGTAGCTGTCAACGTTAAAAGTGGTGGCCGATCGTTTTAAGAGTCACGTGGGTTGATGTCTGAACTTTTTTGATCTTTTGAAAGTCACGTGGGTTGGAGCCTGATTTTTTTTGATAACAAATGTGTCTTCAGTTTTTTGATATTCGAGCTCATTCGTCAAATATTGCGTTTGGAACAAGTAGCTGTCAACTTCGAAAGTAGTGGCCGATCGTTTTAAAAGTCACGTGGGTTGAAGTCTGCATTTTTTGATAATTTGGAAGTCACGTGGGTTGAAGCCTGAACTTTTTTGATAACAAACATGTCTGTAGTTTCTTGATATTCGTGCTCATCCGTCAGATATTTCGTTTGGAACAAATAGCTGCCAACTTCAAAAGTGATGGCCGATCGTTTTAAAAGTCACGTGGGTTGAAGCCTGAACTTTTTTGATAAATTAAAAGTCACGTGGGTTGAAGCCTGAAGTTTTTTGATAACAAATATGTCTGTAGTATCTTGATATTCGTGCTTGTTCGTCGAATATTGCGTTTGGAACAAGTAGCTGCCAACTCCAAGAGTGGTGGCCGATCGTTTTGAAAGTCAAGTGGGTTGAAGCCTGAATTTTTTTGATAACAAATATGTCTTCAGTTTTTTCGATATTCGTGCTTATTCGTCAGATATTGCGTTTGGAACAGGAAGCTGCCAACTTCAAAAGTGGTGGCCGATCGTTTGAAAAGTCACGTGGGTTGAAGTCTGAATTTTTTGATAATTTGAAAGTCACGTGGGTTGTAGTCTGCAAATTTTTGATAATTTGAAAGTCACGTGGGTTGAAGCCTGATTTTTTTTGATAACAAACATGTCTGTAGTTCCCTGATATTCGTGCTCATCCGTCAGATATCGCGTTTGGAACAAATAGCTGCCAACTTCAAAAGTGATGGCCGATCGTTTTAAAAGTCACGTGGGTTGAAGCCTGAACTTTTTTGATAAATTAAAAGTCACGTGGGTTGAAGCCCGAATTTTTTTGATAACAAATATGTCTGTAGTATCTTGATATTCGTGCCCGTTCGTCAGATATTTCGTTTTGGACAAGTAGCTGCCAACTTCAAAAGTGGTGACCGATCGTTTTGAAAGTCACGTGGGTTGGAGTCTGAACTTTTTTGATAATTTGAAAGTCACGTGGGTTGAAGCCCGAGTTTTTTTAATAGCAAATATTTTAATTGTTTCTTGATATTTGTGCTCGTTTCTCAGATATTGCGTTTGTAACAAGAAGCTGCCAACTTCAGGAGTGGTGGCCGATCGTTCCAAAAGTCACGTGAGTTGAAGTCTGAACTTATTCAATAATTTGAAAGTCACGTGAGTTGAAGTCTGAACTTTTTTGGAAGCGGATATGTCATTTGTTTCTTGATATTTGTGCTCGTTCGTCAGATATTGCGTTTGGAACAAGTAGCTGCCAACTTCAAAAGTGGTGGCCTATCGTTTTAAAAGTCACGTGGGTTGAAGTCTGAACTTTTTCGATAATTTGGAAGTCACGTGGGTTGAAGCCTGGACTTTTTGATATTAAATATGTCTTTAGTGTCTCGATATTCGTGATCATTCGTCAGATATTGCGTTTGGAAAGAGTAGCTGCCAACTTCAAAAGTGATGGCCGATCGTTTTAACCTATTAGTGGACAACGTCCCTTTAAAGGGACGACGCCATTTGTTTTGATAACTTCAATAAATGGGGGTTTATCAGAGCGCACGCCTCCGAATATCATTGTCCAGACTTGTGGCAAGTGTTTTCAGCGATTGTTTGTTGTAAAAAAGTGAAACTGGTGTTTCAGCAATAAAATGGATTCTGAACTTTATTCCTCGCAACGTGGAGGGTAAGTATCTTGCTTTATAGGGTAATCTCATACTACTTTTGGCGGTTTTTTCATATGAATTACTTGAAAATAACTATAGTGGATAGATTCGGTTGATTGGACGGTGATTTAGAAGTACAGTTTTCACAAAATATTAGGAATAATGTGATGTCCCTTATAAGGGACGCCGCCCACTATGACTACTATTTGAAGTCTACATTTTCGCAAGTTGATACTCGCGTAACTGCTGGACATCATAGATGATGACGATGTGGTACCTCCTGATCGAATTTTTATTCTGCCACCCATTGATAGTGATCATTCCGACGATGAACATGTTGGAAATATCCACTTACCACTTACCACGCGGTATTTTGAATCAGTCTTGTGGAATTGATAAACAAAGAAGAAGAAAAATATGATTATGATGATGACTATGACAATGAAGACTTATTTCCATAATCTGAGCTACAAGGGCGCCCAGAAGGTAGCCTAACAATAAAATCAAAATACATATTTTTCCTGTCTATACTTCTCCCCTGGTTTTTCTCTTTGTAACTAATAACACAGATGTATCTTGTGAAAATAAAATGGCAACAGAATCCTACGGAAGTTCCAGATAATGACATATGCATAGAATGTGATCCCAAACTACCATCTTTGGACCAGCTCTAATGCCTCTAGTCTCCAGTTGAATATTTCAAACTTTTTTTAATGAAGAGCTGCTTAGCTTGATTATAAGGAGAATAACAAATATGCTCAACAAAGAAACGACAACTTGGACTTGACTCTGAATGAGTTATATGTATTTTTAGGAATTCTTCTTCTATTGGGGTATGGGAAATATCCCAACAGAAGGCTGTTTTGGTCCAGCAAAGATGAAGTCCAGAAAATAGTGCAGAACAGCATGCAGCTAAAAAGATTTGATTATTTTTTTTAATATAATCATTTCAATTCAGAGAGAATTGGCTTCACAAAATTAGGCCCCTCATTGAGAAGCTCAACAAGAATTCCAGAGAACATGGAGGTTTGAGCGGTTGCACTCCAAGCAGTGCTTCAAGGATAATAAAGGACCAAATAGATTATTGCTGTTACCTCATTATATTATAACTGATATTATTCAATAAATATTCTTCTTTATTCTACAGTTGTATAATTTTTTCACTTGTCACTAACTTGATCCACAATGAGCAGCGTCCCTTATAAGGGACGCCCAAAATACAAAAAACCTATGAATCGATTTTCAAAATTTTGCCTCTGCTGTGTTTCTTAAGGACTCTTTTACTTAAATATGATAGAAAAACATATATTTTTTGAAAAAAACAACTTTGCCCACTAATAGGTTAAAGGTCACGTGGGTTGAAGTCCGAACTTTTTTGATAATTTGAAAGTCACTTGGGTTGAAGCCTGAACTTTTTTATATTGAATATGTCTTTAGTTTCTTGATATTCGTGCTCATTCGTCAGCTATTGCGTTTGGAACAAGTAGCTGCCAACTTCAAAAGTGGTGCCGATCGTTTGAAAAGTCACGTGGGTTGAAGTCTGATTTTTTTGATAATATGAAAGACACGTGGGTTGAAGCCTGAACTTTTTTGATAACAAACATGTCTGTAGTTTTTCGCTATTCGTGCTTGTTCGTCAGATATTGCGTTTGGAACAAGTAGCTGCCAACTTCAAAAGTAGTGGCCGATCGTTCTAAAAGTCACGTAGGTTGGAGTCTGATTTTTTTGATATTTTGAAAGTCACGTGGGTTGAAGCCTGATTTTTTTTGATAACAAATATGTCTTCAGTTTGCTCGATATTCGAGCTCATTTGTCAAATATTGCGTTTGAAACAAATAGCTGTCAACTTCAAAAGTGGTGGTCGATCGTTTTAAAAGTCACGTGGGTTGAAGTCTGAACTTTTTTGATATTTTGAAAGTCACGTGGGTTGAAGCCTGATTTTTTTTGATAACAAATAGTCTCCAGTTTTTTTATATTCGAGCTCATTTGTCAAATATTGCGTTTGGAACGAGTAGCTGTCAACTTCAAAAGTGGTGGCCCATCGTTTCAAGAGTCACGTGGGTTGAAGTCTGAACTTTTTTGATATTTTGAAAGTCACGTGGGTTGGAGCCTGATTTTTTTTGATAACAAATATATCTTCAGTTTTTTGATATTCGAGCTCATTCGTCAAATATTGCGTTTGGAACAAGTAGCTGTCAACTTCAAAAGTAGTGGCCGATCGTTCTCAAAGTCACGTGGGTTGAAGTCTAAACTTTTTTGATATTTTGAAAGTCACGTGAGTTGAAGCTTGATTTTTTTTGAGAACAAACATGTCTTCAGTTTTTTGACATTCCAGCTCATTTGTCAAATATTGCGTTTGGAGCAAGTAGCTGTCAACTTCGAAAGTAGTGGCCGATCGTTTTAAAAGTCACGTGGGTTGAAGTCTGAACTTTTTTGATATTTTGAAAGTCACGTGGGTTGAAGCCTGATTTTTTTTGATAACAAATATGTCTTCAGTTTTTTGATATTCGAGCGCATTTGTCAAATATTGCTTTTGGAACAAGTAGCTGTCAACTTCAAGAGTGGTAGCCGATCGTTTTGAAAGTCACGTGGGTTGAAGTCTGAACTTTTTTGATATTTTGAAAGTCACGTGGGTTGAAGCCTGATTTTTTTTGATTACAAATATGTTTTAATTTTTCCGATATTTGAGCTCATTTGTCAAATATTGCGTTTGGAACAAATAGCTGTCAACTTCAAAAGTAGTGGCCGATCGTTTTAAAAGTCACGTGGGTTGAAGTCTGATTTTTTCTGATATTTTGGAAGTCACGTGGGTTGAAGCCTGATTTTTTTTAATTACAAATATGTCGACTCAAGAGACGAACTGTTTATGCTGCCTTTATTGATTTCAGGAGAGCATTTGATAAGATCAAACATTCTATTCTTTGGGAAAAATTATTCAGGCTGGGAGTGGGAACAAAGATTCTGGGAGTCCTAAAAAATATCTATGATCGGGCCAACATGTCGGTAAGAAGTGAATATTGTTTCTCACGCAGGTTCGAGATAACGGAAGGTGTCCTTCAGGGAGAACCCATGAGCCCTCTCCTGTTTTCACTCTTCATTGCTGATATTGATATATACTTTAGGGAAAGAGGGATGGTGGGATTGAGTGTGATGGGAAAACGGATTGTTTGATGCTGTTATATGCCGACGACATGGTTATACTTGGCGACTCTCCAGCTGACTTGTCACGTAAACTGCGTATACTAGAGCAATACACTCATGAAAACTGTTTAGAGGTTAACATCGCTAAGACAAAGATAGTTTGTTTCAGTAAGGGAGGCCATGGAAGCCGCAAAACTTTTGATTTTGTATTTAATAATAAAAAGCTCGACGTAGTCAACAAGTACTATTATTTGGGCATTGATTTTTCCGCATCGTCTGTGTTTCGGGGGATGGCTGGGGTCGCTGTCTGCAAGGCCAAGAAGTCCATTTCTGCTGTAATGCACCTTATGATGAAGTCAAAAGTGAGCTCTTGGGAAGCACGTATGAAGCTCTATGAATCAATTGTTTGCGGTTCTGTTTCCCACTGTTCTGTCATTTGTGGATTGCAGTATGCCTCAATTCTTGAGAGAATTCAAGTAAGTTTCTTCAAACGACTCCTTTCTCTCCCGAGAAACACTCCCGATTATATCGTGAGACTGGAAACTGGGACTGTCGCTCTTGTCTTGTTGTTCTTCAGGGCCTCTCTTAGCTGGGTAAGGAAACTTCTTGCAATGGATAACTCACGCTTGCCGGAAAAATGCTTCGAGAGACTGATGACGATGGGTGGCGGCGGCAGTCCTAGACACAACTGGGCCTTGCAACTCAGGGAGTGTTTTGTTAGAGCTGGGGCTGTAGATCTCTGGAATACGGTCCGGATGGGTAATTTTGAATTGTCAATGCAGGGCGAGCTTTTGGAAAGCTTTAGAGCAAAACTTCACGGTGAGGATCTCTCGCGTTTGGAGAGATCTTCATATCCCATTTTTTACAAGGAATTCAATACATCCGAAAACCCCTCAGCATATTTGATACTACCGGTTAAAATGTATATCATAAGACTGATGGCACAGATGAGGGTGGTGGGTAGAAATTTTTTTAAATTCACATATCAGGGATCAGCTTACCTTATCTACATGGATCAGTTGTGTACCATGTGCAACCTGAGAGTGTGCGAAACTCTGGAACATATCCTTTTTCAATGTCCGCTTTACAGCTCTCTCAGAACACCTTTTGTGTGTGGGTTGAGTCGCCCGGGAAAGCTGGTCAAAGTACTGGACAATTTAGATCGGACTCAAGCTGGTTATTTGGCAAGTTTCTTGATTGGCTGTTTAAAACTCAGATCTTTTGTTTTGAATGAATAAATTTGTCCGTTTTATGCTCGGTTTTATGTATTTACTATTTATATACTTTTTTGCCAATTGACTGTTAATTTCTTTAATATTGTCTGCTATAGATATTATGTCTTTTCGCTTGATTTATGTTTCATTTCATGTTATTATGTTTCTTAATTGTTTTCTTTCTTTAAAAATTGTTTCTGTCATAACAAAGAATCTTGTTATAAGAATGTATTATTCTTTATGAACAATAAATTAATAATAATAATACCCCTAAGCATGTACTCTGCGTTACCTCCGGCGAAATAATAATCTGTAATAATGCCAAAACCATGATAATTTCGATTATTATCATCGGAAATAAGAAGAATATCAACAGATGGAGCAGCTAGTCCGCGGAACACAGCCGGATGACAAGGGGAGGGCGGGGGGCAGATTATTGTGAGTGCTGGCGGGGAGGGTGCGAGGGGGAATATACAGAAAAGATTAAAAACTTGTCAGGAAATGTTCCTTTCCAGTTTCCACAACTCAACGGTGGTAGGATACCTGCAGCTTTTGAATAAAACGCGAAAAATCAAAGTGGGATTACCAGGAGTGCAGAAGGAGTAGTCGGTATAATTCTCATCTTATGGCCGATAAAGGATCTATCACGACATAATTATTTGTCTTAGTTCCTTTGGCGGAGTTAATGCTTAGGTATCATTCTTATTTGCGGGCCGGCGGTAACCTAATTATGCAAGGGAAAATTAGAGAAATTGAAGAGCATAAAACTGAATAAGAAGAACCAAAATTTTTAATCACCATTTAAACATGAAAAAATTTGATAAAGATAGAAAATCTTGCGCCGTTGCCTTTTTCGTGGATCGGAGAGAGATCAGTGTAAAGATACCTACATAAAAAAGTGCAATGAACAAAGTTTTAGAGAATTTAATGATCTACAAAAAAGTCCCGAAGAGTACATGTCTAGCTTTTCTATTTAGCTGTTAGTTAATGGCGTTAAAATTTGCGCGCCAGACCAAACGGGACGATTTTCCTATTTTACTTGACTACCGCAATTTTAAACAAGAATAACAGCTTAATAAAAGAGATAAAACAATATGTTCCGGGGACTTTTTGGTTTACAATTAAATTCTCTACAACTTTGTTTATTACGATTTTCATGTATCGCTTACCAAGATATTATATTTCCAAGATTTCCATTTTCCATTTTTTTTTCATGTTTCCCAGGACTATTGAAAATGTAACTTCAGTTTTTCTTATTCAGTTATTCATTCTCTTCAAGTTTTCCAAATTTTTCATGCGTTATTATATGTAACCGCCGGCGCTTAAGTAGGTAAGTAGGTATACCTACTTCGCATTGGCTACCTTGACTCCAGCTTTGGACATGACGTCATGCGCCCGGCTTGACGAATTTGACCGATACCGGTCAAAAACCAAAAAATGACCAAGATTCTCATATTTGATGCTTCGAAGACCACAGCTTTATTTTCAGCAAAATTTGCTCTTTCCATACAATATTTCATAGGTTTATAATTAATTTATCAACAAGTTGAAAAAATATGAGGATTAAGAGACTCAAATAATTTGATTGGATTGAGAAAAAAAGTTGATTGTACAAAAAAAAATTCACCCAAATAAATTAGGCTCCTACGTTTCCCAGTTGCTTGGACAGTAGGTATCCAGGCTTGGTAGACCTTTTTGATGACGGATAGGCTGGAGGTTGTTCGAGCATGGTTTGTTTAACGTGGACCCTACCCTGCCATAAAGTTTACTGGAAGTCTAAATTTAACAGTTCTGACTCTTACGATAATCTAACCGAAAAAAATCGTTTGCAACGTGATCCCTCGTTTAGAAACATCATGATGGAAACCTTTGCAGTTACCACTACTCAACAGTAGTAGGACACACGCACCTTTTAAATGAAATGCGAAAAATCAGAGCGGGAACAACAGGAGTGCAGAAGAAATAATGGGTATATCATTCTCATCTTAGGGCCAATAAAGGATCTATCGCGGCATAATTATTTGTCTTAGTTCCTTTGGCAGAGTGAATGCTTATATCATTCAAATTAACAGAATTTTTGTACACCAAAAACAAAACAAAAAAAGACCTAAAGATTCTCATACTTTATGTTTCGAAAAACACAGCTCTATTTGCAGAAAAATTTGCTGTTTTTATGCATTCTTTCATAGGGCTATGAACAAACTGAAAAACTAGAATCAGTAGACTCAAACTAACCTGCGCACCAATTGGAAGGGGCCACCCAAAAATTTCACACACATTCAAAATGTCATAACTTCAATAAAATGGTGTAGGCCAAATTTAAAAATTTTTGATTCCCTAGAGAGCTATTTTCTGCGCTATCAGATGTTGCACTCATTTATTAAATCCTGAAAAAAAATCATCGTAAAAGCGTCTCATTGATAACAAACGGCTTTTACGATGTCCGAACATTCCATTTTGACAATTAACTGACCAATGATTATTTGAAATTAGGAATAAAATTTTTCGAACCAAATTCTCATCTGTTATGCTTTCGAGACCAGATCAGTATTTCTCACAAAGTCTGCACCTTGTAATGGATTCTACCGAAGCCCTTTTGGGAAATCAGTAAATTTACGGTTATCGGGAACGTTCTGAGTAATGTACGGTCAAAAATTACCAAGTAATTCAACAAAAACACACAAAAATTAATTCTCAAATCGATTAGCATTTATTCCGTCAAAGGAACTAAGACGAATAAAAATGTCGCGTTAGATCCTCCATCGGATATAAGAAGTATTTTTTTATCAAGAAAATATGACCGTAAAAAACGTCTAATTGATAACCAACGGCCTTAAGGTTGTCCGAACATTCCCTTTTGAATGGTAAGCGGTGATTTTTTACCATCACGAATAAAATCGAACCCTGATTTCGAACCAAATTCTCATCTGTGATGTTTTTGGGACTAGAGCAGAATTTCTCGCAAAATCTGCACTTTTTAATGGATTCTATGGTAGTCTTATTAGCAAATCAGTTAATTTTTTACCATCAAGAATAAAGTCGAACCTTGATTTTGAACCAAATTCTCATCTGTGATGCTTTTGGGACCAGAGCAGAATTTCTCGCAAAATCTTCACTTTTTAATGGATTCAATCGTAGCTTTATTGGCAAATCAGTAAATTTACAGTTATCGGGAACGTTCTGAGCAATGTACGGTCGAAAATTACCAAGTAATTCAAGAAAAACACAAAAAAAATAATTCTCAAAGCGATATGCATTTATTTCGCCAAAAGAGCTGAGACGAATAAAAATGTCGCGTTAGATCCTCCATCGGACATAAGGAGTATTTTTTATCAAGAAACTATGATCGTAAAAAACGTCTAATTGATAACCAACGGCCTTAAGGTTGTCCGAACATTCCCTTTTGACTAGTTAGCGGTGATTTTTTACCATCAGGAATAAAATCGAACCCTGATTTCGAACCAAATTCTCATCTGTGATGCTTTTGGGACTAGAGCAGAATTTCTCGCAAAATCTTCACTTTTTAATGGAATCAATCGTAGCCTTATTGGCAAATCAGTAAATTTATGGTTGTCGGGAACGTTCTGAGCAATGTACGGTCAAAAATTAACAAGTAATTCAACAATAACACAAAAAAAATTATTCTCAAAGCGATATGCATTTATTCCGCCAAAGGAGCTAAGACGAATAAAAATGTCGCGTTAGATCCTCCATTGGACATAAGATGTATTTTTTTATCAAGAAAATATGATCGTAAAAAACGTCTAATTGATAACCAACGGCCTTAAGGTTGTCCGAACATTCCCTTTTGATTAGTTAGCGGTGATTTTTTACCATCAGGAATAAAATCGAACCCAGATTTCGAACCAAATTCTCATCTGTGATGCTTTTGGGACTAGAGCAGAATTTCTCGCAAAATCTGCACTTTTTAATGGATTCTATCGTAGCCTTATTGGCAAATCAGTAAATTTTTTATCAGAAATAAAATCGAATCATGATTTTGAACCAAATTCTCATCTGTGATGCTTTTTTAACAGAGCAGAATTTCTCGCAAAGTCTGCACTATGTATTGGATTCAATCGTAGCCTTATTGGCAAATCAGTAAATTTTTTACCATCAAGAATAAAATCGAACCTTGATTTTGAACCAAATTCTCATCTGTGATGCTTTTGGGACCAGAGCAGAATTTCTCGCTAAATCTTCACTTTTTAATGGATTCAATCGTAGCCTTATTGGCAAATCAGTAAATTTACGGTTATCGGGAACGTTCTGAGCAATGTACGGTCAAAAATTACCAAGTAGTTAATAAACAAAAACACAAAAAAAAAATTCTCAAAGCTATATGCATTTATTCCGCCAAAGGAGCTAAGACGAATAAAAATGTCGCGTTAGATCCTCCATCGGACATAAGAAGTATTTTTTTATCATGAAAATATGATCGTAAAAAACGTCTAATTGATAACCAACGGCCTTAAGGTTGTCCGAACATTCCCTTTTGACTAGTTAGCGGTGATTTTTTACCATCAGAAATAAAATCGAAACCTGATTTCGAACCAAATTCTCATCTGTGATGCTTTTGGTACTAGAGAAGAATTTCTCGCAAAATCTGCACTTTTTAATGGATTCTATCGTAGCCTTATTGGCAAATCAGTAATTTTTTTATCAGAAATAAAATCGAACCTTGATTTTGAACCAAATTCTCATCTGTGATGCTTTTGGGGCCAGAGCAGAATTTCTCGCTAAATCTTCACTTTTTAATGGATTCAATCGTAGCTTTATTGCAAATCAGTAAATTTACGGTTATCGGGAACGTTCTGAGCAATGTACGGTCAAAAATTACCAAGAAATTCAAGAAAAACACAAAAAAAAAATTCTCAAAGCGATATGCATTTATTCCTCCAAAGGAGCTAAGACGAATAAAAATGTCGCGTTAGTGCCTCCATCGGACATAAGAAGTATTTTTTTATCAAGAAAATATGATCGTAAAAAACGTCTAATTGATAACCAACGGCCTTAAGGTTGTCCGAACATTCCCTTTTGACTAGTTAGCGGTGATTTTTTACCATCAGGAATAAAATCGAACCCAGATTTCGAACCAAATTCTCATCTGTGATGCTTTTGGGACTAGAGCAGAATTTCTCGCAAAATCTGCACTTTTTAATGGATTCTATCGTAGCCTTATTGGCAAATCAGTAAATTTTTTATCAGAAATAAAATCGAATCATGATTTTGAACCAAATTCTCATCTGTGATGCTTTTTTAACAGAGCAGAATTTCTCGCAAAGTCTGCACTATGTATTGGATTCAATCGTAGCCTTATTGGCAAATCAGTAAATTTTTTACCATCAAGAATAAAATCGAACCTTGATTTTGAACCAAATTCTCATCTGTGATGCTTTTGCGACCAGAGCAGAATTTCTCGCTAAATCTTCACTTTTTAATGGATTCAATCGTAGCCTTATTGGCAAATCAGTAAATTTACGATTATCGGGAACGTTCTGAGCAATGTACGGTCAAAAATTACCAAGTAGTTAATAAACAAAAACACAAAAAAAAATTCTCAAAGCTATATGCATTTATTCCGCCAAAGGAGCTAAGACGAATAAAAATGTCGCGTTAGATCCTCCATCGGACATAAGAAGTATCTCTTTATCAAGAAAACATGATCGTAAAAAACGTCTAATTGATAACCAACGGCCTTAAGGTTGTCCGAACATTCCCTTTTGACTAGTTAGCGGTGATTTTTTACCATCAGAAATAAAATCGAAACCTGATTTCGAACCAAATTCTCATCTGTGATGCTTTTGGTACTAGAGAAGAATTTCTCGCAAAATCTGCACTTTTTAATGGATTCTATCGTAGCCTTATTGGCAAATCAGTAATTTTTTTATCAGAAATAAAATCGAACCTTGATTTTAAACCAAATTCTCATCTGTGATGCTTTTGGGACCAGAGCAGGATTTCTCGCTAAATCTTGACTTTTTAATGGATTCAATCGTAGCTTTATTGCAAATCAGTAAATTTACGGTTATCGGGAACGTTCTGAGCAATGTACGGTCAAAAATTACCAAGAAATTCAAGAAAAACACAAAAAAAATATCTCAAAGCGATATGCATTTATTCCTCCAAAGGAGCTAAGACGAATAAAAATGTCGCGTTAGTGCCTCCATCGGACATAAGAAGTATTTTTTTATCAAGAAAATATGATCGTAAAAAACGTCTAATTGATAACCAACGGCCTTAAGGTCGTCCGAACATTCCCTTTTGACTAGTTAGCGGTGATTTTTTACCATCAGGAATAAAATCGAACCCTGATTTTGAACCAAATTCTCATCTGTGATGCTTTTGATACCAGAGCAGGATTCCTCGCAAGCCTGCACTTTGTAATGGATTCTGTCGTAGCTTTATTGGGAAATTAGCAAAACGGTTATCAGAAACATTCTGAGCAATGACGGTCATAAATGACCAAATATTTCAACAAAAAACACAAAAAACTTCATTCTCAAAGCAATAAGCATTTATTCCTCCAAAGAAAATAAGAACAAGTAGCAAAGTCCTCACGGGGTGAG
Source organism: Anaspis maculata (assembly GCA_949128115.1). Taxonomy (NCBI): domain Eukaryota; kingdom Metazoa; phylum Arthropoda; class Insecta; order Coleoptera; family Scraptiidae; genus Anaspis; species Anaspis maculata. The sequence goes on from OX421961.1 coordinate 34,143,326, forward strand.
TTACTAAAGCGCATTTTCTGTGAGCGAAAAAGTTGTAATTATTATTTAATTAAAGTAAGTAGCAAGAGTAGTAGGTAGTTGTAGAATTAAACGTTGTTTCAAAAGGGTTGTCATCTCGGGCGGCCAAGAAATTTGACACTTGGGTTTAAAATAATGCGTGAAGGGGGTACGATTTAAAAAACCAACGTTTGCTCTTGCACTGGCCCAGGTACGGCACAGTCATTTAGAAAAAACCCGAAATTTATACGACTCTTCCTTGCAGAGTTATGTTCCATTTAAAATTTGGAAGTTTGAGAGTGTGGGGGCAAAAGGGGGGGCGATTTAGACTTTGTTTCAAATTTCTCTTAATCACAGAATTTTATCCTCTTTCATTTGGTGTATCGCATCCTATGTAGTTTCATTTGAAATTTTGAAGTTGGGGTAGGTGGGGACAAAGGGGGTATGATTTAAAAACAAAGCGTGTGCTCTTGCACTGGACCAGGTACGTCGCAGTCATTTAGAAAAAACCCGAAGTTTATACGACTCTTCGTTGGAGAGTTATATTCCATTTAAAATTAGGAAGTTTGAGAGGGGGGGACAAAAGGGGAGGGGGGGCGATTTAGACTTTTTTTACAATTTCTCTCAGACACAGAATTTCATCCTCTTTCATTTGGTGTATCGCATCCTATGTAGTTTCATTTGAAATTTTGAAGTTGGGGTAGGTGGGGACGAGGGGGTTAGATGTAAAAAAAAACCTGTGCTCTTGCACTGGCTCAGGTACGTCACAGTCATTTAGAAAAAACCCGAAGTTCATACGACTCTTCCTTGCAGAGTTATGTTCCATTTAAAATTAGGAAGTTTGAGAAGGTGGGGGCAAAAGGGGGGGCGATTTAGAATTTTTTCTTAATTTCTCTTAATTACAGAATTTCCTCTTCTTTCATTTGGTGTATCGCATCCTATGTAGTTTCTATTCCATTTAAAATTAGGAAGTTTGAGAGGGGGGACAAAAGGGGGGGGGCGATTTAAAATTTTTTTACAATTTCTCTCAGACACAGAATTTCATCCTCTTTCATTTGGTGTATCGCATCCTATGTAGTTTCATTTGAAATTTTGAAGTTGGGGTAGGTGGGGACGAAGGGGGTACGATGTAAAAAAAAACCTGTGCTCTTGCACTGGCTCAGGTACGTCACAGTCATTTAGAAAAAACCCGAAGTTCATACGACTCTTCCTTGCAGAGTTATGTTCCATTTAAAATTAGGAAGTTTGAGAAGGTGGGGGCACAAGGGGGGGCGATTTAGAATTTTTTTTTAATTTCTCTTAATTACAGAATTTTCTCTTCTTTCATTTGGTGTATCGCATCCTATGTAGTTTCATTTGAAATTTGGAAGTTGGGGTAGGTGGGGACGAAGGGGATACGATGTAAAAACAAAAAACTGTGCTCTTGCACTGGCCCAGGTACGTCACAGTCATTTGGAAAAAACCCGAAGTTTATACGACTCTTCGTTTAGGAGGAGTTACGTTACAGGACGGACGGACGGACGGACGGACGGACGGACGGACGGACGGACGGACGGACAGACGGACGGACGGACGGACGGACGGCAAAGCGGCCATAATAGCGATTTTTCTTTCAGAAAATGCGCTAATTTGGTGTATCGCATCCTATGTAGTTTCATTTGAAATTTTGAAGTTGGGGTAGGTGGGGACGAAGGGGGTACGATGTAAAAAAAAACCTGTGCTCTTGGACTGGCTCAGGTACGTCACAGTCATTTAGAAAAAACCCGAAGTTCATACGACTCTTCCTTGCAGAGTTATGTTCCATTTAAAATTAGGAAGTTTGAGAAGGTGGGGGCAAAAGGGGGGGCGATTTAGAATTTTTTTTTAATTTCTCCTAATTACAGAATTTCCTCTTCTTTCATTTGGTGTATCGCATCCTATGTAGTTTCTATTCCATTTAAAATTAGGAAGTTTGAGAGAGGGGGACAAAAGGGGGGGGGCGATTTAGAATTTTTTTACAATTTCTCTCAGACACAGAATTTCATCCTCTTTCATTTGGTGTATCGCATCCTATGTAGTTTCATTTGAAATTTTGAAGTTGGGGTCGGTGGGGACGAAGGGGGTACGATGTAAAAAAAAACCTGTGCTCTTGCACTGGCTCAGGTACGTCACAGTCATTTAGAAAAAACCCGAAGTTCATACGACTCTTCCTTGCAGAGTTATGTTCCATTTAAAATTAGGAAGTTTGAGAAGGTGGGGGCACAAGGGGGGGCGATTTAGAATTTTTTTTTTAATTTCTCTTAATTACAGAATTTTCTCTTCTTTCATTTGGTGTATCGCATCCTATGTAGTTTCATTTGAAATTTGGAAGTTGGGGTAGGTGGGGACGAAGGGGGTACGATGTAAAAACAAAAAACTGTGCTCTTGCACTGGCCCAGGTACGTCACAGTCATTTGGAAAAAACCCGAAGTTTATACGACTCTTCGTTTAGGAGGAGTTACGTTACAGGACGGACGGACGGACGGACGGCAAAGCGGCTATAATAGCGATTTTTCTTTCAGAAAATGCGCTAAAAATGACGCGTTACATCCTCCATCGGCCATAAGATGTATTTGTTTATTGAGAAAATATGATCGTAAAAAGCGTCTAATTGATAACAACCGGCCTTTAGGTTGTCCGAACATTCCATTTCGACTCTACCATTTCCAGTTGTAATTCAGATAGCGTCAATTGATTCCAGAACTTATGCCTTTAAATCTCATTCAGAGTTCTGAAATCCAATTGACGCTATCTGAATTACAACTGGAAAAGGTATATAGTTACAGGTGATTTTTTAAAATCAGGAATAAAATTGAACCTCGATTTTCGAGGGGCTCATCATTTCTGCAATACCTGTACAAAATCTCTGCAATGCTTTTGAATACTTCCGCAATACTCTGCAATACACTCAATTTAGGCACTCTGCAATACAGGCTGCAATACCTAGAGTATTGCTGCAACACCTGTACAAATTTTGAGAAGTGTTGAGCCCCTCGTCGATTTCGAACCAAATTCTCATCTGTGATGCTTTTGAGACCAGAGCAGAATCGCAAAGTCTGCACTTTGTGTTGGATTTTATCGTAGCCTTATTGGGGAATCAGCAAATTAATGGTTACCGGGAACGTTCTGAGCAATGCACAATAAAAAATCACCAAGAAATTCAACAAAAATACAAAAAATTCAATTCTCAAAGCGATAAGCATTTATTCCGTCAAAGGAACTAAGACGAATAAAAATGCCGCGTTAGATCCTTTATCGACCCTAAGATATGAGAATGATGCTGAATATCTTTTCTGCGCTCCTGATGTCTCAGCTCCAGTTTTTCTCATTTTCCCGGGAACCTGCGGCTTTGCTCCTACCATTGATCAATGGAACTGGTAAAGAAACCCTTCTATTCAAGTTTTTCAACTTCCCGTAAAATTCACTCCTACCCCATAACTATACCTATCTTCCCTCCTCTAATAACTTTTGTTGAAGGCAAATGGTTTAGCGATGATTATAGCAAAGGTCAATCTAGAAATAAGTGAGCCCATTTGGAGCTGTCAGTCCTGTTACATCAGAAATCAAAATATCTGACCTGCTTCCGTTAGGGGTGCAAGTAATTTTTTTCTCTCGCTGCGAGTTCCCATATTAAACACAAAAAGTCCGGCCCAAATCGGAGCGATTCAAATAGTTGGAGTTACTTGGGGTAGTTTTGAAGAGGTGGGGGTAAAAACTGTAAAAGGATTCCGTCCCCCTCGAGTTTATCCAACCGAGAAAGTCCGGTTCAGATCAGGGCTACTTGAGAAAAAGGGGAGATTTTGAGGGGGTTGATGGCGAGGGGTGTGAAGTAAAATGAAGGTTTTTTCTCTGCGTGAATTTCCATATCAAACACAAAAAGTCCGGCACAAATCGGAGCGATTCAAATAACTAGAGGGGCATGGGGTCGTTTTGAGCGGGTGGGTGTGAAAAGTGTAAGAAGGTTTCTTTCCCCCGCGAGTTTTACCATCTAACCGAGAAACTCTGGTTAAGATCAGGGCTACTTGAGAAAGGGGATGATTTTGAGGGGTTGGGGCGGCGAGAGGGGTGCAAGTAAAATGAAGTTTTTTTCTTCCCGCGAATTTACATATCAAACACAAAAAGTCCGTCCCAAATCTAAACGATTCAAGTAATTGGAGGAAAGTGGGGTGGTTTTAAGGGGGTGGAGGTGAAAAGTGTAGAAAGGTTTCCTTCTCCCTGCGAGTTGCTCTATCCAACATAAAAAATCCGGTTCAGATCGGAGCTACTTGAGAAAAGCGGGTGATTTTTAGGGGGAGGGATTGAGGGTGCAAAGTAATATGGACCACTTACTAATTTCAAAAGTGAATAGATAATTTCATATCAACTCAAAGTCAAAAAGGAGGTAAGACTACTTAACGAGACAATTAATCTTAGGTACTTCCGCTTTGATACCTCAGCGACAGTCGTGCGCTCTAGCGGCAAACCCTCACATTAATTTACACCTAAATTAGCCAATTTCTACGAATATCTAAGACAACAACCGGTAAAACAGGTAGCATTCTCAAAGTTATCAACTGCAAGAGGAGATAAGACGTTACATTATCTCAAGGAGGAGGTAAGACGAATCGCGTCTTAACTCCGCTTTGTGGGTCTTACTTCCGCCCGCAAAAAACGGAACTAAGGATGAAATATTAGTCCGCTAATCGGAACTAAGGAAGACTAGATAATAATAATAATAATTACAAATATGTCTTCAGTTCCTCGATATTCGAGCTCAATTGTCAAATATTGCGTTTGGAACAAGAAGCTGTCAACTTCAAAAGTGGTGGCCGATCGTTTTGGAAGTCACGTGGGTTGAAGTCTGATTTTTTCTGATATTTTGGAAGTCACGTGGGTTGAAGCCTGATTTTTTTTGATTACAAATATGTCTTCAGTTTCTCGATATTCGAGCTCAATTGTCAAATATTGCGTTTGGAACAAGAAGCTGTCAACTTCAAAAGTGGTGGCCGATCGTTTTGGAAGTCACGTGGGTTGAAGTCTGAACTTTTTTGATATTTTGAAAGTCACGTGGGTTGAAGCCTGATTTTTTTTGATAACAAATATGTCTTCAGTTCTATGATATTCGAGCTCATTTGTCAAATATTGCGTTTGGAACAAGTAGCTGTCACCTGCAAAAGTAGTGGCCGATCGTTTTAAAAGTCACGTGGGTTGAAGTCTGAACTTTTTTGATATTTTGAAAGTCACGTGGGTTGAAGCCTGATTTTTTCTGAAAACAAATATGTCTTCAGTCTTTTGATGTTCGAGCTCATTTGTCAAATATTGCATTAGGAACAAGTGGCTGTCAACTTCAAAAGTGGCGGCCGATCATTTCAAAAGTCACGTGGGTTGAAGTCTAAACTTTTTTGATATTTTGAAAGTCACGTGGGCTGAAGCCTGATTTTTTTTGATGACAAATATGTCTTCAGTTCTCTGATATTCGAGCTCATTTGTCAAATATTGCGTTTGGAACAAGTAGCTGCCAACTTCAAAAGTATTGGCCGATCGTTTTAAAAGTCACGTGGGTTGAAGTCTGATTTTTTTTTTATATTTTGAAAGTCACGTGGGTTGAAGCCTGACTTTTTTTGATAACAAATATATCTTCAGTTTTCTCGATATTCGAGCTCATTTGTCAAATATTGTGTTTGGAACAAATAGCTGTCAACTTCAAAAGTGGTGGTCGATCGTTTTAAAAGTCACGTGGGTTGAAGTCTGAACTTTTTTGATATTTTGAAAGTCACGTGGGTTGAAGCTTGATTTTTTTTGATAACAAATAGTCTCCAGTTTTTTTGTATTCGAGCTCATTTGTCAAATATTGTGTTTTGAACAAGTAGCTGTCAACTTCAAAAATGGTGGCCGATCGTTTTAAGAGTCACGTGGGTTGAAATCTGAACTTCTTTGATATTTTGAAAGTATTGTGGGTTGGAGCTTGATTTTCTTTTGATAACAAACATGTCTTCAGTTTTTTGACATTCCAGCTCATTTGTCAAATATTGCGTTTGGAACAAGTAGCTGTCAACTTCGAAAGTAGTGGCCGATCGTTTTAAAAGTCACGTGGGTTGAAGTCTGAATCTTTTGATAATTTGAAAGTCACGTGAGTTGTAGTCTGCATTTTTTGATAATTTGGAAGTCACGTGGGTTGAAGCCTGAATTTTTTTGATGACAAATATGTCTGTAGTTTCTTGATATTCGTGCTCATCCGTCAGATATTGCGTTTGGAACAAATAGCTGCCAACTTCAAAAGTGATGGCCGATCGTTTTAAAAGTCACGTGGGTTGAAGCCTGAACTTTTTTGATAACAAACATGTCTGTAGTTTCTTGATATTCGTGCTCATCCGTCAGATATTGCGTTTGGAACAAATAGCTGCCAACTTCAAAAGTGATGACCGATCGTTTTAAAAGTCACGTGGGTTGAAGCCTGAACTTTTTTGATAAATTAAAAGTCACGTGGGTTGAAGCCTGAAGTTTTCTGATAACAAATATGTCTGTAGTATCTTGATATTCGTGCTTGTTCGTCGAATATTGCGTTTGGAACAAGTTGCTGCCAACTTCAAGAGTGGTGGCCGATCGTTTTGAAAGTCAAGTGGGTTGAAGCCTGAATTTTTTGATAACAAATATGTCTTCAGTTTTCTCGATATTCGTGCTTATTCGTCAGATATTGCGTTTGGAACAAGTAGCTGCCAACTTCAAAAATGGTGGCCGATCGTTTGAAAAGTCACGTGGCTTGAAGTCTGAATTTTTTGATAAATTGAAAGTCACGTGGGTTGTAGTCTGCAAATTTTTGATAATTTGCAAGTCACGTGGGTTGAAGCCTGAGCTTTTTTGAACACAAACATGTCTGTAGTTTCTTGATATTCGTGCTCATCCGTCAGATATTGCGTTTGGAACAAATAGCTGCCAACTTCAAAAGTGATGGCCGATCGTTTTAAAAGTCACGTGGGTTGAAGCCTGAACTTTTTTGATAAATTAAAAGTCACGTGGGTTCAAGCCTGAAGTTTTTTGATAACAAATATGTCTGATATATCTTGATATTCGTGCTTGTTCGTCGAATATTGCGTTTGGAACAAGTAGCTGCCAACTTCAAGAGTGGTGGCCGATCGTTGTGAAAGTCAAGTGGGTTGAAGCCTGAATTTTTTTGATAACAAATATGTCTTCAGTTTTTTCGATATTCGTGCTTATTCGTCAGATATTGCGTTTGGAACAAGTAGCTGCCAACTTCAAAAGTGGTGGCCGATCGTTTGAAAAGTCACCAGGGTCGAAGTCTGAATTTTTTGATAATTTGAAAGTCACGTGGGTTGTAGTCTGCAAATTTTTGATAATTTTAGAGTCACGTGGGTTGAAGCCTGAACTTTTTTGATAACAAACATGTCTGTAGTTCCTTGATATTCGTGCTCATCCGTCAGATATTGCGTTTGGAACAAATAGCTGCCAACTTCAACAGTGATGGCCGATCGTTTTAAAAGTCACGTGGGTTGAAGCCTGAATTTTTTGATTAATTAAAAGTCACGTGGGTTGAAGCCTGAACTTTTTCAATAACAAATATGTCTTTAGTTTTTCGATATTCGTGTTCTCCCGTCAGATATTGCGTTTGGAACAAGTAGCTGCCAACTTCAAAAGTGGTGACCGATCGTTTTAAAAGTCACGTGGGTTGAGGCCTGGAGTCACGTGGGTTGAAGCCTGAAGTCACGTGGGTTGAAGCCTGAAGTCACGTGGGTTGAAGCCTGAATTTTTTCAATAACAAATATGTCTTTAGTTTTTCGATATTCGTGTTCTTCTGTCAGATATTGCGTTTGGAACAAGTAGCTGCCAACTTCAAAAGTGGTGACCGATCGTTTTAAAAGTCACGTGGGTTGAAGCCTGGAGTCACGTGGGTTGAAGCCTAAGGTCACGTGGGTTGAAGCCTGAATTTTTTCAATAACAAATATGTCTTTAGTTTTTCGATATTCGTGTTCTTCCGTCAAATATTGCGTTTGGAACAAGTAGCTGCCAACTTCAAAAGTGGTGACCGATCGTTTTAAAAGTCACGTGGGTTGAAGCCTGGAGTCACGTGGGTTAAAGCCTAAAGTCACGTGAGTTGAAGCTTGAAATCACGTGGGTTGAAGCCTGAATTTTTTCAATAACAAATATGTCTTTAGTTTTTTGATATTCGTGTTCTTCCGTCAGATATTGCGTTTGGAACAAGTAGCTGCCAACTTCAAAAGTGGTGACCGATCGTTTTAAAAGTCACGTGGGTTGAAGCCTGGAGTCACGTGGGTTGAAGCCTGGAGTCACGTGGGTTGAAGCCTGAAGTCACGTGGGTTGAAGCCTGAAGTCACGTGGGTTGAAGCCTGAACTTTTTCAATAACAAATATGTCTTTAGTTTTTCGATATTCGTGTTCTTCCGTCAGATATTGCGTTTGGAACAAGTAGCTGCCAACTTCAAAAGTGGTGACCGATCGTTTTAAAAGTCACGTGTGTTGAAGCCTGGAGTCACGTGGGTTGAAGCCTGAAGTCACGTGGGTTGAAGCCTAAAGTCACGTGGGTTGAAGCCTGAATTTTTTCAATAACAAATATGTCTTTAGTTTTTCGATATCCGTGTTCTTCCGTCAGATATTGCGTTTGGAACAAGTAGCTGCCAACTTCAAAAGTGGTGACCGATCGTTTTAAAAGTCACGTGTGTTGAAGCCTGGAGTCACGTGAGTTGAAGCCTGAAGTCACGTGGGTTGAAGCCTAAAGTTACGTGGGTTGAAGCCTGAATTTTTCCAATAACAAATGTCTTTAGTTTTTCGATATTCGTGTTCTTCCGTCAGATATTGCGTTTGGAACAAGTAGCTGCCAACTTCAAAAGTGGTGACCGATCGTTTCAAAATTCACGTGGGTTGAAGCCTGGAGTCACGTGGGTTGAAGCCTGAAGTCACGTGAGTTGAAGCCTGAATTTTTTCAATAACAAATATGTCTTTAGTTTCTCGATATTCGTGTACCTCCGTCAGATATTGCGTTTGGAACAAGTAGCTGCCAACTTCAAAAGTGGTGACCGATCGTTTTGAAAGGCACGTGGGTTGAGGCCTGGAGTCACGTGGGTTGAAGTTTGAAGTCACGTGGGTTGAAGCCTGTAGTCACGTGGGTTGAAGCCTGAATTTTTTCAATAACAAATATGTCTTTAGTTTTTCGATATTCGTGTTCTTCCGTCAGATATTGCGTTTGGAACAAGTAGCTGCCAACTTCAAAAGTGGTGACCGATCGTTTTAAAAGTCACGTGGGTTGAAGCCTGGAGTCACGTGGGTTGAAGCCTGAAGTCACGTGGGTTGAAGCCTAAAGTCACGTGGGTTGAAGCCTGAATTTTTTCAATAGCAAATATGTCTTTAGTTTTTTTGATATTCGTGTTCTTCCGTCAGATATTGCGTTTGGAACAAGTAGCTGCCAACTTCAAAAGCTGTGACCGATCGTTTCAAAAGTCACGTGGGTTGAAGCCTGGAGTCACGTGGGTTGAAGCCTGAAGTCACGTGAGTTGAAGCCTGAAGTCACGTGGGTTGGAGCCTGAATTTTTTCAATAACAAATATGTCTTTATTTTCTCGATATTCGTGTTCTTCCGTCAGATATTGCGTTTGGAACAAGTAGCTGCCAACTTCAAAAGTGGTGACCGATCGTTTTAAAAGTCACGTGGGTTGAAGCCTGAAGTCACGTGGGTTGAAGCCTGAAGTCACGTGGGTTGAAGCCTGAAGTCACGTGGGTTGAAGCCTGAAGTCACGTGGGTTGAAGCCTGAATTTTTTCAACAACAAATATGTCTTCAGTTTTTCGATATTCGTGTTAGTTACATCAATGCCTCTGCCGCACTAGTGCAACGTCAGCACTGCAGAATCAGCACTTCCAGATTTATTACAATAGAAACGCATTGTAGTAGCATTCATTCTTATTATATCCGCGTAGAAGCTTAAATGTACGTTCTTCAGTAATTAAAATATTTTTTAAAAACGTTTGTTCGGTCCCAATTGATATAATTGGCGCAGTCGGTAGGATTACTGGACATTTTTCATCGCGAAAATTGTTTGTTTCAACAATTAATCCAGTAAACCTGTGGTCTCTTGATTCATCGCGAATCGCAGTTAAAAAAGGACTCTAGTGGCGTTCCAAACATCGAATAACCACCGGCCTTTTTGAGACATCTCAGAGCTACCGACTACACACAGATGCAACTCCAGTTCTCCGGATTTTTAGGGTGAGCGATTTTTCTGATATACAGTTTATGTCTGAAATCGAAGGATTTATCGAAAGAATCCAACAACTAAATATCGACCCCCCTGATCCCGAGATTTTCAGTATAAATACAAGTTTAATCAATAATCTCTTGATTCCAACTAATAATAGTAACAATACTTCAGTAATAATGAATCCAGCGCAAAATCCTCCTCAAGGAGTCGGGCAACAGCCTCCGCAGCAAGTAGTTGGGGTTGCGATGCAGTTTAAACCTGAATACCTGAACTGCGTACCCCTTTATGACGGCAACCCCAACGAATTGAATAATTTCTTGACTGCAGCGGCATCCATAATAGATACCTTTATTGACCAAAACAACCCGCAATGTTTTCAAAATTTATTCATTTTAAAATCGTTGATGAATAAGTTGACGGGAAATGCAAAGATAGCCATAAATATATCATCCGTGGAAACATGGGACGACCTTCGCGATACTTTATCGCGGAACTTCAGCGACCTACGGGACGAAATATGCTTAATAAGGGATTTAGTTCTCAGTAAACAATCCAGCGAAACCAGTCTGCATTTTTATGATAAAGTGGTGGGATTGTTGAACTTGCTCTGCTCATATGTCACGATGCATGAACCAACTGCGGAAGGTCAAGTTATTAAAAAGGAATTGTATAATAAGTTAGCGCTGAAGACGTTCCTCGCCGGTCTGAGAGAACCCCTCGGAAGCGGAATTCGGGCCATGAGGCCTCCAGATTTGCAAACCGCCCTTCAATACATTAATGAAGAAAACAATGTGAAATATTACCAGAAATCTTCAAATTCAGGTGGTCAAAGCCCACAAAGTTCAAACTCAAATACATTTAAGCAAAACTTCCCGTCTCAGCCAATCAATGTACAGCCGCGGCAAATACAGAGACCCAAATTCTTCACAAATAATGCACAATCTTTCAGAAACCCTAAACCGCAAAATTTTAGACCGAATAATTTCCAAAATAATTATGAAAACAGGGACCAGAATGTTTTCAAACCGAACCCGAATTACAGACCATCTACGCCGCCGGTACCCATGAGTATAAGTACCAGGCAAACCCAACAGAGACCACCGAATTTTACCCAAAATTACAGACCTAATAATAATTACAACTCTCAGTTCCACCATAACGAAACTCAAGATATCCCAGAAACTAACGGACCAACTAACGGACCCAATCATCAATATGTAGAGGAGGACGGAAATTTTTCAATGCCGGCCTCAGCGACGGAATTGAACAAGTAACCCTTAATCATAGCGAAGAGCATACAAATCAATTACCGTATGTTATCTTCCCAAATTTTAAAGACTTGAAGTTTCTGATAGACACAGGTGCTAGTCAATCCTTTGTTGATCTGGATATTGCAGAGCAGATTTTCCCAGACACCATTCAATTCGATCCATTTATTGTATCAAACATGTTTTCAACCTCGGCGCATAAATATAGCGGATGGATGGAAGTTCCCTACATATTTAATCGCCCAGGTGAATTTATGAAATTTCCTCGGAAATTTCGATTATTCAAATTCCATAATATCTTCAAAGGACTGATTGGCTTGGACAACTTGCAGTTTTTAAATGCTACTCTGGATTTCAATAGTCAAACACTGGTGACTCCGTTCGGAAACCTGAAAATTCATTTTCAAAATATTCCCCAAAAACAAATTAATACCTGTTCAATAATCCCTCGTTGCGAACAAATTGTCAAGGTAAGAACCACCATCGCCAATGGTGACATCATCATTCCCCATGTATCATCACATGGCTGTGAGATCCCAGAGTGCTTGACTACTGCAAAAAACCATGAAGCCTTCGTAACGGTTATGAATAAAACGGAACAACCCGTCAACCTCGACTTTTCTGAACCGCTTTATTCAGAACCTCTCGAATCCGAGCCGATTGCTCCTGAAGATTTTCAGAAAAACTCAATGGAATACTCTAATTTCCATAACTTTGAACACAAACAATGCAATCAACCCAAAATTCGAACTGAACACATGAATGCTGAGGAAAAAATTGCCATTGAAAACCTTGTAAAAGAATTTTCTCATATTTTTTATGATGAAGACACCCCTTTAACTTTTACAAATGCGATCAAACATCAAATTAAAACATCAGACGAAATGCCAGTATATTCAAAAACTTACAGATACCCTTTCGTCCATAGAAATGAAGTAAAAACACAAATTCAAAAGATGTTAGACCAAAAAATCATAAGACCCAGCAGTTCGCCATGGAGTTCACCGATCTGGATAGTGGCAAAGAAACCTGACGCCAGTGGTAGACAAAAATGGCGTATTGTTGTCGACTACAGGAAGTTAAATGAAAAAACTATCGACGACAGGTATCCATTGCCAAACATCTCAGACATTCTTGACAAACTGGGACGTTGTCAGTACTTCACCCTGTTAGACCTGGCTTCCGGTTTCCACCAAATTGAAATGGCCCCGGAAGACATTCAAAAGACCGCATTTACGGTCGAAAACGGGCACTATGAGTACCTACGCATGCCCTTTGGGTTAAAGAACGCTCTGAAAATTCAACTGGACAAGTCCGAGTTCCTAAGAAAAGAAGTAAATTACTTGGGTCATGTTGTCACACCCAATGGCATTAAGCCCAATCCAGAAAAGGTTAGGGCTATTCAAAATTTTCCCATCCCAAAAACGCCAAAGCAGCTAAAAGGATTCCTAGGGCTCTTGGGCTACTATAGGAAGTTCATCAAAGACTTCTCGAAACCCACCAAGCTATTGACTAAATGTTTGAAAAAAGATGCCACAATCACTCATAATGAAGAATTCTTGTCTTGTTTCGACACATGCAAAAAGGTATTGATGAACGAGCCCATCCTTCAGTATCCTGATTTTTCTAAAACGTTTAACCTGACCACCGATGCGAGCAACGTAGCCATTGGAGCCGTTTTGTCTCAAGGGCCCATTGGTAATGACCTGCCCTTGGCCTTTGCATCACGAACTCTCAATGATACGGAACAAAACTACTCCACGATCGAAAAGGAACTTCTGGCAATTGTGTACGCCGTGAAGTACTTTAGGCCCTATCTCTTTGGGCGTAAGTTTAATATTATCACTGATCACAAACCCTTGATATGGTTATTCTCCCTCAAGGAGCCTAACTCCAAACTGGTCAGGTGGCGCCTCAAGCTCGAGGAATATGATTATAAAATCATCTTTAAAAAAGGAAAATTGAATTCCAATGCAGACGCTCTATCTGGCATAGAAATCAATATCAATGAAACCAATATACCTCAGAATATTCATGATTATATCAGAGAATTCAATGACGAATTAGAAAAAGCCTCTCTAATCGCCAACAAAGACGAACAATCAGAGATCGGTATGCCTTCGACGTCACAAAAAGAAAAATCAAACCGAATCAAAATTTTGAATGGAAACCTTTTTGACGCCCCCGAACATTTCTCCCTTGCTCACTGTATTTCTCAAGACCTTATAATGAACAAAGGGATCGCAGTTCAGTTTCGAACAAGATTTAATCATATATCGACTCTAACAAAACAACGTAAAGAAGTTGGAGAGGTCGCCTGCTTGAAACTCCCTTCTAGATACGTTTATTATATGATCACGAAGTCTAGTTACCATGACAAGCCTACCTACGAAAATCTGCAAGAATCACTCACCTATTTAAAAGATCTCTGTTTACGACATAATGTTAAAGATCTTGCTATGCCAAAAATTTCTTGTGGGCTTGATGGCCTAAAATGGGAAAGAATATCCCAAATGATCGAAACCACGCATACGTATTTACATTCTTAACGAAACCGAGCCCGAAATCGTACCAACAATAGCTATAGACGAAACCGATGATCCAACCCCCGAACCAGTTGTTATAGATCGCGACCACGAAAACGACATCCAGCAGGTACCTGAACCTGATGACACATTACCAGAACCTGATGACCCATTACCAGAACCTGATGATCCATTACCAGAACCTGACGACCCATTACCAGAGCCTGAAAATGATGACGGTACTCAACATTCTAATGACCAAGAAAACCCTATTGTTGAAATTCCGATATCTGATGATATATTGAATAAAGGTCAAAATCAAATTGAAATCGAACTGGTCAATCACTCTCCAGCTCGAACCAAAATTATAAAGCCGTTCCCAAACAGACAGAGATTACTTGTCCAAATCGATAAAAATAATTTCGACACCGAAATCATTGACTTTATAAGGGAATACATCGTACCCGAAATAACTTATCACATGATCTTTGATCCCCCAGAAGCATACTATTCATTTTGCGAGACAGTGAGGAAAACATTCAAGTGGCCCCACTATAAATTCATTTGTACAAAACGAAAATTGATAGATGTAGAGGAAAACCAAATACCTGAAGTACTACGAAGATATCACGAGAGCAAGACCAACCATCGCGGTATGAATGAAACAGAGGCAAAAATTAAAAGTCTTTATTATTGGCCTAACATGAAAAGTTCAATTCAGACATACATAAATACTTGAATAATAATCTAAAACTTGCTTTCGATTCACCATCGGCAGTGACGAGCAGACTGATAGTGGACGGACGCCTATGGGATGGTGATGGTGGCAGACAGTTGATGGTGTTACTTCCGAAAATGAAAAGTTTTCGACTTCTGAGTTACTGTCAGAATGGACGTTTAATCCCGGCGATAGCTCGGTGGGCTCCGTCTCTCACTTTAAACCCAGAGGTCCGGGGTTCAAATCCCGCGGGGGCAGGTGAATTTCCTCTATACGCTCTCTAATGGCTTTGACGTGTACCAACCAAGCGGTCACGTCAAGAGAAGAAGGGCGAAACGGAGGAAGTCACTGAAAAAAGGTCGCTAATAAGCATCTACTTGATGCACACTAACACTAATTATAAAAAAAAAGAATGGACGTTTTGCGATGAATTCTTGAATACTGTCAGCGGTTCACCTATTTTGAAATGCAGGTGGCGTTACGAACGAGGCGAATAAGCCCGAACTCGAGCGCACAGAGGTCAGTGTTGGAGTGTTGGAGTGTATCGTGAGGAGCATCGAGCACACACATACAAAACAAAAAATCTGTTGTGGGGCGACACAAAACTTTCCCGGCGGTATCCAGAGACCTCAGTGATGATTTTGGGCGTCCCTTCGGGAAGGTGAGATTTAATTAGGACGTTGATGAAAAAGTTCTACATAGTCAGTTGAGCGTTAAGCGAGCATCCTGTATCCATTGTTGGGCCGACAGAAAAAGTTACAGGTTAGATTAGTTTTCCAAGATGATGAAATAATCCAAAAGGTAGAACTAGGTAGCTAATAACTGTTGTGATATCTCAAAAATGCAATGCTGGTTCCTTATTGCAATTTTTGTTCCTACTTTAGACATGATGATGAAATCACACAAACTTGATTGATAACTTTTACTGCATCTGTGTGCCAAATTTCAACTCTATATTTTCAATTCAGAGCTTGGACAGACAAACCCAGACCCAATGTGCCACCTGAGGGCTTCCGATCAAAATCATCTACCCAAAGTCTAATCAGATCATTCCAGGCTGAACTTATGCTCTCGTACCTGATTTCGATTTGATCGGATCAATAATTCGGTAATTATCGTGGCAGAACCGCTTAATTTGCACGATCGCATAAACGGTTTTATATTTTCAGAAGGGAAAATTTCCGGGAAATTGAAGAGAAATTATCGGAAAATGTTCAAGAACCAGTTATCTATTCTTCAAAAACAAATGGTAGAAATCTGTTCACGGAATAAAAAGTTGGAAAATTTCCAGTTTTTCCAGAGAGGAAAACTTGGAAACCGTTGGTCCGATTTTGAAATTTTTTTCTCCAAAAATTAATTCAGTCTTTTCTCCAACTTTCATTCGCAGCATGTCTGCACCTCAAATGAATATTTCGTGTGGCTCACCGCATGTTGAAGTTAACGCTGCAGTTTTTTCAAATTCACGGAATGTGCAAATTTGTTATTGAAAAAATTACCGTCGAAAAACCGAAGCTGTGTCGATTTTAAAAATAGATCTACAAGACGCCCAGTTCAATCTACTTCCGATATCAGTCGAAATTTTTCGAAAAAAGTCGATCCTCGAGCAGGAATGAATTTTTGAGTGGAGTGCTGCATCAAAAGCGAGTCATCCTGGTGGAAATCCGGGTGAGTCGTTCTCTCGGGTGACAACGGCTAGGAGAAATTTTGAAAATTCATAACGCCCGACGGGAAAATGGTGGAAAATTGCAACTGCAGACTTAATTTGACTCTTATGTTTTGTTGCTCCCTGCCAAATTTGGTCCCAATTCATCTGATAGATTTTGAATAATTGAATGGTAAAGTTTTGAACTTTGACATTTTTTATTTTTTGACAGATGACAGATAGGGCAATATGTTTAACCATTATGAATACATTTTTTCATGGGCTTTCAAACGGCATTTTGCAAGTCAAGTTCTGTGAGATATAGCTTCTGTCATTTTTTGATAGTGACACTTCCGTTTGACAGATGACAGCCAAAAACTAATCAGCTCATTTAACAGCAAGACCCTGTCTGTATACAAAATTTCAAGTCGATCAGACTATCGGTTCGGCAGCTATCGTGTCAGAACGTTTTTCCTGCATCCTGCATCATTACATAACTTTCCCTTGGACGGGTCGGGAAAGTAAAATTCCGAGTTTTATCATACTCCTCCGGATCCTGTAGGATAGAAGACACAAGTTTTTTTTACCTCAGAAGTGGGATATGGAAAGCTTACATTAGTGCCATTTAGAAGTGAGTTGTAATTTCAAGTTTTTTCTCAGAGTTTCGCGAGTTTCTTTCTATAAGTAGTTATAGTTACCTACCTACTCACATCGATCAGACATAACGATCGGCACACCAAAAGTATGCAGCAAAATAAGTGGGTGGCAATGGTGGCATGTGTCAAAGGGACGTACACTTCACAGATACGTGACATTTAATCTAGATTGTCCACTGGGGGAGATAAGCACATACAGGAATCCAAAAACCTGTAATTGGACTCTCTTCAAGGGACGCTAAAGCAGGGGCTGGATGGATGTCCGTCAAAACTTCAAACCTCAGTGGATGTAGAACTGATGAATGATACTATCAAATCAGCCATATTGAATGCCTACGCCTACGAAGACAGCTGCCCAATAAAAGTGAGGAGGTTTAAACAAGAGACCCTATGGTGGAGTCCGGGACTTTCCTCACTGAGGACAGCAACTCGAAAAAGCTTCAACAGGGCCAAAAAGACTGGCGAATGGGGAGAATACAAATCTTCCCGTCTGAAATATGTAAATGCCATCAAAAAGGCAGAAGAAGATTCTTGGAGGAGGCACTGTGAAGAGATTGAGAAGTCTCCAAAATTTGCAAGACTCCAAAAGGCCTTGCAAAAAGATAACCAGGGAAAACTGGGCTCAACGTGACCAAGATTGTATGGGCTGTGAAGTCTTTCATATAAATCTGCGGACCCAGATGGAATACTACCTGTAATGCTGCAACAGGGCACTGAAGAGCTGGCTTTACCCCTGTGTACACTGTTTAGGGCCAGTTGGCCTTGAGCTATGTGCCACAAAATTTATGGAAAGTAAAGTTGGTTTTTATACCAAAACCAGGACAAGATTCATACGCCCAGGAAAAAGCCTTCCATCAAATAAGCTTGACATCTTTTGTGCTCAAGACACTAGAGAAACTGGTAGACAAGTATATTAGAGACGATGTACTGGGCAAAACACCTTTACATCGGCATCAGTACGTATACCAAATCAGGAAAATCCTGCGAGTTGAGTGCACATGAACTCATACACAGGATTGAAAGATCCTTGAGCTGTTCGTTGAGCTATCAGATTTGTGATAGAAGACCGGGAAATACGAGGTCACTGGGCAACGTAACCAGGGAGGTGGCCGCTGCAAACGGTTGTCCGCAGGGTAAGGTGCTGTCACTCCGCTTGTGGAGCCTGGTGGTGGATTGAGAATTGGACCGTGAATGAATACATGCACAAGGATATGCACACGACTTCACTATTCTCGTAAATGGGAAGTTCGGAGGTGTAATCTCGCACCTTATGCAACGAGCCCTGAGAATAGTAGAAACATGGTGCACAGCAGAGGGGCTAACAGTGAACCCTGCAAAAACAACAGTGGTTGCCTCCACAAGACGAAGAAAATTTCCAAGACTTGATGGTACCTACTTCGACTGTGAGGGAAAGAACTCCAACTTGGCAAAGAGGTCAAACACTCAGGACTGCTCCTAGACACCAAGTTCAGCTTCAATGCCCATTTGTAAGAAACAACTATCAAAGCCACACGGGCTCTTTGGGCATGTGGGCGAATGATAGTAAAAACGTGGGGACTCAAACCGGGAATGATCCTTTGGATATATACCAGAGTAATACTCCCCACGTTACATAATGGTTCCTGAATCTGGTGGCATAAAGCCAGGAATAAAGTATCCATAGCCAAGCAAAGCAAGCTGCAAAGACGACTTGCTTGTGTAAGTATGACAGGGGCTATGTCGACGACTCCCACTGCAGCCGTGGAAGTACTGCTGGACCTCCCGCCACTACACCTCGTGGTGGAATCGGAGGCCCTGTCAACTGCGTAGAGGCTAAGGATTAACGGTTATGGAAACACTTACTCAAGGGTAGAATACTACTCGAGTTTGAAAAATAGATTAAACCAGCGCAGAACCAGAACAAGGACCATCCCCATCTCCATCAACCTGCTCTCTAGCCGCTACTCGCCCAAACTCCGAAGGGGATGGAATCAACCCGGCTAGGGTGCAGGTTGACGGAGATGGTCCCTGAGCTGGCTCTCCGCGTTTCTGGAAAACATTTCCAAACTCGAGTTACGTTTATTTCAAATTTGAGGTTTCAGGGGTCGGTTTCATCCATTTCGGGATTTGGGCGAGTAACGGCTAGAGTGCAGGGCGATGGGGTTGGTACTCGTGCATGTCCGCTGCGTCACACAAAAAAATCTGTTGTTTCGAGGTCCAGCTATGATTTTTTCAAGTTTTTGAATTCGGCAATACGGCATGCTGATTTTCAGTTTTGATAATTCAATGTTCGCCGCCTAGTTGCCGGTAGCCGCTGATTTTCCACTTCAAAGCCGTGCTTCGGAGGCATCAGCTCAGCAGCAGCCGCGCCGATAGCCGCTATAGTAGGGCCGCTACGTGAAAAGTTTCTGCACTTCATGTTAGAGCTATGAAAGGCACACTTCTTTAGGGAGCTATTTGGAACAATTCTATCCGAGGTGCCTACGGAAATTACTGCTGCATCTAAAATGGCGGTCGTTCTCCAAAATGGCGTCTTCAATACGTGAAAATGTCATATTCGCCCTATTGTATACCGCAGGATGTCGATTTCCATACTAGCTACTCTTGAACTGACGGGTACCCATAATAATCGTGACAGATGCTCAATTTTCTGTATACAGGTGTACGCGCGAGGTGGAATCCTCCCCTCCACCAAACGGTTTCCTTGAAGGTATTTTGAAAAAACAATAACTAGTCTTCCATAATTTTTTCCGTAGCTCTCGAATATGCTCATCATATATTTGATTAACTCATAATGTACAGGAAGTTCAAAAAAAAAATTACAATTTTTGCGACACCCTGTAATTATCAATTGTAATCTAGGTAGCTTTCTATGCTGATTACAGAAATGTGTGACACTTATGGGTTTCTCCTCAAATAACCTCTGAAAAATTAATTAATTCCACTTGTGAAGATTGTATTCTTGGAAGCCAGGAGATACTCTACACTTCATGTTAGAGGTATGAAACTCGCTACACTTCTGTGGGGAACTGTTTCAAACAATTCTGCCTGAGGTGCTGATCAAAATTATGGCTGCGTCCAAAATGGCGGTCATTTTCCTGTATGGCGGCTAGCGGCTTGGATACACATACAGGTTTTTTTTTTTAGCAATGTCACTATTCCGGAAGCTTCTGGTAAACAAAGTACGCATTTTTTTGACAATGGCAGTATCTTGTAGTTTACAGTTTCAAGTTTTGTTTGACACTACAACCATGGTTGGCAGTCATCACCTTCGTGTTCACGGTGCCAAGAGCCTTAAAGTTGCAAATTTTTTGTTTCTTAATTTTGAAATTCAAAATTCTCCTCCATTCCTGTACCAATTCACTTGAAACTTGTAACAAATTGAAACCTAGAATTTGAATTTTGATACGATGAAAGTTGTCTCGTGCAACTTCAGGGTGATGGCCGTCGTTTCCCAAAAAAGTCTTTAATCAGAAATGCAGTGCTCGGCGGGTGTCACAGAATCTTGAAACGTAACTTCAGTGCAGATATTTTTGGATTCTCTTCTCAAGATAACGAATGTCCCTGATTACGTCTGTGAATATCTGATCTTTGAGAATGCCTGCAAAGAAAAAACAAAGCGACTTTTCAACACTGTTCCCTTCTATGGCCAAGCACAACATTTTGTTTTGTCGCACCGTGCAGACAAAGTTGATGGCTGACAACTGTGGTTGTAGTGTCGACCAAAACTTGAAACTATAAGTTACAAGATGCTGTCATGCCCCTGTTGATAAGTTTCCTACTCCACCTGTGAGAAGCTATTCAAATGATGACATTCATAAAAAAGACCTGTATATGAGAGTCTCGTATTCGTCCGATCATATCCTGCAGGATGTCGATTCTGATATTTTCAACTATTCTGAGACTATAATGGTATACACAATACACAACAATCTTGACAGATGCCTGATTTCCCATATACAGTCATTTCAAATGAAAAGAAGGACCTGACTGAGGACCTGACCTAACTATCAAGCCCTTGAGACGGCGTTACTTCTCTGTGGCATCTCGCGTGAACACCCTATACATGGAAGAATGAGCATCTGTCACGATTGTTGTGGTTACACCCTATACATGGAAGAATGAGCATCTGTCACGATTGTTGTGGTTACAGTCAGTTTCAGAATAGCGTAATCTATGGGAATCGACATCCCGCGGGATTTAACCGGACGAATACGAGACTCTCACATATGTAGGCCGCCATATTGGAAAACGACCGCCATTTTGGACTCAGCCATGATTTTGATTGGCACCTCGGGCAGAAGTGTTTCAAGCAGTTCCCCAAAAGGAGTGTATCAAGTTTCATATCTCTAACATGAACTGTGGTGTATCTTCTGGGCTGCCTAAAATACGGTCTTCGCAATTTAGATTAATTCATTTTTGAGAAATTATTTGGCTAGAAATCCATAAGTGTCACATTGTTGTGATCAGCATAGAAAGCTACATAGACTACAATAATAAATTACAGGGTGTCGCCGAAATTGAAGAAAAAATTTGAACACTCTGTATATTAAGAGACATAGAAATATATAATGAACATATTCGAGAGCTACGGGAAAAATTATGAAGGACTTATTAGTTTTTGTCTTTCCAAAATACCTTCAAGGAGAAGGGTTTGGTGGAGGGGAGGGTTTCACCTCGCGCGAACAGCCTGTACAACGAAAATTGAGCATCTGTCACAATTACTGTGGTTACCGAAAGTATAAGAATAGCTAGCGTGAAAATCGACATCCTGCGGTTTACAATGGGCCGAATATGACATTTTCACATACTAAAGTCGCCATTTTGGATGCAGCGATAATTTTTGTGGGCACCTCGGACAGAATTGTTGCAAATAGTTCTCTGAAGAAGTCTACCAAATTTTATAGCTCTAACATGAAGTGCAGTATACCAGTATATCACTTTCGAGGGGCCAACCACTCATGAAAATTTGTACAGGTATTCCGAGAATACCATGTATTTCCGACCTATTCCTGCATTTCCACGTATTCCCTATTATTTCCAAAGTATTCTTCGGTATTCCCAAGTATTTCCTTGTTTTCCTCAGTATTTCTTTGTATTCCCCAATATTTCCTAAAAATTCCAAGTATTCTCAGGTATTCCCAAAGTTTTTTTTGTCCCCAAATTCAAATATATCACAATCAAACCCCTAAAAACCTTAAATTGATGCACCCTCGCAGTTTATAATGTTATCAAATAACGTTGTAAGTATAAAACTAGGCAGTGAGATTTTTTTTAGTAAATAATAATAATAGCCATGCATCAAAACGTCAAAAAAATGTATACCTACCATAATAATGATAAGGAAAAAGGACAGGTTTACCTTCCTGACTTGATAAAGTTTGGCTTTAGATACAGTACAGAGCCGCTTTCGTTTAGCGCCAGGAGCTGCTCCGGGTAGATCACTAGACAGAGAAAGTGGATACATACGCCAATCACGGCCCAACTGGATCTACTTTCTCTATCTAGCGGATCTACCCTGAGCAGCTCCTGCCGGCAAAACGAAAGCGCCTCTGGGTGTAAAAAATTATTTTACACAAAAATGTCCAATAAAAAATATGCATTCTAAGTATAGGACATACCTTATGAAAAATGTAGCCAGACCACAGACAGATCCAATCATGTCAAAAAATACAGGGGGTGGCCATTATAATAAATGAAGTTATGAATTTCTGAAATAACCGATTTTCATAATGTTTTTTAAAATAAGAAGTGTGATAGAATATAGGATGTTCCACTTGAAATAAAAGTTGACATACGTACCTGAATGGTACGTACCAATGACCCACCTCACCTGTATAATTGATATTTTTTGAGTAATGCAGAATTAAAAACGATGTGGATAGGCGTTTGAATCATATTCTAATCTTAAAAGGGTGAAAGGTAGTGTTGCGATCCCTCACTATTGACTCACCCTGCAATATACATGGTGTTAGGTACTAGTTGTAACAAATTTTGAGAGATGATTCCCGAAGTTTCACGTTCCACGACAATAGGGACCTTGCATGGATTTTATATTGAGACGATTACTTTATAAAATTATTCAAAACGTTATTTACAATAATTTTCGCCCAAAAAAAAATTCAAAAAATTGGTCCATCCTTTGAATGAAGATCAAAGTTTGATTTTTTTTTTCGAGCCAAAAACGCGGTCGCTTCTACCTTGTATGACCACGATGACGTCAACCCGAGAGCTCTATTTTTCGTTTGAAAGTTTTTTTTCTTTGCGAGGTTGCAGCCCTGCGCCCTTAAACCCCGCGAAAATTCAAATCTTCATTATTTTACAGACCTATTTCAATTTTGGAGCCGCGAACAGCGCCGTCGCCCTTGCTCACGAGTCAGGGCCATCCCCAAGCTCGTGCTGCGTGCTTTTCAACCTGAATTGAGCGTCGGCCTCACAGACGTCTGAGACGGTGACAGTGAGATTATGTCAAACATTTAAAATTCGTGGTCGCAATCTGTTAGTGTAGAATCAAGTAGCCCCAGCCCGGGGCACAATGACGTCATCCCGCAGCTGACACATCAGTGCATTGAAGTTGCATGCCTAACAGTTTGTGTTTTTAATTTACAAAATAAAATAATATATCAAGATTTTCGAAAAACCGTTCAGTTTGTGGTGCTATTTGGCTACCAAAGCATCATTGGAGGCAATTAAAAAAAAATCGTGCAAGGACCCTATTGTTCCACTAATGAAAAACATTCAATATGGCTAAGATGGCGGCGGAATTATGAAACTCGGCTTGAAAGTAAAAAGTATCATACGATACAAGGGTAAGTTCCAAGTTTCATGAAAATCGTTCCACTAATAAGAGATTTCAATATGGCGACCAATACGGCGCCGCAACCATGAAATCCAATCTGCCTAGTGGCCACCCCTGATAACCTAAGATCTCCATCGGAAAAAGTTCCAGGGCTCCTAGCTATTCCTCGAGTTCACTTTATTTCAAGTGCACAGGAAATCTTTGGTTTTTGTGATGATCATTGATAACTAAATGAGTATGGATAAAAAAAATCGGTTGTGTCACCCCAAAATTTTCTTGACTAGTATCCAGGAACCTAAGTGAACTATTGTTTGAAACGTCCCTTCGGGGGGAGGTTGAAATTATAGAATAAGATTGAAAATAATGTGCAGGAAATTGAAAATTTTTGAAAATCCGGAAAGATAGACAGACAGACAAACCGGCCAAATAAGCGTCATTTACTCACTACAATGCGTTAAAAATAAGATTGAACATACGAGACAAGGTAAGTTCCAAAATTCATGAAAATCGTTCCAATAAGAAATTTCAATACCTATGGCGGTGGAATCATGAAATTCAGTTTGAAAATGAGACTGCACTTATGTACGAGACAAGGATAAGTTCCAAGTTCCATGAAAATCGTTTCACTAATCGTTCCACTGAATTCCATGATTCCGCCGCCATCTTGGCCGCCATATTGAAATTTCTTATTAGTGGAACGATTTCCATGAAATTTGAAACTTACCGTCCGTCCTCTCGTAAGGATCATTCTCACTCCCAAGCTAAATTTCATGATTCAGTTGCCAACTTGGCCGCCATACACCTTATTAGTGAAACGATTATCATGCAACTTGGAACTTACCCTTGTCGCGTATGGTCATTCTTATTTTCAAACTGGACTCCATGATTCCGCAGCCATCTTAGCCGCCATCTTGGCCGCCCTCTTGAAATCTCTTTATTTATTCAGTGGAACGATTGACATGAAACTTACTCTTGTCCTTGTTTGGTATGAACATTCTTATTTTCAACCTTGACTTTCATCAATGACAGATCTGCCCTCCCCTAAAAAATATGCGCTATTGCGACTCACGTACGTAAGAGGATATTCACTTGTTAATTATGCCATAAACCTCGCCACACAGGTACCTACCTGGTAATATTTCCGCAAGAACTTTTAGCGAATCTACAATTTTTTTCAGATTAGGTGAACATGAGGGTAAACAAGATCTAAATAAGCTGTTAATTCTATAAAAATTCTCGTATATCACTACTACCGTATGATAAAAAACTTTCCTCCTCTACGCAGGCTGTGGTCTGGTCATTGGCAGGCAAACGAGGCTGATTTTGGCCAGGCCACAGCGTGAGTAGAGGAGGAAAGTTTTTGATCATACGGTATTTTACGCATGCAGGAGAAGCAATGTTTGAAAATGTACGACAATTTGGTCTACACTTCCCTTTATTACCGCTTTTTTCCAGAAATTCATAGCACCGTTTCCTTCACCCTCGAACTGTGTTGTTCTCTCAACAATATTTTTCCCTTAACAATCGGAAACGGCTCGTCTCCCGATCTCTGGTGAGATTTTCTGATACAAGTGTTTCCTATGTGTTCCTAGATTTTTCATGATATTCCCGCATATTCTCGAGTATTCCCAGGTATTCTAAGGTATTCCCAAGTATTTCCGAGTATTCCCGAATATTCCTGGTATTTCCATGTATTTCCTAGTATTCTCCAAGTATTCTCTAGTATTCTCTAAGTATTCTGAACATTTTGTACAGGTATTGCCGGAGTGGTTGGCCCCTCCATCACTTTGTTTTGTCGCGTAGCGGCTCTACTACTAATTTGCCGCCTACTCGTTATATTATTTGTGGGATGGGCTAAACTTCGGGTGAATTCGGCAAATCAGCGACTGCAGCCATCAGCGCCAGCAGCTAGTTTGTCCTCATACCACAGGTTATAGGTTCGGGTTCGGACTTCAGGAGTTCAGACTATTAGACAGACTCTTAGAGGTCGTCAGAGCGGAGAATACTTTCATGGTAAGTACAAACTACCGTGCCGAAACGAAAAAACGGACTTTGGCGGCTCTTGCGAATAAAAACTTGATTCTGATTTATTCCGTTATTCGGTAATCGGTTCCAGTGGTTCACAGAGACGCGGATGAACTGTTACACGATACCGCGCGCGTGTGCATCGTTTTGTCTCCCCAAATGCAAATGACTTGAATTTGCGATGGACAATTGAGTTTCCTCAAGGCAATCGGTATCGCCGGGACAAAGTCAAGTCCATTCGGAAGATCAACCCACCTTGCGGCCGCGTGCGCGTGTGATAAACGCCCAAAACGGTCAGGACAACCCTGCACGCGAGTGTTAAGGTTGCTCGGTCCAAGAACTTGGGAAGATGCGCCAAGCTAAAGATTGATGCTGGTACGGTTTCCTGGAAAAATGACGCAATGGAAATTGAGAACTGCATTTCGGAAACAACCTCTTGCGTTCACTCTTGCAGGAGCGCCACCGAAAGCCATGAACAAACTGTGCAATGACTAATGAAATTCGCGACTCTTTCGCCCTAAACCTAAACATCAGGAAGTGCGGCCGTAAAAGTGACAATCCAAGACAAGAAGTAAACCAGTGCAACAGGCAAAGGCGTGTCGTGCGAGTATGAGTGTCGCGTCATCCAGAACATTTCCGAGTGGAAACAGCACGGCATAGGTAGTATCAGATACACAAATGAATCAGCAGACCGTGCGAAGGAACTTTCCAGTGGTCAACACCGAGGAGTATTTATGGAATTTGAAAGATGTAAGTTATTTCCAACATTTGATTTGATGCGGCATGACTATCTATAGAAGGAATTCCCAACAGTGGGGGGGGGGGGGGCGTAGAAGGAAGTAAAGGGGGGGCGGAATACGTTTGCACTTTCGAAAGAAAAAATAATTCAGCGCGTAAATTCAACATCACAATATCACATTCACTGATTCTTTTGGTCACTGTTTCAAAACGCAACGTCGTCAGTCGCTAAAGGACTGAGTTGAATTGGTAAAATAGGCTAAATGAAGCAGTGGCGGCTCGTGAATTTTTTGCAAGGAGGGCTCTAGGTTATAACAAATTCACGAGCTGAGAACTATAGTGTTCTATCTGCACTTTTTGTAGAAAATGTTTTTCGAACTTCGAACCAGCAAAACATGGACAATTTTTCCTGATATGAACAATTAGATCAGAAACTAGAGGGAGAGAAGAGGTTTTCCCTTTGCCGTTTCTGATCTTATTGTTCATATCATGAAACATTTCGTCCTTGTTTTGCTGGTTCGAAGTTCGCAAAACATTTTCTACAAAACGTGCAGATACAGCAGATAGAACAGTTCTCAGCTCGCGAAATGACGAAACTCGAGACAAAAACTTCTTTTTGTCGTATCCGCATCACAACCATGAAGTTTTAGCATTTGACTTTTATTCTTGCGGGTTCGATTTGCTTCATATTCAGTAAATCAATGCTGTAGTCGGACGTCCGTTGTTTTTTTGCATTTATTTTTTCTTGTGGGCTTGATGACCTAAATGTACCTTTTTTAAGTCAGCTATCTTCATGTTTGCAAACTGTTAACTAATCGAAGAGTACAAAAATAATTATATGGATTATTTCAATCGGCTGGGGGCTCGAGTGACGGAGTCCATATAGAGCGGGAGCCGCGTCCCGCGTTGCCATGGTCACAGGTCACAGCACATGTTTTGCGCGGGTGCACCTTGGCATCACCGCATCGGCGCCCGGGCTCTGAATGCGGAGCCCAAGACGAAAATTCACCTGGCTGGACTTCGAGGTACTAAGGCCTGGGTCTGATTCATTCCCATCTCCAATGGACTCATGTGGGACTTCGATTTCCTTGTCTTCAATATCATCAAAAATTATTATATTGTATTCAGTGTCGACGTTGCCATTATCGTCATTTTGGGCGGAGTCATCGACATCAGTATCATCATCACCATCGCGCGATCTCTCAATAGATTCTCCTTTAGATCTGAAAGACACTTTTATCAAAAAATAGAATAATTGACCCTTTATAGATGGCCGCAACCGCAAGACGTAACGCAAGCGCAACGCAAAAAATATAACTCAATTAATAATTGCTCACCGAGTTTTGCCTGCTGACTGTCGCAATCTCAAATCTTCGGCACATCCTTCATGGTTTATTTTTAAATGTTTTCCGAGATTCGATGTATTCCCAGAAGTTTTCACCGTTTTACTACACAATTTACATCTCGCCGAACGTTCATCAATTTTTGTGAAGTAGGTCCACAGTTTACTTTTTGGCGGCGCCATCACGCACTCACTGATCCAGTGTAGGTAGGGTACAGGGTACGTATGGTACACAAACAACTAAACAAGTACCTACACAACACAACATTAGAAAGTTATTGCAGATGAAATATGGGCAAGCAGTATTAAAAGCGGCACTATTTTGGCACCTACGCTTGCGCAGATTAGTGCGACGTTAAATTTCCCCTAATAAGGATAGTGCATGCCTTTATTTGTGAACTGTTTAGGTCGATCTTATTCATACTTTATTTTGACAAGCCCCAAAAATGGCCCTGTACTTAGTGTATTGTTGGTTGCCTATATTCGTCCAATTTTGATCAAACTTCCCTTACGTTATTAAATAGGGGGCTAACTTTTTGCAGATAGACTCTGCAGGCCTTGCAGTACACATGTGCAAGAAATCAGGCCCGTCAGAGGGGTCCTTGTGTCCCGCATGCAATTTGCACTCTAACTTTAAATTGAGACCAAAAATTTAGGTTAGGAATTGAGGTCTCCAATTTTCCGTTGTCTCTCTTTACTGTGACGTCATGCGTATAAGATACGGTTAATCGAGGTCATTGGGCGCTTCCCAATAAGGCGTATAAGGACACAATTGGACACATATGGACACAATTCGACACAGCTAGCGTTCTAATAGCAGTAATAGCACCACATGTCGACACAATCGAAACATTGGCGAGGCTGAGTTTAGAATTGAGCTGGCAAGTGCACTTTGACATTGTGTATCCGTCTTGTCGCAGTTATTGGAAAGCGCCCTATGTTTCTTGAGATATGACATTTCGTTTCTGACAATGGGAAATTTTTCGAATCTGACAAGCGCTCTGTCGTGTATTTATTTGATTTCAGCATGGATTTCATGATTTCACTTGTTCTTACCCTCGTTCTTACCAATAAGTGTGTTATATGTAGTGGAAAACTGAGAAGATACAGAAATGGTCCAAGGGTGTTGTGTCGCTCTATGCGAGTCGAGAATAAGACGAATACACCCAGCATAACCATGCACCGGTTCACGAAAGACCCAAACTTGATGGAAGTGTGGCTGCACCAGCACCAGCAGGAATCACGCTGCACCAGACACGTGCATCTTACTACGAAAAAACTCTATTACTTCGTCCATTAAAAACTCCCTTATGGGCTCTAGTGACTTTCCCCACATGATAATGGGAACAGTATAGCTATCCGATTCAAAATTCCCGCAAAAGTCAGAAACGAAACGTCCAAACGTCATAAACGTCAAAACGTCAAAGGTGACCTCGAAAATCCATGTATTTTCTATCTCCTAAAATTGGAAAGGTCAATTGGGAATGACGGGACAAGTAAGGGAATTTGCTCTTATTCAACAACCAAAAATAAGGTAGGCAGTATTTCATTAACGCCTCCTTCAATAGTGCCGTGCAGTAAAATGGCATTCTGCAATAACTCTCTAATAACTTGAAACTCGGCACTGCTATGCAGTGGCGTATTTATGGGGGTGGCATGGGGGGCATGTGCCCCTCCTCATCGATCTGTGATGATAATAATAAGAAGAAGGTATACCGGCAAAAGAACAGGCGCGCTCCAGTAATGGTGAAAATGCAAAAATGTATACCTAATTTCGTTGTATATTACGTAATAACAAGGTAATAACGTTCTACCCTTCTACACAATAATTATACTATTAGTCCAAATTTTTGCTGTTTATTAATGGATGAAGACATTTTGTCTGCCTTCTGTTCAACTGTTCAACCCCCCCCCCGCAGCAAACACGTTCTCCCGTATCTTCATTAAAAAAAATCACCTTGCCCCCTCCATCTCAAATCTCTAAATACGCCACTGCTTAGACCTATACGTTGCACCACAAGAAAACGCTGGACGCTGGCGTTGCAGGCAGGAGCAGGAGCAGGAGCACGCTCAACTGGGAAATATGGATTCTGGTTCTGGAATAATCGTCATGCATGGGCATGGTACTCATAATGTCATGGTAGGGCGGGGCTGGAAAGTGTCGCCGCGAACGGCGTTTGTGATCGTGCAGGCCGTGCAGCTGACAAGGGATGTATTTTTCTTTTCGATACCGAATTTACCGATACCACTCGAAGCTCGACTCGAAGAGTACTGATATTAGTAAAATATCGATAAGTGGGTATCGAGTACAATTTTACTTGGTATCGAAATAAAAGTATCGATACCGTACTAGTATCGATAGAATCGTCGTATCCCTACGGTTGTCTTGCCCTGTCGGTGCCGGTCTATGGTGCCGGTACGAGCATCTCCACAAACTGCGACTTACGTCTCGATAGTAATTCATACGCATACGATTGATGACGTAAGGTGCATCTTTTAAGAATTGAACTGTAGTATCAGATACACAAATCAATTCGCGCCTCTTGTTGTGGATTTTCGGAAACTGATGAATCAGCAGACACTACGAAGGAACTTTCCAGTGGTCAACACCGAGGAGTATTTATAGAATTTGAAAGATGTAAGTTATTTCCAACATTTGATTTGCGGCATGACTATCTGTAGAAGGAATTCCCAACAGGGGGGGGGGGGGGTTGTAGAACGAAGTAAGGGGGGGGGGCGAAACACGTTTGCATTTCGAAAGAAAAAAAAACTCACCACGTAAATTCCACATCAAATCATATCACATTCACTGATTCTTTTGGTCACTTTTAAAACGCAACGTCGTCAGTCGCTGAAGGACGGAGTTGAATTGGTAAAGTAAAGCGTTGAGAAAACAATTCCCTGACAGAATGGGTTTATTGGGTTTATTCCTTGACATAATCTTACCATTTAGGTCTCATTCGAAAGCTACAAGCTACGTGTAAGCTCATTGGCATTTCCAAAATCCAAAAATAATTTTTGGCGCCACGAAATTTGTTTGCAGCAATAATAATAATAATAATAATAATAATAATATTGATCATAACCAAAATTTAGTATCTTGAGGGAAAAAATGCCGCTGTAAATTTATATTCTTTTATTATAAGAAAGAACTAGAACAGAATAACATGAGATGCTGACTCTGAACATAATAACACTGATCAAAAAAAAAAAAAAAAAAAAAATAGAGAAATTCCTCGAAAAATTTAGAATTCAACTGTTGTAGTGTAAAAACAATTTTTTTTTCACGTTGCCGGCCTTCAGTATTCCTACGGTTAGTCACCGCTTGGCCGGCTTTCGAAAACACTCTTCGAAAATGCTGGTTGGGGATACGCACGAAAAGTGTAGGTGCAGGTGCAATCGTTTATTTTAGATCAAGTCAGTGACGTAACTAGAAGTGTCCAATGGGGGGGTCACGACTGAAAAATATGCGAATATGCGAACAAAACGAATAAAAAAAGCGTCGCATTTGAAATTTTTTCAGGGAATTCGATGGCCAATGAGGGGGGGGTTTGACCCCGAAACCCGCCCTCTAATTACGCCACTGGACCAAGTACCTACCTACCTCGCTACCCACTCAAACATTTTTTAGTGGGCAGGTACTGAATGCGGAAATGCGGTCGCTTTTGGGGTAGGTAATCATTTATGGAAGTAACGAATACTTCATCAAATGAGTAATCGGTACTTTGGGTCCCGCTGAACCCGGCGAGTAATGATTTCAAAAGTAACGAGTCAGTACTACCCGCCCATCACTATTGTAATATTTATAGCTGTTCAGCAGTCAGAGCTGCTGAAATGCGTTTCCGTGATTCCGCCATCCCTTGGTGAACTCTTCCCTTAGCTTCAATTTCAGTACGTTTACAAGCAAATTTCTTTTCAAATGATTTCTGTATCAAAGTAGAAGTACAGTACATGGATCGGAAGCTTTGATTATGCTTAACGATG
This sequence comes from Anaspis maculata, assembly GCA_949128115.1. Lineage (NCBI taxonomy): Eukaryota > Metazoa > Arthropoda > Insecta > Coleoptera > Scraptiidae > Anaspis > Anaspis maculata. Next base: position 34,175,221 of record OX421961.1, read on the forward strand.
TGATAAGAAAATAAGGTCTCCGTGGCCCAGGATGAAAAAATTGTCATGTCGGTTTTTAAACGTGATCGGCAAAATGTAACGTTTCCGAGACAGCATCGAGTGCAAACGGTCCACCCATCGTTATATCGGAAATGTCACAAATACAACAGTACAATAAAATCGCCACGAACACGTCTCGTTCAATGCGTGATATGAAGTCACGTAAATAAGTGATAATATAGTCACGTTTTAGTCACGTTATTACGTGACAATCTAGTCACGTTGGATATGACTATTATATGCACGCTGAAACGTGACTGATTCTCATTACAACGTGACTGGTTAGTCACGTCACAACGTGACAATTTGGTAAGTCACGTTCAACTTGACAATTCATTCAGTCACGTTTAACGTCTAATCTGGTATTGATTGAAAATACCTACTTCTTTCGTTTAGCTTCAAAAAGTTATTGAATATCTACCTACAAGACTTGTAACTCATAAAGCGTAAAATTCGTAAACATAAAATATAATGTTACTTTGGGAAAATTAAATTAAATAGGGCTCGTAGCCCTTCTAGCCATTTAAGCGGATCAAATACCGACGTAAAATTAATTAAACAAAAATGAGCAATTTGGTTTCAAATAAGCGACAAAACTGGTCAATTAATCCTTTTAATATTCCATAGAGTTGATAATTTCGCTGAGTCGTATTTTCCATCAGAAACCATCATCGACCATCACAAAAAAATTATGTTGAGAATTACCAACAGAGACGCGAACTAGATTTCAGCTGAAGCCAAGGTTTCCATTAGACACCATCAGAGACCATCACGGAAAATTACGTTGGGAATTACCAACAGAAACGCCGATTCGATTCCATATGAAACCAATGGCACCATCAGAAACCTATAGAACTACTAGAGTTTCTATTGGTCCCTTTGTCGTTTCTGGTGGTCATTTGCAACAGGGTGATAATGCACAGCTTAGTCGCAATACTGTTAACTTTCTACAGATGTAGAAAGTACTACTTTCTAGTGTTGGCTTAGTTCTGGAGCATCATCAGCCGGAGGCAAGAGAAAAATTAATTTCATCAAGGCACAACGCAAGCAGGGGAAATAAAAAAATACGTCAGTCATAAAACCGATTTAATATTTTCTGGAGTGCATCAGCTGGTCTTTCGGTCACCCTCCGGCCGGTCGCCGGGGCCCTCGAGCAGTGGCGGCGTCTCCTCAAGTGCGGCCCTAAATCAAGACGTTGTCGAATGACGACACCATTATCAACCGTTCCAGAACTCGCCCTCCAGGACCGTTTGATGTTATCAAGTCCGAAGTTTGTACACACCCTCTCTCCGTTTTGTTCTCTTATTCTTATTTATCTGGCCGTGGCCCTTTTACGATCATCCGCCGTTAGATGACTGCGAATTAGATTCCGAATAATTTATAACCTATAAAATGTTTCTCGGTTTCAGCAAATGCGTGCGAAAGAGTTTATGAGGCCGTATTTCTTCGGCATTATATGGGCCACCGCCGGCATTTCTCTTCCCCGCCGCCCCACTCTGCGCACTATAACGCATCATTCGATCAACTATCAATCAGCGCCCCGGCATAAACTTAACCGTCGCATAAATCAAACATTATGATGGTTTATATTATGAGCACTAAACAGGAGGAGTTTACCGAGTTGACTGTAGCGATTGCTACTGCTGCTGCAGAATAGCAGAATATTTTGTGTATTTACTTGTGACATTATCGTCGTTTCTGGAAATAATTTCGCTGGAGTTGCTCTGATGGAAGTAATGAAAACTGAAAAGCCAAAAATTATAAAACCTTTTTTTTCTATTTTTCAGCATAGGATCTTGTAAACGATACGTATTTCACTACCTGCTTGATGACAAATTATTGCGCACTGTTGCTATCTGCTTACCGGTTTACCTAGGCCCCCCCTAATCTGACAACTAGGTGGGCATATAATGGCTGATAGCATTTATTATTAATATTGTGAATTACGAACGATGACCACGCCATTTTGTTTACCTACCTACAATTCGTGAACTGGTGCTCTTTCGCAAACAGCAATTATGGAGTATGAAATTGGTTTGGAGAGAGGCGGTTTATAAACAAGCGGAAGCAATAATACCGGCATGATTGCAATTGCTACAATTCACAGCTGCTCGACAATGCTTTCATGCCATTTCAAAGCAGTTTTTTGCTAACGAAAAAAACTGTAAACAGTGAAGTGCTCGCTAAATCAATATTGACCCACTCAAAAATTCCAGTCGCATTCAAAGTATCGTAGCTCCTGAATTTGGGGACAATTTGAATGATTTTTTTTATTTCCTGAATACCTAGCTCACTTTGCCTGGGCTAGCTTGAAGAGGGCTCGCCAAAAAGAGGGGGTAGCATTAGCCTTCATATCTGTTGTAACGGGACTCCCTGTCTGATTGGGGCGAGCGCCAATGGGCCGGCGCCAGTGCACTTCCGGAGGCTCCGTGAGGTGCTGCCTTCTAGTCGAGTGCTTCAGGCCTCCTCCTGATCCGCTGCGTCCCAACGACACCGTTCCAATTCCGCACATGGCAAGTCATTCCGGGGAGGGGGGCGACCGGATGCCATTTGGAGGGGGTATCAGGCGCCACAAATCTATTTTCCTGGGCCCCCATGGCTTGACTACGATTCGAGAGCGTCTACCGTGACAAAAGGGGGCGGCGTCGCTGAAAGACACGAAACCAGATCAGAATAAACACAAATCAGTGACCTCTAATGACATGTACTAAAGCGGAGGACCGCAGATATGCACGGGCGTATTTTCGCCGTTGCGGGGTCTTGACATTAGCAATTCTTTGAAGATTACGTCAGACCCATTCCTAACAAATACAAGGAAAAAAACAGCACTACAGACTACCGTGAGCGAGAAGCCTAGTCCTCGCCCAAAACCGCAAGATGGCGGCACAGCTCTCAACATGTGCAAATGGTGGTCTTACAAAGGAAACGTAATGAAACTCAACTTCGGACGGTGTCTGACAAAACGGACGGTGATGGACGGTCGTGATGGTCTGGAAGATGTTGGTCGATTTGCTCAACAAAATATCGACGCATTTCAGGTAAAACGACGTAAGTGCCATTCAAGAGATTTTACGGTACGCAAAAAAAACCTTTTATTTCTAAAAATTATCAATGAAAATACAATGGAGTGGCTGTAGACTGATTCCTTTTTTTTTTGCAAATTTTGATGTAAATGTTGAAAAACAACGTTCTTTTATTTTAAATAATTACAAGAAAAACTAATATTTTGGCGCTTGCGTCATTACGTTCAAGTCATTTGGTGGTTACGTCATTTATTACTTGTCCTTTACTCCGTTTCGCTCGAAGTAAGAACGCTCCAATTTGGCGCTTACGCGCGCTTTCGCCAAATGGTTCCCATCCCTTATGGTTCTAAAATGAGCATACGTCAATAATAATCTTAGAAGTTTCTCATAGAATTTTTATTAGTAAACAAAAATAGAGGTTTATCAAAATATGAAAACTATAAAAAAAATGTAATAAACAAGTTTACAAATTATTTGAAAATCAAAACAAAAATAATTCTTCTAATTGAAAAATGTAGGTAACAAAAATTTAAAGCAAAATTTAAAAAAAAAATCAATAATTTCAGATTCAAGTGACGTTTCAACCACTAATTGTCATTGATAGATTCAACCGGATCTTCATCGTCGGATTGGTTAAGAACATCAGGAACATTATTTCCTGTTTTCAGTGACAAATACTCTAAGTGATAACCATGATTGATGGCATGTTGCTTGCATAGAGCTGCCAAGTCGTTGTACTTTTTCTTGCTTATGGGTAGCTCCGATTTATAACATTTTTGTGGAAGTATTCCAGGTTTCACAGCCAAGGGAAAACTGTATCCATTTTCTTCGCAGAAGCTTTTTGTGTAAATGACGTTGGCATCAAATTTTTTGAAGAGGAGTTTTTTCACAGATGCAATTTTAACTTTAATTGAGCTCATCAGTGGAAACGATTTGAAATCAAGAAAATCGGAAAACTCCTTTTGTTCAACAATATAGGGCTCAGGAAATTTTCTGGCATTTCGCAAAACTGTAGGCCATTCAGAAGGCGCTTGCACAATCATATTTTTTAGCGCATTTTCCATCTTGTTGTATATTTCTCAATCACTGCGTGCATTGAATCAACAGGCATATACGTATGACCTGTTATTAAGAAAGTTATTCTTACTTCCTCTATATATGAAGAATTGTTTAAGAAATAGCGAACCATTGATAATATCGACGTATTTTTATTCTGACCACTGCAGTTGTCGCAGTATAAAGATATGATTTTATACGTATTTTCTTTGTCAACTTTTTGGAGGTACGAGAAGAGGTTGGTGGCTATCTCATTCGATCCTCTTTTACCATCCTTCTCTCCCCACAAATAACAATACCCTCTTTTTGTTTTTGTTTCATACACAGTGAAATTATATTCAGCATATTTCCTGCTGAAGCCCAAAAGCATGGTATCACCATGCGGTGTAGCTAATACCTTCTGTAGATCAAAACTAGCCACCAGTAAGCCGTTTTGGGTAGACATCTCTTGTTCGTCGAGGAACATTTTTTTGACGGCATCTTTTTCTGCGATATGCGTTTCATAATTTTCAATATCTCCCTCTGATGGATTTCCCAAATTTTTCTTTTTTTCACACGTGTTGCACTTATCCTTCCTAGGAACGTGAATTCCAATGTTGTATTTGGATTTGAAGAGGCGCATAAAGGAGGCTTTTTGAAGAGGAGGTGAATGGTTTTCATCATCAGAATGAGTTTGTAGGTATTTTCGGTATAAGTTATTAAAGCTTTTCATCTCAGCAGGTAAATATGTGCGTGTTGATGAGCTCCTGCAGTAGTGGCTCGGTACTGCTGGAAGAGATTTTACGAATTTTTCTAAATATCTTATTTGCTCTTCAGAGGATTTGTTGGACGGAGATTGTGTTCCACGGAGGTCAGTCTTTGGAAACTTTGTTGGGTTTTTATTTTCTATTGTCGTTCTAACAAATCTCTGTGTAATAGCAAACGTGTTGAGCAAAAATTGCTGGCAAACTTGTTGTGGTATCAAATTCTTTTTCATGAAATATTCATGAGAGAAGTTCCTCGCGACTTTTCCTTTCGATTTTCTATGACGCTTTACGGTGTTAATATTGACACATTCGCTTATGTAACGCTTTTGCTTGTCATTATCTTTCAAATTCTAAAAATAGTGAAAAAGACTCTGTCGCTCTTTTTCACTAAAGCTGTTGCATTTTTTATTGCACTTCTTACCCTCACATGGATTAGGCAGCAGGTGTTTTTTTATGACAATCTTACCGCTGGAATTCACGTATTCATCTCCCGAATATCTTAAACTTTTCCTCTTTTGTCTTCGTGTCATTTTTTGTTTTTCCCGCTTTCTTGTTTCCGTTTCTTCACTTACTTCTTCCCCGCTCATTCGTTCTTCATTTTCCGATTCTTGTTGATCACCAGTATCATAGTCATTGTCCTCCGCAGTAAAGTTGTGTATGCTTCTTCGCCGGCTTCTTTTTCACTATCTTCTTCTTCACTGGATTCTTCTTCACGGGTTCCTTCTTGACTGGCTCCTTCCTCACTCATTCGCTCTTCATCGTTCGACTCTAGTTGATCACCAGGATCATACTCATAGTCCTCCGCAGCAGAGTTCATGTGTGTTTCTTCACCGGTTTGTTCTTCACGGGCTCCTTCTTCAATAGTTTCTTCCCCGCTCATTTGCTCTTCATCGTCCGACTCTTGAGAATCACCAGGAACATTTTCGTTGCTCTCCCTAGCAAAGCTTTGGAGTGTAAAGGGCTCCAGATATTTTGCATATAGCGATTGGTCTTCATTATTAGTATTGAGGTATGTGTAGTCACCTTCGGTTTCGGATACATCAACTATTTCCGCGACTACTTCCTCGACTAGTTCTAAATCACTCATGGGCAGCAGAGGTGGCAAGTCATTTTCTGTATTTTCAGCATTGTACGAATCCATAAAAAAAACATTATGTTCTATAGCTATGTCCTAATCAGTCTTAGCTTCATTTGTATTTATATTATTTGGAGTAATACTGCAGGTTTCAATTCGAGTTTCAGGTACATTCTTAAGCAGCGCCAGAATTCGTCTGCCCCGTGAATTCAACCTGTAAAAATTAGAAGTTCTTAAATGACGTAAACGCCAAATTTCTTTGTCGATTTATTGCAAAAGTTGTGAAAAATACCACTTAAAGCGAGTTTTAGTGGATAATACAAAAGCTTTTTTAGTGATTTCAAATAATAAGAATGTAATTAATTTCTGAATTAAGCTATAATTAACGATTATGTTCCCTGTATATTACTAATGGGCTTTTGGCGCTTACGCCAAACATGTGTAACATGTGATGAATTAACGTAAACGCCACTTGAAACCGGCTAATTTCAATAGAAAAACCACACTTTCAATAGAAAAACCACAATTTCAATTGAACTAATCATCTAAAAACTTCGGTAATGCTATTGATATTATAATGCAGTTTAGTTACTTACATTTTTCCAGTTTTTTCACACACATGAGCAGGAACGACACTCCCGTGCTAGTCTTATGGGGCGACTGGTGATTACGTCAAAATGGAAAGGAATGTTTGGCGGTTACGACATTTCAAATCTGTTCAAATCGCAATATCTCGAACAATAATTTTTTTACCGAAATGCCAGTGGTACGAAAACATGCAGAAAAATGTGGCATTTACGCCAATGTGAATAACTCATTTTCGATTTTTTTGGCGCTTACGTCGTTTTACCTGAAACGCGTCGATATCGATGGCGTTTCGACAAGAAGGCGTAAGCGGCTTTGAACGAGGCTTTGACTAAATTTTACAGGAGAGCCAAAATAATGGGAAGAGTTAAAAACGGTGATTCAAGTTAAACTTTCTTGCTCATAAATTGGAAAATTGGTTTTTGATATTGCTCCACATTACCAAACATAGCCTTGGCCCTATGATACTATTTTTTGTGGTTGTTTAAGCCTTTTTCAATTTTTCGTTTGGCGCTTACGCCTCTTTCACTGACAGATACGCCTTTTAATTTTAAAATTTTGTGTTTCAAAGCGGCGCCCAAGCCCCAAATACGACTTTCACTTTAGTTGAATAGTTTCATCTTTGGTGGTTATGCTCTTCAACGAAAAAACAAAAAGAAATCGATATTTCGACCAAAATACTGTATTGAGAACAATGCTTCTCAACAAACAAACAAAAATATATAATATAAAAATATAGGTAACAAAAATAATTGAAAGTTCAAGTAGGTAGGTATTATAACATTCTATAGGGAAAACATCTCATTCTATGTTATCCTCTACGTCCGTCTCTGGGAGTTCATCTGTTACAGCTACACTTGAAGATAGCGCAAAATATTCCGCATGATATTGTTGCTTGATACTAAGATTCCGACACAGATGCAGCTAATTTTTCAATTTTTCTTTGGTTATAGGCAGCTCCGTGTCGTAAAGTCTAGAAGGAGATTGGATTCGTCTTGTTGACCAATCAACGTTATGGAAGGGTGCTTCAGATGCATAGCTTGTAGCAATTGAATGCATTTTGAATCTCTTTTCGAGAGTTTAGCTCGTTTAATATCTGTAATTTTTATTTCACGGCCTTGAGCAGTTTTGCTCAAGGCCGGAAGTTTTTCCGGAAGTTTCTTCGGAACCGCCATATCCTTCCAGTTCAGAAATTCAGAATGGTTGACAGATATCACCTCGTAAGGTCGAGGTCGCTTCTTTGCATTTCTGATCAACGTTTGCCATTCGGATGGTGCCTGTATGTTCATATCAGCTGTGTATTTTTCAATAACAGCGTGAACGCTATCAACTGGCATGTACGTGTGCCCGGCCACCAAATATGTTATCGAATTATCCGTCACTGGTGCGGAGTCTCTCAAAAAATGCAACAGCATGGTCAATACAAATCGGCTCTTATTCTGACCAGCGCAGTTATCGCAAAACAGAGATACCGACTGGTGTTTTCCTTCTTTGTCCACGCTAAGTAGATAGTTGAATAAATTAGTGCAAATCTCATTTACGCCCCTTTTGCCGTCCTTCTCGCCCCAGATATAGCAATAGCCATTTTGCGACTTACTCTCGTATATTGTAAAGTTGTATACAGCGTACTTTCTGAAAAAGCCAAACATCATTCACCCATGTGGGGTGCTCAGTACTTTTTGTAGATCGAACGACACCACGATGGATACGTTTTCTGTCGATCTGTTCTGCTCCCATAGGAAAAACTGCTTAGCATCAACCTACTCTTTTTGGTGATTCGAAAAATCGCTTTTCTCTTTATTGGACCTTTCGTTTTCTGGAATGTTGTTGAATCGTTCACATTTGATGCATTTATCTTTTTTCTGTACGTGTATACCTATGTTGTAGTCCCGTTTGAAGTATTTTTTTGAATCATTAAATGCTCAAGGGAAGATTTCCATGATCTTTTGTCCACGAACAATACATTTTGTACAAGTTGGAAACACTTCTGATGTCTGAAGGAAGATACAGTTTCTTGCTCGATGAGCGGTAATAGTGAGAGGGTACTGCCGGCAAACTCTCAATAAAATTTTTGAACTGATCCATCTGCTCTGGTGTAGTTTTATGTTTAGGCTGATGTTCACCTCTGTGGTCTGAGTTTCCTTCTATTTTCCTCAGTACAGAATTCCTTACAACCTTTTCTGTTATACTCAGCGTATTCAAGAAGAACTGCAGGCATACTCCTACTTGAGCTTCTTTTTTCATAAAGAAATACTGGTACGTTAGGCTTCGCCTCGAATTCTGCGCTACGGTTCTCTTCCTCTTAGCTAGAATAGGGTAGTGACCACCATCGAAAAATATAAAAAAAATCACACTAATCGAATGTAGAGCCTTAATAACAAGACTACGCCTCGTGAAAATTCGAAAAAAAAAGTTTAAAGTGTCTCAAAATCTGCCTTGAAAGTGGCTACTTTTGCGAACGATTTCAAATCTACCGAGCTGTAAGGCGGGCTGTGACGTTTCAATCTTTTGACAGTAGTGGGGATGACCCCACCTCCGTTGCCTGTGTGTCAGTGTTGATGTTGACGTTTGCCAGCATAACATAACCATTGAAGTCTGATGGAGTTTTGAAATATTCATAAATTATGAAAGATTTCACCAACTTTCCATATTTTCAAGCAAAACAACTGAACAACACGAATCACCGCACAGATACACAAAGCGTTAACAATACAACAATCAGCTGTTAGCTGTTATGAGCGTTGACGGGTTGACGCTGCTAGTGCTTTTTGTAGTAAGTTCTGTAGTGTTGTCAAGCCTGCTTCTCCGCCTATGAAAGATTGTGACGTCATCGCGCCAAATTTGAAATGATCGAAAACTTTCAAAAAAATTTTTACCAAGAAATTTACGAAAAAAAATCTGTTGACTATACAGGGTGTTGCATGAGGAAACCGACATAGCTTAGGGGTAGGTCCAGTTTTTCTAGGGGAACTAGGATCTCGCTTTGAAATTTTTCTATCGCTTTTCGTTTTGATGTTACAGGGTGAATCATGTATTTTGTCGAAGTTTTTGATGAGCTATATCTTCCGAATGGCTTATTGGATTGGACTGAAATTTAATAGGTATGATCTTCTAATGATAGCTAATACATTGCATCATAAAGTTGTCCAGAAGTTTCAGGGCCGAACTGATTTTTTTTATTTTCAAAGTTTTTCTTAGAAAAAACATATTTTTCAATGTTTTTTTGCAAAACCAGTATCAGATTCAGAAGCACCAGAAAAAATGCTACAAGGAACATCCTTCAATTTCTTCGGCACACCCAAAGTCTTCCCAGAAAAAAATATCTTTTGAGATTAGGGTCGGCTGCGATCTAGTGAAAATCAGTCTAGCACGCATTCTTTCACGGATCTTTGAGATGTTCATCCTCTAGTTTAATGCTGTCACGGTTTTTTTCACTTTCCCACATTAGTATCACTTGGTACGGCAAAAAAGACAAAAGTCCAGGACCGGAATCAAGTCTAGTGAACATTATTTCTAAAAATCCGATTTTTCAGTATTTAGTTGGAAAATTACAGCACAAAGTTATGGTGAAGTGACTGAAAAATGCTCTTTTCTCTGCATTTGGAACTTTAGGTCACTTTAGAAACCAGCTAAACAAATTTCTCTTTTTGTTGATTTCAAGAATACAAAAAATTATTTCCGAAACTTTTCGCGAACAAAATAAAAAGAAGCAAGAATGATAATTATTCAGAAACGTAATTTTAATTTGTAGAAAACGAGCAATATCAATGTTTGTATGTTATGTTTATGTTAATGTTCATCAAATTTCGGAAATAATTTCTATCTTGTCTGCATTTGGAACTTTAGTTCACTTTAGAAACCAGCTAAACAAATTTCTCCTTTTGTTGATTTCAAGAATACAAAAAAATATTTCCGAAATTTGATAAACACTCACATAAACATAACATACAAACATTGATATTGTTCGTTTTCTACACATTAAAATTACGTTTCTGAATAATTATCATTCTTGCTTCTTTTTATTTTGTTCGCGAAAAGTTTCGGAAATAATTTTTTGTATTCTTGAAATCAACAAAAGGAAAAATTTATTTAGCTGGTTTCTAAAGTGACTTAAAGTTCCAAATGCAGACTAAAGAGCATTTTTCAGCCACTTCACCATAACTTTGTGCTGTAATTTTCCAACTAAATACTGAAAAATCGGATTTTTAGAAATAATGTTCACTAGACTTGATTCCGGTCCTGGACTTTTGTCTTTTTTGCCGTACCAAGTGATATTAATGTAAGAAAGTGAAAAAAACCGTGACAGCATTAAATTAGAGGATGAACATCTCACAGATCCGTGAAAGAATGCGTGCTAGACTGATTTTCACTAGATCGCAGCCGACCCTAATCTCAAAAGATATTTTTTTCTGGGAAGACTTTGGGTGTGCCGAAGAAATTGAAGGATGTTCTTTGTAGCATTTTTTCTGGTGTTTCTGAGTCTGATACTGGTTTTGCAAAAAAACATTGAAAAATATGACTTTTCTAACAAAAACTTTGAAAATAAAAAAAATCAGTCCGGCCCTGGAACTTCTAAACAACTTTATGATGCAATGTATCAGCTATCATTAGAAGATCATACCTATAAAATTTCAGTCCAATCCAATAAGTCATTCGGAAGATATAGCTCATCAAAAACTTCGACAAAATACATGATTCACCCTGTAACATCAAAACGAAAAGCGATAGAAAAATTTCAAAGCGAGATCCTAGTTCCCCTAGAAAAACTGGACCTACCCTTAAGCTATGACGGTTTCCTCATGCAACACCCTGTATAGCGTCACTTATCAAGAAGTGAACTTTAAAAAAATAATAAAAAAAAATCGGTCACTACCCTATTATTTTGACACACCCGTTGATGAGACTTTTCTTCTGCAAGTTGCTTCCCAAACTCCAGTACAATGAAAACAGCTGCTGTCTTCCCTCTTCTGTAAACCCATTGTTACACTTTTTATTTAGGCATGGATTCGGCAACAATTTCTTTTCATCCACTTTTTGATTCTTGTAATCCGGTCAGTTATATCTGAACTGACCGATGTCAAAAAAAAATCTTTTTCTTCTGGATTTTGGAAATGCCAATGAGCTCAAACCAAAGTACATCCTTGTAGCTTTCGAAAGAGACCAAAATGGTAAAAATCCGTCTAGGAATAAACCCAGACGGATTGATTTCGCAACGCTTATTTCACCAATTCAACACCGTCCTTAACTTCAGTAACAGCCGCCAGCCAGACAAAAAATCAAGACACTTACTGTAAGAAAGCCGTTTTTGCTGTTCAGCAAGGCCAGCAAACAAAAAGCTGGTGCGGTTTTCTACTGAATCAGTAACATCAATGAACTGCCGACATAAATATCCTACACACAGACTGAAAAAACAATTGAAATCAACACTCCATCTTGAGAAGTAAAAAACCAAAAGTACTCTTATAGCGAGAAATGCTGATGCATTTTAAATAAAAAATGGAGACTTTGAACAACTCCCGTTCAAAAATTGTCTTTCGGGGCGACGTTATACGTATCTAGCCCTAATCTCGAAAGGTTTTGCGAATTTTTCTTCATCAGGATTCTCTTCTAAGGGTATGCATTTTTCTGGTTTCTTCGCCGAGGACCATTTTTTCTCAAAAAAAATACCTCTTACTGTGATGGCCAGCTTAAAATCTAAACGGGGAATTATATTTAGGGAGGAAAGAAGTGGCACAAGAAAGAATGCTGGGGTCGCGCTGGGTTCCTGAGTGACCTGCGTGTGGGCCAGGGAGGTCGTTACACTGAGAGGGGTGGAATCGGGCCCAAAAGGCGAAGACGAGGGTGTTGGGTAGTGGACTGGAGGTGTAATGGCATTCGACAAGAACAGATGTGTGAGAAGAGAAAATTAATACTCGTCAAGAATAAAGTAATAAAGAGTACTAAGAACTGGCGAATCTTTCGGCGTTCGAAATGCGAGGAAGGAGTTTTTTTTTTGAAGACTAAGCTTTTGTAACCAAAGTTTTTTTTGCCGCACGTCTGGCAAAAGTTTACTTGACCAGTCAGAAAGCGACCTGTCAACTCTGCAACGGGCCTAGGCCTACCACAGGCCACAGGCAGTAGGCAGTGGCCAAAAACGCATCAAGACGGTGGCGAAATAAAAAGTAGAACAGAAATCGAACGCAATAAAATGTTCAAGTAACAATTATTAGTAACTCCAAAAACTCCAGTGTTACGAAAAACAATCATGAGAAGCTAGATGTTCGTGTGAAAATGTATTATTTCCAAAATTAAACCGAAGTTCACGAGCCCATTCGAGATTTGCAATAGCCGATATTCCTGGCGCTAAGAGTTTCGAAATTGAAACAGCGTGATCCGCAAAAAATATTTTTTTGAGACCGACGCGATGCCGGAAGGTGTGAATTCGTTGACACACCTACGCAGTTTTTCCGCTGATCACCCGAGTGATCACCCTTCACCTACGATGAAGGTGAAACGAAGTTGAACAAATTGCGAAACTGCAAAATCCAATTTCCGACACAGCTCGCACAAAGGGGGCAACTTTTAGGTAAGTGACAGCCCCATTCCGCGTTTAAAAATATCTCAATCGGTCGAGTCCCTGTCGTTCTTTGGCGACTTCCCTTGCATAAGACGAGAGACTCTGCTCAAGACGGGCCAGGGCGAGCCGCTAGTTTGCCGCTTTGTCCTCAAAGCTCGAACTTGTCGACTTTGATTTTTTACGACGACGTGAAGCGGAAGTAGCAATGCACCCACTGGTAGCAGTCGAATACATTTAAACTTTACACTCTCTGTGGCTTTGCCGGCATCATTCATTTATATCAGAGTGCATGGTGAACTAAGATGAATATTTTAGATGGCTGGGACATGCTATGTGTTACACACATGGACAAGTACACACTGTGGCACCAATAATTTAACTACCAACAGCCAGGGATCCCGGAGTCAGTCAGTCGATTCTCGTGGCTTTTCTGTAAAAAGCAATTGCATGAAAGATCAGAACATTTTGAGAATAAATTGTTCCATTCAGAATTGAATAACTATTTCAACATGGAACGCATTCTTGCTGTTCAAAAAATCTCATCTGCATTTTGCATTCATGGTCATTACTCAAAAGGCGTGAATTTCCAAAGGTCAAAGTCACAAGCCAAAACAGACATCTATAAGCGATTGACCTTATTGGGGAAAATGGCTGTTTCGTAAAGGAAGTTTTAGGGAATTAATTGGTATAGTAGGTTCACTTGTACCGTGATTCTAGTTGGCTGTGAGATTTTGTTTCTAAGTTTTCAAATCTGATATTTGAAAACTCCCTAGAACTTGGCAGTTGGTTGCATTGATATTTGAAAGTTTAAGCTTGACGACAAGATCAACAACTTTACCGTTTGTCAGATCGAGTGTCAAAATAAACTGAAAATCACGAGTTTCAAGAAAATTGTGGTGAAATTATGCCCATTACTGTGAAAACTGTGTTTGCGCCTCGGCTTGTGTCTTGAACAATAACGTCCAGTGCCCATTTTAAAGTTCTCGAGAGTGCCATCAAGAACTCGCTTCTGGGAGAAAAAATGGCCGGAATGGGTGCTGGGCATGTACCCCATAACGTTCAGCTTTGCGGAGAAGATGTGAATCTATTTTCAAAAACCACATATTATGGAAGCATTGTGAACTATTCCTGATTTTTAAAAGAAGTACCCACACTCTGGAAGGCTGGAAACGATGGGAAGCTGAACCCTCCTAATTTTTGTGGGGATGGGATTCATCGGCGTTAATACTTGATTTCACTGCTCAGGACATCGTACTGGAACAAGAAATTTGTGGAACTTGTAAAAGGTGAACAACATCCACTCCATATTTGCAATTTGCAAAGTTGATTTCGGTAAATTTTCCATTTTTGACAGCAACAGTCAACACACCATCACACCAACATAACCTATCTTTCGAAGCCAGACGCTCAGGCGCACACTAGGCAGTCGGACGTGAAGTCTACAATGCCAAACTGTGAAATTTGCCCAGCCTACTAGAATCACGGTACAAGTGAACCTACTATAAGTTTGTAATTAATCGCCACCTCATATAGGCGATTCGCATTTCAAAAATGCTCGGTACTTGATCGTGGAGGAATTTTTTGAGAGGAACACATACTCCGACGTCTAGTAGCTTAGGAGGGCACTAGTAGATACCTGCAATACCCACATCATTGACATGGAAATTTGACAAATAGAAATAATGTGAAAAGGGGATTGCATTTGTGTCTCTTATTTCATGTTATGGTTAGCGTATTTAGCAGGCTTGCAGTAGATTTAGCTCCAGAAGTGCGCAGCTGAAAGACTACGCCCCCAGCAATGCACTACATTGGGATTGCGGCAAAAAAAATCAACGTTTGCGTCCTGAACACAATGGTAGGCTACGGCGAGCTTATTCGAATGAAAAATGCGGATCTTCAGCTGAAATCCAAGCAGAAAATCTTTAGAAAAAAACGAGGAAAAAAGGTAGGTGGTGGTTGACTCTGCATGGCCAGCCCGAGGTGACTTTTTTTTGGCTGGCAGGCTGGCTTGTTGTGTTTCCCTTCGTGCAGATGTGACTGTCTGTTGCTCTTTCTTGAGAGCGGAAGCTATGGATCATTTAAAGAAAGGTCTGCGACGACGCTGGTCATCAACATGGGGCCCAATAAAGAGCCTACGGGGTCCCAAGGGTTCACAGGAACAAAAGTTTGCTTGTAGTGGACTGCACTAGACAGCAAAGTGACAGTTTTGACGTGCCACCAATTAACGTAACAGCCGACGTTGCCTGCGGCAACTTGGACCTCCTCAAAAAATAACTCCCTAGAACTTCCTCCACGAAGAGGCTATCTTCCCCAATAAGGTCAACCGCCTATTGTATCCTAGGCCATTTTCATGATCTGGCTCGAAGTCGACTTTACTTGAAGGACCTTAGGACTGTGCCTTCAGAATCCCTGCATGCTTTGGACATTCTTTTTCAATGTGACAGTGACAGTCCAAACGCACTTGACAGAAGTCGACTCCACGTTCGATGATGGTTATAATAATATTGGCAGTTGATTAGGATTTCCAAATTTTCGTTGTCTTTCTACTGTGACGTCAGGCATAACGAGGGTTCATCGAGGCCATGGTGTTGACACACGACGTTTCGTTTCTCACCGATAACAACATTACCTAAAGAAGGAAAAAAGGAACCATCAATACCATATTTTAAAGGTGTTACTGTGTTTCTGGTTTCACTTCATTGTGTTTTATGCAATGGAAAACCAAGTTCAAGTCTGTTTTCATCTTTTCACCGACAACCAGACGACAACTTGTCAGTCATGTCACAGTGCTGCCTAAGGGCACACCATATTGGGTGGTGGCTAAGCCTACGTATAACAAAATCAACTTCAACACAAAGCTTTGTCCGTTGAAAATGGTTTCGGTGGCTGCAGTAACTTTCCCACGTGATACATGAGTGATTTTGAAATTACTGCTGCTATAATACTTCTCCGGCAAAATTCCATCACGTTCTCAAAACGAAACGTCATTAACGTCAAAACGTTGTAGAGGAACAAGACTCTTCCTTAATTATTATTCACGCTAAAATTCGTCGCTTTCTCGAAATCACACACACACACGAAAATAAAGCAGCATCTGGTATAATAGTTTTAAACCTCAAGTCGTTCGCCGAAGGTGTCGGAAGCGGGCGGATATTTTATACTTGCGAGAGGTACAAAAACTGCCATGGGGTTAGCTACAGGCGTCTGAGTTCAAATGCGGGGAGATCGAACCCAGTCTTGACAAGTATCGGACGTGGTCGAAATCCACAGTGTTGGATGTTTCTGTAATTTGTGTGCCTACAATGAGGCAAGTCTGTTTAATTTATTGTTCTATTCATTTATTGATTTCCTGAATGATCTCAGCTTTGTACATGGTTTCTGGTTACCATTTTGTTTAAATTTGCGGTGTTTAACTAGATGGAGGTGCTCTCATGTTTCTGGAATTGTTTGTACTGTGTTGATAATTATTTGCAATTTGGGTTGCTTTATCGTACCGTCACTGTTTTGTCTGTGATGTTACTTGGATTATCTGTTCAACTTGAGATTTAATCTCATCATTCTGATCCGTTTGATTCATTAATTTATTTCCATGCCACTTTGTGCTTCTCATGCCTCATTATTAAAAATCGGAACAGCAGACCGCATTTCATTTTGTTGATGCTCATTGTAAGTTGCGCTAGCGAGAATGGAAGGGCTAAGGGCTGTTGAATGGTGAATTTGCGACACCAAATAACATTTTCGTGTTTTTTTTTTGTTTATGTATGTGAAAGTCGTACCCAAGGTATATCCTCCCTCTCGTCCATCGTGAGTGTATTTATTTTTGTGGGGTTTTGGGATTCTTGCAGAAGGGGGGGAGGGAAACAAAGAATATGGCGAGGACGGGGGTTAAATAGGGTGACGGGCCACTGCTGTTGCTTGAAATTAAGTTATACAAAATATTTAAGACCAAGCCAACTTCAAACCCCCCTGTAATTTGTTGAGTCGAAGACCAAGCCAACTTCAAACCCTCTGTAATTTGTTGAGTCGAGTCTCCTTGATTCGTTCGGAAACTCTTAAATCATCTACCATTATTTTAAATCTCCCTCATTTGCTCAGAAACTCTCAAATTATCTGCCATCATTCAAGTCTTCCTCATTTGCTTAGAAATTCTCAAATTATCTGCCATGATTTCAAGTCCTGTTTGGTATTTTGGGTATTTTCGAATACTCAATGTAGAGCAGAGGCAACTGCCCAATCTTTCTTTGCTAGGCCGATGATTGTAGAGTAGGTTGCAACTTTAGCGAGACACAAAGTTATCTCCCGGGCTTAGGGACTTCGTTTCAACGTGTCGTGTACCTTGGGGACGCAACATACTTTAGTTGATGGTAGTGAAGAATCTGGTTGATTGCAGTATTTTTGTATATAGTCTTTGTTTACTAATGTTCTTCAGTTTTGTATGTATGTGTGTGTTTGTGATGGAGTGACGTAAATTGAATTCCGAAGCGCAAATATTTTTTGCATGGCGAAGCGAAGCGTGACTCGGCATTGCGGGGGGGGGGAATCAAATGAGCTTTAGCAAAAATGTTGACGATCTCTGCACAAGTTATTTCCTAATTTTGTTGAGGAGACACCAGACTATACACAGGAGGGGTTTCTTTGACGAAGTCTTCCCCCGGGTGTCTGTTTTTGAATCCGTCACTCGTCCTCTTTCTTTCACTGACAGTTTGACATGTTTCATTATTTTTGTTGTATTTCACTGATTTACTTTCGTGTTTTGTTGTATTATTCTTGCATTGTTTTACTACAATGTGTTTTTTGCATTGATTTTCTTTGTTTAGTTTGTGTGTCATTTTCTCATTCTGTCAGTCTTCTTGTATCAGGTGTTTTTGAGAAAAGAGACGACTCTTTTGAACTTTGCTGGCAAGTGAAATAAAATTCACTTGGTTAGTCCATTTATCAGCGTTTCATTGTATTAACAGCTTCCCCTAATTTGCGCTCTCGTCTAGAACAAAGAACTTAAGACGTAGGGTCCGTACAAAAGAGGAGGGCCAACGACGATCACTGCTGAAATCGTTAAAGAATCGGTTGTGTCACCCCAAAACTTCCCCGACGAGTAGCAAAGAACGGATGGAAATTTTATTATGAGACGTCCCTTTGGGTGGGAAGTTGAAATTTGGGAGAAAGATTGAAGAATTGAGATATTTTCTCTAATAAGGGCTCCATCATTTGAGTCCGGTCTCCATAAGCCAGGCCGGTTACTCATTTTGAAGTGGAAAACTCTCGGAAAACTTGAAGAATTTCAAGAAAAATTGCCTGAAAATGTTCAAGAATTACTTACCCTTAAGAATCACCTATACATAAGTGTGGTTCTGGCTCTTTTCGGTTTCAGTTCCAACCCCTGCTGCTGGCTTTGCTTCCAGAAATGAATACCTACCTACCATTGGATTTACTGGAACGCCTAAAATAGGTAGGTACTTGGTTGAGTGAATATATTTTCAACTTGAGAAAATATCGTAATATCGGTAAAAGGCTGCTTAATCCCTAGTTTCGCCATTCTCGGGTTTTATCCTCTTCTACAGGTGTATGAGCGTATAGTCAGTGTAGCTTTTGACGTGAACAACATGAACGTACAGCTACATTAATTATGTAATTAAAATTGAAATATAAACAAGGTAACGGTAATTAAAGAAGGGATCAAACAGAAAACTGGAAAAGAAAAAGGAAAAGTACGTAAATGAGTTGCCCGATGGACCGGGAGCTGTTTCGTGCGATCCCTTTGAAGTCATTTAAATATTAAAATGTAATTCGGTAATATCTCACTGGGTCAGTCCAGCCAACCTCAAACATTTGCACAGCCAAATCCTACACGACCATTGTCTTAAAGCTGGGTTAAGTCATTCCCTAAGCTCTCGGTCCTTTTCTCATCCGGAAGGTTCTCCTGGCAGGCAAATATTTGAGAGACGACAGATGCGAGCGGTCGCCGGACGTAATCCTCAACAGTGTGGAGTCGGGCCAGAGGACTGCCTCGTTGTTGTTGGTACATCAGCAAAGTTTTCGAAATAATCTCCGAGATCTATAAACGATAAGATTTCATTCCAATTAATCCGTCTCTGCTCCAATCTGAAAGAATGGACATCCAATGAGTCGGGACACATTTCCAATTGTGTCGTCGGGCTTGAGTTGGCGGAGAGAAAAAAACGAGACGTGGCCATTTTCTATATTTTATTTCATTTTATTCCCGAAATGCGGATAAACGCCGCTTTCATTGAGACATCGGGCCGGCTAACGATAAGAGCTCTGGTGTAGTCGGCGAGAGACGCCGGGAAAAAGTTCGGGTGACCCGCAAGAGATAGAAAGAAACTTTGTTCTTTCCCGGACAACAGTTGTAAATCTTCGAATGACACCTCTGGGCCTCGATCCCTTATAGAGTTTATACTCAGTTTGATAAAACATGTGTAAATAAAACTTTGTGTCCTTTTCTCCAACAGATAGATATACATCCAGGGAGTGGAGTGTAGCGCCTGTGGAAATGCATAGTCGCCGCGTTTAGGTAGTTGTTGGTTGTTGTTGGTAACGCAATGAATTCCCGTGTTGCAATTAATTTATTTGCAACAGTTGCACTGTATACCCTCGGACGGACTCAATTAAACAAAGAATAATCAGCACATATTCCGGTCACGTGCAGCCACTTTACTTGCACTGGGACAGGGGGGCTGCGCTCTCTATAGCTAGCTTCTGGAACCGTTTTCCGTCGTCTATTTTGCTCGCGATCGACCGCGAAGTCGAATAGATAAAACTTAAGCGAATAAGCCGCCAAAGGAGGAGCCTTCTAATTAACTTGGGCTCTAAACCAAAGCTTAACAATCCACCATTAAAGTCAACTGAATTCTTACTTCTACAGGTTTTATGGCTGCCGTTTCGTACGCTCAATTGGATACGGTCTTGAACTTACGGAATCATTGAATTTCCCCAGGAATCGGTTACCCTGTGCCATTTAGTTCCTTTTTTTCTTGGTTAGTCCTTTTGAATATATTTCGTCGTCGTCGTCGCAGCCTGGTCAATATTTCTTAAACCTACTGACATTTATTACGACTTTACCGGTTCCAGCTTTATTGATCCATTTACTTTGTAACCAATCTATATTATTGTGGCACTTGGAAAAATGTTCCTGCGATTCAAAAAGTTATCCTTGTCTCTTATTGGTTCCTTCAAATAAACCTGTAGGGCGGACATGATGGTGCAGTGAGAATGACGGAAAAATATCGAAATGAAGGGTGGCATAATACTGGGTGTCTCAAAACTCGCGCCCCAGAGAACACTGAAATGTGCCGACGACAAAAGGTTCCCAGAAAACGGAAGACAAAAATTTATTGCTGCTTGCATAATAAAGGAGTCATGAGTCTTTTGAATCCACCAAATTCCGAAGGGTCAATTCGAGGTAAATTTGTAAAATTAAACCGGTTGCTGAGTTTCGAAAGTAATACCAGCTGCCTGTCATTTTGCAATAAATGTTTGGCTCACTGTAATTTTGGCTTTGTCAGATTTGAAAGATTTATCCACTGTCGGCTCTTATAGTAGGTTCACTTGTACAGTGATTCTAGTAGGCTGGGCAAATTTCAGTTTGGCATTGTAGACTTCACGTCCAACTGCCCAGTGTGCGCCTGAGCGTCTGGCTTCGAAAGATAGGTTATGTTGGTGTGATGGTGTGTTGACTGTTGCTGTCAAAAATGAAAAATTTACCGAAAGCAACTTTGCAAATTGCAAATATGAAGTAGAGGTAGTTCACCTTTCACAAGTTCCGCAAATTTCTTGTTCCAGTACGATGTCCTGAGCAATGAAATCAAGTATTAACGCCGATGAATCCCATCCCCACAAGAATTAGAAGGGTTCAGCTTCCCATCGTTTCCAACCTTCCAGAGTGTGAGTACTACTTTTAAAAACCAGGAATAGTTCACAGTGCTTCCATATTATGTGGTTTTTGAAAATAGATTCACGTCTTCTCCGCAAAGCTGAACATTATGGGGTACATGCCCAGCACCTATTTCGCCCATTTTTTCTCCAAGAAGCGAGTTCTTGATGGCACTCTCGAGGACTTTAAAATGGGCACTGGACGTTATTGTTCAAGACACAAGCTGAGGCGCGAACACAGTTTTCACAGTAATGGGCATAATTTCACCACAATTTTCGTGAAACTCGTGATTTTCCGTCTATTTGACACTTGATTTGACAAACGGTAAAGTTGTTGATCTTGTCGTCAAGCTTAAACTTTCAAACATTGATGCAACCAACTGCCAAGTTCTAGGCAGTTTTTTTCAAATATCAGATTTGAAAACTTGGAAACAAAATCTCACAGCCAACTAGAATCACGGTACAAGTGAACCTACTATAGCTGTCGGCAAGTTTAGGTTAGAAATAGTGTTATTCAAGATGTTGTCACTCAAATCGAGCAGATTATTCTGCGTTTTTATGTGTTACTTACAGGCACACGTTCAATAATACGACACCTGACCAGGCCTGAAGGCACAGGCCGGCCTGGAGCCTAGGTGTGTAAACGCCATTAGCAACACGTGAAAAACGCGTTTGAATTTAAAAAGTGCTACTTTTTGATATTAAAACAATACCGTTTGTAAAAAGAGGCGGTTTCATTGGTTATAATGGGAACTTATGACGAATGTGAACATGGGAACATGTGACCAATTGGGCGCAAAATTGCCTCATTCGGCACAGGGGGTGTCACTAGCACTACGCAGTCTCCAGCTCATTCTCTAGGTAGGTTTAGGTTAGGGGAGGGGGGGGGTGTTACAGGATAGTCTGCCCCGGGTGTCAAATACGCTAGGTACGCCACTGGGTTCGTCATCATCTATCAACCTACCAAATTTTAAAAGAATCCAACCAGTGGCGTAGAAGCTATGGGGGTTCACCCTTAAGGCAACTTTTCTTCCGATGCTTCTTATGATTCATAACTCGTACGCTACTGGTAGTATTGTTCCAAAACTCGACAGGTCGGTAGATAAGTTCAACAAACCAGTTTATGCTAACCTCTTTGACCACGCCAAGGAATATCTCGATTTCGGCCAAAGTAAGCCGTCACTCTTCAGAATCCTCAAGACAATCGGCCACAGGGTTCGCTTTAGATCTACCTAGGATGTGTACAATGTTGATTGAGACTGTGGCAAGTGGGAGCTCTGCTGACTCACTAGGTGCCCTTTTTTTTAAATCCATTTCGAAACGCAAGGCCATCGAATATATTCGTCTGTAGCAAAGTCGGGGTCAAAAAAACAACGAGTATACTCGTCAAAAGCAGTTGAAGGGTTAAATTTTGTATGTCGCTCATAGGAATCAGTACTAGCAGCATCAACAAGAGCATCACCTACATCAAGCTGGATACTCTGCTTCCCTGGCAGAGTCCAGTTGCTTCAAGTTGCACAGGATTCGGATTGCTTTCTTTTGCAGGACAAAAGACGTCGTGGGACTCTGATAACATCCCCCAGAGGAGAATACCATAGGAGGCCAGAGCGTGGAAGCCGGCGAAGTAGGTTGTCTTGGCATCTTGGTAGGTCGATATACTTTTAGATATGTAGACAACATCCTTGCACTGTACATAGGTACTGTAGATGATGTCAACGAGTTTCTAGTTTCCCTGAATAACATCCACCCAAACATCAAATTCACTGCCGAGTTCAGTGTCAACAATAGAATTTCCTATCTGGACTTGGCAATCGCCATTGTCGACAGTAGTTTCTCTTTTGGCATTTTCCATAAGCCAAGCTCCACAGATTCAATTATCCCTTACCACTCATGCAGTCCTTTCTCCCACAAAATCGCGTTTTTCCACAGCAGTTACCATCGTCTTCTTACGATCCCATTGAACGAAGATAGCTTCAGGGAGGAGCTCCAATTCATCAGACAGGTAGCTGTCAACAGCCAGTATCCAAATCAATTTGTGAACGCTCTATACAAAAAGAAACTACAGCAGCATCGTCTAATGCAAGTCACGGCTTTCTCTCGGATATCTGAGAATGAGCCCAGAAACTCTTTTGTCTCCCCCCTTACTTCCCGGGGATCTCCGATAAAATCGCAAGATTGTTCAAACCTCTTGACGTAAGGGTTTCCTTTTCTGCTCCTCACCTCCTTAAATCTTCCTTGGTGAGAATAAAAACTCCAATACCTTTTCCTCAAAAAAGTGGAGTTTACAAACTTTCATGTACATGTAACATGTAATCAGGTGTACATTGGTAGAACGTACAGGTCCTTCAACACGCGCATCAAGGAACACTCCGGCCATATGAAGAGAAAACACCAGCTTCTCACTGACGACGCGGCGGGTTCTATGTCGGCCTTTCCCCGACACTGTCTCCTGTCGTCACATACCCCAAGTGAAGATCAGATGGAAGTACTACATGTAACTACGGACAAGTTAATTTGTAACTATCTTGAGGAGCTCGAGAAAAAAAATTTCATTCTAGTCAACCTCTTCTATGTCTAAACGAGCAGGTCCATTTCAATTCATCTGTACTTATGCCCTTTTTGTTCCCCACATCCCGAAATTTAAACTAATAGCGGTCTCTCTTTGTTGAGGTTTTTCGATATTGTTTTCAAATTATTGATAGATAACACCTATAGGTGTACACACCTACACGCGCTTTTAAATATTTATCGATCTCTTCTCTAATTGTAGATTCTGATGACGCCCTTTAGACAAGGGCGAAACGCGTCAATATTTTTTTAACAAAATTGTGTGGAGTTGACAAGGGTTCAATAAAGACAAAATTCGATATACTTTTGATTCGACGGATCGTAAAGAGAGAAGTCGATAGCTTTTTTCGTAGCTGCTCTATGTGCCGCCTCCATCTCAATCGGCTGTCGATCGTCAGCCGTAGGAATTTGACAGTCTGTACGGGAGTTCCACCCTGAAGATGCTTGGCCGCTAGTGTAACTTGCTGCAGCTTTCCGGTGTTATTCTTCAGTTGGTTACTCTCAAACCATTGCTCAACTTTCTCTGACAAAACCTTGTTGTTGCAGGTCTGGTTGGTTTTCGTTTCTCGCAATTACAGTTGTATTCGTCAGCATAAAGGCATACGTGAACGGCCATACGTCGCACCAACGTCAGCGTTTCCAACGAACCGACCCAGATCTGTGTGACCAAATTGGTCGGCGCGACGTCGGCTAACGTTGGTACGACGTCGAATTGCTACTTGGGTGGGTTCAAATCCGCCCTGCGCCAGATAGACTTTTTCACGCGTTCCTTAGTACTGAGGCATCTACTATACCGTACGGTGACGGTAATGCTCCGGGAAGAGGGGTGAAGCGAGACAATCGTCGAAACAAAACTGCACTGATGAGTCACCCACCGAGCCAGAAATGGAAATCTACAGTAGGTACTTCGTTGTTACCGACATCACTATCGTTACTGAAAAAACCTGCCGAAACTTTGCCTCGGTTAAAGTGAAGATATCTCGAGAAAAAATTGCCCTGGTGGAGGGTTGCTCAATTGCTCATCTTATGAGTCATATTTCATAAGAAACTGAACACCCACTTCTAACTCCCAAAATGTAATGTGTCAAAGGAAAAAAGCGGCAACCTGGAACCAGTCCAGCAATCCTCTGTACAATGCAAATCTCGGTTATGAGGATTCGTCCGTCCAGGCGCAGTGGTGCACGAAGTGCTAAAGTCTTTAACTTTACGAAGTACAATCTTGACAACTAAGTAGGAGCTATTAGCATCTGCATAAAATCATCTTGGTTCTAATATTCTTGGATGACTACGGATAGGTGACTGATGAAGATGCCAGGGTTTGCTGCATCAACTTTTTCTGCACTGGATTCAAAATGTGTTTCTCTCAAAAATTACAATATAACCACGTAGACGCGGTGACGCAGCTGTAATAATTCTTGTGATATGACGTAGCCGTTAATTAAACTCAACGAAATTAGCCGGTCTTGAGCCTTGCGCGACTTAAAATATGCGAAAATTTCCATAATGCGGCGTCGCGGTGCTGACATAAACAGAGCGAAGCAGTGTACTCGAGTGTAAAATCTTATACGTTTTGTGTTGTTCTGTGCGACGGCGGTTCAAGATTGAAGCATAATATTGACAGAGATCTCCCGATGTGTGTACCCAGCCGTGTGTCAACACCCCCAGCACGATCCCCCCTGTGTGCGGGGACGCTCTCTCGCCGCCCCTTGCAGCATTTTACGAGCCGCCGCCACCCCCCCACGCGGGCTTTTTCGCCACCATATCACACAAAATCCTATTACTTTATTAGCATCTGCGAATATCGCACGAACCCTCCGCGTTTTATGATTGTTTTAAGGACACAACCCTCTCATCGTCCTGGTCGCTATGTTGTGTGTGTCTCTGTATGGTGTGTGTGTACAGTAACGTTGCAGTATGAAACTGTATAGCCCAGATGTAATCGGACACCGCCACTTTGCGTGGAAATGCTCAAGCTTAATGCCAGGGTGAATGTGCAATTTCCCCCTTTGCTAATTATTTTTTGAGATGTCGAGATGACCCTACGGCGTTATTACAATTTTTACACACAGCTTTGAGCTGGTAAAGCTTTGACATTTAAATTAACGGTCCTCCACAACGAGGACGTTGATTTTATTTGCGAACGAACCCTTCCTTATTTTGTGTTTTCGAGCTTCGTGTGCACAATTGCGATTTTCAGAATCAGCTTTTTCAGAAACCATATTTTGTAGCAGCATTGCTGTACTTGTCCTGGAAAACGTGGAATGAAAAAAATCTCACACTCATGTCACAAAAACATCGCAATTTGTCTAAAAAACTAAATGTTTTTGCCCAAAAGAAAACTAATTAGGAAAACCTTACTTATCAATTGATTCAATAAATTATTGATGCGCATGAAAACTGGCCAAAATTGACATCTGGGTGATTTGCTGATCGAAAAGTCCGTCTACGTTCATTAGAAATATCAAGCATTAGATATCTGAACTGCATAGGTTTAGCCACTTTTGGAAAACGAAGGTATTGTTACGAATTTGAGTTGCATACCTATACCTCAACAAGTGAGAGACGAATGTTCATACACACACTATTGATTACTGCGTATAGTCCAGATGTTAAGGTATAATAGTACCCTTCACTTTCATAACAAGCAATGCCACTTGGCATACCTGTTGCCGAGACCACCCTTGACCGATTAAGATCAGGAGCCAAAGTCGCAAGCAATGTAGGCGTCGTATACAGGGTGTCGTATAGAAAAAAAGTAAAAAATTCGTATATCATCAACCAAACCAGATGAATTCACGTGAATAGGCACATATATTCACAATACCGGGTGGGCCATAAAAAACCGTGCTCTGAATTTTTCCTTCTAAAATTTTAATTTCGCCACCGATTTTAACGAACTTTTCAGCATTGGCTAGCCCATTGAATAAGCTATCATTTCCGTATTTCAAAATGGCCGACATTTCAAAATTCAAGATGGCAGAAACAATTGAAAATAAGCCTTCATTTGTTCCCGTTGCTTTTTATTGAAAGTTAGCAGAAAGTCAAAACCAATAATGTATTATGAAAGCCGGGTCATCGGCTGAGGAGCTATTGCGAGTTGAAGCGAAGCCTACTTTCCGTTTTTTTCATTTTCGCATAATTGATCCAAATTTAGGTATCCTGTCCGCCAATCCGCCATTTGCTCATTTCTCAACCGATTTTCTCAAATTTGGTGTCAATGGCTAGCCAATTGGACAGGCTATCTTTTTCATATAAGAAAATGACGTACATGTCAAAATCCAAGATGGCGGAAACAATTGAAAATAGAGTTTCTTTTGTCCTCATTGCTTTTTGATAAAAATTAGCAGAAAGTCAAAACCAATAATTATTATGAAGGAATAGACCTTCCTTGACAATCCAAAACCGCAACCAATCAAATCGGGTCATCTGCTGAGGAGCTCACAGCTCCAAAATCTCTTCACACCATCTTCTCCGCCTGCCAACCATCGCTCTCTCCTTTAAACCCATCAAATCCATCCTTTTCGTTCTCCTACACCTTCTTCCATTCCATTTTCTATCCTATCTATTCTATCCAAACGAACATAGTCGTTGGAAAAGCTGAAAGCTCAGGACCGTCTTCATATCCCGCTACCCGCTTTTAAGTTGAAAGCGCATTTAGAGGTACGCTTTTAGGGGCTATCTTAGTAACATATGACTGCTCGATTTTGATATGTATTCTTGAAAACTCAAATATGAGTGGATAGCCCCTAGAAGCGCATCTCTAAATGCGCTTTTAATTTGAAAGCGGGATATGAATACGGTCCTTAGTGTACATGATTGTGCTGTGCGTACCCGTGCATTGTACTCATTGTACGCCGTACAACCTTCATGGAATGGCCATTCCTTCTTTCCTCGCATAATTTTTCAACATCATGCTTGTGAAGAAATATGTTTCCTTTCTAATTGCTCGTTATACCGACCGGGTGTTTTTAAAAATTATGAATTGCAATTAGCGCTGAGAGTGAAAACGTATGTCCGCGAATGATTCAAATTTTGCTCTTGAGGTGGTCGGCAAGGCAACGCGAAAAGATGAATTAAGAGTCCTCTGTACGGTTAAAACAGCTCCGACTAAAAGGCCTCTAGATCGAAGGCGGTGATTTCCTTTTAACTGGTATTTAGTGATTGCACTTCATATCTCTATATAAACATGTGAGAGGAAGAAAATCCGAGAAAAACCGATCACAGCCGAAGATAGTCGAATTTTACGCGCGCCATCCTAGGGCCTTTATTTGACTTGAAAGACATTCCCTATTTCCAGGGTGGACCCTTTACAATATTCTGCATGAACGTACCGGGTGATTTTTCAATAAAATTTTAGGAGCCGAAGTTATTTGGCTGTAAAAATTATTAAAAATTTGTTCAAGAATTTGGAACTTCATATCTTCAGCTGAAATTTTTTTACTGAAAAACCACCCGGTACGATCGCGCAGAATACTGTTGAGAGTCCACCCTGAAATAAGGATTTTTGTTCCAAGTCAAATAGAGGCCCTAGGATGGCGCGCGTGAGATTTGACTAACTTCGGCTGTGATCGGTTTTTCTCGGATTTTTTCCGTTGATATGTTCATATAACAGATATGAAGTGAATCTCCAAATGCCAGTTTAAAGAGAATCACCGGCTTCGATTTAGAGGCCTTTTAGTCGGGGCCGCTCTGAGCGTACAGAGGACTCTTAAGTCACGGACATACTTTTTCACTTTCGTAGCTAACTCCAATTCGTAATTATTGTAAAAAAAAAACACCCGGTACATTTATGTATACCGGGTGATCATTTGAAAACTATCCACCTGCAATATCTCCCGATTCCTAGTGCAAATGTCTTCGAGCAAAAACAGGTCGATTTTTATATCGAGGGGGACATCTAAAACATACATTGGAGAATTTATATCTTGAGCCCCCTCGCCCCCACTCACCCCAACTTTGAAATTTCAAATGACACCACCTACCTTGCGATACATCAAATTAAAGAGAATTAAATTCTCTTTCTTGAAAAAATATTTTGAAGAAACCCTACCCCCCGTTCTTTCTAAAATTCTCTGAGTGTCCAAGTTAATATTCTTGACCTCCATTTCCCTTCAATACAGTCGACGTCATCCTGAGCATCAGAAGAGATAATAAGATAAACAATTTTTAAAGCCCCCCATTTCCCCCCTAGAATACTCCAAATGACCAATTCATTGGGGGAGGGGTAGAAAATTAAAAAAAATTCTTATCAGAAAGAGAATTCAATTCCCTTCAATTTGATGTATCACAAAGTAGGTGGTGTTTTGTTAAATTTGGGAGTTGAGGTGGGGAGAGCAAAGGGGTGAATTTGGGCAGCATTTTTCCCACCGAAAATTTTCTTCTTCGATGCTATCTAGGATGACGCCGACTAAATTGAGAAAAAAATGAGGGGTCCAGAATATAAAATGGGACAGTCAGATTATTTTTAGGGGAAAGGGGGTGGGGTTAAAAATTTTGGAAATATTTTTTCCAGAAAGAAAATTAATTTCTGGAATAAGTTTGATGTATCGCAAGGTAGGTAGTGTCATTTGAAATTTTAAAGTTGGGGTGAGTGGGGCGAGGGGGGTGAATATAGAAATTTGTCAATGTATGTTTTAGATGTCCCCCCCGATATAAAAATCGACCTGTTTTTGCTCGAAAAAATATTCACTAGAAATCGGGAGTTATTGCAGGTGGATAGTTTTCAAATGATCACCCGGTATAACAGAATAGAATAGAATATAACTTCATTAGTTAAGGAAGCATGGGTAACTTACAACATAATATTACAAACGCAATATCGAATATAAATAAAATGCAGTTGAACACGTCAATAAATGACACAAAAAAAAACATTCATTTAAATTATACAAGTAGAAAGAGCATCACAGCGAAACTCATTTACTGAGTAGAAAGCTTTTGTGATTCCTGCTTTGCTTGATTTGCTGCATAAGAGGAATCTTATGGACAGATATTATAAAGATTTTAGCGCTTTTTTGAAGGTATGTGTATTTGAGCTCGTCATTTGTATGGTCATGACCTCAAAACCTTTCCAACTGTTCCATCTGCCGTTGAATCATGATCGAATTCCCACTAACGCAAGTAGTCGGTCTCTAACTTCTTCACGTTGCACATCAGCATACCTCACAACAATGGCCAAGCACTTCTTTACCGCATTAAAGGCGGTCCACCTAAAGTTTTCGATTTTCCTTTTCCACACATATCGGGAATATATTTGCTAGTCGGAGTTTTCCGCCTCCGAGTGGGCCCCACCACAGCGCCTTGTTTCAGCGGTCACCCATCCAGAAACTAGCCGCGCTGTGTATAGCTTGACTTGACTGATCGAAGCCAAGCGTGATGTACCACTACACTACGCATCCCTTTAGGAGCGTGTTGATTCGCACTATAAACTTGGTATTATTTTAGCTGAAAGTAAGGCTCCATTGGGGGCGCCCAGTTTTGGCGATAATATAAACTGGCGAATCCGACATGGAATTAATTATCCGGAAATTTATGGCATTTACTGCGGAATATGGCGGATGTGTGCTCGAGTGATAAGCATCACACGTGATTTTAAATTAAATTGACGTTGATTACGCTTAATGAACGATTAGTGCACAATACATAATTCACTAAATCAAATTTCCTTATTAAATCCACTGGGAGCGAAACTAAATCACCTGAGCATATTTGCCCGACCCCCCATTGTTTGTTAATCACAAACTGTGTGTATTTTGTGGTTTTTCCTGTTAATTCAGCTCAATCTCTAAATAATAATAAAGCACCGGTCTAGCGCCCCATTATTGTTGGTTTTGTTGTTTGACTGTGGTAGGTGCAAACGGAACTTTTGTGTTTTCAGGTGGGTGTGTGTGTGTGCTCAGTTTCGGCACATAACGTGCAAAAGGTCATTGTGAAAGCGGTACAGAAAAGGGTACTGCATTTTGGGTTAGGGCAACGAGATTTGGCGTGGGTGTACTTTATACCAAAATAAGAGATTTGACCCCAGCACTTGAAATTTCGTTCTTCATTCTCATGGGGGATGGGGGCTCTCCAAACTTTGAAGATGTAAGAACTTTCACAAGACGAACATTGAGTATCGTCATACATGTCAGGAAGAAAGCTCACCAGTTAATTGAAAATGTTGGCATCCACTCAGTGGCGTAACTAGAAGTATCCAATGGGGGGGGGGTCACGACCGGAAAATATGCAAAAAAGCGAGGGAAAGCTCCGCATTCAAAAAAATTCAAGGAGAAAATCAACCAACTGTCAAAAATCGAGAAATGCATAATTAGATAATATAATATAATATATTATATATTTTCTCATATTTGAATTTGAACATTACTACAGAAGGTACAAGTAGTAGTTTTTCATACAAGAGCGCGTTTTCAGGCCCGAAGCCATTTTTGCCATCATGGGGCGTAGCTAAATGCTGCAAAAGGAGCTGAGAGCCTCAAAAGCACAGCGCTTGTGTATCGAACAACGTTTTTCACAATCGTTGCTCAAATTGAGAGAAACTTGGATTTCTTGTGAATTTTGACACTACTTTGACAAATGTCAAGCTAGATACATGAGCTGCAAAACTTGAATTGTTGATTATGTGTTACTTTGCGCGTTATGTATCTATGAAACGATTACAGAAAAATTATAAGGTACCTAAACAAAATCACAGGAATACTTAAGAAAACTTCAACTCAAAAACTTTTCACTTCAAACTGAACTGGAGTCTCTTCCATTTAAGTGCATCCAACTCTTCTTCAGGAGAAATCGCTATTTCTCTATGTATATTCAACACAGCCAGACCATTTAACCTTTGTTCAGCTGTCGTGCTGCGTAAGTAGGTTTTCAACCTACGAAGTGTTGAAAATGATCTCTCACTTGTGCAAGTTGAGACAGGTAACGTCACCAAAATTTGCAAGAGCTTGTTGACTGTCGGGTATATTTCCTTATTGCAATAGTTAAAATAGCTCATTGCATCCTTTGGTTTAGTTGGCAGTTGTGAACAATGCCTGTGCCACAACTTTAGTTCCCCAATTGCAGCTGTCAGTGAAACGCCTTCTACATCATCTTTATAAAAGCTGATGAGGTGTTGCATTTGAGCTTCAGTGTCAGTCTCAGGGTAAGGTGTCTCAGCAGTCGGCAAAAAGCAAGAAAAATGTTTCAATAAATCTTCGTGGCACAAAAAGCGTTTCTCGAGTTCAGCTGAGAAGTATTCCAAAAATGGTATAAATACCGAAATTCTGAAATAACTTTCAGGTGAATCTGCGCTGATATTGCAGCGATGCGTTTGTCGATTTGTGAGCCGTGGGATAGTTAAGTGTGTTCCGAATTTCTCTGCCAATTCGGAGGCTGCTTTGAATATTGACTCAAACTCGCTGTCAATCTGTCGTCGAATAGAACCAATCTCCTGATGTACCTCACGGACCATTCCAAGTGCTGCGGCAATATCTGTATTCTCAAGTTGAAGAAAACGACATAAGGGAAGATTTATAGCAAATATCCTGCTCGCAATGTGCAAACAAATCAAGAAAGTCGGTTGCTCAATTGCAGTCAGCAAATGAGAAGCTGCTGCTGATGCCTCGGCGGAGTCACACTATTCCGAAACTTCTTGCAGGGCGTTATAAACGGCTGTTATACCTTGTTCTAGCAAAATAATGCTGTCATGTCTCTCCACCCAACGAGTTTCGCACATCTTCTTCAATTTCGTGGATTTTAATTCAGGAATTTCAGAAATAGCTTTTGTGAACACTTGAAGTCGTTTAGGCGTATTGAAAAAAGAACAAATTGCTTTAGCAGTTCCAAAAAATTTTCGAACCTGAGGAACTGTGCAGGCAGTGCTTAGAGCCAAATTCAAGCTGTGGGCAGCGCAGTGTACATAAATTGCCTTTGGATATTTATTTTCCACGTGAGCCTGAACTCCGTTGAATTTTCCACTCATTGCCGCCGCTCCATCATATCCTTGTCCTCTCAAGTAATTCAGATTAACGCCATATTTCTTTAGTGAACTCAATAGTACATCTGCCAAGTTCTGACCAGTAGTACTGGTCACGGCTTCGAACTGGAGGAAGTCTTCTCTAAGTGAACTTTCATGAACATATCTTACTCCAATACTAAATTGTTCGTTTGTGGCAATATCTGCAGTTTCATCGGCCAATACTGAGAAACATTCGGCCACATTAACCATTGCAGCCAGTTTCCCCAATATTATTTGGTTACAAGTCTCTATTACCTGATTTTGTGTTAAAGGTGATAGGCACTGAGCATTCCTCGGTCCACTTTCCAAGTGGCGCTTTAAATCTTCATTTCCCGACTTAAGCCTGAAGCGAAGTAGTGCTCGAAAATTCCCATCATTTTCAATACTCCCATCAAAATTGAAAGAACCGCTGTCTCGATGTCCGCGTAAAGCCAGTCCTTGCCTCCCACAAAAAATTATTGTTTCGATGATGGGCATGATGGACTTTCGATTCCGCTCAATCTCTTCCAACTTGGCAGAATTTTGCAAAACTTCCACGCTCTTTTGATTTCCAGTTTGAATTCTCAAGAAATTTCCTGCTTTCAACACAGATGCAGCTTGATAATTGTTGGATTCATGCTTATTGAAACATTCCACTGCATCTTTATACCGATTGAAGGGCTTTTCCACCAAGTATCCCAAACTTTGTCCTCCTCTGCCTCCTTCATGCGCGAACAGTGCACAATACTTGCAAAAAGCGCCGCCGCATACTTCTGAATATAGAAGCCACTTCCATCTCTTGAACCATTGATATTGAAACTTGAGGTTACGGCATTTACCTCCACTGGTTTTCAGCATAATTGTCGGAAAATTGAAAAATGGATCAGGCGCCCAAGCATTTTGCAGAATATTGGCCCTTTCTCTTTCACTTATAGGAATCCGTGTTTCCAAAGCTTTCAAAACTACCCAACCTATATCGTTTACATTTCCATCAACCGATTGTTCCGCTTCAACAGTTCCTGTCGCATTAATAGCAGTTTCATAAGAAGTACCAGGGCCAGGACAAGGGCCAGCATTGATAGGAGAAGCCGATGTTGAAGGACCTTCAAACGTAGCCAATGCTGCTAAAGGCGAAGGGTCGTCTTCCACTTCCATTAGATCAGAAGAATAGCTTATATATTCTCGGTTCCGGTTGGTGATAGAATCTCGAATAGGATCTTAATGTAGAACAAACAATAATGGGGTACTTGCCAATGAAACAGATTTGACTGGAAATACTTTTAATCATCAACAAGAGTAATAAAGAGTATTTCCTGAAAATGTCCGGAAAATATATCCATTGGTTAAGGAGATTTTTTTTTATTTTTTATTTTTCAAATGGTTGGTAACAACAGGGAAACGTCAGTGGGATTTTCATGTCTGTATTTTTCAAATATTGTATGTCACTTTAACAGTTTTTTGAGTTTCCAATCCAAAAGTGCCGTTTGTTTAGCTTTTAGTATATTGGTGACGTCACAAATATATTTTTAAAACGCGCATCGCGGCCGCAATTTTGGGAATTCAGGAAAAAGAAAAAATACGGGTACATTATTCAACCACACTATCGATTAAGCCAAGAAAAAAAATTGGGCAAGTACCCCATTATTGAGGCATAGTGCAGCCAGAAATTAAAAAATCTTACTATGGTTATCCGAGTGTTCAGGAGCAACATTTTGTTGTAAAAATGTTTTTTTTGAAAAAAAGTTTTATAGCGATGATTGTCGCTTCATTTTTTCACTGACACGAGCACACTACAATAACTCTTGCAATCAATTTTATTGAGGGCCGAATGGCTTATGATGAGGAAGTGCAAAAATAAAGCAATGCCCATGTGTATTAATTCTTGGCATTGTAGCTCTGAGAATTGGAACACAAAAAAATTGCAGTCTGGAGCGAACGTTCGGAAATTCGTGCCCGGGGGATGTAGCGGCACGCCGTGCCGTCTGCTAAAGAACGATTTTTTATTGGATTCTCCGAAGTACTATATAGTTTAAATAGATTTCCAAACAAAACGGCTCATATTGTGAATGCCACCGGTAATAACGCAGGTA
This sequence comes from Anaspis maculata, assembly GCA_949128115.1. Taxonomy (NCBI): domain Eukaryota; kingdom Metazoa; phylum Arthropoda; class Insecta; order Coleoptera; family Scraptiidae; genus Anaspis; species Anaspis maculata. The sequence goes on from OX421961.1 coordinate 34,209,817, forward strand.
CCTACCTATGTTAGGTACATAAACTAATGAAAACTACGGTTTTGTTATTCGTAAAAATTGCGATTCTGATTAATAGTTCCAAGTTTGAATACATATTAAAAAAAAGTTTCGATAGCTAATGGGGGGGGGTTCTAACCCCGAACCCTTCCCCCCTAGTTACGCCACTGCATCCACTACTGTCGTCGTGTCCGTTCCATTCTTCACACTTGAATCCCACTCGATATCAGTGTTAATTCTTGAAGGAATGGAGAAATTGAACTTTTTTCTTAGTAATTTCGACGCAACATGACTTTATTAAACCCGCAAGAGAACTCAATTTTTTTTCTGCTGATGGGCCGTCAAATTTGCGGCATCTTGACTCTATAGTTTGTAGGAGAGACGCGGCCTAAAGTTCATACCAGGCTGCAGGCGCAGGCGGTTTGGATCTAGCGGAAAAATACACTTTCCATGCCGAGTTTTATCGCACTACCAGAAATCGCAGAGTCATTAGATATGATTAGGTCTATTTTCCTCTAGAACCAAACCCCTCGGCCTAGATAGAATCCATTTGCCCTTCTCCTCTACTACAAAATCAGCATGCCAAAATTTTGGCGACACCGCAGACAAAAATCTTTTTTGGCTTTCTTTAGCGCTACAAAATCATGTCGCATGTCAAAATTACTAAGAAAACAGTTTAGGCTCTTCATTCTCGATGTATATGACAGTCATATACAGTGACGCCATTAAGAAAAACGCTGTTGTTAGAAACTACCCTTGCAAAAAACTACCATTGTTCTGAAAATGGTCCTGATCGTCTTGGGGGACCTCAAAATGAATATTATCTCTCCAAATCTAATTTTTTTTCTTCACGGTTATAATATTTTCCCTTCATATTGGTGGGGGACCGGGAAAGTGAAATGAAACAAAAAAACACGTTTCACCCTGTATGATATGTTTTAGCAGTTTGAGGAATGTGATTTTTTCTATACAAACTCAATTAAGTATAGACTTGTAACAGAACCGGGAAAAGTTTTTGTCTGGATTGATTCCATTAATATACAAAATAATGAACAAAAAACACGTTGAACATGGCGATAGCTTGCCATGAAACAATGTGAACAGAAGCCCAGTTGTGCAGAGCTAGCGGGGATGGTTAATCAACGTTATGTCCAACTTGGCAAGACTCGGATGCTTTCTTTTCACTAGTCTCCAATATGTTATTGGATTGCGGATTTTTGTCTCATCGAGGATCTTGAAAACTCTTCCGCCATGCTGAAATTCAAAAAGATAGTCTTCTACAATCGAGTTTTGTTACTGTGACATGTGACAATAAGTGCCTTTTGAATCCATGCAGGATGTAACGTATTCGCTGTTACGGAATATTCATTTAAAACAACATTTTTTCGAGTCATCACGAGATACGCAGGTTTCCTGCCTATGTGAAGATTTCGTCTCAATTTTGCCGCTTCAGAGATCTAGCATCATTCGGACTAAACTGTGTTTATAAGGGTGCAAATGAGGTCCAACACCGAGGTAATTTCTTCAACAGAAGTTTGGGCAGATTCTCGAGGAATGATTTGAGTGTGTCTTGATGATGACAAGTTTTGGCTGGTACTTTCAAGCGCGTTCCACTTTTATTCGGGACTTCATTCTCTAAATCACTCCTGTTGGATTCCTTGACAATATCGTTTATTTTAGTGTTAATTTCAATATGAGATTGGTCGAAATTAACAATGTTTCCCGTTCCTTGTGCAGCTATTACAGGTGATGTGGGTCAGGGAAGTAATCTTGCCCATTTTGACCATATTGGCAGGCATTGTCACTCACCAACTATACTCACTTTTCTCACTCGTGGAAGTAAAATTAAAAGTTTCTAAGAAGCACCTCTTCCCATCTGCAGTGTGTAGCATGGCAACAACTTGTTTTGTATTATTTAAAGGACGCAGTTGAATTGGTGAAATAAGCGTTGCGAAATCAATCCGTGTGGGTCTATTCCTTGACGGATTTTCACCATTTTGGTCTCTTTCGAAAGCTACAAGGATGTACTTTGGTTTGAGCCTATTGGCATTTCCAAAATCCAAAAATGAAAAATCCTTGTAGCTTTCGAAAGAGACCAAAATGGTAAAAATCCGTCAAGGAATAGACCCAGACAGATTGATTTCGCAACGCTTATTTTACCAATTCAACACTGTCCTTAAGGAATTTTTCCAAGCACAAATTGTCAAAATAGATTCGCTCCCAACATATTTTCGGTCAGAGACAAGAATTTCTCTATAGATTTATCGTCGTGTTTTAGCAAACGGCGGCTGGTCGAGCTACTTTCAGAAAGTCTTTGAAATAATTGAATTCTTCACAGTGAAACCAAACATTGCATGAAAAAAAGAACTTCCATAAGGTCTTGTCCATTTTTGCTGTTTGAAACGAATCCATTGTGTCCAAAAATGTTTGAAGACCAACAGTTCCACTTTTCGAGGAGTTCCATTTTTCGAGGCGGTGTTTTTGAAGCTGCCTGGTTTTTCTTGAGGTTTTGCTCTGCCATCAATTGTAGTTTTCGTCTCTGTAATAATAATTATGCAGTTAATAGCTCTGTTTTGGCAGCAGTTAGAAACGGTTTGCAAATGATCAGAAGCAAGCACACAGGTAAAAATTCGTCGAACCTCTCCAGCACAATAGAATGAATATCCATCTGGGCACCCATTTCTGACGGTTTTCGAACTGAATCCAACTGCTGCCAAAACAGACCTAATGATGATTCACCTACGATTTTCGATGAGGAAATTGTACTCACATGACAAAAGCGTCGGTTCCGTTGAATTTCGTTTTCTACTACCTGAACATGAAGCCGAAGTAGCCGTGACCATACTGGTACTACTAAAACTTGCTGAGCGGTGGTGGTGATTCATCGGGATCTAAAAGACAATAGGTACATTCTCATTCCATCAGCAGGGCTCAGCTCTTCAACTTCAACGTTCTGGACTTGTGTCATCATTGCTAATTCTTCTCTTGTTACAAGTTTTCCATTGCCAGAAGAACCATTTTTATTTAGGACAGTTGAAACTAGTCTGTTCTGTGCTGTCTGGTTGTATCCTGATGATGTCGATTGTTCTGGCTGGTTGCAGACGTTGAGTTCGGGTTTCAAGTCGTTCTCTTCTCTCCTCCCTATTAGCTGGAAAATTTTAAGCCAAAAATGCAGCAAAAATTAAAAACTGATCAGTAGGTCCCTCCAACTTTTCAGTTTGAGTCTGCCATATCCCATCCCAATTTGGTTTTTTATCGTTCAATGTTTGGTTTAGATATTTTTGAAGAAACACCAGTTTTGAGGTTTTCTCGTTGCCTATAGTCCAGGAATTTTAGCCGTTAAAATCGCAAATAGCGAACAAAAATGAAAGCGAGCCGGATTTTTGTATATAAGCTCAGTTAGGCATGTAGTTTAACATAGTAAAAGTCCTCAAGAATCCGGTGTGAGCTTTGGCCGTTGTGGCCTCGAGAAGAACTTGACGATCAGTTTTTCGCGTATATCTCGTGAACAATGGCACTTAGGAAGAAAGTGCCTGGGAAGAAATTGTTGAAAATTTTATTGTCTATAAGAAAGGTCCTTACACATTTCATCGTAAGTCCACTCCTTCTTCGTCAAAACACAAGAAAATTAAAATAACCCAGATGCTCGATGCTGAAGACTGTATGGACCTTGAGTTTTATGATGGCGGAGTGCCACCTCGTAGAGTTGTTGGTTGGTTCACTATTTCTTGATTGAAACTTGGAGCCATCAATACGAACTATGCCGGCGGCATATACAGGGTGAAATAAAAATAAAAAGTTGAACATTTGTACCTCAAGATTCAAAATAGGTTAAGACATGTAAATCGCCATAAATAATTCTGATTTCATGGTGATGAAGTCATCGTAAACTTGAATTAGATATCTAGAGCCGTTCTGGAAATATCTTTAAAACACTGAAGTTGTTACCGAAAAAAAAATTTTTTTCGTCTACTCATCAGAAAAAAAGTTGACTGTGTTTTTTCTAAAAGTAGTTGGCCTAGAGAGTGTTTTTCACTATTATTTAATTTTAAATGTTATTTATCATTGTTTCGATTCAAAACACCAAGTCTCGATTCAATATCTGAAGAATTACTGATATACGGAAAACTAGTTTTTTTTCGTAACGACTTCAGTCTTCTGAAGATATGTCAGAAACGGCTCAACATATTTGATCCAAATTTACGACGACTTCATGACCATGAAATAAGAAATCTTTTTGGCGATTTATATGTCTTCACCTACTTTGGTTCTTGAGGTACATTTGTTCAACTTTTTATTTTTATTCCACCCTGTATATGCCGGCATAGTTGGTATTTATGGCAAATAGTTTCAGTCAAAACAGAATAGATCTAACAACACCTCTACCAAGTGGCACCTCGCCATCATAAAACTCAAGGTCCATACAGTCTTCAGCATCGAGCATCTGGATTATTTTAATTTTCTTGTGTTTTGACAAAGAAGGAGTGAACTGACGATGGAATGTGTAAGGACCTTACTTATAGACAATAAAATTTTCAACAATTTTTTCCCAAACACTTTGTTCCTAAGTGCCATTGTTCACGAGATATACGCGAAAAACTGATCCTCAAGTTCTTCTCGAGGCTACAACGGCCGAAGCTCACACCGGATTCTTGAGGACTTTTACTATGTGTAACTACATGCTTAACTGAGCTTATATACAAAAATCCGGCTCGCTTTCATTTTTGTTCGCTATTTTTTCTAAAATTCCTGGACTACTAGTCGATTTCTCAATTTCAACTGCACTAAACCAAAACTATAAAAAATCCGTTCTAGACCGGCAGATGACGCAGTGGGGTGTTCCACGGGGTTTTGGGAAAAAATGAATTCAAATACTAGAGCCTTCGTAGAGCTCACATATTTTTTATTTTATTTTTTGCGTTCATTTAGGCCCCGAAATAAAATGAAGTAAATTTCGCGTGACGTCATGCAAATTGACACCCAGGTACGTTAACAGATGGCACTAGGTAGGCAGTGGAAGTCGTTGCTAGACCTCGTACGGCCTCGCTAACGCAGACGCGGTGAACTCGGGCGAGAGCGCATCGACAGTCAGCTGTTCCGAGAAAAAAACTGACGTGTTGACGTGTTTTGACTGTTTTGTGTTGAAATGTGGGCAGAGGTAAACAATATATGGGCGCAATAATAAAGCACTCGGATAATTCTAAACCTCCCTGGTGTTGTAGAAAGAAAGTGATTTAGCCAAACTCGAACCTTGGGATGTCCACAGAGAAATTCAAGAATGTTTCGGTTGCTTGTTGCCAATTCTGCATTTTGCATGTGCTTGACGTGGCGTGGAAGATTAAAGGTACATATATCTCATTTTAGCCTAACGATTGAGATAGGTAGTACAGACCATTTCCACTGAGGTCACGCAGCTCCGTCTTGAACAGCTGATTCGGGGCAACGTCAGTCTGATGTGCGTTATATGTCACAAGGCATGTGGGCTACGTCAGTCATGTGCGTCAGTCAGATTGGTAGTATATGTCAATCTGTCAGTCGGTGTGGGTGTGTGAATGGCCGAATTCATAAGACGGGAGCAGTTACCGCTACGCTCCTTCGGAACTGTTGGCGTCTTACGAACATATTGTTGGAAGTAGCGGTGACTGACGGTAACACATCGAGCGCGTCGTCAAGAATAGCCGAAATTATAATCTGGTCTTGGAGAATTTCACCCAGTGCTATAGCTCGATGGTCTTTATTTAACAAGCGATTCACATTACCTAAGAAAAAAACGTATAATCTCCAAAAATTCAAAACAGCACGCAAGGTAAACAGCACCGAACAACACTCTTGAACCCATAAAATGTCAGAATGGCACTTGGGAACATCAAAATTTAACGTTTTTCTCATTTTTCCACCTCCCACTCCTATCGCTCATCATGCTACCAAAATGTAGCGAACTTCCGAACCGCTACAAAACATGGCGTCCGCTCCGAGCGGAGCGGAAAAGTAGCACACCGTTCACGAGACAAATCGGTAACAGTTCCACAACTGTTGTGACTTATGAATGCGGCCAATGTCACTGGTGTCACAAAGTTTTGACAAACTGGCACGTATAGTTGTCATCATGTTGACATTGCCCTGATTCATCCGTTCGACACGTGCGTGTGACGTCATGTCGAAATGGTCTATTGTAGTTGTTATTCATTCAGAAAAACGAAGTAAAACGCCACTCACAGACGACAACAAACTCCATCATTAACGTTTGGCACCAAGAGGTCTTTTGTAATCGGTAGCCTGGGTCAAGTTTGAGTAGCCTGAAGTCTGCTGGTCTGCTGCTTGGTTCGAGTGTAGCGGCCGGTAGTTTTTCGTGTTGGTGTAGTCATTTTAAATTCAAATAAATGTCACAAATGTCATGTGATTTGATGTTTTGAATTACACGTTACACGTCAAACCTTGAAGACGCTCAAATGTCGGTAAAGTAGGTCACGTTTGGTTTGCGCGTGAGGTTCACCGAGTGACGTCATAGATTAATAAGAATTTTTTTTCTAGAAAATTAGAGGCGGCGAGATTAATGTGCCTGTTACATGGGAGGCCCAATTAGATCATAAACAATTGGAATACTCAATAAAAATGACTACTTTTTTTCCAATATAACACCCCATTGCCTACGGCCAATGATATAACACGATTGATAAAAGACAATCGCGGAAGCTGTTGTTGATGTTGAGTTTAGCGAAAAGCGCGCGAAGTAGAGGAAACGTCATTTTGACAGCCCCACTATCTGAATTTGACACCGATGACAGTTGAAACTCATTCACTCCATTGACTACATGTAATTGATGTACTCTATTGTAACAATTAGTTTTCACTTCACGAAAATAATTGTTCAAAAATAAATTTGAAATAAGTAAACACCTCAATATCAAATTGTAACGCTTATCGCAAGTCCGAGGTTTTGTGCGAACAGAAGAAGGTAGGAAGAAGAAGGGTATATTGATAACGGCAGCGGAACCGATAGCCACGCTCGGCGTTTTCCTCCAGCCAAAATTGGGAAATAGTACCCATCCAGTGGTTTTCTGGGATATAATTTGCGGAAGGAAATCAGAAAAAGGACCGAACCGGTGTTAGGTTGAGTTCCACGCCAAGTTTAGGCGGATATATTATGTCGCGAAGCTACGTTATCTTCAATACTTCAATTCAAAAACTTAAACATCGCACCTAGTTTCTTCTGGTAAGGTTTTCTATAATTTGAATGAACTGAAATGCAAACTTCGATATGCGATGAGCACCACGAATTATCCATTTTAATCGGGGGATTTCGTCCAAGATAATATCGGGTCTACTTTTCGAGTGATTGATAGTTTGTTTGAGGAATTTAAAACATTCAACTCGAATAGAACACAATGCACGAGTTGAATTCAGCAGATTATCGCCCAAATAGACTACTAGTAGAAATAGTAGGTCCAATGTATCATTGTATTGAACTGTCAATTTCAAAGCATGCCTTGTTGAAAAAAAATCAATTTTAAGAGAAGGGTAAAAATGTTTGTTTTTTCTTCTTTCTAATAACTGAATACACTTGTGAAGCTCACTACTAAATCAAGCTAATTCTGCTTGGCTAAATAATAATTACCTATCTTGCCATGAGTGGTAGTTCACAACACAGTAGTTTCACATGGGCGGTAGACTGGTAGAGCTAAAAACTAAATGTCACTAACAGCTGTGACAGCGCATGAAAGGAGAGTGCACAGTCGCGGATTAAGGAAGGGGCCTCGTTGCTGGAAACAATGCTGAAACGAAGTCTTATAGGTTGTAAAATTGTATACCCTTTAAACGCACCAGTACTAAAATTTCAGTCCAAACAAGTATAAATACAGTCGTTTCAATAACATATTATTCGTGGGCCCAAAAATATTTCAATCCGGTACTATTACCTAGTGTGCATTAATCACCTCCTAGTGTGCATTAGTCGATAGCTTAAACCGAGTCACGTGGGTCTCATTCGGTTGTTCTGATTGGTTGAATTGGGTATGTGGGCGATAATCTATGGAAAAAATACAAATTTTCCAACTTTTTATCCCGTGAACAGATTTTGGTGGATCGGGAAAGTAAAAAAAATCATATCTTCATTGTTGAACATCTGATCTGAAAAATTCAAAAACCGTTTCGAGACTAGACATCAGGCTTCATGAATGATTCATTAGAATTCTGAAAAATTTTTTTTTACAGAAACGGGGATCGGTGGAACTCAGAACAATTTTGTTATGTTTTACATTCCACCCTGTGAAAAAAGTAATTGAAATTAAAAACAAAATCTCATCAATGGGATGGATTGCTGAAAGAATGGATCTGAAAAACTGTGAAAACAAATTCAAAATCGGTTGTGTCAATCCAAAGTTACGTCATTTTGAAAAAGGGCAAAATTCTCGATACCGTCATTTCAGTTGTTGAGCAGTTTAGTTGAGCAACTGAATAAAACTGGACATTTCCGAACCCTAGGCGTAGTTCCACTTTACAATTTACATTACATAGCCTTGATTGCAGCTACCCATGTCTTCAACCTGACGACTGTTGTAACAACAGATTAACTATCTAGTGTGTAGACTCCTATTGGCGAAAATCTTTTCCGCGTGGTGGCACTGTACGCAATAAAACATGGTGGCCCAAGAGGCCTTGACAAATAGGTAGTAAACGCAGTGCGCATTCACATCACAACAGCTGTCAACAGTGATAGCTGTCAGTGAAAGCGTAATAGTGGGCCAAGAACTGGGGGTTTGTTGGGAATGGAATTTCGTTGCAGTATCTCTAACTTATTTTTGTTTTAGAAAATGCCAATAATACAGATTCATTTGCCCAATATTTATGGTCATGTTGATGACCAAATCAGCCCCCTCTCGACAAAGTGCGAAGGCGAAGAAGTGATTGAGGCAGGTCATTTAATCATGTGTGGGGTGACTGGGGCTCACTGCGACTGAGACTCTTGTGCCTTGTTATGTCTCATAAATGGATAATTGAAAACCATTTGGAGATCAGGTTCTGTGGACCAGTTGTTAGAACAGTGTTGTGAACTCGTGAAGCCATCTCCGATGAGCCAGAGAGAGCAGCCGGAGAGCCTGGAGATCAACGCCAGCGGTATTGAGAGAAGATACCTGGCCTGCAAATCAGAATCCGTCACTCGCTTCATCAGTTCAGATTTAGAAACTTAATCGATATGAAAATATTTTCCATTGTAGAAACACTAACATCAGCCGATGAGCTATGATTGAACTTATGGTTGAAGAATGCCCAATTATTATTGATAAACTATGATTTTTATTATTCTGGACAGCGGTAAATGCTTATTAGCTACTGAAATTTTACTTTACAGTCAATGTATGAGTCGTACGATTACTCCAAAAGAATGTTCATTTTTCTGGCCTAAACGATAATTGTTGGCTTATTTTTGTGATGCGTCCTGTTGTATCTATGCCTTGTCTTGTGGGGGCTTAGTATTTCCACCTTGTGAGCAAGGGGCTCACACAACTCAACACCTGTAACGTAAATAAACATTCAGAGATTGCATTTTTCGGCCACCATTTCACCAACTTACGTATCGGCTTTTGCTGCTGCATTGTGCATTGTGTCCATCGGCGTATACTAACGCAGTAATTCAAGTCAAACTACAACACTCACTCGCTCACATTCACGACGATGTGGAAAACAAGGAAGACAAAAAAATTTAATTATTTTTCAACTGTCAAAACTGTCAATATTCTTATGATTTGGAGTAGGTACTGTCAACTGTCGAGTGCTACTGCGCTACTGCGCTGGGTACCTATTTGTCAAGGCCCCTTGAGCCACCATGTTTGACTGCGTTCAGCGCCTTCTGGTGGCCGCTGATTTTCGCCAATAGTATGAAAATATATCATGACAACCAGGCGTTAGTATGTATTTTACGTTTACTGATTCACTAGGGAGAAAGTGCGCTACTGAGTCTCACGTCCGTAAGGGCATATTCTTTTGTTTTTTTTTGCACGCTTTTCTTATTATCATGAGCAATTCTGTCATTTCCACGTTCTGCAGCGATATCCGATATATAATTGGCATCTCGCGTGCCATGCCATTTAGCATTCATACGACATCATTGCAAAATCTGTGCATTATTGCGCATTGGTGTGCAGTTGTGCAATTTCATACAGTTGACTGAACAGCCCAAAGACGCGCAACCGATGAAATTTCTCGAACCAACATTCGTTCTGGCAAGATATTTGCAAGTTGCTGACACTACTGGCAAACTGACACGAGAACAGAGCTTCCAGAACTCCACCATTTATTTTAGAAAAACTTCCCATTGCAAATCTGGAATCAAAACTTCGACGCATCTTAGAAGTAAAGTTAATTTGATTCACTAGCATTACTATGTAGAGCTCAATGAGATCAAAAAAGCGATTATTTTAATTTATTAAAAGATTCTTTTGCTAAAACTACAGTTAACACAGTAGGTAGATTTCCTGTATTTTATAGTTGGACAAGACAACAATTTTTACAAGCAAATTCAAACTACATATTCAAGTTTACTCTTGCCCTGTCTCAAGAGCAAAGGTAGATACGTCTCATTCCCATTCTCTGTTCTGCAGTATTGACAGTCTGTCCCATACACCTATACATACCTTCACGATATGAATAGGAGGATCGTGGGAGGGATTTGGTTCAATGATTAAACGGAACCGTTTTGTGAAAGGATGCGGTCCTATTAGACGCCACTGCTACATTTGAAATTAACCGAAGGGGTTGTATGCGAATACGATATCAATCAATTGAAGGGACCCTCCTCAATTGCATTGAAGCGGCACTTACAATGTGGCTAACCACTGTAACAAGTCCGATTACACAAATTAAAACTAACTCACCCCTCTTATTCAATGATAAATGATGGGTTTTAGTGCCGCCATCGCTCATACTATTAAACGCTCAGCCGCTTGAATATCATTAGAGGTTGGAGTGCAATGAATTTTTTATGTGATTGTTAATGCCCATGGCGCCTCGGAGTGCATTAATCGGGATGCAAAATTCCAAACGCAGCAAAATTACAAGACGTTTGCTACATTAACGTGAGTAGGTACTACCTGTTGCATAGGGTGCCTGCCCTAATTTCAGGGCTTGGTTATTGGTACGAAAAATACTCAACGAGTATGTACCTATACGGAGTAGGTATGGTATATCCTATACACTTTCTGTTTTCAGTAGAATAACTTTTAAAAACAAAAATTAAGTGAGAAGCTGGAGGGCTGGGAGAATACGACCGATGGCTGCTGATAGTTTCGCTCCAAAACTTTGCAGGCGCCATCAGCCGTAGCCGTAGCCCCCCACCTTGTCACTTTATTTTTGCTCCAAAAAGTCATTCTACTAAAAATAGAAATTGTATGAATATATGTACCGAATACTTACCGAGTACCTATACGATGTTCATTATTCGTATAACGACAACGTTTCAAGTCAATACGTCAGTAACCTTACATAGGGCTCGACATTTTGTTGACGGCGCAAAGTTAGGACAACCTATTTTTTTTTATTTGAAATTCGACTTTCTTACGACCCCTCAACCCCTTCCAATTCTGGAACCACTCGTTGGATTAAGGTGAATTTTGCTCATGACTAGACAACCATTCAAAACAGAATCCGTTTGCATATATTGTTCATGAAAAAACAATAATATACATAAATGGAGCTTTGAAGTATATATCCGTTATTAAGCGCTTGCGAGGCATATTTTTGTGGTCAAGTGATCTTAATTTTTTATGGTCCCTATCCTTAAAATAACTAGGTTAATGTCGGGACACCTTTGTATAGTCGATTGATGAATAGTGTCGTGAAGATAGTCAAAAAGCCCCCAATTCTTATAAAAATCAATTCATCAATGATCTCTACTACACGTACTCAAAATCCCCGAAAACCCCAGTTGAGGAATTTCTCTTCAGCGCTGTCATGATTCCTGGAAGCAGTCCGGAAATTGTATCGTCGTATTTGTAAAATTAGAGCTACAAGTATACTGTTCGCTCAGAGCTGTTGGTATATACTGCAGGGCATGACCAGACCGTCGTTTGAACCAGCGAATTTCAATTCTCGCAAAAAAAAAGAGACTTGAATACGTGTAGCACTGTGCGAGTTCGTAGTAGAGACTGCAAGGAGTACTTTGATCAGAACAGTCAAGGATCATGACCCCGTAAAAGGCTCTACTCCAGTAAAGTGGGAGAGCAAGATGCCGGGCCAAATTAATCTGAACATCACTTGGACTTACAGTGAGAACAATTGCACAACAATTTTTTGCCGCTGCCAACTACATTTCACTTATAACAGGCTGTAACAGGCGCAGCCTTCTTACCGCTCTTGATAAAAATTAAATCTTGAAATATTGTTAGAGGACAATCCAACCTAGTAATGTTACCACTGATATCGATTGGACATATTGGAAAAACTGCTGTTGAACTGGGCAATGAAGATTGTTCACTTTTTGTCTGGCATTCCCTCAAAAATTAGACTGTGGCAATTTTGACCTTACTAATGGAATGGGCTGGTGTGAAAATGTAGGAAACAACATCACACGCCCCAGTTCTTTATGTTCTTCTAGGTGAAAAAAAAAAGAAATCATTTTTGCATTGGCCAAAGACTTCATTCATTTCAACAGTGAAGAACTGAAGAATGATAGCGAGATAACAACTGATGCTGTTAGGTTTTATGATAGAGTCATATCATAAGTTTCCTCTTTATTAAATACAACGATATTGATATTGAATAGTATATTGAATACCGGGTGGAAAGCATCGTATGAATGGAAGAAGTCTCATTACAGCCAAGAGATTAAATGAATCACCGAGGCGCGCCGAGGTGATATAGAATCCCGTAGGCTGTAATGACGCTTTACTCCGTGGTATCTATAGGACTTTATTCACAATGATCCAGTTTGAATGCAAATAATTGGCTTTATTCAAAGTTTTTTGCGTCAAACGTTTTTATCAGGTAGGCATAGGCAACCTTTTCAAACGCATCCATCAACACTCCGCGCTCCGCGGCAGCTGTTCAGATCAGATCATCTCTCTTCATACGTCACTTTCGACTTTCGGCCCGTGGTAAAGTATGTTTCCAGTATTGAATAATTGAAAAATTCTTATCTTGAATATACCAAAGTATATTTATGAACGCAGTAACAACAAAAGACAAGTACCTGCTCAAAGTAACGTGCCTGAAACGTGGAATTGTGAACTTACGTATGATAAGAAGTACTGTTTGAGAAGATCTTTGAGTTTGATTCTTTGGTATTTGGAAACACCCTGTAGGTACAATAGATGATTTAGCCACTACCGAAACATATGAGCATGGATAAATTATGCATAAAATACAATATTGAAGTGAGGAAAAATTGGAAAACAGTAGGTGAATAATACATAATTACCGTGAGCAATGAGTGTTACCGGTGTGTCTCATTGAGTTGAGTGTACGAGTACCTATTTATTTATTAAATGATGATGACGGTCGATCATCATAATGATACGCCTATTTTAATATGCATGCCATTAACTGGACATAAAATATTACTGTGTGATGTACACCCTCCAACTCTTATAAGGAAATTGGTAGATATTACTGGTCTAGAAATAGCAACTCATACCCATGCAATCAAAACATTAAACCATTTTGTTGTTATGAAATTGGGATCAACATTTTATAAACTTCAAAGCAACTGACTGCGTAAGCTGCGAATGGGTTGCTAGTTCCACTGTAATAGTGGGGTTGGTAGCCATTCCCATACGGCATTTAATGATACAGAAAATTCCTTCTGCATGAGTGTTCTACAAGGCCCAACAAACGATATTAGAAGGAGAAGCATAAAAGCTTCCCCTTAAGGGGGCTGCAGGGGGCCCTGTCAAGTTGACGGTCCAAGAACTCCTACCAAACCATCTTTCAATTTCGTTGTATCACTCAAATGGGGATGATGTGACTCCACTGTGAATCTCGATGGCATTGGTCGCTATGTCTCTTTCATCCTTCATGCTTGAAAAAATAATTTCTTCGGGAGGTCAGAGAAATCACTTTTTATTTTTTTTATACATACAAGAGGATGCGAAGTTGGCATGTTTTGTGTCTTAACCTGTTATTTGGCATTCCCGAAATCCCATTATGAAGTCAATTTTTCAAATGTTCAATTTTGGGTTGATTGGTAGGCTAAGAAGTAGGTATTTTTCAACATCCAGTCCACACGTACTTTTTTCAGTGTCCAACTGGAGGTTATTCAAATCATCATCAGGGGTGGATATACTGAACTATTTTCTAAACATTATGTCAAGAAAACCAATTCTAAACCGCGCATAGAGAGTACACAAATTGTTTTTCTTTCAGTCGATCGAATTGCCGTGCCCACTACGCCTGTCAGGGGAAACGCTGAGCATCGCCAGACTAAAACTGGTATGAAAACAGCATTAACGAATTCAAAACTGCCTGAAACACTCATTATGTGGTTCGGCATTCAATTCTGAGTCAGCACTCAGAGCTTTAGTCAGTTTTCAATTTGTTTAGGCTGTTTTCATACTAGTTTAGTCTGGCGATGCTCAGCGTTCTCCCTGACGGGCGTAGTAGGCACGGCAATTTGACCGACCGGAAGAAAAACAATTTGTGTACTCTCTATGCGCGGTTTAGAACTGCTTCTCTCGACATAATGTTTAGGAAATAGTTAAGTATATCCACCCCTGATGATGATTTGAATAACCTCCAGTTGGACACTGAAAAAGGACGTGTGGACTGGATGTTGAAAAATACCTACTTCTTAGCCTACCAATCAACTCAAAATTGAGAATTTGAAAAATTGACTTCATAATAGGATTTTGGGAATGCCAAATAACAGGTAAAGACACAAAACATGCCATCTTCGCATCCTCTTGTATCTATAAAAAAATAAAAAGTGATTTCTCTGACCTCCCGAAGATATTATTTTTTCAAGCATGAAGGATGAAAGAGACATGGGACCACTGACGTATAATACTAGACGGATCATTCCTATCCCCATTACACAGTGTGTTGACGCGCGAGAACCGCTAGGACCAAGGGAAAGTGGGGGGGCGCGGGAGTTTGTTATCAGGACGACACATAGACGTGCTTGCAGCGTTTTCTTCATGTTAAGGGAGCAAAACAAATGAAGGTCGAAAATAACGTCAATGTATGCTCCCGGTATGCCGAAGCTTTGCACACCTGGCACTGTTACACCATTATGACCTCGCGAAATAAGCAAAATATCGAATGAAACGACAAATAATAATGAGTAACAAAGAAATGGGCTGGCTATGGTGTGACGTGTGACAGCATGCAACGCGATCAGCTGACCGTAGCGCGCGACTCACATCAAGGTGCTACAATACGAGGTGTGATCACTTGGAATTTAATCCCTACTCTCTACCTCTACTCCTACTTTACTTCTTAATTTTCAATCAGACATGGAAAATCTTCCCAAGAAATAGTACAGAGATGAATATCTTGACGATTTGGAGTAAAAATCCACACATTGGCCCTGCATTCATTAAGCGGGCTCACCTCAGTTGATATACTTGCATATTGTTATTTTCCTGACGTCGGCCATACTGGATTTAGGTCTTGGCCGCATGCACGGATGTAAACAACTCGGTCTAGTATTATACGTCAGTGCATGGGACCAATGCCATCGAGATTCACAATGGAGTCACATCATCCCCATTTGAGTGATACAACGAAATTGAAAGATGGTTTGGTAAGAGTTCTTCGGCCGTCAACTTGACAGGCCCCCCTAAGGGGAAGCTTTTGTGCTTCCCCTTCTAATATCGTTCGATAGACCTTGTGGAACACTCATGCAAAAGGAATTTTCTGTATCATCAAATGCCGTATAGTACCGTTTTTTAATGTGTACCGACCCCACTATAAGATTTGGACGATTTGGCTAGGCACAATCATAGCGACATCCCGCATTTATCACATTTTTTGCCCAAACTCTTGTTCTGCTTTCCATGTTTGTTGCTCTCGATCTGGGAGAACTATGCTTTTCTTTGGTGATTCAACAACTCATTTTCTTACTTCGTGTTGATCCGCTTGCACCTTCTGGAAAATTAATTGTTGCAGTTTCCAATTGAGAAAGTTTAGGGAGAGGGTTGTGACATCGCCACCTGTTTGATGTTTCACAACTCCAATTTCAAGAGCCTCACCCCTCATCACATGAGTTGCAAGTTTAAGGGCATCAGGTGAAGTAACTGGAATTTTTAGAATCCAGAAAACAGCTGATGGGGTTTTGACAGGATCCGGCTCAACAGATTGCCGGCTCCTATTTAAGAGACTGCGTATATTGCCTTTACCCGGTTTGTATATTTATCCAATGTTAACATATGTCTGTAGTATAATGACAAATCGTTTGAGAATTCAGACTCCCACAACAATGAATTCAGACAAATGAAAATCTAAGTGTTCCATAGCACCGTTTTCAATAATAGAGGAATCAGAGAACAGTAAGTACCTTTGTCTTTTGAACGAGTTGCTAGAACAGCTCGGTTCGGTTCTAGCAACTCGTATGTTATTTCGCAGACATATTTCTCTAAAGCGGACAATAATAACTGATAGGTAATAATAAAATTAAAAAGTTCTTAGACCAATTGGAGATCAACAAACAGAGAAAAAAAGAAGAAAACCAAAATAGAATTCTTCTTATGCAGCTTCAGTAAAATTTTGATTAAATATGTCCAAAGTTTCGTCGCCTGAACAAAAATCATTATACCGTATGATCAAAAACTTTCCTCCTCTAGGCAGGCTGTGGCCGGGCCAAAATCAGCTCGTTTGATCATACGGTACTACAACCTCACACAAGAAGTAATAATTATTGGTTGGTGAATTTAGATGATGGAATGTGTTGGAGATGTGCTCAACAATGACGAGTCAACTAAATCTTGTTTCAAAAGTTTTTGTAAATAGAAAATAAAATGACTGACGTTTCTTCTAGATAGAAGAGAGTTTTCGTTTACGTTATTCAGTAGGTAACTCTGATCACAATGTCTAAATTACCATAACTAATATTAATAAATAATAATAACCATAAATTTAGAAAATGTTTTGTGGACGTTTTCAATCAACTTGAAATAAACTCTGCTATGCAAAAACCAAATTTCACAGCAGTGTTCTACCTTGGACTGAACAAGTGCGTGAAAGTCGTGAAATAATATTCTGATAACTGAAATAATAATAAATTCCTTTGTATTTTCAAAAATAAAGCTTGGGATTTTTAATGATGGAGTTTAAGTGGTAAAATAAGGCGTTGCGGGATCAATCGCTGTGGGTTTTTTTTTGACAGCTCAGCATTCAGGTCTCTTTAGAAAGCTATAATACCCTGAACACACTAGAAAGCTTAATGATCATTTAGCACCCCTTTCTGTCACCAAGACAGCAAGGGAAGTTAAATGACGATCCTTCGTTAAATAATTATCATTAAGCTTTCTAGCGTGTCCAGGGTATTAGGATAGTGAAAATACAAATTTGAGAAAATATATTTTTAGTTTTTGAAAATGCCAATAAGCTCAAACCAGAGTACATCCTCGTAGCTTTCGAAAGAGACTTGAATCGTAAACTGTAAGGAATGAGCCCTTATAGGCCAGTCAAATAAGGAAAGCTGGAGGGAAAAAACTGTTGGAGTTTTGGAAATTTGACAGTAATGTCCGGTAAGGTGTACTGTTGAACATACTAAAAGTCCCCAACTCTACCTATTGAGCTCGAGCCGCCATCTTGGAAAAATGGTCCTTCGATCCAGTTTTCTGTTTATATTCCGCTAATCATCAGAGATATTCAATTCAGTTTAAGAAAAAAATCAAGGCTTTAAAAATGTCTACAAAAATTGTTTCATACCGATTTTTTTCTCGAATCGGTTGGAATTAATTAAATTAAATTAACAAAAAAAAAAAACAAAAAATTAGCGATTTTTGCCTATGGCTAGAGATATTGTTTTCAAAATTTGTGAAGATGTTGGCAGTCTACATCAAAGCTAAACTTGACAGTTGAGATAAAAAAAAAATTGCAAAAATATTTTTTTATTTTTTTTTTAAATTAAGCAAAAATTTGGTTTTCGAGTTTCACATTTCCAACAGGGCGGAGTAAAGGTTTCAATCGAACATCAATCAGTTTTGATATTTACATATTGTAAGACAAGATTTCATAAGTATTGTGCCTTCACGAGCTTCTGGAATGCTCGATATGAATTAAACTGAAAGAATAATAGCCAAGTCCAAAAAGTGTTGTCGATTGGTTCTAAAGGAAACATTTCGAAACAAAAGACATCAGCAAAGGATATACAGGAGGTCCAAAGGTTATTCAACTGTATATGAGCCCCATATTGATGTGCCTTATCCAAAATAGTACAAAAGAATTAATCAAAATGTGAAAATCCACCCTGTATAACAAAAAGTAACGATACAAAATGGAAGTAGTAGATCATACCTGGTGCCAAAAATACAGCTTTTACATTGCTGAAAAAAAAAATTATTTGATTTATTTGAAAGTTATTAGTCCTCAAACTTGACTTCACAAATTTCAGCTAGTCAAATAGGGAAAAGTAGAGAGAAGTAACGGTCGGAGTTTCAGAAATTTGACAGGAATGTTCGCTAAGGTATACTTATAAACATACTAAAAGTCCCCGCCTCTACTTATTGCGCTTGAGCCGCCATCTTGGAAAAATCGTCCTTCGATCAAGTTTATTACCCTTTTTCCAAGATGGCGGCTTGAGCACAACAGGTAGAGACGGGGACTTTTAGTATGTAATTTAGTATATCTTAGCGAACATCCCTGTCAAATTTCTGAAACTCCGCCAGTTACTTCTCTCTACTTTTCCCTATTTGACTGGCTGAAATTTGTGAAGTCAAGTTTGAGGACTAATAACTTTCAAATTGATCAATCAACTTTGTTCTTTTTTCCAGAAATGTAAAGGCTGTATTCTTGGCACCAGGTATGATCTACTACTTCCATTTTGTATTGTTACTTTTTGTTATACAGGGTGGATTTTAACATTTTGATTGATTCTTTTGTATTATTTTGGACAAGGCACATCAATATGGGGCTGATATACAGTTGAATAACCTTTGGACCTCCTGTGTATCCTTTGCTGATGTCTTTTGTTTTGAAATGTTACCTTCAGAACCAATCGACAACACTTTTTGGACTTAGCTATTATTCTTTCAGTTCAATTCATATCGAGCATTCCAGAAGCTCGTGAAGGCACAATACTGATGAAATCTTGTCTTGCAATATGTAAATATCAAAACTGATTGATGTTCGATTGAAACCTTTACTCCGCCGTGTTGGAAATGTCAAACTCAAAAACCAAATTTTTGCTTAATTAAAAAAAGTAAAAAAATATTTTTGCCATTTTTTTTTCTATCTCAACTGCCACGTTCAGCTTTGATGTGGACTGCCAACATCTTCACAAATTTTGAAGACAATATCTCTAGCCATAGGCAAAAAATCGCTCATTTTTTGATTTTTTTTTGTTAATTTAATTTAATTACTTTCAACAGATACGAGAAAAAATCGGTATAAAACAATTTTTGTAGACAATTTTATAGCCTTGATTTTTTATTAAACTTAATTGAATATCTCTGATGATTAGCGGAATATGAGCAGAAAACTGGATCGAAGGACCATTTTTCCAAGATGGCGGCTCGAGCTATCAATAGGTAGAGTTGGGGACTTTTAGTATGTTCAACAGTACACCTTATCGGACATTACTGTCAAATTTCCAAAACTCCAACAGTTTTTTCACTCAAACGGAAAAATTTGTTCTAATTTGACTGGCCTATTAGCGATTGATTCCGCAACGCTTTATCCCACTAATTTAACTCCATCCTTAATGCAGTATTTCTGGTATGAATATAATATGTGAAAATATGTGGCCTAATACTCTATTGCCCCAAGCCCTTCTCCGTTTCTTTGCTTTTTTTCTTACAAGAAAGAAGGAGTACAAAGACATTTAGAGAGAAGTTAAAAAGAAATGATCTGTTCAGTGAAAAGGATGCCTTGTAATATGTTCCTGTAGACATGGGTATATCGTTGAATTTTTGATATAATAATTAGCCTGACGCGGAGCAATACCGCATGGGAAAGAAGTGGCCACAGATGAATTAATAAGTCCAGACGCCACTTTCCCCCTTGAAATATTCACGCCAAATAGGTACACTGGAAGTTCCTCAAATGGGGCCGGCATAATAAATTAAAATACGCATCACATACAGGGCGAGAGAGGACCTCCAAGTTTTATCATTGTAGTGGTGTTCCTAAGTCCCTTCTTGTGTTCGCTCAAGTCGAAAATGGCCATCACAGCCTCCGGTCATTCAAGACACCCTCTGTCGCTTCAGATAACCCACCCCTCGGCCCCTTCACGCCGGCCTTTCTCCACTTTTTTTCCTACTTCCCAACAATTATATCCGCAGTGTGCTTTAGGACTCCTCAGTCCTCTGCATTAATTTAATCTCTTTTTTAGTTCCTTTTCTGGAATAATACAGCCGCCACATCGGATGGAACAAATGCAATATCTAGACCATGCATGTTTTATTTAATCAAGCTGGATCGGTGGCGGTGCCTGTGGTCGACGAGTAATTAAATTCTGGGGCTGAGCTCTGTGAAAAAGCGACGCGAGCTTTCTTCGTCGTATAAGGTAAAACTTTTCAGCAATTAAGTTTTCAGTCTGCGTGCCGGATGGGAAACTCTAAGTTCGGTATCAGTGTACTTAAGTTAACGAATTGTTTTGAAGGCCTTTCTATTAAACTTTTTGCGGATGTCGGCAAAGAAAAAAGCAAACAACTCGGTTGATGGTGCTTAAACTGCAAAGTGTGCTTAGGGGGCGCTAGAGTTGCGCTAGACACAATGTAGTAAAAATTTATGACGCCGGATCAAGATGTAGAACTTTTAAATGGGCGTCGACGTGCGATAATTCCCATACCAATAAAACAGACATTGAAACGGGGTTCAGATTTTTTCTGAACTTCCAGTTCTCTCGCAACTCGGGATATAATAAGGTAATCCCTATTATTATTAAGAATGATGCAATTGCTGTGTTTCATTTATACGTACGCAATCTGAAGAAAAATGCTGTGCACCGCAATGATCTCCTGTCGGATATTTATTTATCTACAAGCGTGAAATAATACCCGTTACTTTTACCACGACATCATGGGCGTGTTACGTCGTATTTTTAAACAATTCTGACATTCACCAAACATTTCAAAGACCATTGTGGATAAAATCTTGTAAGATACACGCGTTAAAAGTGTCTTATTTTGTTCGCGCGGTTGCTCCACTCGCTAACGCTCGTTTCGCAAACGTCCCTGCTCACAAAATAATGTCTGTCACTTTTAACTCTTGCATCGTAAATAGCTATTACGTATACCTACTTATGTATTAATTTTTTGTCACTGGGGCATGCATACGCGCAAAATTTCTGTAGAAATACCCCAGTCAAGCTTCTGTCCGCTTTACCCGAGGCTTCCTCGAGCGGGCAATTGGCGTCCCAGAGGTCCTCAGATATTCTTCATTTTAATTTTTCAAATTACTTGGATCTCAAGTACCTACTCAGAGCGAAGTGAATTGAACATGTCATCACTTTCTCAAATAGGTATAGACAATACAAATAGAGAAGACCATATGTTATCACCACCGTCGTCACGGATATTGGGGCATCAAAAATCAGCCAACCTTTTTTTTGAATGATGGACTCGCCTGGTTCCTACGCAACCGTAAAAATCCGTGACAACATGTGGTCTTTTCTATATAATATAACTATACAACTTGCGTTTCAGCAGAAACAATATCGTTATCAAAAATAAATGTTGAAAAACACTATTTTCTTGTAATTATCAACAAACAATGACAACACACTCAATCAGGGATGCCGTGGAAGGTGAGCCTCGGTGAGGGGTTGCCCACTCACAAACCCCCTTTTTGTCAGCGAACTACTTTTCCTGAACGATCCAATTGAGTGTGGAAGTGAAAATATGATATATCTTTTTTTGAGTTCTAGTCAAGAAAATCAGTGCTTTTGAGGAGTGAGTAACAACCTTTCTTTACTGTCACCAATAAAACCTTGAACTGATTACAAACTTTTACCTCCGGTTGCAAGAAAGTCAAATTTGCTTTGGAGCAAACTAGCTGCGGTACCAAACTCGGTATCAAATGGTAGACCATTTGAAGGAGTAAACTGCAGCTGTAGAGTCAGTGACGGATTAAAAGGCAGTGGCGCCCTAGGCTGATTCAATTCGGCGCTTCCCCCCCTTCACTTTCGGAACTACAACAATTAATAAAAAAAATTCACCTTGATTTTTTCTTCAATTTTTAAAGATTGAATAAAAAAATGTATGAGCTGTTTAAAAAAACAAAACTAATACAATCATAGAATATAGCACACTGTAAGTAGGTACCTATGTAAAGTAATGAACACTAGTGACCACTAGTGACTGAATAGACCCTCTTTAAGCCTGTGGGCAGGTGATTTTCATTTTTATATGTTGGTAGAGAGGTCTGTCTCCATGAAAAAAGTCATTGAATGCTAGTTCAAAGATGGTGAGTGACATTCATTTGCTTTGTCGCTTGAGCTATAAACAAAAATACAACCTTTTTCCCGGTGTCTTGCGCCGGCGCCGTGGGGCAAGGACCTTCCATCTTTTCAACGGTTCACTTTCGAGTAGGTAGGTACAGTTGCGGCCTCATAAAAGTTTACATCGATGACAATCGTGTGGCCATGCTCATTCAAAATCACGTCAAAATTGAATTAGCATGACCACTCGATCGCCATCGGTGTAAACTTTTATGAGGCCGCAACTTTACAGTTAGTTACCAGTTTTTCGTAAGCAAAGGTGCGTAGGTATTCACCCTATAATGAGATTTTTTTTAATTCATAATACATTAGTTGCCAGCATTTCGATTTATTTTTTCCATGGGATTTCTTCACTTGGGAGTGGATGCCAGAGAGTACCTTCCCAACTTTTCTAGCTGTCCTAAAATTATTGCAACAATATGGAACATAAAACCACAACATTTTTCGTGAATTCATGCTTTTTTTAAAATTTCGACTCGGTCGGCGCCCCCTTTCATCGAGACGCCCTAGGCTGCAGCCTACTTAGCCTATTGGTTACTCCGTCACTGTGTAGAGTAAACAGTGGCGTAAACTATTGTGTCTAGCGTGTTGACTGACAAGTGTCAAACAAAAAATTGAAATGTGGAAATGGAAAGCTGAGCTGAGATTGTGCATGAGAAAAGATGCACGGAAGAATATGCCCTCTGCTACGCCTAATTCAAAGCGAGTATATGTTTTGTTACGTCTTTTTCTGCTTCTGTTTGTTTTTGAATACTTGGACCGATTGGCCCAGTCCGGTACTGCCCTGCCGTTCATTTTCTAGTAGTTTTGGGGAATTTCGTTATCCTGTAGTGGCCGTTTCGGTAAACGAGTACCGCGTGCCTCTCCAATTGGCTGTAGATAAGAACTAGCCCAGCGCGTGCGGTGGGCAGATTCTGATAAAACGAAGCGTCGTAGTTAATTATTTCTATTCAATTTTAAACTCGCATCGAAGCTATCGTCAGTGTGTGCTGTACATCCACGTTTTTTCCTTTCGATTGGTCTTCGAAATTGTGTTACTTCGAAGCCAGAAACCGTCTGTTTTGCAGGTTTATTTGGAAAACGTGGGATCATCAGGGTAATGGACCCGAAGGAGGCACTGTTTCGCCGTCTGAAGAAGTACAAGCACACCTGGCGCATCAAACGAAACCGTCTTTCACCTGGAGGTAAAGTAAAGACTGATTTGGTTCCTCTTTTTGTCATATTTTCGAGTTGAAGTCGATACTGAGTTGAGTGAATTGTTGTAGGTTTCTTTCTCTTACCCACCACTCAGTTTTTCTGCTACATAACGAGTTTTCTACGATCAAGTTCCCGACGTCTCTATTTTTCTGTCACCCCGTTTCAAAGTCTGGAGATTTTGTCAGCACGCCGTCAACGTCACCGACATTGACACCGTCGCATTTACGCAACGGGGAATTTCCCGAGCCCGCCTTTTGGTTCGAGTGCAAGATTTTCCAAACCGGCCGGCGAGTCCTGTCGCCCTAGCGTGGATCCCATCTCCACACGACACCGAGTCTAGCCATCGCCGCAATCTGCAAGTCGCAGCGTACGACAACTTGTCGATCGCGGCCGTCAGGAAGCCGTCACCGTGTTTACAGCTTTGCGTTTTGGTCAAATAAGCGGCGAACTTTCGCCTGTTGTGCTGTTTTATTTTTTCTCTATTACTTGTGTTACACTAAAATGCGTAAACGATAATCATTTTTCACGTTGATATTTGGCTGAACACTACTCGAGTACCGTTCTAGAAAAAGACAGAAGAAAAATAGATTGACAGTTTTCAGGAGACAATAAAGAGTAAAATTTAAGATTTAGTCTGCTCGCTAGATTTGTAGATTAGAGGTGGTCGTTTGGTCTCGGAGGATCCTTTCTGCACTGCGACCTATGAGATCTTTTGTGCGTGACCACAAAAGATCTGCTCGCTAGGTCACTTTTTTCTGTCGAACGAGGAGACGGAAAACAATAACTGTCCCGTCGAAAACGCCACGTTTTTGCACAATGGCAGCCACGCTGCCACCTACTTGAACGACTTCTTCTCGATCACAACCGCTTTTGTCCAGACCGGTTGAGCGTCTCTTTGTTTTCGCTCTTCAAGAAAAATATCATGTTTATTGGGTCCTGCTGCCGCTGCACCAGTAATTGGTGCTGCTACAGCGTTCGGTGGAAAAATATGGCTTTTGCCCAAAGCAGGGTGCAAAAAAATCATGATTTAAATAAAAAAATTAAAACAATCGATTTTTTTTTTATTTGAATCGAAATTTTTATATTTAAATTGGAGTTTTCTATTCAGATCAGATTTTTCCGGTTTGTCAAATTGTTTGCCAATTTAAAAAATCTGTGTCAGTTAAGGCTAAAATACAGTACAAAAAATATTGATACTCTTCCGGTGTCTAGATCCTTTGTTTTTTGTACATATTTGAAGTTTGAAGTTCTCGGTTTTTTCCAGAAAAGCTGAAACTCTGGGAACGCAGTAACTGTGGTTCCAATCATTACCCATACTAGATGAATATTGAACAATATGCAATGATTCACAATAGGTACTTGTCAAAACAACAGGTGTTGTTACGTCTTAGGATGGTTCGTCGTTCGTCAGGGGTGGGGTGGTAGGCTGGTTGTGGTGGTATACGAGATTTTATATTTGCTTAGCACTCAGAGAAAAGTGTCGGGACGAAAGGAGATAAAGTTTGGTGGTATTTCGTAGAGAAAACTGTACCGGGAAATCAAATACGATAAAGTAATTTAAATCAAACAATCAAAATAAAAAAATCGGTTGATTTAAATCACGATTTAAATCTTCGCACCCTGGCCCAAAGCCGTACTGAAGCGAGAGTTGGAACCAGAAACAGAATTAAGGTTGGAAAAAGATCAGTGACAGTTCGATTGCACACATTTATACTTTTGAACGAAAGGGTGAATCATTGTGATATGTCTGTCTGTAGTATCAATTTCAATTATTATACCAAAAAGGTCTCATAAAAACATGATGTAAAAAGAATTGTGAATTTTCTTTCTATCTCCCCCAGAGACAGATTGTGGACTGTGTCGTACTAACTTCATTTAGGCGGTCTTGAGTTTTGCATCTGTAGGATGGGCTGTCAAAATGTTGGGCTAACTGACAACGCAAACCGAATCAAATTAATTGGCGGGAGTCAAAAGCTACATCGTTTTGTAAAAAGGCAAAATTGTGATCGCGACACATTGAGTGGTGCGCAGTGTAGGTTAGGGTAGCATTTGAATTTGTTAAGTAGTCACACAAAATTGTAATTGGCAGCTTAGTTACTTGTGATGACACGAGATTTAGTCGGGATTGGCCGGTGAAATTGAAAATGACAGATTGAAGAGAGCGGGGAAAGGAGGGCATAGCGTGTAGAAAACCGCTCCCGGCGGGTGATAGACTTGACTGCAGCAACGCTGAGCGCGATCAAGAGTTGTATGGGTGACCGCCGGTAGATAGTGTCAGAGTGGCTGGCTTCATCTGACTCTGGGTCAGCTGAAACTCCTCTTCGGGTGGTCTTGGGTAAACCTCCCGAATACACCACGCGAGGTATGGACGGGCGAAGTCGGGAATAATAACATAATTTATTCATCCAAGCAACATTAAATGTGTACCTACATGGTGAACAAAATTACACAATTTCTGGAAATAAACCTCAGGGAAGGTGTTCAATACTTTAATATTAATGAGAAAGAAGCCTAATCTTCCACATCTTCCCTGGTGTAAAAGAAAATTATTGAAATAATGCAATGAAAATACATGATTAATCAACATAAAATCATATTAGCAGTTTGGTGCATAACACATGAGTTCATTAGAATGAAAATGCTTGTGGTGATAGTGAAAGTTTGAACACAAAGCTTGAGCAAATTAAGGCAAATATACGATTGAAAAGCGAGTACTTCAAAGCTGATGATGGCACAATATGTAGGTCATCCTAGCATGATAGCTTAATTCGCCGGTTAAAAAGAAATAATGGCCCGTAAGAGTCGACGCTTCAGGTGCCCCCTGTATAAGGCCAAGGAAGAACACGAGTTGAGCAGATTAGACAAGTTGCTGAGCAAGTAATCCGGACGTTAAGCTACATTTATGGGAACCACCTTGCATTTTAGAGACAAGCGACGAAATTTGGCACACTTGCTCACTAGACCCTACTCTTCGATTTATGAAATGTTGCCACCATCTGCGGAAATCGTGCAGACACTTTATACAGGGTTCAGTAGAACAAATTGTTGAAAAATCGTAAATCGTGAACCATAACCGGTGGACGTATGTTAATCAGGATATTGATGACTGATTCCATGCCCATTAAGATGCTGCAAACAGTTTTGAAATATCTTGAGGCGTTTCCGCATTACGTAGCAAAAAGTTAAATTTCTTCAACTTTTTCTTTTTTCAATAAATCAGTTGTTTTTTGGAGATATTGAGCTGCAACTTGATATTCTGGCAAACAAATATGTTTTTAATAAAACGCAATGTGGAGCCATTGACAAAGCCTGCTAGATTCGAAACTAAGATCTTCAACTTTTTTTCCATCGTGAGCGCCATCTTCAAATTCCCTTCGTGAAATTGTTAAAAAAACAACAGATAACGACTTGATTGGACACACGCGTTTATTTTATTATGAAAAACCAGGTCCTGCATTGCAGCAATGACCTCTTCGGCCAAGAAACGTTATCAAGTTAATTTTTCTTGATTTCCCTCAACTCAGATGATAACCATCACCAAATGGAACTTCGGATCGATTAGATGTTGACGACATTATAATCCACATTATTTTGTGCCTCCAGTCACTGAATTTCATCCTCATCAGCCAAGTGGTGTTCTTTTGGCAAACAGTTGAACAAAAAGTTTGCTTCGATTTTTGTGAAAAAAGCAAAAACGGCAGGGTCACGTCGGCGTCGTCCTTTCAAACCCGATTGAAGAAAATCTGTTGCCAAAAATGCTACCAATTGATAGTGAAAGAGTTCGGAGGAATGTCTGCTGTAGTTTCAAGTTGAACCGAAATGGATTTTATCATCCTACTTCGGCAGAAAGGACGTCGAAAGTGTTGCTACAGCTTAATATTTGAAACGTTTTTTGTTGAATATTGCCAGAAACGCTTCAAATATAAGTTGTAGCAACACTTTTCACGTCCCTTCTGCGAACTAAAATGTAACAATCAGTTTGAGCTTGGCTTTAAACTACGGAGCACATTCCTCCGAATCATTTCAGTATCAGTCGGTAGCTCTTTTGGGTACATATTTTCTTTAATCGGGTTTGAGGGCAGAAGGTGACCCTGCATTTTTTGCCCTTTCAACAAATATTTAAGCAGACTTTTTGTTCAACTGTTTGCCAAAAGAACACCACTTGACTGATGATGACGAAATTTGGTGACTAACGTTGCAAAACAACGTTGATTGAAATATCGCAAACATTCAATTGATCCAAAGCTTCATTTGGTCATGATTGTCACGTAAGTTGCTTTATGTACTGTCTTCCAAGTTCGGCATCGAGTGGCTCGCAATTCGAGAAGTGAACATTTATACAGATATTTATGTGTGAAATCTCGTTTCTTCATAATTTTGACCTCCTGCGTTTGTTTTCATCGTCAGACTGAAATTTCAGGCAAAGAGAATTACTCCAAAGGATCAAACTCGGAAAAATTCAGGGTATCTAAAGTCTCATCAACTCGAAACAAAAATTGTATCCTTGTTGTTAGACTTGTGATGAAGATTTGCACTAATTTACATTATATCACCCTGTAAAAACTTCATCTGAGCGGTCTTGAGTTTTATATCTTTAGGATGAACTGTCAGAAGATAAGACTGATGGGCACCGCAAACCGAATCAAAATCTTTGGCGGGAATCAAAAGTTACACCGTTTTGAAAAAAGCCAACATTTTTGGTCGCGACACGTTGAGTGGTGCGCAGTTTAGTTCCCTTTGACATAATTTCAATTCCAACTCATAATCTTCGAGTCGCTTCGGCATTCGTCTTCCTGCGTGGTCCATTTTCGCCAGGGATTGATTTGTGTCCAGTTGGAACACTCCGGCGTTGAATATCTCCCCGGGGTTTTCTTCCTTCATTTCTCCATTCTTCCCGTTTCTATTCTTTTCGCCTTGTTATTCGTTGTCGAAGTCATCTAGGGGATCGTCGAAGATACACTTGTTGTAATACTTCTGGAAAGCATTATTTATAGGCCTGGTGCACAGTGGCGGACTAAGGGGGGGGCGGCGGGGGCGGTCCGCCCCGGGCCTCGGGGCCTCAATCATCTGATGGGGCCCCCAATTCCTCTTGTTTGTGAAAAATACTGCGAAAAAATGGGATAAAATCCAAAAATATCAATTTTTTCTTTCGATGATCACTTTTTTTAGCATATTACTTGGGTGAAAAACAATGTTTTCCTATTTTTCCAATTCAAAGTTACCTTGGCAGGCCTCATGACAACAGGTTTGGGGGCCTACACACAGGCAATAGAGGTGTGTCTGTATCACGGAGTCTCTGCGAATTATGTTCACTTTAGGCTTTAGGGGCCCCGGCCCCGGATATCACAGTGCCAGGGGCCTCAAGCCTTTTGAAATTTTGTATCTTATTTTTGCTTTTCAAAAGAGGGGAAAGACAAAACAACAAAATTATCTTGTCTGCGCGCTGCTGGTAGTAGAAATTCATGTTATTCCTAATTTTGTATATACGAGTAGGTTTTAGCATTGAGTCAACAGTCCAAATCCAATTCAACATCCAAAGCTGGAACCGAAAACTTCTTGCAGGTACTGGTGGTCAGTGGCATAGCCAAGGGGGGCGAAAGTGGGCGAATGAGACCACCCCCCTACCTCCCAAGCGCCCATGGCACTTCATTCCACACTAAACCGATACAGAAAAAAATTCTGGCGAAAATTTTCAAGAAGCGCAACAATTTTCTGAAAAGAAGTGATTATCAAGTAATTTTGGTGAAAACGTCGAAAACCGATATCGCAAAACGCACGAAATATGCCGATCATCATCAGCATCATTATTATTATGCCCAAAAAATTTCGCCTGCGGCGCTACTTTTCCTTGACTTGTACCCTCACATTGCATTCGCCCTCTACGCCCTCAAATTCTGACTGCGCTACTGTGTGTTTTATAGTCAAGTTATTAACAACACATTTTTTGTTTCTTAGGCTTTTGCTCAATTACGGCGGGGCAGGGCGGGCCAAAAAATTTGCCGGCCCCCCTTAATATTCTCAATTTTCACTCCTTAGGGGCCCCATCTTACAATTCCGCCCCGGGCCCCCAACTCCCTTAGTCCGCCACTGCTGGTGCAACAAATTAAGCATAATATAGTGCAGTCAAGAATTACTACTGCATTAGTCCCTAACATCAAATATGCACCGAGCAACGAACTATGCAGATTTTACACTTCCGAGTCTGCTTTCAGTAAAAGCAGTATTGCAAAGAAACAGTAATCTGTAATAATAATTGACGATTTTGAAAGTACCCATCAATGTTGAAGTCATTCGTTTTTTCCAAAGTAAATAGTTATACGGTTTAAACATTCAGGAGTTACAAGTAATGACAGCAAATTGTCATCATTTGGATAGCGGTGAATGAATCGCTAAGTAATCGAGTCGCATTTTGAATTGCTCAAGTCTGCATCTGCAATATCGACTAATTCACCTTCTAGCACTTTGGCCTGTAAAGTCTATTAATAATTGAGAACACAGCTCTGATAATGATACAAGAACGAAATTGTCTGAACCATTGAACCTAATCTCCTCAATAAATTGCAGTTATATGGAATTGGACAAATTTTGTTTGATTGCGCAAGTTGACGCATGTCCTGATTAGTCGAGATGTCAGATTTACGTCTCCGTGCGATATGGATATGATAACTCGCACGGCGCGGCGCTCGTCTTGTTATTTATTAGGTGTAGTTTGTGTGTCTAATGTTTATACGGGGCACACCAGCAGCTACCCAAACAGATTTGGATGGTGGCTGGATAGATCCCAACAAACAAGAGCAACAACTCCATGCTGGCATCGGATGGATAAGGACCTCTCGAGCTGTTGCAGAGGAGAAGCGAAATTAAGTATAGGTGTAAAGTTAATCCAGATTGATGCCAGCGGAACGATGGACGTGCGATCAGCTAACTGAATTACTGCGGCATTACCCGACTAATTTATCGCCGTGCAGATTTAATGTGCTTTGTTTTCAGGCGCCGATTTCAAGTATAATGGCCCCGAATTTATGTCCATTTTGTAGGCATAAACACGGACAATTAATTGCCATAGGTTCCATCTTATTTTTATTATTTTTGTTCGGGCAGCAGCACCACCGGCGTCCAGTGATGCATGTCTATTTGTTTTTTCCCAATTTTTTCCGATCCCCAGTTTTGACATCTGCGCTCGTCGCAGTAAATTCGACGTAATGGCCCATCCGCAGGGTCGTTGCAAAAAAAAAATCGTTGTAGGCAGTTACCCTGTATGTTCTCGTACATCTACTTGCTTGATACTTTTTATTTTCCAAGAAAATTTATTAATAATCCTCCTGAGGCTGTACCTACTTACCTATTTATTTCGGGTAAATAAACACCGGCAACGAGTTTTGCATCAGTCCGTAATAATTAACCTTTAATATTCACTTTCAAATCCCCCATTATTATCCCTCGAGATACTATATTCCGCATAGCTATACACGACCATAACAGTTTACTACTGTTGCTATTGCCACTAATTATTAAGTCGAAATGCAAATTTATCCAATTGCCATACAGCTACTAAACGCATAACATTGCGCTGCAACAAATTAGCCGTATTTGCGCTCGCAAGCCTCTTGACAAATTATCATCACCGTCGTCTGTGCTGTAACCACGTTTAGTAGCTAGCCATTTAGTTCAGATTAGCTCCAACCAGACTATAATGATGGATAATAACAGACACCATTGTTGTATCACTTATTGCCGATACCGCATTCAAAAATCAATAAACATCAGCTGTATACCTAAGCCAGAAAAAATCTTTTCAATCTCAATCTGTTTTCGTTACAGCTGATATATATCTCTCATCCCCTTCGTCCCGGTGCCAAATATCTTTTTGACAAAAGCCCCAGAGATATCGATCTAAAGAGTTTGTTTGCCCCATATATTTGGAGATCCATCAAGTTTGTGCCGCTTCTGCTATAATAAACAGTTGATCAATTGCTCAAGAGCTTAACACAAGTTCGTCCCTCACTGTTGGAGTAGTGAAACAAGTCTTGAATTGATGGAGTGAGCTTTTGTCAATCCGTGAGTATTTACAGTGCGTTCGAGTAGAAGTTCGAATATCGGTTTTGTTTGTGTATACCTAGCCGAGAAGAGCGTCCGTCAGTGCATTCCGGCTTAAATGGGGTTCTTGCATCTTGCATCCTCACTACTTATAGGCTAGGTGAGTGCAAAGTCGCCCTTCTCTATCTCATTGAAGTTCACTTGACTTAACTAACACTAAACTTGACAATAAATGCAAAGCTTCTACTAAAACTTGATTCAGGTTCGAGTTGGAAAGTGTTTCAATGCAATTTCAAATTTCAAGCCCATTGTGTCAATGTCAAGACACCAGGTAGAGGCCAACCGTTTTTCCTCAAGAAACAGTATATAGGCTTTAAAACATCATCTTCATTCTGCAATCCACAGGCACTTATCCCACTTGACCAAAAGCTCTTGACGATTTAGGAAAAGTGAAATATCTCACGTCACTGCCTTTCGTCTTGGCAGGATACTTCGGACAGCCGACAACTGCGCATTTCATAGTGGCTGTAGAAAACATGAGTGAAATTTAATCAACAATCAAGAATTCTTATCCAAAGTCAATTACGATCCTCGATCCGTATGACCTGAGCCTTTAGCTTCAACAAGAGCCCTTATATTCTAAAATCGATTGACAACGAATGAAGTTATTATACTGTAAAGCCAGAAGACTACGTTTCTAAAATCACCTTGTAATCGAAGGAGATAGATCCAAAATATCGAAAACCACCTCGAGGTATGGGGGACATAATCTAAATTCTAAACCATTTATTGTGAATAAGGGGGTGGGTGTTCTAACTTTTTTATTTTTGGAGTACCTGATTGCGCGCCCTGTATAATTGATATGAAGCACCTGGCACCTGTACCGAAAATGGCCCATGACAAGTTGTATTTATTACGTGAGCTAATCAGTAAACAAGAGACTATTCAAAAGAGTTCACTCCTTCAAGAATTATGACACCTTGAAAAATACAGGATATTTAGCGTCCTGCGGGGGTCTTAGGAAGGACGCGAAATCTTAAGCCTGAATCCAGGACATTCTGCGAAATCCAGGACGCCTGGCAACTCTATTATGTAGGTATCTACTTAATTCTGAACAGCGCATAGATCGTAGTACACCGCTTCAGTCAGGTGCTATCTTGACTGCAGACTGCAGCCTGCAGCAACACTAAGCCAACTCATAACTTGGATGGGGAGCCGCCGGTAGGTATTACCAGTGGGGGAGCCACTGGGCGGGTCTTATCTGATTCTGGGCTGGCTGATAACTGCTCCTTGTGTGGTCCTGAACAAATCCCCGAGTATTACGTCTGAAACCGGTGGAACGACAATGTGTAGAGGAAAACCGACAGCGTAGTCTGGGAGACGGACAAATTCAGGAACGTGCCAGCGCAGGCGCAAGCGTAGGGCATGTTGATTGTGAGCAGTGCTTGGATGAACCGGAAATCAAACATCGAGTCACAATAATTGCGGCTCGCCGAATCCGGCTGGTCTGGGAGGGGTACAATGAGCCCAATTGCGAGGGCTAGTTGCCAGGTGGAAACTACGTTCCATCAACTCCCCCCAATAAACCCAGAATGAATCCAGAACTTACTTAATTCTGACAAGAAATTTTTGCTATCGCTTAATCTTTGAGCACCACCTTGACAGATTTTTGAGATAACAGAATTGAATTTCACTCTATTCATCTTCTTTCCGCTTGTATCTAGTTTATTATATTATCATTAGTTCAAAAATAGCTATTCACAATACGAGTGTTAAATATGACAGGTATTATTTTGTGAGCGGGTACGCTTGCGAAAGGAGCATTAGCGAGTAGAGCAACCCCGCGAACAAAATAAGACACTTTTAACGCGTGTATCGTACAGGATTTTGTCTACAAATGGTCTTTGAAATGTTTGGTAAATGTCAGAATTTATTGAAAATATGACAGGAACGCGCAGAATCATCATTTTTTCACGTCGCCCATGACGACGTGCTAAAAGTGACGGGTATTATTTAACGCTTGTAGATAATAGCTATTTACGATACGAGTGTTAAAAGTGACAGGTATTATTTTGTGAGCGGGGACGCTTGCGAAACGAGCATTAGCGAGTAGAGCAACCCCGCGAACAAAATAAGACACTTTTAACGCGTGTATCGTACAGGATTTTATCTACAATGGTCTTTGAAATGTTTGGTAAATGTCAGAATTTATTGAAAATATGAGAGGAATGCGCAGAATCATCATTTTTTCACGTTGCCCATGACGACGTGCTAAAAGTGACGGGTATTATTTAACGCTTGTAGATAATAGCTATTTACGATATGAGTGTTAAAAGTGACAGGTATTATTTTGTGAGCGGGGACGCTTGCGAAACGAGCATTAGCGAGTAGAGCAACCCCGCGAACAAAATAAGACACTTTTAACGCGTGTATCGTACAGGATTTTATCTACAATGGTCTTTGAAATGTTTGGTAAATGTCAGAATTTATTGAAAATATGACAGGAATGCGCAGAATCATCATTTTTTCACGTCGCCCATGACGACGTGCTAAAAGTGACGGGTATTATTTAACGCTTGTAGATAAAGTATTTTCTAGTGAAAAACAGGTGAAAAAAATATTTTTCGTGTTTTTAGATCGATTGCAATAGAACTTTGTCGACACACATCTTACAGTAGCTAGGCGTGAAAACAAGCTTTTGGCTCCAAAACGTCAGTCAGGTGTATCACAACATAATTAAATAAAAACGTCGCGTCGGTTTTTTTCTTACATCTTTGAAAATTCTTACAGATTTTGATGAAACTTAGAACATGAGTGGTACCTGAAGGATGGAACGTTTGGCTGAAAGCTGAAATATTGTTGACATCTGACAGTCGCGACCTCCACAACTGGAAAAATAATTGTGGGAAACATTCCCATTTATTATGTATACCGTCCGTTTTTTATTTTAGGCCCCAGCCCGTAGCACCTTTATTATGGGTTTTACACCCACTATATTATATATTTTTGAAATCAGAAAAACAAGATCTTTCGAGTGATGATATGTATGTCACATTATTTCTAACGGATGTCATTTTTTGACAAATGACAGAATATCACTTGTGATACATCATATTAAAGCCCATGAAATTCTGAAGAGAACTGTGCTCTTTTTTTTTTGGAATAGGGTGTCTTTTACAGCCTCTAGGGGTCTTTCAATAGAAAAAAATGTCAATTCCAAAAATAGCCACTCAATAAGTAATAGGTATTTTTGATATTAACTAATGGTGATGATCTCATTTTTAAATCGTCCAAATTATTGGAAAACTCTATAAACACCTCATCTTTCAGAAGCTCATAAAAAAAACGAGGGGGTCATATCTGGCAAGCTCGGATGTCATCGCGTTGGGCCGGTAGTTCCAATTCACTGATCGTCGAATTTTTCATTCAAGGAGGCGGTCATTTCAAGCAACTTCTTTAGGACATTTTTTGTTTCATTGTAATTATTTATCAATAATTATCATTAGTTAACATGAAGAATAGGTACCTGCTTTACCTACCTACTTATGTTGTATTTCTGAAATTCAACGGTTTTCTTTTATTCAAAGACCCCTAGAAGGTGTAAAAGACACCCGATTCAAAAAATGAAAACACAGTTCTTCTCAGAATTTTATGGGCTTTCAAATGATGTATTACAAGCACTATTCTGTCAGTTATCAAAAAATGACATCTGTCAAAAATAATTTGACATATCATCAGTCGAAAGATCTTGTTTTTGTGATTTCAAAAATATATAATATATTGGGTGTAAAACCCATAATAAAGGCGCTACGGGCTGGGGCCTAAAATAAAAAACGAACGGTATAATACGAACAATAAACCTTTATTTATTTACTTAAAATGATGCTAATAATAATACCAGAAAACCAATAATTTCAAAGAGCATTTTTTCATGTTCACCATTAGCAAATCCCAACCAAACGAGTGATAGAATAGATTTTTCCTCCAGTCGCCTTGGATTCCTGAAAATCTAGCGACAAAACATGGTAAGCGACGAGATCAAGGCCTATGAGAGAAAATTTGTTCGATCACTCCGTACTTACGCCCCTAATAACTCATTGCATCATTCAGAGAATCCTTATTTTCCACCGTTGTTGAATTACATAATTGTTAGGAACCCTGTTCAAAAATAAAGTTTTTATATTGCAACTTCACTAATCAAAACCCAAGTCAGGTAAGTCGATATCTCACTTGCAGGAAAATACCAGGAAATACGATTCTGCGTCCTGCAAGTCTGTAGGGTGCAAATAAACGCCTTTCTCATGTCCTGTAAGGTACATAATACAATTCCCTCCTGTGAATAAACTTAGTGATGCAATCACAACTAAATAGTTGAACGTTTTGTTTCAAAATCGCGTGATGCAGAAAAATAAAAATGAAAAATCAGAGCGTTATAGGCGGAGCTGTAAAAATCGGGACATTTCAGTGAGCTGGCAGGACGCGGGACATACAAATGAAAATCGGGACAGCCCCGCCTAAATCGGGACGTCTGGCAACCCTAATTTGATAGAATAAGAATGAGTACTTACAATGATGTTGCAGAGAGAGGATGCTACGATGAGAAAGAAGTCTCACAACTGACGAGAAGGTTTTCTATATTTGTAAATTAAGTTGTGATGGGACAATATGGTTATTTAGTTTGGTAATATTATTCCTGGACAATAAACACGGCGACCTTAGTTATGACGATAATTTATTAAATAATAGCCTTTATTCTTTATTCTTGGTTCCTGGATATAATAACATTGTGTGTGTTCCCACTAAACATGGTTTAATTGCTAGAAAGTTGAAGTAACATTCCGTTGAAATCTGCAATGTTGCACTTTACGGACCAGCAACATTACTGAAAGCTTCTGGCAACGTCGAAACGGCCACCAAAATGCATTGCAACGCAATATTGAGCTGGTGACCCAGATCAACGTTGCATCAACATTGCTCAGAAATATTGAAGCAAAATAGCTTTGGTAGGTTGCAGGAACCCAGAAATTATTAGTTGTCGCAACGTGAGGTGAGTATAGTCCTTTTCAGCTAGGTATTTTGGCGGGTGGAGGATTAGGCATCTGATGATATATTTGGAATCTACATATTTTGCGAATTCGGTATAATTTCAATGAAATTCCAATATAATTGCTTTTTCAAGAATTTCATTTGAAAAAATGATTTCGTAAAACAGATTTCAAATACCTATTCACCAAATACCTTTCCACCACCTGTCAAAAATGACTGAAAAGCACTATATTTTATACTGAATGTGGTGAGCTCGAAAGTCTAGTCGTCAGTGATAAAACAAAACAAGAAGAAATGTGACAAGCCTTATTGGTAAGATGACTGAAAAGTGAAGGTTACTGAAATCAAGTTCATGGTGTTTAAATGCCAATTCACATTTCCTTCTTTTCACAGCTTCAAATTTTTGTTTTCTTTAAATACACACCCCACACCTATCTGACGACCAAGATTTTTGCTCACAACATTTATTATTAATGTTACCGGATGTGAAGGAAGGTTGAAAATGAAACTCATTCGAGGTCAACTCAAACTTTTATTCCTCAACTTATTCAACTTTCATATACATAAGTATAAAGCTTTAACTATAATATAGGTGATAACTAAGGCAGACAACTAACTTTCCTCACTACACTCTCACAATTCTTCCACATCTCACACTTATTTCCTGATGTATCGGGTCCTTGTATGTTGAAACCAAGCCATCATCTGCCTCTCAAACTACTGTTCTCCACTGACAACTTAACTTCACAACTTGACGGCAGCTGCAGCAAAACAATTTAGGAAACACACGCTGAACACAGTCCTTGTCTTGCCAGCAACGACTTGTTGATGTTAAGTGGGAATCGAGAAAAACGCAGGAAACTCTCTAGCAAGCTCTCTAGTTCTGCATTTATACCAACAAAATCAACAAAAATATACCATATTCGCCGCGGCAAATTCAAATGCATTGCAGTTTAATTGCAGTGCAACATTGCTGCAACTATAAAATAATGTTATGTTTGAAATATTCATGTGTTAGATTGCTGCAATGTTGCCTGCTTATTCCAAACTCAACATGAATTTCAAACAAAATTGCGAATACCATGCAACGTTGAAATCAATATTTTGCAGCGATGTTGATCTCTGATGTTCTCTCAACCTTTTGACCGTTCAGTGTTTGAGGTGAAATGTTCCACTAATATTACAGACAACTAAGTACGGAATATTACATAATAATTCTAAATCAATATTGCGCGAATATTATGCAATGTTCCATGTTTAGTGGGTTGACTTGGAACTGGAGCGCTAGTTGCTAAGTTATACAGAAATTCGAAAACTTTGGCAATAGGTACCTACATATTTGGAATTTCTCCGCAGAATTTTTGGACTGGCACACGCCATAAGGGCAAACGCAAATATTGACCGCAGACGAATGATGAGGCCGAATTCAAATAGAATTACTGAAAATGGCGGCGCTCGGTAATCATCGTCCGAATAAAAACAAAGCGCCAGGAAAAAACCATTGCCAACCGGCACTAGATCAAAAGCTCTCGAATTAAACAAAAATAAAATATCATATAAACAAAATGCGGGAAATCGGAAAATGTGGTGGTGTTCAACCCTTATCATCGGACCGGGGGGCGCATGCCCAGAGCTTCGCAGGGTTTTAAAGCTCCGCTATCTGCAGTCGTTCCGTGAATCCCGCGTCAAAGCGACGGTCTGAACTCGCGCCAAAACTATTACGTGACGCGCATAATACCAATTTCCAAGAGAAAAACTCCAATTGACTTGCCCGAAACTTTTT
Source organism: Anaspis maculata (assembly GCA_949128115.1). Taxonomy (NCBI): domain Eukaryota; kingdom Metazoa; phylum Arthropoda; class Insecta; order Coleoptera; family Scraptiidae; genus Anaspis; species Anaspis maculata. The sequence continues at coordinate 34,248,471 of OX421961.1, forward strand.
TTCTCACCAAAAAAATTACGATGTGAGCTTGTTGGACTTCCGCGTGGCAGAAAGAACCGAGTGCGTATGCAATATATCGAGTGCGGACACTAAAAAAAAATACTGTGCCGAAAAAAAGGACAAACTTTTCTTGCCAAAGGATAAGGAGGACTAATTAAGCTGATGTCCTGCGATTAAGCCGAGTGAAAAATGACGGGACTAAGGATTGCGATGTTGTTTTACTTTGCCTGCTTGCTTCCCTCGGGACGGGCCAAGATAGATGCGTCTGAAAAAGAAGGTCAGTAACAAAAGGGGTGCCCCTCGCCAAATCGTGAAAAAGTGATACACCCTTGGGAGCTGGCGGAGGGGGTTTTTCCTAAGAATGAAAAATACTTCCCGAGGAGTCTTTACGGAAAACGGTTTTGATGTATTAAGGCTCGGGTGGCAAAAAAGCCCGGCGCGTTGATTTTTCTCGGTCGCTCTCGCGGTGATGTGCTTTGGGTGGCGAAACAATTTTGTTTGCGGAAAGTTCAAATTCCGCACCGGGTGATTATTATCTCTTGTTAAACAACAGCCAATTAAAGTTAAAATTAAGTTTTGGATGCAGGAAATGGGCAATTTAGAACACGTGGTTTTAAAATTAGTTCCCCCGGCCGGGGGATTATCGATTGTGTTTTCTCATGCCGGGATGATCGGCTCGAAAATTTAGTATGGGATTCGTTTTTGTGGACATACATTGACACGACTCCCACGCGTGGTAGATGGATTTTTCCAAGCTTAGCTGAAAAAAATGTGAGAAAATCTGACAAAGAACCAGCTCAGCTTATAAATAGCACCTATAGATTTCATCATTCGCTATAGGGATTACACAAACAAATTCTTAAATTTTTTTCTGGCATGAAGAACAATGCTAGTTTTTTCTTGATAAATAATTAGGTATGTAATACAGGGTGATAAGGTGGCGCACCAGAACGGTAGGTACTTACGGCGTATGGGATCTCATATGAAGCCCACAAAAATAGCGAAAAGGTTCTTCGACTTCTATTTTTGAATTATGAACAGTCAAAAAGGGTGGTCCTCTCCACGTTTCTAGTTTCGTTATTTCAAAAGAAGAGAGAAAGAAATATCAATGACTAAATGTGTATTGAAAAAAATCCATCCTAGATTTCTTTAGAAAATTCCTCATTAAAAATTCTTACTTTGAAAACCGTGCAACCCACCTGTACATCGGGTGAATGACAAACCGAATAGTTTATTGGAGCGACGATCGTTTGAAGGCATTTGGAAAAATATTTTTTTTTCGACTTTCCTGTTAGTAGTAAAATGAAATAGTTATTTATGTACCATGGGCATAAAGTGCCACTTTTTTTCTCCGCTGTGCGAGATTGCGACCGAGGCCGTAGGCCGAGGGAAGCAAGCACAAGGGGAAGAAACGCACTTTAGGCCCAAGGTGCATACAATGTTTTTTGCACTGGCTAGTGCAAGACTGGAAATTTCGAGTTATTCAGTCGTTGAAAAATTGTCATGGCAGCGCTGATTACTTGGTTGTACGTCGCACGATCTACCATGCGATCAACAAAATTCGGAATTGGGGTAGGCTGTGCCGCAAGAAAGCAGCTTGACATCCTGAAATTTAACCCGGTCATAGCCTACCAGATCGCATAGACGAGTGGCAGGTTATTACTTATCACCTATCTTGAACACGTAGCTGCCGGGGCCCCATCGCTTACTAGCATAAAACAGATATTTATTGGTTTTGGTATGTAAACGTGCTAATTTTGTTGTTCTTGTAGTCTTTCGTGTTCCCTACAAATTGAAGTCCGTTTTGCATCGCATCAAGTAGTTACGTCAAAATTGAAGGTGACGTCTCTTCTGATGGATCAAGAGCGCTCGTTGCCATGACGACTTTTTTGCCCAAGGGCTAAAAAGAGTCACTTTAGGCCCTGTTTTGCATTTAATATAGGTAGTGCAAAAATTCAATACACATTCAGTAAATATTTCTTGCTCATAATTATTCTGCTACCAACAGTTTACCAAAATATTTCTAAATTACGAAACTATTTAGAAGGGTGCGAATTACGAAGGATCAATCACTATTTTATCAGTCATGAGCTCAAAAACTAAAGTACTTGGAATTTTTCATTTTTTTTTGTGGGTTTCTCGTTTGGCTTCATACATGAAAGATTTTATAATATATCGGCATATCGCAGTACTGCCCTGTCACGCCAGTTTAAGATCACCCCTGTATATTCTTTAGGTAATTGAAAAATTGAAACGGAATTTTCTGTGATTTATTTTAATGTCAAAATGAATATTTTTGTGCACTGCATACTTCGCTAATTATTTGAAATGGGAATTTCATACAGGTCGTTCCAGATAAATGAGTTTTTAACAATTTGTTTCCATACTCCTTTATGGCGTTACTTTCCAGATTAAAAATGTTCTGGATGGCGTGGGGGCTCTTAACGACTGTGCGAAATGCAGCCATTTGAATAAAAAACACATCATTGACTTTATTTAAAATTTAAATACAGACGACTGGACTTACGGAATTTATGCCCGTTTGTGTATACCGGTACTTTGAGGCGGCATTATTTAGGCGACGCAGCGAGAAAAATGTAATAAATTAATTCAGGGGAACATTTTCCTAACTTTGTAGTAGGTCAGTAACTAGTCAAGAATTATTGCTGTTGTAACACCACCCTTCGTAATTTCGTATCGCTCTTATGTATCAAGCTTCTCAAGCAAGCCAGATATTATTTATATTGTAATAAGGCCCCACCCTGTTTATATATACATACATGCTTTCAATTTGGCCTTGTTGGAAAAGACGATGGAAATTTGTTGACATATTAAAGACCGACAACGAGAAGAGAGCGCCTTTTTCGGTTAGATACCTATGTTCTCGGCCATCATTGCTAGCTGCCATTTTTTTATAATCAAACTTGAAGTCGACTTTACTCTTGAAGTGTGCTTAGACTCTGCAAGCTCGATCGTTGAGTAAAAATATTCAAAATATTCTTAACCTTTTGGTATTGGCCTGTAGAGCATGCCACAGTCCAAGCAACTTTTGATACCAGTTTTGCAGCGGATCGTTCTCTGATATAAATAGTGAAGTACTGAGAAGACTTTGTTCTGAAAGTGTCAGTTGGCCCTTTGTTACTGAATCCTTTATCCTAAATTCTTCAGGATAAAGCCGCAGCTCTCCACCTGGGTCACAGCAAGCGAATACCTCGTCAAAGCCGTTAGATAATGTCAACAACAAGCGAATACGCCTCATGGGCATGAGGCTCAGTAGTGCACTTCCTTTTTGGAGAATTAGTGAACGCAAGATGTTAAGTAAATAGGGTTCTACCGTCTTGGGCAAAAAATTCCAATATGGCGGCCAAAATATCGACAGAATCATGAAATTCGGCTTGAAAATCAGAATGATCGTACTAAACAAAGGTAAGTTCCAAGTTTCATGAAAATCGTTCCACTAATAAGAGATTTCAATATGGCGGCCAAGATGGCGGCAGATTATGAAACTCAGCTTGAAAATAGGAATGATCGTACGAGACAAGCGTAACTCTCAAGTTTCATGAAAATCCTCCCACTTATAAGAGATTTCAATATGGCGGCCAAGATGGTGGAGCAATCATGAAATTTGGCTTGAAAATAAGAATGATCGTACTAGACAAGGGTAAGTTTCAAGTTTCATGACAATCGTTCCACTAATAAGAAATTTCAATATGGCAGCCAAGATGGCGGCCGAATTATGAAAGCCATTATGCCTATTTGGTCCTTGAGAACCTAAGCTATCCACCGGATAGAGTTCAATCTTCAAGGGCTGTAGCTTTAGTTCCCGAGAAGAAGTTCAACTTCATCGAAGTGCACAGGAGATCTCTGTTTTTTGAGAATAATGATAACGATGTATGGATAACAAAAATAGTGCCCATTGGCCACCCTTGGGGACATCAGCTATTAATCGGAAAAAAGTTCCAAGACTCTTGTTTCAATTCTCGAGAAGGAGTACAGCGTCTTAATTTCTGCACGGACTCGGACAGACAGACAGACAGACAGACAGACAAACCGGCCACATAAGCGTCATTCTGTTACTTATATAAAAAAATGTTCTCCAACTGATTTCGACCTCCTGAACACGAATATCGGGTTCAGTTTTGAATTGGAACATTTCTTTTTTATCGAAAAACCGAAAAATGGTAGCCTGTCACATGATTTTTAGTGATACCTACCTACTTTTTTTTGTTATTGAGCGAACATGTTTCGTAATTTGAGTGCCATTATCCTTTAGGTACCTAGTATTGGCTATTTCAAAATGGTCAATTACTATTTCGGCACGTCTGATTTTAAATTTGTAGGGTCGTGTAATATGCGCCGAGCCGTGGCTTTGCGGTCGTTTTCAAAAATTGATAACAATTGACCCGACGGTCGGATCGAAGTGGGGTTTTTGTCAAAAGAAAGTTCAAATTGTTCTCTAAATATAATGCCGTACATGCAGTGATGTATTTCATTAAGAAATTGTAGTTGCCTGCATATCGCAACTTTCTACATCTCACCTCGAATGCCAGCACTTGATCGGCGAAGCCGCCCTACACCAAAATGTTATTTTTGTAATTGTTTATGATTATTTCGGCAAAATTTTTCTTGATTCGCGTACCAAGGCCATAAGCTACCCATTCGAGTTGAAATATTTTCTGTATTGAATTTCGTTTTGTTCGGAAGAAAGGATATCAAGCACCAGCAAGCAACGAATAAATCATTTGCGGCCGAGCCGTAGTTTCGGAGTCATTTTCAAAAATTAATAACTATTGGCCTGCACCTCGCACCGATGTGAAATTTTCATTAAAATAAAGTTCAAATCATCCTCTAAATATAACTCCGCATATGTATTATGGTAAAATGATAAGATCGGGTACTTCCTCGCATGTGATAACTTTCGAGATCAGGCCGCCTTCTGAAATGCAGCATTCAACGGCGATGCCGCGTCACACTGAATTGTTATTATTCTCATTGTTTATTATTATTTCGTCGAGATTTTTCTTGGTTCGGGATACAAGGTCATGAGCCCAATGGAGTAAAAATTTTTCGCAAAAACCTTTTCGTCTAGGACTAGATGCTGTGACGGACGGACGGACGGACGGACGGACAAACCGAGGACAAAAGCGCCTTCCCGTTTGGAGAAGTGCGCTAAAAAGGTAACTGGTTGCGCCTTTCTATTTTTCTTTCACTCGATTATGAAAATGGCGGTCAATCTTGGGGTTGTATTTTGGACGATTTGTAACCTCGTTTGTACCTATGAGTTAGTGTGATCAGGTTGGAACAGCTCAACCTCTTGCGATCTTCTCGAATCCTTTCTGAGTTTTCGGACAAAAATCCGAATTGAAATTGAATAGTTGAACAGCAACCTGATACATAATAATAATAACTTAGTAAGATTTGACTTGAATCTCTTGAAAAAATAGGGACAGATATGTTAGGATTGTCCCTGTACCCGTGGCAGCCTTGGCGAGTTTTTTTTTAGGGCGGTAATAAGTTATAATAGGAAGAGGCACCTTATTAAATTACTACCTAGTTCGCTCGTGTGAAATCCTGCAATTTCGAGGGATTTTCCGTACGTTGACTCGTATTCGGGGATGAGAATAAATTGATTCGAAAATACGTTAAAACCCAAACCTAAATATAGCCAGGGACAAAAACAAATTAAATATGGATGTTGGGTACGCAGATACCTGTGAAAATTTTAAAGTGCGGTCTGGTGTTAAATCGCGAATAGGGATTTTATATGTTACTCGTAAATAATCCATGCCATCACATCATCGCCACGGTGTAAGTCAATTTGCGGTTAGCAAGCTCGCAACTTTTGTATGGAACAGCGTTCGTTCCCAATAACATTTTCAACTTCGCAAAGGTAGCTATATAATAGCTGTGTAGAGCAACTCGCAAGTCTCTTGAAAACCTAGAATTTCGCTCACGATATTCTAATATTAATAAAAGTGCGTGCTTAGGCCGGGACCATTACCTGTCCAAAAAAATATGTTTCTCTTCAGAATATAAATAATAATATCTGGAATTAGAGGGGGCCGTTCGCATTTAAATGCGGATTAGGCCTAATAAATTTTTGGCCTGCCGCAGTACGGGCCCGCAGAGCTCCATGCTGTTTTCTTTCGATTATCTTGTGGGACCTGGTATATTGACAAATATGGGCCGTAGCAATATTTTAATAATTATTATCAAGCGCCCACTCTATGTTAATTTGCGGACTTGGGTTGGTATGTAAATTAAGCCAAGGGTTAAATCCGAATGGCTTATGATATATATGCCGGGGTTCCATAACATGGGAATTTCAAAACTGAACAAACATCGTCGGAGAATAATAAGAGAAATGAGATAAGCACCCTGGAATGTTTAAAGAACAACAAAATGCACGCGGCTCAACTACTTTGCAATTCTTTCTATTATCTCGGAAATCGGGATTAGACAGGTACGACAGGTCGGTTAGTCCTCCTATGCTTTTTTGTCTCTTGATTTTGTCTCTAGCAAAATATAAGTCTCGAACTGTCTTACCATTATTAGGGTGCATTTCTGAAGGTGAATCAACTTTTGACTCCCATTCTCAGGTTGCTTAAGTGCTAATGGAAATTCCCTCGTGTTGTCAGTTTTTGGGTACTATGGTCTCATTAGTTCCCATACCAATTTCTTTCCAGAGTCTCTTAGAATTAAAAAAACGTTTCCTTCACTTTGCGTGTTAAATCTATTCGATAAAACGAAGCCACCGGAAATCTTGTGTTTTTTGTCTTCCATCACAATCATGCACCAGCAAATGAATGCATGACCTCGTAAATGACCGACGCTTTGATACCTGGTGTAGTTATCTGTCTTGTTATCAGACTAGTCCTAAACTAAAAGTCGTAACGACTAGACTTTAAGTTGTTTTGAAAACGTTCCCTGTTTACGTGCAATTTTGATTTTCTCCCTGATAGCAAAAACATGAAATAAAGAGTCAATAAACAGTACCTATAATCTTGATGGAATTCTGTTTCAATGCCGCTTTTCGGACTCGGATCTCAATACCGGTTTTCAATACCGGTTTTACCAAAACCGGTATTCGACAAAATCCGGTGTCAAAAAAAAACAGTATGTACACCAGTTTTTATTTTTCCCGTTTTTTGCCAGCACTGTTCGTTCTTATTTCAAGTCAATGGTGATGGAACAATGAGTATTGCGTGGGTTTTTTCGGGGAAAATTGAATATAAAAGTGCCACCTCGATTTCCTTTTCCGGCTGCGAACTGCTGGAGATGCAGTATACAGCCTGTTTCAAAAGTAGATGAGTACCTAGCTATACAGGTAGTCCAGGTTGTGGTAGCAATAATTCACCATTCGATGGTCCATCGAAAACCAGGTCGACATGCATAATTTAATTTTTTTTCTAAAACGCTTTCTAACAGATACAGCTCTTCAAAGTTCAGTTTTTAAAATCATCTTTTTGCAATAACTCTCAAGTCATCAAAGCGATTTTGACCAAAATTGGTACAAATACTTATGGAATAAAAACCCATCATTTGACGTAGATAACTTTTGTCTATATTGTCCAGTGGCGTAGATACGGAGGAGTTGTTTTACTTCTCACACCCTATTTTGTACGCCACTGAATATTTTTGAAAAATTATTCTTTCGAATTCCTTGTTCATTTATAAAAAAAGTTACTCTTGTGAAATTTTGATTACAGGCTTGATTCTCGAGATATTTGGGTTTTAAACTTTGGAAAACATCTCGAAATCGCCACTTTCCAGAGCCCAAATTGTTTTTCTCTTGAAACGCCTCGTTTCTTAGCAAAAAAATGGCAGTGAATCAACTTAAACTACCTAGGAAACTTATTCCAGTTGAGTTTTCTTGGATTTTAATTTTTAGGCCCGTGAAAGTCGCGATTTCGAGGCGTTTTCCAAAGCTTCAAACCCAAATATCTCGGAAATGAAGCCTCTAATCAAAATTTTACATGAGTAACTTTTTTCTGAATTAAACAAGGAATTAAAAAAAAGTAAAGATTTTCAAAAATATTCAGTGGCGTAGAAAATGGGGTGGGAGAAGTTGCACTATTCCCCCGTATCTACGCCACTGGACAATTTTTGCGAAAGTTATCTACGTCAAGTGATGCATATCTATTTCGTAAGCATTTGCAGCAAATTTGGTCAAAATCGCTTTAATGACTTGAGAGTTATTGCAAAAAAAGATTTAAAAAACTGAACTTTAAAGGGCTCTATCTACCTTAGGAAGCGTTTTGGAGGAGAATTACATCATGCATGTCGACCTAGTTTTCGATGGACCACCCTGTATATATTTGATTATTGATTCAGCTTTGAAAAATATAAAGTTTGCGATAGGTGGTAATTGCAAGAGGTGACCCCTAGGAAAGTTACGGCTCCTCAAAGTTCAATTTTTCAAATCGTTTTTTTACCGTAACTTTCGCACCGGTCAACCGATTTTAATCAAATTTTAACCGAAGTTTACTGAAACTTGTCTCTATCGAACAATAACAACTTGTTTTATCAAACATTTTCAGGTGCAAAAATAATATAGGGCACCCTGCCCTTTTCTCCCCTATTTTTTATTCCCCTAGAACACGATATAGTATAAGACTGGTATACCCGCGAAGCGCCGAACGATGGTCCAAAACTGTGGTAGTCGGTGTGCGAGAGAGACATGTTATAAGTAGACTACGTTTACTATTATGCGGGCGCGAATAATACCAGGATCGTGGTACCTGCTGAAAATAGACCATCAAAGTATCATACAAAAAAAAGCAATTATATCGTTTTCACAATTTTTAATTGTATTTTCTAATTTTCTATCTTTTTTCCGGAAACTTCTCTTACGAAAATGCACGCAAAAAATTATGTTTCCACTTGAAATTAAAGAAGGATACATGACAAACTGAACTCACATGTTCCTGCCAAATTCTCTGCGTGGTTTCCAGTGTTACTCGGACAATCCATGGATTTTTAACGTTTTTTGAAAACTGGTGGAACTCTTGTAAGGATTCTCCGTCTTTTCGTATTCGTGTTCGACAAATATTGAGGACATCCCGGAAATATAGACGGAAAAGCATCTTCCGATAATTTCGGTTTCTTCAAAGGGTACTGAAATTTTATCAGGTATAGGGTATAGGTAAGTACCGTATGATCAAAAACTTTTCTACTTGCGGTAGGCTGTGATCTGGTCATTGGCAGGCAAACGAGGCTGATTTTGGCCAGGCCACAGCCTACCGCAGAGAAGGTTTTGATCATACGGTATAAAGTACAGCACCTACCCACATCCAGTAATCAATAGAGCCTAGATATAATTGAATTTAGCTACAATATTTTTTTATCGCATGGGTAGTACCTATTTCAGGTGGGTACTCGTGATGTAGGTAAGTGGGAGAAAAGTAAGTATACGTAGGTCGCACCTAGTGTGCAGGAAACGGAAAAATATTACAAATTACTTACCAAGTATTCCGAGTAACACTCATGTTCAACATTCCGAATGATGAATTCTGACCGAAAATGTTTTTCACAAACGAAATCCGTCACACTTAATTGTCTATCTTTCATCGATATTTTGTGTTGCCACTGAAGTAGCTTGCGTTTAGGAATTTTGAAAAGTGAAACTTTTTCGGGATTTGAGGGATTTCGGGGGTATCCACTCTTGCAATACGGCACGCCACATACCTTAGGCATTGTTTGGTGACACAATATAAAAAATCTGAGACTGATGATTAATAATTTAATAATTAGGAGTTTTAGTTTACTACCCCAACTGGATAGTCTCGATTCCCGCCCATTCGCAATACCGCGTGCGCTGGTGCTAGTCTACTATACTCCATCTCTCTTTCGCATAGGGTCGCAGTCACGTACAACACTCTTGGCCCATTTTTCCAGCAGCAAAGCAGCGGCGGTGACAATACCAGTCTTGTACTATATCGTGCCCTAGAGATTTTTAAAAATGTTCCAGATTTTTGAATTCTACGTCCAGATTGGGTAAAAAAGTTACTCTCGCTAATTTTTGCTTAGAGACTTCGTTTTCGAGATATTTGGGTTTAAAACTTCAAAAGCCATCTTGAAAACACCTCTTTGAAGAGCCCAAAGACGAAAACAGATAAAACTCCTTCTTTGTCCGGAAAAATGGTGGTTTATCAACTTAAGTCACCTGGAAAACCCATATTTTTTTTTTTTATTTTTTTTATAATCGACTAATTTAACGAAGCGACATTCAGCTATCAACTGCTCTACCATGCAACCTCGGGGACAGAACAAAATATCCATGGCGGGATTCGAACCCGCACAGTACAGTACAGCGCGAGTGGGTCAGCTTGCCGTCACCTATCCGCCATGTGCATTCAGTCGAGTGGCGACGTCTAGTGACCGAACGTAAAACAAATAGGCATTTTTCAGTTTCTTAAATCGCCAACCCGAGCGCCGATGTCGACTCCCACAACTTTTTTGACTTATGCACATAGCGAAATGGCCATGTGCACTCAGTCAAGTGGCGACATCTAGTGACCAAAAGCACAACAAAGAGGCATTTTTTAGATTCGTAAATCGCCACCCTGAACGCTGATGTCGACTCCTCTCACTTTTATGGCGAATGCACATAGCGGATACCCTCGCCTATACTACTCGGCCACGACCGCTCCAAATCAGTTGAGAAATCATGAGTTTTCTTCGATTTTAATTTTTAGGCTCTTGAAAGTGTTGTTTTCGAGATGTTTTTCCAACTTTCAAACTCGAATATCTCTAAAACAAAGCCTCCAATTAAAAATTTGCAGGAGTAACTTTTTCACCGAAATTAAACGTAAAAATCGAAAATTGGGACCATTTTCAAAAATAACTGGAGAAGTAAAAATTGGGGTGAAAAAGAGAGGGTACCCTCTATTATCTTTGCACCTGCAAATGATTGATGAAACGCGTTCACATTTTTCCATAGAGACTTTTTTCAGTAAACTTCGGTTGAAATTTGATTTAAATCGGTCGAAAGGTTCAAAAGTTGTGGCGAAAAAACTATTTTGAAAATTGAACTTTGAGGGGCCGTAATTTTTTTAGGGGGCATCTCTTGCAATTCATTCTTATCGTGAACTTCATGTTTTTGAAAGCTGAATCCGAGAATTATATACCATGTGATCATTTGAAAACTATCCACCTGCAATAACTCCCGATTTCTAGTGAATATTTTTTCGAGCAAAAACAGGTCGATTTTTATATCGAGGGGGACATCCAAAACGTACATTGGCAAATTTCTATATTCACCCCCCTCGCCCCCACTCACCCCAACTTTGAAATTTCAAATGACACTACCTACCTTGCGATACATCAAATTGAAGGAAATAAAATTTTCTTTCCGAAAAAAATATTTTCAAAATTTTCAGCCCCACCCCCTTTTCTCTAAAAATTCTCTGACTGTCCCATTTTATGTTCTGGACCCCTCATTTTTTCCTAATTTAGTTGGCGTCATCCTAGATAGCATCGAAGCAGAAAATTTTCGGTGGAAAAAGTGCTACCTAAATTCACCCCTTCGCTCTCCCCCACCTCAACTCCCAAATTTAATAAAACACCACCTACTTTGTGATACATCAAATTGAAGGGAATTGAATTCTTTCCGAAAAATTTTTTTTTGAAATTTTCCATCCCTCCTCCAATAAATTGGCCATTTGGAGTATTCTAGGGGGGCAATGGGGGGCTTTAAAAATTGTGAAAAATCTTTTTCAGGGAGAGAATTCAATTTCCTTCAATTTGATGTGTTACAAAGTGGGTATTGACATTTTAAATTTTTGAGGTCAGGTGGGGGGAGCGAAGGGGTAAATTTGGGTGGCACTTTTTTTATAGAAAATTTTCTCTTTCGATGCTGTGCAGGATGACGCTTACTGTATTGAAGGGAAATGGAGGTCAAGAATATTAACTTGGACACTCAGAGAATTTTAGGAAGAACAGGGGGTGAGGTTGAAAAATTTCAAAATATTTTTTTTAGAAAGAGAATTTAATTCTCTTTTATTTGATGTATCGCAAGGTAGGTGGTGTCTCTTGAAATTTCAAAGTTGGGGTGAGTGGGGGCGAGGGGGCTTAAGATATAAATTCTCCAATGTATGTTTTAGATGTCCCCCTCGATATAAAAATCGACCTGTTTTTGCTCAAAGACATTTGCACTAGGAATCGGGAGATATTGCAGGTGGATAGTTTTCAAATGATCACCCGGTAGTTAGGTACTTACTTTTGAAACAGCCTGTTCAAGCCGAAGTGGAAAACCATACAAGGTGGTGGGAAGCTGGATCTTTTTTTTTCGATATTTTTTTGCTGATTTCTCCTTGGATTTTTGTGGTTACCTTTATAGAGTATCGCTTTTGTAAGTTCTTGATTGTGACATTTTTCTTTTTTTTTCTCAATCAAACGTTGCAAACTTCGGAAGTGAAATTGCAACAGTCCACATCAAACGTAAATATCGTGTTTAGTACCTACTACCGCAGTCCACTGCTCAATTTCTGGTCGGAAGGATATTATTTTATTTATGCCTTGGGTAGTAGGGTAGTAATAACGGAACTCCCTACTTAGAATTGATTGTTTAATATGACAGTCTGCGTGACAATATTAGTAGGGTACGTAAACGGTAAAAATAATCCCATTCGGCATTCAGCAATTCTCGGAAATTTGCAATGCGATCGCGAAGACAAATTGGAAATTCTGAGAAACTGAACCACCGGCGCGGCGCTCTCCCATAACATTACTTGTCGTTTGTTTCTTCTCTCTTCCTGCCTATTTCGAGTTTCAGCCGAGGTCTCAATATTATTATATTGTGTTCATGATTTTTTTCTACATCAGAGTAGGTATACCTAATTTTTGTAGCTGATGTGAAAAGCTGCATTATCAGAAACGTCCCGAAAACACCGCATCCTGGGTTCTAAGCTTTCAATCCCGTAATCTCGGGATTTCGCTAAGGTCTCGAGCATTGTCCCCAAAACAAGCTCTTTGAGGAATTTAGTTGGAAGTTGGAATGCTTGCTAAATGCAAGTCGCTTTTTGAACTTGAGGCGCCATTGTTCCACAGATCTTCACTGGTCGAAAATGGCGTGTTATTTTCATTGCAATGTTGAAATTTTTCTGCCGTAGGATCGGCCGTTTTCTGTGAATGAGTTTTCAAGTGAAATGTTGACATGGTAAAAATAATCATCTCTCTACCAATAAAGATTTCTGTAACTGTATAGCGCTTTACGTTCATAAATTATGAATTATAAACCTAAACCACCAAAAATGGTTTAGTGATCCCCCATAAAATGCCAAACAAACGTCAACCGTCATGTTGTGACGTCATCACTTCTTCGGTCTATAATGTCACAAAAACGGTACTGTCACGAGCACTCTATTACATACACCACTTTTTTTTGAACCCAAAAAAAAAGTGACATAAGCCATGAAGGAGACCTAACGTAGCACATTCACCATGAAGCCAAGAACCAAGACTTTTATTCTATTTGCCATAATTTCAATAAAGCAAGACCTTGTCACTTTTTTTTCTAATGACAAAAATTTTTATGTACAGTTGTGATAAAATTTATTGGCACTGTTCTTTGTAGGTTTTTGATAATGACCTAGAGCAGGATCGAAACTCAAGTTGAAGAAAGAAAATTTTGATTGTTTCGTTTTTATTGTGGAGAGAAAACAGAAAACCTACCATTCATAAAAACAACTCCAACATACATGGATCCTTTACAAAAATTCAGTTTTTCGCCCTCCCCCTCATCAACAATTTTTTCCCGAACTTATTGTGGTGGTGTCTCGGGTGGTGTATACGGTGTACGTTTCGGTTATCCCTTCAGAAATCTGCCTGTGTACACGGATATGGGTATAACGGAATTATCGGTACCTGCAAACATAAACTGAAGCGCTGTCAAGACATTACCCGGCTTAATTAGTACACAAGTGTTGCATTTCACCTGTCAATCCTGAGCTCCCTCTCGCTCTCCCGGATGGTATCTTAATATAATTAGGCTAAATAATGATCGATCGTTGAATTTGATTAATTCGCTTAAAACCTACCCATTCTCCTCTTTCCGCCCCCCCACCCCCTCACCCCTCCGCACTCACATATCACGTTTCCTTTGTTTCCAGTTGAATTTCATTATATTCACACAGTTGTGTGTACAGGGAAAATTACACGTACCTACGATAAATTGCCATCGGTGACGATTCTGTTTTAATTAAAGCACCAGAGATATTTGTACCGGCGTGAATTATTAGAATTATACGACTGATTATTAAAGGTTGCTTATTGCGCATATTGTTTATTGGTTCCGAAAACATATAATTGCATGAGAAACCATCTTGTCCGACTGCAGGTGGTATTATGTAGTGTAGGTAGGTTTATAGGCAGACAATATTCCCTACCGTACCTCAAAGACAATGCATAAACTTAATTAGGATGTCCAGCCCGGTCAATCTGGCCTCTGAACTGGTCCAACGTAATTAGAAGCGAATGATGGATCGCTGATATAGGGTAGCCGACAGAAGTGGCTTTTTTCAGTTTATTAATTCAAACAAAATTTATATGGAGCTGTAAATAACTGAACCGCAAAATTAACGCATCATTTGAATTATGCTGATTTATTTTCAACTACTGATTAATGAACAGGCATCATAATGGTGCGCATTATGCAATTTATAACTTTAATGTGTTCCAGATCTAATTAAAACAGTTGTATATTGTTCATTTTATGTGGTATGCTATACATATTCAGAAAAATGTATCACTGCGTCTACCGGGTGTTTCTCATAAGTATGAAATGCAGCTAGCTGTGAAAGTAAAAACGTATGTCTGCGGCTTGATTCAATTGCGCTCTTGAGCCAGGCAACACGATAAAATAAATTGAGTCGTGAACATACGTTTCCTCTTCCACAGTTAGCTCCAACTCACAATTTTAAAACACACTCGGTATAATAACTGATGGGCGGTCATCGCCTCCCTCCCTGCATTAATGGCTCGCTTACACTATTACCGATAATGCCATGTACCGAAACATGATTTCGCACGATATCTCGCACATAAAGCTCCTAATTTTAATCGGTACATGAGGCCCGTGTCAAGGCAATAGATTACAGTTTGTGCAGGGACTTAAATTCCAAAGTCTGAAAGCCCTCCATTCTGGATGACGTCAAATACAACCTGCCATCGGCTTGATTGATTGAACATTCGCTACTGCATTTGACCAATGAAAACATAAACCCATTTTGGGTGAGCCGGCGGAGCTTATGAAAAATTTCATGGGATTCTCCTTCGATATATTCACTTGGTGGAGCATGAGACCGTCATGACGTGGCGGATAATTTATTATTTATTTAGCACTACCTACCTACCTACTTAGAATAAGTTGGTTTTGAAACTCATAGTAAATATATACGTACTCGTAAATGTTTTTTCTCTCGGCTAATGTCACTATTAGCTGCCTGTATGTAGCTTGCGTGTTTTAGTTGTCTAGTTTGCCGCATAGCTAGGTTATGGGTGTTCTCATTCTCCTAGCTTCAATACTGATAGCTGAACTAGGAAAATGCGTTCAAATCGCATAAGCTGATCCTCACAAGCATCTGTCTGAAACGATTTCTAAATGAAAGCTCAATGTCCTATTGTATCTACTGCTTATCGATTACCTACCCCAAGAACCTTCTTCCCAATGAACCACTGACCTGACTGACCTCTTTGGTACATCACATTGAAGCGACATTTCAAGCAGCAGCTAAGGAACTTGGTGATAATGTGACATTTGGAAGTTGGGTACGCTACATCCCAGTAAACTAATTACTGCTCTTTGGTAGAGTTGACGGCAGACGGCACACCACAGGGACCTGTGGGCGGGGCTGAACAGAAAAACAAAAATTTTGGACGAGTCTGTGTCTGTTTGTTGAAACAGGGGAAGCAACACCGTCAGCTGGAGTGGTGGACCATTACCAGGTCACAGGCGAACCTAAAATCCCACTGCAAATCTAGGTGCACCACTAGATGAACTTAGTTCGCGCAGTTAGGCTCCGCCCAGAGGTCCCTCTGGTATTCCGAGTACTCTACTTACATTTTGACATTCCAAATTTGAATTATTGCACTATGAATGCAGATTTTTTGCTCGAATTTTTGTTCGGATTATGAATTTCCATTAGAAAACCAAATTTAGAAAAATTATATACTTTCCCTGCCCCAGTGAACAGGAAATGATACTTACGAAAAGGTATTGTAGTAGTTTTAATATTAAATTGTATCACTCTTCAAACTTGAGAAATTTCCAATCTTCAGAAATTTGAATTTCATGCGAGCAGGACCGATTACTTATATCACAGCTTATATTGATATAATTGACTGTTAGGTAGGAGCTGATCAGAGAAAGTATACATATCACACGTACACACGACCATGCATGGTTTATGGATATTGACATATTCCCAAAATATCCGACACAGATATTTTAATGAAAAATATAAAACGAATAAATCAATTTATCCATTAGAAATTTATTACAGGATCCTCGCATGACTTTTTCATCCGTCTCATGGAAATCATTGAATGTCCTTGAATGATTTATTGATAATGTGTGCTACCTATACCGGAGTTTTGAAATACGGTGATCTTTTTGTTGAAATTGTGAAATGGAATTACAAAAAAGTATCTAAATAAATAGTATATAGGCAACTGTAATGCTTCAACATTTACATCGTTGTATTTAGTTTAATTTTTGGGTTTATAACAAAACAGTGTATGGGTGAAGCTATCATAATTTTTTCATGATATTTCAAGACTCGATCAGAAAAACTTTTGATTCAAATGGAATAGAGTTGTTTGAGGAGTGTTTTTATTCCGTCATGTGTAGTCGACAGTTGCGACGAAATTTTTTTCGATGTAATATCTAGAAATAAACCTTGAAATAAACTCTATTATCTATTTTCTAAAAGGAAGGAAAAGTCACACGGTCGGCCAATTTTATAGAGGCGAGTTTTCCTTTTCCAATAAACCAAGGAAAAACAGCAAAAATCATCGGGCCCGACCCGTTGCGCGATTGGTACCACTGCCGTCATTAGCCTCCACTTGCGGCGCGTGGCCGAAAGCGTCAATTCCAGTATTTTTGAACGTAACAAGATTTTTAATGTATATAAGTCCCATTAACCATATATCCAACATAGCTTGAGCTCTCAAGGATATAGTGAGTGCATCCATGCCTCGGATTGCGGCTTCAGGTGTCATTTGGAATTTCGAAGTTGCGGTGGGTGGAGCCGAAGGGGTTGAGGTTGGAAAACTCGTCAATGTATGTTTAGATGTCCATTTCGATCCGAAAATCGACCTGTTCTTCCTACTAGAAAGGATGTTCACTAGGATTCGGGAGCTATTACGGGTGGATAGTTCTCAAATGATCACCCGCTATAATAATCTTCAGCTCTAGAGGCCATTTAGGCTTTTGGCTGTCTTCTCTGCTGCCTATTCATATTGAATAGAGGTAGGGGACCTACAGTTTAGAGAGCATTCCGAACCACGAGTGACCAGTGAGAACTGACACTTATTTCATAATGTTCGAAAGACTCGACCAGGGTTTGCTTCCAGGCTCTTGTAAAGTGCTCTTGGCACAAATATTTCCACAGGAGGTCAGCCGCTCCAACTTCAATAATCTTCAAGACGCATCGACAAAAAAAATTTCAAGCAAACAATCAGTTGTTGAGTCTTGTCAGTGTGTTCCAATAATCAGAAGTATCTACCTAAAAACATAGCGGGGAATTGATTTTGTCAATCAAGAAATGTCTTGGAATGCAGAAGACCAGAAGAGGAAACGGTGTAGCTCTTCACGCGGAAGATACAGCTTGTGACGTGTGATGGATTATCAAATAATCGGATATTTCATGATACTACTAGTGCGTCAGTCGCATGTTATGTTACGGATTGGCATTCATTTTATTCTAATGGCGGCTTCACAGAACTTCGCTTGTCGCTGGCGACAGTCCCCCACTCCACTGTAGTTGAATAATTTGAACGACACGACGACAGAAACTTGTGTCGCGGGAATTATGAAGGGGGGTAGGGGAGTACAGGCAGATCAAATCCTATTGGCCAGCGACACTGTCGCCGGCGACAAACGAAGTTCTGTAAAGCCGCCATAACACTGAGGTGTGAGCGTTGCGATATGACAATACCGACAGGCAAAGTGTCAGAGATGCCATGCCAGAGTGGGTTTCCTATCCAGCTATTAGTACACTTACAGACATCTTTGGACTTTATCAGAAGGGTGTTTCGCTGTTAACCTTGGAGCAGTTACTTCTACGGCCTGCTATCGTGTATAGTAAGGTGAATTGTCGTTGGCAAACTTCGTTTCGTGAGAAAAACGATCGACACTTGTTGACAGTGTCTGTAATGACGCCAAATATGACAGTGGTAATAGCGATTTTTCAAAATAGCTAGTTGTTGAACAGACTCATCGGTATTGTCTGCTCATCGGTAACACTCATCCCTCCCCTAAGCACGCTGGCCGCTGTTCATAGATGCATTACTGCATTTCAGTTATAATATCGACGAATGACGTCACGTTCCAAAATAATCCCGTCTAAGTAATCAGTTAATCACTTCCCTTTGATTTGAGCCCAGTTTTGACAGATTTAAAAGTTCCATTGCGGCTATCTCTACCCGATCTCGTCGAATATAAACAATAAATAACGGCCGGCCCGAAATCCCTCGGAATGTAAATGTGTGATAAATTAATTAGTTAACTTTGAGCTATCACGCACATCGGGCCGGGGGAGAGTGTGTGGGGCGTGAGGGTTGGAGCGAAGTGGAGAAGTAGTGAGAGTGGCCCCCGCACTTCTGATCGAAGAGCCTTTGAAGGTATGCCATGTGGGAGGGAGGGGGGGGGGGGTAGCAGGGATGGTTCGATGGTTCGCTCGTAGCGTATATAACAGCGGGCAAGAGGCATTTGAGCTTATAAAAAAGTGAAACAACGAACGAACGGCACTGGGGCCAGCCGCTCAGCCAACAGTTGGAATAAAATACACACGCGATTTCCCCGGAGGAAAGGCATTAGCACCCCTAACGCAATATTACACCTAACCGCTCCTGCTTACAAATCGCAGCACGGCGCGCTTCTCAATTCCACGACAAAGGCCGCAAAGGCTTCGATTAAAGTGTCAGTTTTAAACTTATTCATGGGCCATAATAGGGTCCTTGCATGAATTTTATTTTGAGACGATTACCTCATAAAATCATTAAAAACGTCATCCACAATAATTTCCGCCCAAAAAAAATTTTTTTTTAAATTTCCCCATCCTTTAAATGAAGATCAGAGTTTGAATTTTTTTTTTCGCGCCAAAAACGCGGTCGCTTCTACAATGACCTTGAATGCTCACAATGACGTCATCGCGAGAGTTCTATTTTTTGTTTGCAAGTTTTTTTTCTTTTCGAGGTTGCAGCCCTGCGCCCTGAAACCCCGCGAAATTTCAAATCGTCATTATTTTACCCAAGGAGACTATTTAAGCTATTAAATTGCTATTAACCTAAATCAGTCCCGAAAAATTCAAAATCATTGCATTTTCATTCTATATTTTTATTACCACAGTACCTGATTAAATTATAACAAATTGTCCATTAACGAAACAATCAAATAAATAAATTATGTATCAACAGAATGTTGAACTTCCCTTCTGTCTTACGACCATTTTTCTTATCTTGCTTGTGTGATTATCATTCCGCCTTCTGCACTACCAAAGAATACCAAACATAGCAATGATGCATCTTCTATTATACAATTTGTTTCACGGTTTTTGCAGATAAACCAAGAGAAATCTTCTTTTGCTCTCATGTAGAAGTAGAATCTTGCATTTTTTTCTAGTTCTGCTCTAACGTCACAGAGGTATACGTTCCGGTACGGAATCACTTCAAAAAATTGCAGGATGCTGGACCAAAACAATAACTATTTTATAGCAACGTGATCATCGGACACTTCAAATTGGTCATCTGGTCCATTCCTTTTTCATGTTAAGAAAGGATGTGCATCAGAACTGGGAATCGAAAATAGTAGTGACGTTATTATTTGGTATATCGTCGGCCTGGTATAACATCCGTTTTTATGAATGATGATTGATGACAAGATCGCTAGAACAAGCTGGTGTGTTCTTTCTTCTCATAATTTCATAAAAAAATTGGTTTGCTGAGCTCGAGGGTGAGCTCAATCAAAATTTCATTCGTTGAACTTGTAACAGCTGCGATTGATTTGCCACTAGATGTATCTGTAGGTACGGTCCTCGATCCTAAGGTATTTAACAAAGACAATCTTCATTTAGCGCCCTAGCTGTGGATAAGTAGTGGCCCCATTTTCCTCCACATATTTCCAGATCAATGCAGTCGTTCTAATGGACACATCAGAGATAGCTTTTGCAACAGAAGGAGACGACTTCTCTTCAAAGTACCTGTGAAAAAAAATAGAAATATTTTATTATTGAGTTCTTACGTAAAACAAACAATTTCGCCATGAAGCTCATTTTTAGCCTTTGTCAAATTTCAGTAACAGTAGAAGTGAAACCAATTTCGCAAGTAGTAAAATGGATTTCAAATATTTTTTTTATCAATTTTGAAAAAGTGCTTATATTTTGATTCTGATTCTTGTTCATTTGGATTCAGTAATGAAGGATTTCCTCTTGGGGTATATTTTTGGACACAAACAATAAAAAATTCTAGGTATTTGCCGACGTTTCGATTTAATTAAAATCTTTTTCAAGACTCATGACCTATTGACTTGAAATAATTATTGAATGAATTGTAACTGACATTTTTGTGCAGCAAGCTGCTTAACAAGTCAGGCAGGAATGGACCCCAAGAGGAAATATACCCCAACAGGAAATCCTTCATTAGTGCTTGATATCAGTTTCCGAGAAAAAAATCTGCCCAAGAGGCGAGTGCAAAAAGACTGCAGATTCTTTC
Organism: Anaspis maculata; assembly: GCA_949128115.1. Lineage (NCBI taxonomy): Eukaryota > Metazoa > Arthropoda > Insecta > Coleoptera > Scraptiidae > Anaspis > Anaspis maculata. Next base: position 34,269,402 of record OX421961.1, read on the forward strand.
GGCATGTGATACAAGATCCTGATGAAATACTGACCCAAACATACTTTAAATTGCGATTTCCGGGCACCGCACAGACACCTCAAAGGTAACAGTGGCTCCAAAAATCTCTCTTCATTCCTGCATCCACGTTTGGCTGCACTTCCCTGCAGAAATGCAGATAAATCTTGCATTTTTCTGAGATAACTTGGATAAAACTTCGAAATCTTCTGGGGACATGGGGGCGAGCATGGTGTTGGGAGAGTACCATTGATTTCATGTGAAAATAGCACAGAGGAATTTCAGACGCCACCAACCGCAGCCTCCCAGCATCCTCGTGGATGGCTACAAAAAAAATTGTTTCAGTTGAGTACATTAGAAAACACAGGATTATGCCATGACAAGTGCTATGTACCCGCCATATGGAAAACTAACTGCGTTATTTTATAAACTGCTAATTCACTTGTAGCCAACCCACAACAGAGGCAGACTTCAGATGTTTTCCATATTATTATTCTAAATATTAAGTTGGACCTTGAACTTTGCGTTTCCCCATTTCGTGTTCTCTGTGCAGTCTAATGAGTAAATTGCTGAAAAAATTTGTACGAAAGAGGTCAGCCCCTAGTTTCCCTGCTGAGTTTCTTCACAGTTTCCCCAGGCTCTTTTAGTCTTTTTTCATAGACCCTCCGAGTTCCAAGCGGTTCACCTGGCGAGTGCCAATAGAAGAGTTCTCCTTGAGATCCTTCAACTTGTACAGAAGGGGTCCCTAGCAATTTAGCATTGGATTTATCCCTCAACGGAGTCATGTCTGGAATGCCACCATGTGTCATAGCCAGAGTAATATGGCTACAATCTATTTCCCATCGTCTGCTCCTATTTATTACATGAAGCGGTTCAGGCTTAGTCATTAAGCTAGGTTCAATTCACAAGAAAGAGAATAAACGACCTTCACCTTTTTCGTTTTTCTTTGTGCATTCCAAGGCTTAATCGTGTTGAAAGCAAGGGTCCGTACTCCATAACTTCTCGCAGATTTCATTCCTGCAAAAGATCAGTAATGATTGTGCTATTATTTAAAACAATTCCTCGTCTTTACCTCTTCAACCGTGGATGTTCGAACCGGCCAACCCATCAACGTTCAAACCAATCCAACGGCACGCCACAAAATACATGAAATAATGACTCGATCACCTCTCTTCAAGACTCTGGCAGATTGTCCAAGTCCATAGGAATGACGCTGTCTCACCTTGTTCTTGTTCAAAAAATCACTTTGTGAAAAATGATCTCCACACTCTATGTTTCCACAAACAACGAAGGACGGTTAGTATCTACTACCATTTACTACGTAGTGTCACTTGTCTGGCAAATATTCTTCCATTTCCGTCGCAATTGGGGGTCCCTGGCGGAGCGAAAAAAAGTTTTGTTCGTTGCCTCCATAGCATAGCTGTTCCTTCCGGGGAACTCTTCTCCTGTCCTCCATGTAGCCCTATAGCTAAACAAAACAGACCTATTTCAATTTTGGGATGTAGCGCCTGTGTCAGCCAACCTTTACCTGTTAATATTGCACTTATTTCCGTACACAGGACACCAGAATACACCACTGGAATACACCCACTTTTACTGTTACATCTTACAAAAAACTGACCTCACGGAAAGCCGCCGCGCCATAGTTAATGGAAGTATGAAAGCCGCGAAAATGCGCCGTCGCCTTTTCTCACGTGTCAGGGCGATCCCCAAGCTCGTGCTGCGCGCTTTTCAACCTGAACTGAGTTTCAACCTCACAGACGTCTGAAACGGTGACAGTTGGATTATGTCAAACATTTAAAATTCGTAGTCGCAATCTGTTTGTGTAAAATCAAGTAGCCCCGTCCGGTGCATAATGACGTCATCGCGCAGGTGACAGATGGGTGCATGGAAGTTGCATACCTAACTGTTTTTGTGTTTTAAATTTACAAAATAAAATAAACTATCAAGAATTTCGAAAAACCGTTCAGTCTATGGTGCTATTTGGCTACCAAAGCATCATTGGAGGCAATAAAAAAAAATCGTGCAAGGACCCTATTGCTTTCGTATTGATGCTCGCACTCATACACACACAGACACCCACACACACACTCACACCAACAAACAACACAACACCACCACCACCAACTACTATCTTAGCAGAGAAGCCCCAGTTTCAGCCTCAGCCCTGGCTCAACTCCTTCACCGAGCGGAAGGTAGTTTGGGCTGGAACTTGAACGCTAAGTGGAAACCGGGATTATTGCCTAACGACGGGTTTCAGTTTCGGCGTGAATTCCTGATGAGTAATTAAAACGCATCGCAGTCGTGTCAATCTGAGCCGGAAAGGGTGGAAAAACTTGGCTTCTCGACTCTCGAACTCGACACTAACAAGTCCCTGGCGAGTCGTCATCAGTTGGACTGCTGCAACGGTATTAGCCGATTGATTAACGGAGATACTATTTAGATAAACCATAATGGGATGGGGCATGAGCTTTTTTCTCGAAGAGCTTGTAGCGCAATGCTAGTTTCACACTTTCACCCGTCATTCTGTTGTGCTGTGTTTCTTGGGCCGTGAGTGGTTAGATTCCTAGCTTGAAGCGGAAAAAACTGACATCCTTGATTTAGTTGGAATGCTTGACAAATGCACGGCAAAGTGTGTCGGCATTAGCACGTGAAATTTGAAGGCTGTTGCCAACCCAGTGGTTGGTGGTCGTTTAAAATCCCTACACAGGGATCCGGCGAAATTTCCGGCATTGTTGAGGAAAGCATTCACCGGTGTCGGTGCTCGGCCTCGTTGCGGAAATAGGCCGACGTTAATAAACCAACAAAAAATCTTAGATCTCAAATCATAGTTGGATATGAACTGAAAGAAATTGATGCATTGCCAAATTTTTGTTGAGAGAAGCGATTTCTCGCTAGGTGAAATTTTCTGCCGAGGTGGTTTTCTTCCAGATTACCCATGAACCGTGGAAGATGGAGCATGACTTTTTATTGTTCTGGATAATATAGTGAAACATAGTAAATATAGTAAATAGCACCCTAACTACTTGAAACGTCTGCCCTTCGAACCTTCATTCAGGAAAATTCGGGAGTAGACTTTAAAATAGTTTTTTGGCAAGTGCAAATAATCTCTCGTAGAACATGCTAGACTTCAAATAGCTTTTTATCATCCGTTCTGACCTTCTTTCTCCAGACGCCACAGTCAGTGGTAGAGTTAGCAATAGTTGGATAATAATTATTGCTACAATCGGGAAACTGCTGACTAAACTGTTCTCGTACATGGGATGAGAGATGTATTATAAAAATAATATGAACGAGAACTGATAACACAATAAAAATATTCAAGGACATTTCCAAGGTATTAAATGATAGGAAAATGCCACATTTGTAAAACCTGGGGGCTAGGGGTTAATTAAAATAGCTCTTTGCTACTTATTAAAAATATAAAGTATAGAACATGAACAGAAATCTCACGGCAAGTCATTAATTGTAACCATGGGGGTAGGGGTTGTCGAAGTTATCTTGTACTACTATCTTGTACTACTAAGTATTGAATTGGTTACCAACTGTCACAATGGGGCGGTTGATGTTCAAAATAAACTGAACAATTTAAACACAATAAAATAGGTATAAATGATATTAAGTATTGCAAGTTCCTGTACCTCATGTACTGCTTGGGGGAACTATAGCAGGTCGATGACCCTGTATGGTCGTTCGGAATAAGGGGTGCCTACTCCTAAGGGTAGTAACGTGAACTGCCACCACTGACTCAGTTATTTTATATGGAGAGACAGATCCATAGGGGGAGGGAAACAGACCATCTGGTCACATCTAGAATCTCAACTTAGGTTGGGGTAGCGCGCATTTCAGCTTATCTATTGATGGCTTCAACTCTTCGGGGAAGGCGTTTAGGTGAATCCGGCAGACGAGGCATTTGAATCGAGTAGAACCCTCCAGCTTATCACCTGCTTCCGTGTGAAGGGTGGTCAGGTAAACAAGTGATTTTAAAAATAATCATTATATATTTGAACAAACCAAATTAATAAGTACAAACACTGCAGAGGTTTACTAACAAAAACTAGTATTGAAAATATTCAAAGTAGTAGCCACCTCGTGGCGTAATAATAATTCATTATCAAGTAAACAAATTCAAAACTCAGCTGTCGCTGTGACGTTTGATGACGTAAGAGAGTAATGCAACATACTGTCACGACGTTGACATCTCACAATGAAGAACTTTATATTTGCGTTCCACCCTGGGTACCAACAGGGTAACAGCTCGCGAGAAACACATGGGTAATATTTTTAGGACGATTGGTTTCTGCGTTGACGGTGAATCATCGCATATTAGCGCGTATTAACGAATTTGATTATTTGATTACATTGGCGCGCGTGGCGGTCGAGATTAGAATGATTCACTAATCACTTCGAAGCGCGGCCGGTTTTCCTTACACTACTGCCGGAGTTTAATTGATTACTCGCGCGCGTTTTCTAACAGTGAAACTGTGGAATATGACCACTCAAATTCGGGTTTTTACGGCCGCTGGGACGCCAATGCGGCGTCCCGGCCGGACACCATCCGAGGTGTCGGAATTAAGTGACTCTTAGTTAATTGACTGTAAAATGGACTATTATTTAAAATGACCGTGTCGAGTCGCGGGTCGCCAGTCAAGTTTCTGGCCGAGTCGCAAGACAAGTCTCCTTATCTTACGTTGCACTCTTACTTATAGCTTCGTCTAATCTCACAATCCCGTGGTCAAATGGACCAATCAGGACGGACCTTAGGAGGAAGTCGGTCCCACGGTAGGGTGCAAGGTAATGCCTGAGCACTTAAGATGTTTTGGCTAACAGGTCGATAAGTCTGGACTATCGCGAAATGAGTCAAGTGGTACGTGACATTTTTCTAGCTTATTTCCCAACATAATTCGTAACTTTCCGGCTTTTATGAATATTTAAAATCAGGCCAATTTTTATGCCAAAAAATTAATTATCTTTCATACTTCAAATCAACTATAGGAAAAAAGCAGTTGGGCTACAATAAAAAAAAATTGAGCTTCAGCAATTATTCAAAAGAAATACTGAGGAGTAGGGTGGGCCGAAAAATCATATTCTCGATTTTTTTATTCTAATAGTGCGGAAAAGATGCATAATCAGATTACAAAAAGAAATTGTTACAGCGTTTTTGAAAAAAAATCATCACTTCAGGGTCCGCAATGACGTTGAACTTCCCATATTTGGAAAAAAAATCGAAACTTTCTATTAGGCCAGAAAATGTTTAAAAATATATTTACAATACTAAAATATGGTATTAAACAGTCAGGCACAAAAAACCCGTGTTCCAGTATTGTTTTTTCAATAAAAAAAAAACAAATGAAATTGAATTCACCGGAAAAGTCCAGTTGCCTTGAAGTTGCAGAAATGGTCACATTAAAAATTGAGCAACTTTAGGCGAAAACTTCAATTTCAACTGTTTCTCATACAAGAGTTTTAGCAATGATGAGATAATATACATCAATCAAAACATTATTGAAATTGTTGAAAGAGACCACCCAAATGAGAAAAAAAACTTTAAAATGTCAAAGCATTACCTAACTTGTGACACGACATCAAACTGAAGATAACAGAATCCTCTTTCTGACAAACAAATTTTAAAATTTTTAAAGTCACCTCCCAACCCTTGCTAAAATTCTCTCATCCTTAATCAAAGGAAAGCTTTTCTTGATCCTATCAACTATCCCGATTCTTGGAAAAAATATTTTCAAACGAAAACAGGTCGGCTCTTATTTCCGAAGAGGCATATGTTGTCACAGTTTTATTTTCAACCCTTTCGGCCTTATTCTAGCCTACTTCAATGCTAATAGCAATAAATTATCTACCTTGTGATACATCAAATGAAAGTACCGGGTGTTTATAAATGTCTGTGATCGCATCGCCTTTGGAATCCGCTTTCGATCACTACAATTGCGCCTGTTACTGCGTTTTTAGGCCTGACCTATGCCTGCCGCGATCACAGTTTCTTATAAACACCCCGTATAAAATTTCCTTTATGCAAAAATAATTTCAACTTGCCTGAATCACCCTCCAATCCTTTTCAAAAATTGTCTTAATTGAGAAGAGAATGCAATGAAGATAAAAATTTGGCAACACATGTCTCAGATGTTCCCCTCGAAATAAAAATCGCCCCGTTTTCGCCGGGAAATTTATTTCTCAAGAATCTGCAGTCGACAGAAAAACATTCCTTCAATCAACAATGAAAGAATTTTTAAAAGAGTGAGAGGGTAGTTTAAAGATTTCAGAGTATGTTTAACGGAAACAATGTAATTGCCTTCAATTTGGTGTATCACAAGATAGGTAATGCAATTTGAAATTTCAAACTAGGGTAGGGGGTGGGGGCAAAAGGATTGAAGGTAAGAATTTGGCAATACGTGTTCTAGATGTCCCTCTCAAAAAGAAAATCGACTTGTGTCAGCTGTTTCTCAGAAAAAACTTGTGCAGCGAGAAATTAGAGGTGAGTCCTTTTCGAAAAACCACCTCGTATGTCGGATAATGAACTAAAAGAATTACTGAATGTTAACGATACAATTCCTTAATTAGAATTTCCACGTTTTTATTGTTATACCCAATCAGTAGAGCGATTTGTGAAAACAGTTTCAAAAACAGCATCAGCAGTTTGTGAAGCTGAATCAAGATATGGCCCTATTCACAGCAAGAATGAATCTAGGAAACTGATGCCCATATTGGTAAGTCAGAAAAATTTTAGCCCAGAGTGACCTAAAACAAAAACTATTGATAAAATATTGAAAATTGAAGTCTTATCACTCAATTTCTGTCGAATCAAGAGTTTTATCTATTTTTTTACTAAGGTATTTCAACAGTTTTCTCCATAACTCAATTTGTTATCTTGCAAAAACTGAATGTTGAGATATTTCTGAAAGACACGTCTTGCGGAGGCTGAAGACGAAAGCTTGGGACAAAAAGCTTCTAGATAATTGAAAAGTATATGAAACTGCAACTTTTCCGCGCTATTAGAAGTCCGTATTATGAAAACAAAAAAAACACACCTATAGCAGCGGCCCACCCTACTGAGGAGGGGAAACCAAGCAAATAAGGCTCGGTTTACGTGGAGACCTAATTACATCTTGCGGTAGAAATGGTTCCGAGGATAGGAGTCCACTTTTTTAAATCAGCTGTATCGAAATCACAATATTTTCTATCGCTCATGTTCGTATGTTGATTGTATCATTATGTCATCTAATATCAATGGAACTTCGCAAAGCATCTTCGTCGGGAATATCGATTCAAACATATCATCGATGATTAATCATGAGTATCGGTCGTGATCCCGACACCCCATAATCGTCTGGCTACCGATTGAGAATATTGTCAAATAAAGGATTTCGTAGGTCTGATGGCCCACCCTTCATGACTGCCTTGAAGGCACTTGGTTTTTATGCAAGCCAGGTGGAAGGTTGCAGGAGAACACAGCGATGTTAATTACGTTTTATTAACACACACATTGTACAAGATAATCATGACATCCGAGACGACTCTGAGATAAACTTCACTAAAAGATTACGAACCGCACTTGCTACATGATGTGTTTAACTAAGTTAATAAAATAGAAAATAATCAAAAATTGATAATTTAGGTACAAGTTCCGACATAACCGACGGCAACAACTGCAGATATTGATTGACTTCTTGGAGAGTGGATGCCTTTGACTTTATAGTCAATTGGGGCTTCGTCGACCAATGGGATTGATCCTCGTTTCCTGGCTGCTGGCAAACCTGGCATACCACGATGGGCACAAACTTCTTCATTCTGCTGCTTTTTTTTTCGGACCCAATAGATGAGGCTGTTTTGACTGAAACTTCTCCTGTCTTTTCCACTATAGTCGGGGCCGGTCGCGGTCATGATAGCGACAGTCCAAAACCCGACACTCTAAAACTCTGACAGTCTATCCCGAGAGGCCCTTCGGAGGCTGATGGCCCATCGGTAGGTCCCGGCAAAACGTCCCGGTGGTGAGACGTTTTGCCATCGGTGGTCCCGGTGGGTGAGACGTTCTCCACGAAATGCCCCGTGACATGACGTTCCCGAATCAAAATGTCTGCCACGATGGTGCCCGCTGGTAGGTCGTCGTCCGGTCCCAGCAGCTATAGTTCCAGCAGTGTGGTAGATGTCGGTGTTTCGTCTGTCGAGATCGGGGTTTAGGCTTCCGGGATTCAGGCTTTTGAGGTTTAGTCTGTCGGATTTAGAAATAGGGTGCCGGGCCGGGCTTAGACCATCGAAACTTTGGGATTTCAAGATTTAGGCTTTCGGGACTTTATACTAATTCCGATTATCATACCTATACTACTCGCTATATTTGTCACTTATACTGATTTTGATGAGTGATAATATGATGATAATTCATTTAACAATATGCTCTTGCATACCTTTTTGAGCTCGATAGCTAGAACTCATGACAGTGAAGAAAGTTCGAAATTTTGTACTAGACCTCGAGGTTCTCAAGCTGAGCAAGCATGACTTTCAGTCTTATAATTTTACACCAAGAATCATAACGACGGCGTTACCCTGTGATACAGACATATGATGGAGTGAAAGAGACAGAAACGTATAGACTTTGGACTCACTAGCGGCTGTCTAGCGACTGATATAGCTGTTTTGGAGGTGTTGCGAAATTCTGTTTTTTTCCTAAATGTCCACGTGCTATTCCTTATGGTATTTTAGAAATCTACGGCTGTCCTAATTATTTCTCATTCATTAGTTGTAGTGAGGCAGGAGTAAAAGGTTTTTGCTGATTTTTAGGCTAGGGAATTACAACCTTAAGGCCGTATGTTAGACGGAAACGGACGGGGATATTTCTGTTGCTAGATTTAATCGCAGATTGCAGATGTCATGACAACCTGGCTAACTTGAGCTACATCTCCGCCACAAAATTTGTCTCGCATCATCATATTAATCTGTTGTCATGTTCCTTGCAATAGAAATGTTCGCGTCTAATATGGCCTCCTAAGTTTGAGCAGAGTATAATTTTAGGGCTAATATCTACAAACTCCAAATGAACTTAACCTGGGGGCATGCACGGCTAGTAGGTACTTGGTCTGTTTTTCTGTTAGATTAACTGGATCAACCTTGTGTACCTTTCAGAACGCTTTAAAGTTTCAAAATAATAATAATAATAATATCTATCTGAGCACAAGGCAGATTCAGTTATTCAAACTAAAGCCCCGAGCAGCTTGCCTAAACACATTGTTGGTTTTGCGCTCGTCTTATGAGATTTTATGGGAAGATATTCAAACAACTTTACGGCTTTTATTTTTTTTGCGAGATTACTTGCAAGATGATTCACGGCTTTTATGAATCCAAATTGGTTTTTGCTGCGAAATCCTGGGCGAGCTCTAAATGCACCCTCCAGCCCTCCACACAATTCGAATGTAAAGCTCCCTTCTGTACGATGCAAAAAATATGGCGTCAGGCGTCTAAATAGCGTGATTTTCTCACCACATCTCCATTTTTTCGAGGGGGTCTTCATCGTTTTCAAGACCCTCCTAACGTGGCCTTATGTTTAACTTCTAAATCTATACCTAGGTACTAACTTGCTAAGAGGGACGAAAGCTCCGTTTCATTCCCTCGTCTGAAAAAATACCACCTATACCCTTGAATTAGATTGGGTTTTCGGGAAAAATTGTTATTTCCAGCGGGAAAGATTCCCCCTCAGGTAACATTTTGCCAATATTCTGGTGAGGATGATAATTTCGCAAGAATTCCAGGAATGAAATTAATCCGGATTTGTTGCAACTTGCCCGCGGCACTGTTTTGTTTATCAACCCGGATCGCGGAGGTGAATCGCGATAAATAAACCTTTGATCAAGTTACTTAAACATCCACACCAGAATTTCTCCTAAAATTGAATCTGGGTGCCGCAGCGCTTAACACAACTATCAGTTTCTGAGCATTAGACGTTCTGTTCTGGGGTATTAGTTTTAATTAACCTTGTTCGACGTTTACCCGAGCATCGCGTCTTGCCAACGCGTGCACACACGCAAAGACGACAAAACAGTAAACACCTTGTGGAATCCAAAAGGAAGGAACCTGATTTCGCCTCTTCTGCCACACATCGGAAATGTTTCATCCTGGGAGAAGGATAAGGAGAAGGAGAAGGAGGCACGCGACATAATGGGGAATCGATAGTGAAGCCCTCTGCGGAATCATCGGGGACGATGGTCGAAATTATCGAAACATCCTCGACCGGCTATGGTGGTTGTGCTTTATTATGAAAACTCCCATTTGTGTACACAAAGAGAGAAATTTAATAAACGCAAACGCAATGGAGTGTGTTAAATCATTCCGGGGCTGGGGAGTATCCTTGTTGGATCCTTGCAATATCACGGTCGGGGATCAACTGTGAGAGGATGAGAACAGAGGGGGAGCGCGTGGCTAAAAAGGGTCAAGTCCGGCAAAAGTCGAAATGCGATCTCGAATCGCATCTGATGCAATAAAACGTACTTTGTTGCACCGCCACCACCCCTACCCGCCTCCCTGGAGATGGATATTTAGGTACTCAGTACTTGGGTAGGTATACGTGGAATATAATTAAAATTTTATTGCGGTACGTAGCCTTTTTATAAACCTCTCGTCCCCGTTTTTATTGCTCTTCCCCTGTATGATTCGTATATGTGTTTTACGGGCGGAGGATTAAATTGACGTGTGTATGTGTGAGGGATTTACATACTACATTGCTTCTAATGGTACAATTAAAATGATTAAACGCAATTATTCACACGTGCCCCTTGTCCAGGTGTCGGCTGAATTTTTAATGAACTTACGAAATTAACATATCGTCAGTTGAGCGCCGGAATCACGTAGGTCGCATCCAGATTTTTGTCTTTATTTTTTCCTCATTAATTTTTCACCTTGTGTCTCTGTAGCGTGGCTATTGTTTCTAGAGTTTCTACCTTCTATTGAATAGTTGTGATTATTATTATTATTATTATTAGTAGGTATAAGGGCACGCAACAGAATATTAAGTCCAATAATAGCGTGACCGCGGAACCATGTACAATTAAAAAGAGAAACTGTCGCACCATTACAGACAAAAAACAATGCACTCGATTGCGCCTGATATGAAAACTCGCCTGATATCAGCGGCACTGCAGTTGAAGATGCCAAACATCTCCTGGAACTTATTGTATGTCAGGGCTAGGCGGTTTACCGGATAATTGAAGTGAAATAGCTTCTGTGTGGGCCTTGCATAAAAAACATCACTTCACCTTAAGCCCCGTCTCAGAATATTCAGAGAGATCCCCGAAAGAACATTCAGAGAAGTCTTAGAGTTCCATATGCCATGAAAGCCACTGTAGTGTAGGCTGCCCTCTAGACGTAACCAGTGTATTCAGAGATGGAAAGCTTTGGGTCGAAGTGCACGCCAAGGTCTTTGATGACACTAAGTGTAATAAATACGTGATAGCCTATTTTGTATGGGAGCTCCAGGGGTCCGAAGACTTTGAAAAAGACATGATCATCCACTTTTGTCACATTTCAGTCAAGATCGTTTTCAGTACACTATCACCCCAACGCATCGATGCCCCCCTGAAGTCGAGAGCAGTCCTCAGAAGAATCCACAAATGAAAAGATCTCCTCAGAAGAATCCACAAATAAAAAGATCTTCAAGTCGTCAGTAAAGAGCTTGAAACAAGTTTTGAGGCTCAACAAAATGCCGTTATTTATAAAAATGATGAAAAGGTGCGGACCCAGCACAGATCCCTGCGGGATCCCCGTCAAAACCTCGGAGCTCTCGGAATGGTGACCGAGAACCCTCACAAACTATCTTCGACCAACCAGATGAGATCTGAACAATATGAGTCGAGTGGCGGAAAACCTAGATTTTCCAACTTCTTCAAGAGAATGTTGTGGCTAAGACGATCGAAAGCCTTCGAGAAATCGATGTATATGACATCCGCTTGCCTACGTTCGCTCACACAATCAGATATAAATTCCGTTTTCTCCATCAAGTTTGTGACCGTTGACTTAATCTTTTACAACCCCTTGTTGCTTGACAACTACTATTTTTCCTACGACCCCCTACGAAAGTGACCCCTCTCACACGCTATAGTAGGCCCGAAAGTTGTCAATTACGTCAATTATAACGCACAGTTCATTCGGACCATGAAACAATACGAATTTAAACATCGATTTAATCACAATTTCGGAATATCGGCTTTTAATACCACCCCAACTCTGATTCACAAGCAAATCAACAATAATTCGCATCTACAGGACTGGGCCTCAGTTATGTCCTCTCAACCGATCGTATGGGTTTGACATGCTTATATATCCTTATTTAAGCCCTAACCCTAGCGGTGAGATGTATAAAAATAAAAATCCTACATAATTTCCTTTCAACAACAGTAATTGTAAGGTAATGAATGAAATTCTCACCTACACTTATGAAGCAGAATAATCTTTGGTAGCAATGCAAATGTGACCACAAAAGATTAAATGGGGTCCATTAGACTTCTTGAGCTGCACCAGCCTCATCCGATGCATCCAAATACTTTAAATCAAGTTAACATACTAAACTGTCAAAATGACGGTTGAAATGTCACTAATTTCATTACTGGATTCTCAATTTTCTCACAAGGAGACGTTGTTAATAAACGAAGTCCCATACACCTGCTGATGACCAAAACGTACCTTTTCCGGCTGGTAGCCAGGGCCTTGGGCCGCTATTGCTCTTCAAAAGATGAAAGAAATTGTTCGTGTCCTTCAGACGGTTTTGGCCGGCTGACGAAAATACCCTGATAACATGATGATGAAAGACGCCACCTCCGACCCTACCTGCTGCAACGGGCGCGAGGCGTGTGTCCAGAGGGCGCGAGTTCGATTTCTGCGATTCCTTGATTTTTTTTTTATATAAAAGTCAAGTTTTTTAATTTTGAAAGCAATCTAAATTTGAAATACTGGTTTTTGATGGGATTCTTGATTTTTTTGAGATAATTCGATGTACCGCTCGCTTGTAAGATGCTCAAGCATAGCAACAGCCACAGGCAGGCTTGGTCAGAAAATAGCGGTGTAGCGGAGAAAAAATTGAAATATATGGAAAAATAATCGTATTGTTGAATCTGGGTTGTCAGAGAAGCGATGTTTTTGAAAAGAAAAATGCAAATTGTGAAAAAAATTAAATTTTTGGAAATTTGAAATACTGTTACGATATCTCGCGTACGGGCTCGAATATAATTGAGACGATCGATTTAAAACACACACTGTTTATTTCTGCGTACTACAATCAATAAATGCCAAAAATTATCTACTTGGAATTATATCGCAGGTACTTCGCTTGTTTCGCACTCGTAACCACTTCGCATTCCAATTCAATACTGCCGCGAGCTGCCGGCTGATGCTTTATATAAGGCCTCCGAATAACGTTCCCAAACTTTCTGTCCACTTCCAGCAAATTCCATAGTGGCCCGGCATATGCGGTTTCTAGACCATTCCTGAATAATCGTACACATTACCCGTATAATTCTGCCGGGTTCTGAACGGCGCCTCCGCCAAAATGAACAGATGTGCCCTGATCAGGCATTCGAGTCTCCATTGAGTTTCACATACACGAATGCTCTGGAATGCACCAGGACGCTCTAGACTTCTACACTGCGATCTAATGGATGGAAGGATCCAGAAGAGTCGAGTGTTTACCAATATGTACGGGATCGCCGCTCGTAACTATACATACATATTTTCTCAATAAACCCATTCAAAATTATCCTTATTTCTGTATTTATTATTCATCCACTGGTTTTTATAAAATCTACGTTTACAGAAAAACACAAAAATGACGTCTTAATTTGAATTCTTAATTTGAATGTAATTTTCTTCCGGTCGTAGGAAAAATAGTGTAGTGTAGATAGGGCACAATCTAGTTATGTGTAACGAGTTGATAAAAATTTGAATAACGTAAACGTACCAATGCCTGACACTGTGCCTTAACCTGACACCTTTTACTATTTCACGGAAAATAGGCAGCATTATTGGCTTTAGACCTATTCTGTTCAAATGTTAGGGTTCGCAAACATTTTACTTAAGATTTTTCATACAGTAGAGTTAGCAATACTAATTCTGAAATGTCTGCGGCCGTTTGAAGGGTAGCGCAACAGTTTATACCAGAAACACTAATATTTCTACTGAGATTTTGTAAAATTGAAATTGTCTGTAACAACGTGAGTTTGGTTAATTTTCTTGAAACATTCATATAGCATTGCTGCATATTGATGAAGAAAGATGCTGTTACATCAATTCCAGGTGATTTAAGAGTTTTATGGTTATAATAGGGGGTGTCAGCTATTGGCACTGGAAAATATAGACAGGTCCAATGCCTGACAATAAGTGTGTCAGCTTCTGGATAATGAAAAATGAACGCGGTAATATACCCTATAACAAAGCTTCAATGAGCTTATGCTGATGTAAAAGTTTCATATTGATATCTTCAGTGGTTCCAATACGTAAGACCCTAGGTCAGCCACTAGCTTTATTAGTGTCAGCTACTAGCAATGATAGATATTTGCAGATTCCATACTTCCAGCCTCGCTTCCAGCTATATAACTAACTGGTATTCAACTTGTTATCAGTTTGATAGAAGTTTCTATTTTGAAATTTATCTACTGCTGTTCCTCTGAATATAACATCTGAGCTGTTTACATGTTGGTCAGGCATTGGTTCTCTTGAAGTCAGGCTTAGGGCCAAGTCAAGAGCAGCTATGTCAGGTACTGGACAAAAAAAATCAAATTTTCAAAATTTTCTAAACAAAAACATGGGGCACGTTTCACCAAAATCATCAATGCAATATCATGGATGTTACCTGTTCTAATTATTCCACATACGAAATTTACCCTAAGTATTTCTGAACCATTTCTAGACAAGAAAATATACAAAGATAGCCCTTAAGGTGTCAGGCATTGGTACGTTTACTATCTACGCAGGGTCAGAGAAAATTATGCTGTGCTATTCTATCAAGTAGTTGCAATTTCTCGGTTGCGCCTCGTGCATTAACTTACACACTCATGCCTGATGATTTATCATTTTCCGTACTTGGTTCGTAATGTACTATTTCATGACGACGTGATGTTTTGAAGAACGAGTTTAGCGAGTGAGCGAGCTCTCCGAAATTCTCCAATAATGCGAAAATCAGGGAATGTTACGTGTATTATAACTAGAGAGCGGATTTATATGCGGTAAAAAAGTCCAAAATATGCAGTTTATATGCGCTTAAGAAGTATCAAAATATGCGGTAAAAATGTTCAAATAGAGCAATATATGCGAGTAAATATGTGATATAAGCTGCAAGAATAGTGAAAAATACAACATTTACATGTAAAACCAAACAACCAACTTTGACCATCAAAGTAAAAAAAAAAAAAATTCTTCGAAAATTTAAAATTATTTTTTCCTTGGAATCAAAATATCGTGATTTTCTCGCACATATAGATGAAATGGCCAAAATAGTGACAAATATTCAGTTATGTGCAAAAATATGGACTAAATATGCGGCTATATGCGATTATATGGACTATCAATTTGTATGCGGTAAAAAGTCAAAATAATAAATTATATGCGAAATAAAACTTGGTATTTAGGTTCTTTATAGATGGAAACGTCAAGCTGCAAGTCGACAGTTGCATCCAACTTAGCGAATAGAACATGTAAAAAATTATAAATCCGCTCTCTAATTATAACACCTTCTATTTCATCCTATAATATTGTTTTCAAGAAAGAAATAAGAAATTTTAGTATGATCACCATTTAAGTGATATACAGGATATTATACACTGTGGTGATGTTCTTGATGAAAGGAAAAACTATTTGAATTTGTTACGAATTTTTATTCCCTAACATTTTTCAATCGTACACAAAAACTTATTAAAAAAAATACTTGTTTATTTTCCGCACGCCTGGTTACCATCTTTTGTTTTCGACAGACAGTGTTTTACTTCTATTATGGATATAAAACCAAAGTCCCTGACGCGCTCAGGCGGGATATTCAAATTAAAAATACGAAATAGTAACACACTGCTTGCTAGGAAAACCGAAATAGAAGTTAAACTGCCAGAGATATCCTTGCGAGTAGGTGAGAGAACAAGGCAAAAACCTCGCATGCTATTAAGAAAGAGAACTTTGATATTCGCTCCTTGATTCTGTAATATCTGTATTATCATTCAAATTATTACTGTCATATTGTATTACTCTCCTCTATCCAGGCCAATCCATGCAACACCTTCGTTTATACCTGTTCCATTTCAGCCAATTCACCGTCGAGGAAAAGTGATATCCAATAATAATTAACGTAACGTAGGTTTAAGTAGGCCTTGGGGAGCAGGAGTGTCATCATGCAGACACTAACTCTGCCAAGTATCACCTACCTTCATTGAAAAAGTATATTTTCAAATTATCAGGGCTTTTGATCTGTCATGAAGGACTTATGCAACAAGGGGGTCATTAATGATTTCCACTCAGACAATAATGAAACGAAAAACGATAGAAAATATTTGGTTGATCAGATCAGTAATGTGATTCAACAACCACTACACTGGTAAAAGGCATCTTGCAGCGTGTACGACTACTACGACTTGCAGTAAGTGGCAACAATGCCACTTTTCATTGTACGTGACAGGGATCTGTTATGCTAACGCTAAAGAATTCGAGTTGTTACCTCGGTTGCTACTGACTTGACCACTACACGAAATTGCAAAAAGACTGCGATTACGCCGATTTTCTACAACTGAAATCAGAGGGTCAACTTTCCGATCGCGGTCTCCTACATAATTACGGCGAACCAATCCACTATTGATTGCGCTGTGCTTCTCCATCAAGCAAGACTATCAAAACCAAAATCAATATTTTCATTGGGACAGGTATTAATAGGTAGTATATTATTCAATTAGCGTGTAATGCTGGCTAGTACCTACTCATGAGAATATGTTTAGGCGAGTGTCGTAATTTATTCGGATATTGCCAACGTGCCTCTTCCCTCATCAGTGGCGCCGAACTCCTAAAAAGTTACTATGGCGAAAAATATTTCAGACCCCCCCCCCCTATTGCTACGCTACGGTCGGGCCTGGGAGCCTAAGAGCCTCTCGTGCAGTTGGCGCCGCAGACGATTTTTTTCAAAATAATAATAATATTAATAATAATAAGCAGAAAAGGGGATGCCGCTGACCAAATTGTCCATAGATTTCATTATCTTTTACACAAAAATCGGAAGTTTTTTGTGAGATCGTAAGATCGTGAGGTTTTCCTAGTCCATTTAGTTGGCTGTTCAAATATGCCGTATGATCAAAACCTTTTTGCCTCTAGTCTAGAGTGCTATGAAATTATTATTTTATATGTATATCAAAGGTTGGCCGTAATCGAGGCCATAATGACTGAAGAAACTGTTGAATGCCAGTGTCGGTCTCTGATAAATGTTAAAAACTGAATAAGAAGTTTTTCATTATCAAAAGTTATTTTCGAAATGGCACAAAATTGGAAAACGGAGAGTGGTCGTATTCCTTACCGACAAGCATTGGAGATTGCCAAACAACATGCAGATGTCATTTTGAGGTAAATTGCAGGATATACTACTACCAACAATTGAAAAAGGCAAAAAAATAAGTCATAGCACTCTTGGAGTGAAATCGTTCTGCTCATACGGTACCTAGGTAAATATCGTGAATAACTGTCATTTAGATTCAAAGTGCCTAATAATCCTAATATCCAATGATTTGCTGGGTGAATCTCTCTTCCTCTTCTTTTCCTCCCTTCTTCTTTTCTCCTCTTTTTTTCTTTCCTTCTCCTTTCTTCTTTTCTTCTCCTTTTTCCCTTTTTTGCCCTCCAGACCCCCCCCTCATTTTGAGGTATGGCGAGCGCCACAAAATAAGGTCTATTCGGCGCCACTGTCCCTCATTATCTTCAAGCCAAAACTTATCTCTTTGTATCCACATCTAAATCTTGCTACCATTCTGCTTTCTTTGGATTTTTTCTCTTTCCAAGTATTTTGGTTCTCTTTGGTAACCAGCTTGTAAAGTTCCTTTGCGTTGTGTTGGAGTAGGCATCAGTAATTGCCAGCTGACCTTGTCAAGAACTGAATGCTGAAATAGTATTTTTCGATACAAGAGCGCGTTTTCAGGCCCGAAGCCTTGTCTGCCATCATGAGGCGTAGCCAAATGCTGCAAAAGAGGCTGAGGGCCTTAAAAAGTTCAGCGCTCGTGTGTCGAACAACGTTTTTCGTATTCGTTGCTTGAATTGAGTGAAAACTCGAATTTCTTGTAAATTTTGACACTACTTTGACAAACGTCGAACTAGATACATAAACTGCAAAACTTATATTTTTGATTATGTATTACTTTGCGCGTTATGTATCTATGAAATGATCACGAAAATGTATGAAACAATCCACCATCCAAAAACGTCCGAGATTAGAACAAAAACTCGGCCACTAGAGGTCGCAAATTCATGTGTGTGTGTTAATGTGTTATTAATCCGTAGGTACCTAACTTCACCTAAAACTTGAAACTTGTCTTGTGAACCTGTTGCATAATTTCATTTCACCCTCGCGAGCATGGGTACATGCCGCCTCTTCAGTTCTGTAGCCGCCACTCGCCACTCTACATTTAGTCAGCTTTTTTGGCATCATAGTTCTCGCACTGCACTCGTGAATTCATTGTGTTGTGAATAATTCCTCGGTGGCAGGACGCAGCCGCGGCAATTTAAATTTTAATTAAATTTCGGTTTGTTTCCTAATTTTATTTTCACGTTTTTATTGCACACATGAATACCGCACACGGCCTGATTGCTTCATTTGGCCGCACATCAGTAAATTCCAGCTGGATTTTCAATATCGTTGAATAGCAGGTTTCAAAATATTCAAAAATCATTTTGAAAATGCAACTTATGCGAAGTAGTGCCTCTTTTCTCTGTGCTGCGTTGATTCCCTGTTTATATTAATTGGCTTCTCTGCTGCAATGTTTGCGGCAGTTTTGTATAATGAAATAATACTTGTATAATATAATTCGCTTCTTTTCCTAATTGGAGTGCATCGTAATTACCGTAATAAATTGCAAGTCCATTAAAAAGCACGTTGCACGGTCGGTAGAATTAAGCAAAATGAAGTTATAAAAATAAACGGCACACGGAGCAATAAACGGAGCGTATCTGGAACTTCGATCGAGGGGATATGCCCATTGAAATTCCACCCTTGTCCGAAATAAGTAAGGAGCCGGTTCGAAACTAACTTTAGTTTCGATGTGACATTTATATCTGGACTTTTAACAGAATCCAAAGTAATGAGCACTCACAAGTGACTAACAAAATTGAACTTATGAATTTTTGAACCGTTCGACCCAAGTTTTGCGTCAACTTTGCGCGAATCGACACTAACTTGACCTCCTCATCCATTCATTTTTAAACAACTCTTAATAAATAATGGAGCTTGAAGACAGAGCTGTTGAAATATATCAAAGCTCAGATTATGATTGCCGAGCTGTCACCCAAAGAATAGTATATGGCGTGCACACATTTTGAAATTTCCTATATCGCCAGTGGTCTACCATTTTTCAATCAAGACATTTCTCTTGATTTTCAACACCATTCTCATAAGTCTTTTTGTTACAGGTGAGCTAAGTACAACCGGCGAAGCACGAACAACAACAGGTGAACACAGTTTCAGCGTGCTCATTGCATGTTTCTCAGTTCTGAAATAATCATAAAATGCATAATCTTGGCGGCTGCATGCCATCGTGCAATTCGTATCTCCATATATCCCGAGGCAATACAAGTGGGTAATTACCCAATTTCAGAGCGTTTTTCAACCCATCGGGAGAGAAAAATAGGCACAAAGGTCTGTCTTTTTACATAATAAGAGTTCGCCTGCCGGTAAGGACCAAGTCATTATGGAATTTTGCATTTTAAATTTCGATTGAGGAAACTAGACGCCGCTGCGACCTGGCCAACAATACCGGCAGTTTTACGGGCGCCGGAGACGCTGGATGCTTGTGCAAACTCTTGACATTCACAAACGGCCGGACAAACATGGCTAGGGAATAATCGAAAGGTCCGAGGTGCAAGGTTGGCAACACTACCACCGGGTCAAAGTCCCATACAAGAGCGACGCGAGGGGCGACCGCCACCTATTGGGGAGGGTCTTGCCGCGCTCGTTCAATTACATGCTAAAGGTCGCACACACGACCGTGTTACACGTTAGTTCAATTT
The DNA here is from genome assembly GCA_949128115.1 of Anaspis maculata. NCBI lineage: Eukaryota > Metazoa > Arthropoda > Insecta > Coleoptera > Scraptiidae > Anaspis > Anaspis maculata. Next base: position 34,289,619 of record OX421961.1, read on the forward strand.
GATCTGGCAAAATGTTTGAGGTGGCCTGGGAAAACCTCGTGGTGGTCTAATTGTTGTTGTTTGAACAAACCGTTCGGTTTCAGAGCAAGTCGGAAGGGTTCATCTTGCTTTTCTGGTCTCGGTTTATTCATTAGGTAGGGGAGATCCGGTATGTATGAGACAGTTTTCAGCGAAAGCGATTTTTTTTGCAGATTGTATTTACATATTTTGAGTAGACAATAACTACGGGTAAAATCATCATTGGGCATTTAGCTACAGCTGATTTTTTTACATGTCAAAATGTCATCAATTTTGATAAAAACAATGGAAATATTTATAAAATGCAAAATGTCCCAAACGTCCCCAGCTCGGCCATGTTTGGGACACGCGTCAAGTATGTTTGAGACAGAGGATTAAAACATACTTCTTGTTACTTGAAATACTGTTTAATACGAGGTTAATTATATTAAAACACATGAGAATATATTCTGAAAAAAATAGTTGGTTAGGTACATTGGTATATTTATCATTCAATAAGGTAGGTACCTACCTATCTAAATTGTGAAAAAAAGTAAAATGAAAAGGGAATAAAATGAATGGGAAATCAAATCAACGTAAATTTTTCACTGTCAGGACGCGAATATTGAACACCAGAAACCTTTCTCGTTTGGTGTTACTGAGCGGTTTCCGCATCTTCTTTATTATTATTTGATCATTTTGGATGACTTGCATGTCTTCAATGTCTGGGTAGTAAAATCGGTTCGAAATTCCGCGTCTTCGTAGAAACTTGACATCGTATCCACGTTTCCTCAATCCAACCACCTTGCCTATGCAGTGAACATGCGATTTTGCTGAAACTTCAAGTTCAAATTGGGCTACAATGGAATCATTAAGGGAAATATCGTTGATGTCCAAGGAGCTTCTTGAATCGCTGTCACTGCTTTGGCTGTTGGGTTCCATTTCCTCGCTTTCGCTGTCAATACTCGACGAAGAAGAATCAAGAATTGGCTTTTTGACTTTGTTGATTTCTCTAATTTTGTTTTTTGTTTGTTAGCAATTTCAGCTTTTTCTGGTGTATCAGTCAAGATTCGGAATTCTCCTGGTTTTGTTCCATCAGTAGGTTTCTTATGAGGAGGAGCTTTTGGGAAAGGTCTCACGATTTCTGGACTTACAATTTCGGACGGCGCGGCGCTTCAACTGAAATTGAGGACTGCTCACCACCAAGTTCTGATGGCCGCCGGTCTGTTGATGTTAAAGGTTGCTCCTCCCCAGATGTCCCTGGGTTGTTGCCTGATATGGGATCTGAAGTTTCGAATTGACGATCTGTTACTGCATTACATGAGGAGTCTTCGTCACCAAACGGGAGTCTTCGTCGGGATTGAACGGGTATATCCCTGTCTTTGCAAATGCATGGATCATATTACGTTGAGTGAATGCTTTCAAAAATGCTGCAATCACCAACTCTCCAATGTCTACATAAATCCGTCTACAACACTGTTGTAAAATTTGTTGAATGTTTATGAAGAAAAAAGTACTTCGATGTTATTTTATTCCGACACACCACCTGGTTGAACGGGACGGTTACAGTGCTGTGATGCTGGAGACTGTTTCACTTTCAATATCTCCATATTTTTGACCGTTCTCAAACCACAGTAAACGTTTAGGTGATTCACGGATAAAAACGTTGTTAATAGACCTATTCGGTGAAAACGAGAGAGACAGACTTATACAGAAATCTGTGTGAGAAAAGAGACACAAAGCGAGTTGCGCGCGCATCTGAACGACCATCTAGGGAAATTCAGCATGAGGTTTGCGCTCCTGATATTCCCTGTATGTTTCATTTTTGACGGAGCATGTGGATTAAGACTTCAACTGCCGTCATTTTGACGTTTACGCCAGTGAGAATTCACTGCTGAATGATGAGGTGACCTCCACTCAATATGGAACAAGATGTGTGCCAGGGCTACCTCTCTAAAGGAAGGAGAGGCAGAGACCGTGTAACCGCAAAACATACAGGTCAGCAGCATTCCCACCTATTACAGAACATGTATTCCGGGTCAACCTCATGGAAGAAGCTTTGCATCCTTTGTCACCGACAGCAACTCTTCGAGAGCCTAGAGAACTACCACTATGATCTGTAAGTGCTCCCAGAAGGTGACAGTAGCCGAAGACAGGCCGACCTGTGAGAATTTGTCACACTATCGCGGACAGAAACACTCAAAGGAACTGGGGAGTCTGGGAGCTATAATACTTTTTTTACTAGGTACTGTCCGTGTTTTCCGCGATCGCCGGGGACTTCTAATCCAACCACATCTTGTTGCTTTTAACCACTCTTCTTTCAAGGTGATGTTTGCAGAGAGCATACATAGTATGTACCAGGGATCACGCGTATGTACCATATACACTTATCACTTCAACTGTTTGACACTTTGACTTTGATTTTTCCAAGGATGTCATTTTTCACCATTTCACCTGACCGTTATCATGGCACCGAGTCGTGCAGATGCGCGCGCAGACCAGGTAAAACTGAATGGGTGTATTCTAGAACGTTTGCCAACATCCGTCTCCGTAGAAACGGCTGAAGTTGACGCTAAGGGCTCCATGAATATTGAATCTTAGGAACTACCACTATAGTAGGTTCACTTGTACCGTGATTCTAGTAGGCTGGGCAAATTTCACAGTTTGGCATTGTAGACTTCACGTCCAACTGCCTAGTGTGCGCCTGAGCGTCTGGCTTCGAAAGATAGGTTATGTTGGTGTGATGGTGTGTTGACTGTTGCTGTCAAAAATGAAAAATTTACCGAAATCAACTTTGCAAATTGCAAATATGGAGTGGATGTAGTTCACCTTTCACAAGTTCCGCAAATTTCTTGTTCCAGTACGATGTCCTGAGCAGTGAAATCAAGTAATAACGCAGATGAATCCCATCCCCACAAAAATTAGGAGGGTTCGGCTTCCCATCGTTTCCAGCCTTCCAGAGTGTGGGTACTTCTTTTAAAAACCAGGAATAGTTCACAATGCTTCCATATTATGTGGTTTTTAAAAATAGATTCACGTCTTCTCCGCAAAGCTGAACGTTATGGGGTACATGCCCAGCACCTATTTCGCCCATTTTTTCTCCCAGAAGCGAGTTCTTGATGGCACTCTCGAGGACTTTAAAATGGGCACTGGACGTTATTGTTCACGACACAAGCTGAGGCGCAAACACAGTTTTCACAGTAATGGGCATAATTTCACCACAATTTTCGTGAAACTCGTGATTTTCAGTCTATTTGACACTCGATTTGACAAACGGTAAAGTTGTTGATCTTGTCGTCAAGCTTAAACTTTCAAAGATCAATGCAACCAACTGCCAAGTTCTAGGGAGTTTTCAAATATCAGATTTCAAAACTTAAAAACAAAATCTCATAGCCAACTAGAATCACGGTACAAGTGAACCTACTATAGCACTAGCGTAGCGGTGGCGGCGGTCCTCTCGCTTGGTTTTGGCAGTTTTATCACGAACTTGTCCATGTTCAAGTAAGTAGTTATTTGCACAATAATTGATGTTGTAGAACTCTGAAGATCACCAACGAATCTTGGTCTTGGTATTCCCCGGCCTGCTCGACGTACTGCAGTGAGAAATAGTGGTACTGGTGCCGCCCTCTCCTTATCGCTCATAACAAACACTCGGCGATTTGTCTGCTTTACTGATTACCAATGGTACCTACCAAAACAAACAATTTGAAAATTTCAAATTGAATTTTTTTTAGCAGGTCGATAAATGGCATTTTCCCATGATTTCCTCAATATGTAATAACAAGTTAGAATTAATACCGCTTTTCTTCGGGTGCACCATGCATTCGCCGCCTCTGCTAGTAGTAGTAGGTAGTAGGTGTAGCCTTTTGACATTTATCGGACAGCTGCGGGAACCTCTCCACCAACCCAATCAAGTAAATATTCACTAGGGATGGGCAAAACAATTGATATATCAATAAATTTATCAATATATCGATATATCAAATATCGATAATTATCAAAATATCAAATATCCATAAATGTTACCATTATATCAAAGTATAGACAATGGTGGTTATAATAACATTAAAATATCAATGAATCAAAGATAAAGACCAAAGACCGCCAAAGAAGTAAGTTTCACTTATCATGTAAGTCTAGATTGAACATAGATGATATATTTTTCCATATTATTACTTGATATCCTTATTTTCATATTGATATTTTTATAATTATCAACTTTTGATACTTTGATATTTATTGATATTTGATATTTTGATAATTTTGATACTTTGATAATTATCGATATTTGATATATCAATAATTATCGATATTTTTTTCTTATCAAACTTTGATACCCGGATCACGATATCGCCCATCCCTAATATTCACCATCAGTAATTTAGGCGATACGAAATGAGATGTACACTGGAACACGAGAATATGTTCATTTTCCATTTAATTATAACAAGACTTGGTAATCCAATCCGGTACCAAGACAACGCTCCTCATATTTTTTTTTCTTCCTTGACTCTTGACAATTGATAGACATCCTCCAACTACTCTGATGGCGTTTTCGACTGGGACTGCTCTGGAACCGTTCCAGTTCCGAACTTGCTTGATACCGAGCTGCTCTTGAACCGAATTGCATTCGTTCCATTCTGTCCCCCTCGGCTCGGCTCCATTCCGTTCTTCTTCCCTCTCCCTCTCATTAATTTCAAAGCATTCATACCTTCCTCAACTGCTTGATTCGAATAGGGATTCATGAGAAAATTGTGAAAAGGAATGCACCGCCACAAATTCATCCCTTTTGGTATTACCACGACTCACCTTTAGCACCAAAATCGACATTGATACACCAAGTTGACAGTTGAACTGACTACCGAGACAGTTCTAAAATTCGGAGCTGGTTCCGTGCAAATGACGTAGGAATATTCCCAGTCGAACACAGCAAAAGTAGCACGGGAGCAATGCTACCTCCAGCCGAACACGCCGGAAAGTTGCTCTGATGAACTGCGCATGCTCAGTTGGAATGGAACCGGCTCGGTTCTAGCCAGTCGAAAACGCCATAACTTTTCTCTGGTATCCCTGCTTGCCTATAATGCTGCCTTCATTCCCACGGCATCTCTAGTGGCGTAACATGGTGGCCGGCCTCGACCACATTCGGCCATCATGTTCGCCAGTTCGTCCCTGGAAGTCATTGTAGTCCTTGGACGCCCGTCTATCCCTGAGGAGACCTAGACAAAAGGATGTCTATTGGTGGCATATATGGGGCACCAGGTAAAATCTAACAAAGGAAGTGTACAATATTCAGGCACAAATCCAGTCTTCACAGTTCAGTACATTGAGTGTTCTACACTACTTCTACATGATGTGTGTGACTCCGTGATGTTTGACGATCCTCCTTCACGCGGTAATTCTGTGATATGTCGCTCTTTGCGGACCTAGCTTCAAGCTATCAAAAAATGATGCAGAATAAAGTTATGTGAAGGTTGAGGTAGCCTGAGGACTTGATAAGATGCCGAGAGTTTTCCATCCATCTGATACCAGATCCGGCATTATATTCTTCCGCTCCGAACAATAGTTCATGATTGCTTCCTTTCTTTAATTTTTCCACTTCTTGATCAAAAAGCCACTGACAGTTACCATGGCAACGCATTATGTACGGCTGTATCATCCATGGGCTGTATCAAGCTAAAAGTTATCAAGTGAAAAATAAACAGTGAGTCCAACCTGACGACAGTTTGGCAGCACAGATATCAGAAAAACAGACTGCTGAATATTCAAAATTTCAAAATAGAATATCTACTTACGATCGCGCGCAAAAAAACCGGAGACACTGAAAATACTACTTGACCTTAGTTTCCGGACTTTGTGCATGCAACATGTATGCATACCTCACCATTACACCAATAAAACTCCAAAAACTAAGGCTTCAATGTATTTCCACTGTCTACGTTATTTTTTGGCGCGCGATCGTATCTTTATCCTGCTGTAGGAAGAACAGAACAGGCAAATGGATGCGCCTCTTAGGGCCAATGCGAACCCAACAGTTTTTGATAATCAAAGCTTTTAAAAATACTATAACATCGAAGACCACCAGACCTAAACTCCTCAGACACGTGTTTCGCCCTTACTGGATAATCGTCATTGCGGAGGCATCCATGTCGGACGATTCGATAAAATGGCATAGATCGCCTAGCAGAGACATACTTCATGAGCCCCAAATAAGAACAAAACACGGGTGAGTTCTGGTTTGGTGGTCTGATGTTGTAGTACTTAATTTGAGAGCTCAATTTGTCAAAAACTGTTAGGCTCGCTTTAATTCTGAGAGGCGCATTTATTAGTGTGTTTTGTTCTTCCTTACATATTTACTCGGCCCAAGTATACGAGTGTACATTAGCACCATCAATGCTCCTTGTGACGGCTTGGCTTTACGTGAAATTTCAACATCGTACAATGCGAAAAGTAAGTGTTGGTTGGGCAGAGGAATTTAAGGCGCTCTTTCACTATACTATGTACAATGCGGAAAGCCAGTACAACAAACCACCAGTTTTTTAGGTATAGCCTGGGGAGTTTTGATACGGCAGATCAGTAGATACATTCACTCAGTCTATTAGCATTCTGCACCAAACTAAAATTCCTCTGCCTAACCAACTGAAAAATTATATATTTTATACCTACGACGTGGTGAATTGTTATTAGGGATGTGAGAGTACAAGCCATCACATTTATTCAATGTTTTAAAATCTCGTAGGAACGACGCCATTAGTTGGTAGGTACTTTTGAGTCTTGCAACCTGAACCGGCTGCACCAGTGTCTGGTAGGAAAAAGGTAGATATTCCTAAAAGCTTTTCATTCAAATAAAAACGTAATGTAGCCGGTTCAGTTGCTTCAAATAGAAGTGGATTAACGGTTTTTGCCTGTTCGGAAAAAAAAGCACCGCAAACAAAGAACTTGTTTTTTCCGGCTCTAACACTACTAAAATGCGGTACGTTTTTCGCATTGAAAAAAGAATTAAATCGAAAGTGAAAAGTAATCTGGAAAATGGTCGTGTAAATCTGTCCCGAAAGCCTTTATAAGCCCCGTCGGTTTTGATAACAAGCGCAATCACCGCGGCTTTTAATATGGCGGCCGTTGCGGATGTTCCCGCCCTTTCACCATCGGTGAAATTTGAAAATATAATAATTCTTGCTCACTTCTTTTAATCTCGTCCGGGAACTTTTTTAAAACATCCAACCCACCGCATTTATTAAACCGTCTGCTCCCCTGTAGGAAAGTTAGTGGAGTTGCAGCTCGCAGGAGCAGCAGCTTCCCAGCCTTAGCTCGCTTATAGCCAGTGAGCCAGAGGGGCCATGGGCTGATGCTCATCGTAATATTCCCGTTTCTGCATGAATTTTTGCATAGCCTGGCGCGAGCATCATTATACAGTTGAACGGATTCTAGAATTACATAAAGCAAATCAATGGAACATTGTATTTGAGAAAGTTGAGAGCTCGCATAGTTCGGAACACGAAACGGCGTGTTCTCGCCCCCTCACGTCGCACCCTCCCTTTCGCGCTCCACTACAGTACAGCGTCGAGCTACTAAACAGCATCCAGCTACTTTTTGATCCTCGGTTCCTTTGCAGCCGCTCAACTTAGAAATGCTGGATGTTTATTGACTGGAAACAGTTTGTAAAGCTTCCTCTGTGTCTCTAACGTAATAGCCCCGGTATATACGTTGTTATGTGCCGCGTTGAATTCCTAATATCAAATTTGTATTTATGCCGTTCTGCCGTATTGAAGTGAATTATTGCTATTGAAAATTCCGCTATAGCCGAATCCGCCATGCATAAAATTCTACATAAAATTGACTACATTAGTTTGCTACAAACTTGGCCTCTCGCGCGACGACGCCCGCGTGCCTTTCTTTGCTCGAGCAACTTTCTCCCTCCCACCCCCTCTGTTGGGCTTTGATGAAAACGCGACGTCGAAATTGCTCCATCCGCCTGTTTTTTTGCGTGCCCAAAACAAAAAGTCTTTTGAAATTTCACTTTTGTCTCCGGCCACCGTATCAAAAGAAGTTTACACAACCCTGATGGGAGATGCTTCAAAACAAATACCTTTACCTGCTCTGGTTACTTGTGAGCTTCCGAAATGAACCAGCTATAATTATAGGACACTGAACAAATGCCCACATTTTCAAGCCTACAATGAAATAGGCCTTGGTGAAGTTAATTTGTCACGATTACACACTAAAATTGATGTGCCAAGTTCTTCACTCAAAATAGAAAAGAATATCTCAAACGTAAGTAATATGATGACAAACTTACGAGAAGAGTAAGAACCTTACCGTCTTGAGATGCACAAGTCATAGTTTGGATTACAGAATACAAAATCTGTTGTGGGGCGACACAAAACTTTCCCGGCGGTATCCAGGAACGTCAGTAATGATTTTGATTGAAGTGTTCCTTCAAGAGGGGGGGGGGGATTTGATTTGGAAATTGATGAAAAAATTCTAGGGAGTTGAGCGTTTAGCGAGCATCCTGCATCCATTGTTGGGCCGACAGAACAAGTAACAGGGTTGGGTTAGTTCTCCAGGATGATGGAATAATCCAAAAGGTAGAACTAGGTAGCTATGTTGTGATATCTCAAAAATGTAATGCTGGTTCCTCATTGAAATTTTTGTTTCTACTTTAGACATGATGATGAAATTACACAAACTTTATTGAGAACTTTTACTGCATTTGTGTGTCAAATTTCAACCCCATATCTTCAATTTAGAGCTTGGGCAGACAACCCGAGCGACGGCATTCTGCAACCATTGTTGGGACAGTTGTTGGCAGAACAGTTCAATCTGCACGATCACATATCAAATTATTGTGAAATTGAAGAAAAATCGACCAAGTCGAGCGACCATCCACAAGAATTAACTTGCATACACACATCACAATGGAGTACTGTGGTTCAATAGTACAGGCCAGTTAGAATAAAAACTAGCTCAACCTGGAAATTTCAAATATCAAGCTGAAATTTTGGGGATATGTTCAGGAAGCTACTGTGTGCAAACCCTGAAAAGTCCCAAAAAATCCCACTTGGGCAAACGCCGCCATCTTGATTTTTAACATGATCTCAACTTTTTCTCAGTTTTTACAGTTTTATTTCAATTTTTTGTTACAACTAAACTGAGTATCCATATTATCATTAAATAGGGTGAAAAGATTCTTCTATATCCCATACACTTTCTATTTCCAGTAGGTAGAATGACTTTTTGGAGCAAAAATAGAGTGATAAGCTGGAGCGCTGGGAAAATACGGCCGATGGCCGCTGATGAATAGTTTCGCTCCAAAACTTTGCAGGTGCCATCAGCTGAAGCTCCTCAGCTTGTCACTCTATTTCTGCTCCAAAAAGTCATTCTACAGAAAATAGAAAGTGTATATGGGATATAGCTGATACGCCGGCGCCTCGCAACGGGAGAATCCGCATACTGATGCATATACTCCTCTCCATCTTCAGCACATAGGTGAATTTTGTCATCTTCGTCTACCAACACCGACCTTTTGCTGCAGCCATGGCCAGTGCAGAAACCACACTCATTATCAAAGTGCAATGGCTTATTATGGGCCAATTATGGCCCCGGCTCTTGATTCGATGTTTCAGGCTTGTATTTCCCATCCGAGTTGTTACTGGTTTTACAGAGTTTCTTTGCTCATGATGGCTAATGCAGTTTTTAAAGGAATGAATTACATCAGGCATTCTTGTGCCCCACATTTTGTCAAATCAGTCCACCAAAATCATCATCATTAATGATAAGAGGTTCGTTCCTGGCAGCTAGTCAGACTAAGTTTGTACCATTTCAAAAATTATAAGGGGTTCGTCGTCATCAAATGCTTGGAAATAGTATATGGCCACAAGATTCACCTGGAAGTAATTTGATAGGATTTGGTGTTGACACTGTTTTATACTCTCTGATGGTTCAACGCAGAAAGAACGATAAAGGCTCAAAAAATTCTAGGTTGAAATTTACGTGGTTGTTCCACTTCTTTTTCCTATATACAGGGGCTACAGGGTTGGCGCCGATGGCTACACTTCTAAATTGGAAGAGTATATTTCAAACATTTACTGTGCCAAGTGTCATGTTCCAACCATAAAGTGCAGGGTGCTTCCGCCTACTGCCCTGATCGAGGTCCAAATATAGTTGAAATTCCCCTTTTCTACTCTAGAACGTCTTCCTCGTCTTTTATGCCACAAGTGGACACATCCCACCCGTTTTTCTCACCATTCTTAGCATCACTGTTAACATCAAATTCCATCAAATTATTTCCAAGCCAATTCCCACCTTCCGTGGTAATAGATTTTCTTCAAAATGCATTCGATAACGATGAAACTTTATATAAATATTTTTGCAATTTTCACACTGGCATGGACAAACGTTTTCACTGACGATGATAAATTTTTGTTGATGACTTGAAAAAATGTGAGGCATAAAACTGCCTGACGTAATAATTCTCCCTTTCGAAAGCCATCTTAGCCATCATGAGCAAAGAAAGTCAAGACAATGTTTACTCTACAAGGAAGCAGTTCTCAATGTTGAGATTACTGTTTTTGTGGAAAAATGATTGTACGTCACTAACCTTATAAGTACCAGTCTTTTTCCTAATTATTTTGTGAATAGTGAACGCAAGATGGCTCTCGGGAGGAAAAAAAAAAGAAAATGTCTTTTTTCTGGGGATAGGCCTAGGCACTCGCTACCAATAATTTTCAATTTGTTACATTACTGAATAAAGAACTATGAAGTTTCACTCCTATACTTTGATAATTCACTGATTTACTTGAAAATTAAATTTTTATGGAAAAGACCAGTTTTTTTAGAATATTTCAAGAACGCTTCAGTACATCTGAAATGGTTTGATGGACCTTCATGGGCATGAACAGCAGGCCATGTTTACGCGACTCTACCTCTTTCGGTTCATGAGTTACATTTTTTCTTCTTTCTTTTTCTTTTCCAGCCTGTATTCAGAGCTGCATGTCTGTCGCCGATGGCTACACTTCTGGTCCATGGTTATGGTCCATACAACAACTATATGCCAAGTGGCATGTTTTAACGATAAAATACAGGTCGCCTTTGCCTAACATCTGGACCATTATAACAAGATCTCCATTTTTTATATTTTGTCATTTTTTTGTGTTGACATTGTGATTTGGAGTTGAATTAATGATTTATAAATTTTGAGTTACGCTTATCCACTCTTAAAAACCTCTGGAGAAGCAAAAATTTATAAAGAACGAGTCGCTGTGATGTTTTGTTGATGAACAGGCGACTGAAAACAAAACAAAAATTAAAGTAGGATGAAAAATCAAGATATCGGTGTTTGCCCAAATGGGATTTCTGGGGACTTTTGAGGGTTTGTTTCTATTGAGTCTATGAAGATCCCCTCCAAATTTCAGCTTGTTATTTGAAATTTCCGGGTAGATATCTAACTGGCCTGTACTACAAGGAGTTTCATGGCGCTGGCGCTGTAGAACCTCAGCCGTTGGAACATTTAGTTTCATAGAGAGGTTGTTTTTCAACCAAAATAATTTGGGAAATTGGACGAAAAATGGTTGGAAAATATTCAAGAACGCCTTCGCTTCAGGGATGAGTAATGAGTATATGCATGCAACAGGGGCCTTCATGCAAGCCATCGTAGCAGTTTAGCTAGGCAAGGCGGCAAGGGTCTCACACATTTAGGCAATGCGGCAAGGAGACACGAAAAATACAGAATAGCTGGAACCCAGACGTACGAAAGCTAAGATAAGACTTGAGTTATAGCATAGCATCTAATAGACTGACGCTTGTAGTGCACTTATTAGACTAGAAATTCTCTATCTAAAAGTCTCCCCCGTAGAGCTGATTCGAAGAAAACCCTGAATTATAGTGTAATAAATGTCAAGTACTCAATCCAAAATTGTTCAACTGAAGTGTTTTTTCGTTGAATCGACGGCCGCGGTAGAGAAGATAAGGCACGATTCTGCACAAGACAAAGAGAGAAAGGATTCCCCCAGCTGTATAAAAAGCGGAGCGTCCTATCCAGGGACCAGTACAAGCAGTAGTACAAGTAGTATCAGAATCAGTCAGTAGCAGTCAGCATCAGAGCAGTATCAGACCAGAGTACAGCAACAATCAGTACCGATAGAAGCAAACAGTTCTCAGATTGTTTAGGTATCGAAAATGTGCCTCAAACCATTTCGCACTAGCACTGATGAAAAAATAAGCATACCTAAGCATTGCTCAATTTTTCTCCCGTTTAAAAAGATAAGTGTTGGATTTTGGGTTTATTGTTTACCTTTATATTTATTATTCCGCAAGATCATAGGAATCTCTCCTCAAAATTCTCAACAAAAGAACAAAAGCTTTGCCGTGCCGGGCCGGGTCGTTCCATATGTTTGCGCATGCGAACAAAGAGCTAACGAAAACGTGACATTTTCGTGATACTTTCGCATAATTGTGAAAAGTTCACTTTTTGGCTCGCTTTTTGGGCATATTGAAATGTAGGAACAGATGTCGACGTTTTATTTCTATCGGTTACCATGATTTAAACGTGAAATTTATCGTGACATATTGGTATTGAGTTGTTTTTAACAGAAACTGAATTACTGAATCGACATCCAACAGATGGATCTGATTAAAATGACGAAGTTTCGTTAGGTGATCATGACTATATAATGTCACGACCAAAAATTATCGTGACGACTGTGTTACTTGGGTAGGCAGTAGGCACCCACTCAGCATAGCATGTCATGTTTCATGAATATGAGATGATCCTAATCATGTCACAAAATAACATCACAATGAACGTTACTTCCACATCTATGTGATGTTCATCCGTGATGTCATACGATGATTACGATGTAATGTCCGAGAAATGTTTCGAAATGAACTCAAATTGAACATCACACATGAGACATCTGCCGGACGTAACATTGTTACTTCTTTCAACTGATCGAAGTGTAACATCTCACTGACGTTAATGAGACGTAGTCACTGAGAGATTTTTTAAATTTCGCGGGCTGTCATCGTTAAGCTCTGTGTGTCGGAAAATATTTAATTAATAGTTTTGCCCCCTATTCCATGTGTGTGATGCCAGAACAGCCTTTATGTCTTCATGTTTAGTTTGAGGCCCTGCGAGCCCCCTTAGGTCTTCATGTGTCGTTTGGAACCATTTTTGTGTCTTCTTGTGCTTGTGGCTTTTGGAACTAGTGTGTCCCGTTTGTGTCTCCTTGTGTTCTTCGAAAGCCTACTGGGCCTTCTTGCATTTTGTCGTGGCTTTCGCACCTCTGGTGAACCCTTTGTGTCTGGTCTTGTGTTATTCGGAACCCCAAAATGCCGGCCCTTTTGTCTTATTGTGCTTTCGAATACTTTGATGACTCCCGTTCATGTCTTATTGTGACGTCCGGGGCCCCAACGGAGCCCCTTGTGTCTTGCTGTAACGTTTCTAGCCCCAGCGAGGCTCTTCAGGCTCGGTGTATCGTTTGGAGTCCTAATGAAATATCTCTGCACATCAAGCGCCCTGTTTAAATATACTGTATTAGACAAGTTGGTAGCTTAGACGAATCGGAAGCAGGTCTCTAACTATCACCTGTGGGGATCCAGGTTCGAATCCTCTGGAGTACGCCAATAGAAGAACAACTTTTCTTAGGAAAAAAACGTGCTGTGTAGATTGTAAAATTTAGTAAAAATAGGTGCACAACCTCCTATGACATAAAACTATGTTGAAAAGTGGTGAAAAATTAAATTTCACTTAAAAATACACATCCCAAATGCGACGTTATAATGTACGTCAAAAAGTGATATCTACGAGATGTGGAATAGCAATGTAGATAGTATGTCACATTTGGACATCTTTGAGATATCTCATTCATGTTATAATTACCCGGACATAGGAGGTAACAGAGATGTCCACTTAACATCGCCTAAGACTTTTTTTGTTAACATCGCAGTTCTTACCTGAACATCTAAGTGATGTCACAGAAATGTTTTCTTGCTGAGTGGGCACCTAATAATGGTAATGTAGGTATCTACCTACCAAGGTATCTACTAATTTGCCTAGTTGATTTTATTCTATTATTGAACGAAATAAAAACTAAGAAAACTTGAGGCCCCTCAGGTGTCTAATTAAGGCCCCTGGACTGGAGCTGCAGCCCTTGAAGTCCATATTAGAAAACGGCACTGGTCGTACGTGCGGTGTAACTCCAAGAATTCCAATAAAACCTTATTGCGGTACCTACCTCGTTTTGAACAATATTATTGCCTATTGATTCCTTCAGTGGAAATCTCTGGGCACACTGAATCCGAATCCGATCTGAGTAAACACTTGAGAAGCCCCTTCAAACTTACGGTCAAGTCGCAAGTGGTTATAGTCAGAGTTCAGCCATTTTCAAGTGCCCTTTCGAAAGAACTCTTGCTTGATGCAGTGAGCTCGAGATTCGGGCGCTCCATATTCTCATTCGAGAGCGTCGCTTGATTATTATAATAAACCGTGCACATATTTCTCCGGAGCTTTTCACCTGCTAGCGAGAAAAACTGATTCCGGCAAACGAGCTGTATTACCTGTGGATTGGAGTCTGTAAAACGCCTCACCCCCCCCCTGGTGCCGTAATGACTGGGGCTCGTTCCCCGCATCCACGCCATTTTATCAAGATCCATCTCGTTCCCTCCCAGCAAATACTACTATTACTACTATGTATTTATACTTGATCCAGGCGTGTACGTTCCTCTGCGCCACTATAAACACGAGTCGCCGAGTTCGCCCCGGAAATTGAAAGCTCGCTCTCATATTTTGCGTCATCCTCGCGGAGAGCTTTCGGGCAAGCTTTCGAAAAATCGCCGCGATTGATATGCTAATCGGCCGCGCACGATGAAAAGCTTGCAAATCTACGCCGATCCACCTAATAACAAATGCACCGATCGTCAACGACAATTTGGCCGTTTTGTCATTTTTATTTTCAATTAAACCCCAATTAGTGTCATTCCAGTTTTATGGCATGCCATTTGAGGTTTCGGCGGCTTTTATGGCACTGATAGCGTGCGGCTTGGTGCGCGCCCCGAAACTGTTGTAATAGTAAATATGTTTAATGAAACGTCGCTGACGGTTTAATTAATTGGGAAAATATTAATTATTCAAACCGTCCGCATAACACTATTCCCGATGTCGTTGAAATCATTATCGGGTGGTGCGGGTATACACACTGAACGCCCCGTGCTCGTTATGCTATTAATTTGCGGCTGATTTGCGGTAACGGTAAGCCTTATTAGTTCTGGAAAGTATTTGGAAAGCGTGCTATTCATTGTAAAAATATGTTTTGTATTCATTCGAAAAAAGCAAATGCAGCGCATTGAAATGCCACCAAAAGGCCAGTATTGAAACAAGGCTGCCATAAGCTCAAGTTTTGCTCGTCATCATTTATCGAGTCATTCATCAACCACACATCGGACGAACTGACTGGGGTACGGTGAAAAATGAGGGTGTTTTTCATAAAAACGAAAATGACAACTGATGAAAGATGGAGAAGGAGAAGATTTAGCTGCAAAAAATCGCCAACTCTTCATGAACAGGAGGCAAAATGGTATTGACAAGATAAGATAAGATAAATTTCATTGATTGTCAAGGTGCATAACAACATGTCCAAAACTGCATAACAAGAAACATAATTCCAAAAATTACACAACATTACATTACAGATACGTATAGACAATACAAATAGAAAAGACCATATGTTGTCACGTATTTTTACGGTTGCATAGGAACCAGGCGAGTTCATCATTCAAAAAAAGGTTGGCTGATTTTTGATGCCCCAATATCCGTGACGACGGTGATGATAACATAATATGGTCTTCTCTATTTGTATTGTCTATATATCATATTAAAGTGTTCAACACATTCGCTGCCCACCTGAATATTCGTGATAGCGTCAGGTGCCCCTTGATATACTTTGGAATAGGATCTATATCGATCCTGACCCTGGTTCCAAATAGTGTTTAGAGTGAATTGTCACTTGTTTTTTTTTGAACAAAAACGCGCCAGGCGCGTTGTAGGCACACACTGATGTTGTGATGAAGCCTGTGCCCATGAACGCATCAGGCGCGTTTTTCAAATATTTGATGATAATTGGCGGCTACACGAGAGCTAGTGGACTGTTTTTCTATCCAGGTTGCGCAAAGGAAAAAGGGACTTACCAACGGCTGATGTTCCCTGGTTTCTGGGTGTTGCGTTATCACGGTGGTACACCGCGGCCTGACTTGAGCTAGTGCTTGGCGGTAGCCACCTTGGAAAGTTTTAAATTCATATAGTAGGAACTTTTTGAAAGTGGTACCTATAGTAGGTAAAGATTAAATTTGTTTCCAGGAGCCTTTCATAGACATACCTACTTCGCAGCTTTTCACTTTGCCAAACTTCTGGGCAAAAACTGTATCTTGACATAAATAGTTGACATAATTTGAATAATTATCTTGAGTGCTCATTGAGATATTTCCCTCATTATGTGTATAAGGAAAGATTACATAATACCCATTGACTTTACGTGAACGTGGAATCGATTGGGTGTAACAAAAACAATATTTTGATGTTTTACTATGTGTAACAGATCATGGACCGGGAACAATATAGTTTTAGTGTATAGTTTTTCTCCTGTGGCTATAACTCCTTCGATTCTGTTTTTTTTTTTCGACGGGGGCGGCGTGTGGGGACGGCGTCGGTTGTAACTATTTTTCCTGTATTGTCAAAGGGACAGGAAACGCGATTACTTTTGTCCCGTTAAAACTTCTCTGTCCTCTGGTTCTGTTTTTGTCTTCAGGGGCATCTTTGTAACTTCGCTTACTTCCCGTTTTTGGCGTCTGGAGCAGGAGCGGATTTTTCAAACGATAAATTATTAAGTGATTCAAAGGCGTCCGAAAGAGTTATCCCAAACGCCGCACACAATCATGCATTGCTAAGGCGCCGACCCGACTCCCGGCGACAATAAGTGTTTCAAAGGCGTCCGACAGAGCTATCCCGGAGCTATCTCAAACGGACCGAACAGTACGACCAGCGAAGTGCGAGTGCATCATTTGCCGGCGATGCGGCGAGCACACATTGTTGCCAAGGCGACCCGACTCCCGGCCGTCCATACACACGAACGCTAAAGCATGACACGAACTTGTTACAGACAGACAAACCTAGCGCTATTCTTATGTATATATGAGTGTCTTATGCTCACAAGAGTAGTAGGCCATCATTTGGTCTTGGTGGTCGACTCCAGACATAAACTTATTATATTTGTTCATGAGCTGAAGCTTCTGTACTTCCTGTCCACGCCGAGTAGTAACGTCTTCCATTTCCAACGTGTGGTGTATTGGTTGATCGATCCACCTTTCTTCAATTTCTTTTTCAAAACATCTTTTGGGTTCTCTTTTCAATTAGCTCCTAGAGTCCCTGTGACGTATGTATTTTCTTGCAACAGGCCCTCCGTCAGTTTGACGCTATTATAGAAGTTGTCCATGTATATGGAATGACCAACTCCCAGTTTACCTTGTAATAAAGCAAGGGCAACTTTCTGTGTATGTTGCGAGCCGCCTAATTCAATATCGGCTGATCCAGAATATACAATCACTTTCAGTGTTAGCCCATTAGGTTCGCATAAAACATACAATTTTATTCCAAATTTGTGTCGCTTTCCTTTGATATATTCAATCAATTTTAGCCTGATGCCCGCCATAAAACCATAAATTCGTCCAACGATAGCTCTTTATCTGGATAATATAGTTTTGATCTTATTCTCCTTTGTACTGTGCGAAGATTTCCTTCAGTGAGTCCATGCCCTTGTTCTTTTTTATTGTAGTCTTTCTGTGAGCTCAGATATTTGACTCTTTCTTGTTGGTGTTTTTTTTTATTACTTTTCTGAATAAGTCTGTCATTTCCCTCGCATGACATTCAACTTCTTTAATAGACGCTGGTATTGTTTTTTCTAAATTCCACAAGTTCTGAGATTTTTCCCTTCGTTTTTTTCATGATTGAAGTCATTCGGTCATTTCTTCTTCTACTACCGGGCTTTCGACATTTCTCCTCCTTTTTTTTTCTGGCTGGGTGCCTGTTTTTTGGCGTGTCCGGAGTCTTTACTATTCTTTGGAACTAGTCCAATAAGAACATTCGGGAGGTTCCTCCTTCTTTGTTCAAAAAGCGCTGTTGGATCTGCGACGTCAACTTTCGAATTAGTAGTCCGGTGGTTAAACGTTCTAACCAGGCATTTTGAGCTTGAGCAATGCGCTTTTGGGGTTTGATTGGGGGTCTCTCAACCTTAATTTCAAGAGTTGGAGACATCGGTGCACTCGATGCGGATGGGGTCTGGGGGGCCCTTGGAAGATGAAGGTGCGAGGCTTCCCACCAAATCAACATACCACCACGTAATTTCTACTGGGAAGCCATAAAACGACTCTAACCTGTATATTGACAACATTTGTTACCATGTCTAAATAGTTCTTCACACTGAAAAAAATTAATTCTTATGACAGATCGGAAAAAACAGTTTTTCTCAATACGAATGAACTGCCAAGTTTGGTGTCATTTTGGAGTAAACGGCATCCTCTGATTTCATTCACCGACTCAAAATGTTTGTGAAACTACCGTGCAAAGAATGGCACGCCAAGAAGTGAGCATTTTTGAGCACCTCATTTAACAGTAGTTTCTTGGCTGTTACTAATCGAAATGATTGATAATTTTGTTATGGATCAATAACTTGGATTCTTTTGTAACGGTAATGCATCTGCATGAAACTCGACATGACCGTGAAGGCCTGGAAAAAAAATTCTCCAGCGGTCGAATTTTTTTTCACGCCTACTGAGCGTCAGCTCGCTGAGCTCAGGTAGGGAGCGTTTGGATAGCTTTGGAAGCAAAATTTTCATATCTATCTGAAAAGTTGAGCAGTTTAATTCTGGAAATTGATTTATGAATCATCAATGATTGTTTTGCCGGTCAGGACCCACATGGGGGTTAACTGCAGAGGTGATGGCTAACGGCGGAGGGAATTCAACGTCCAAGATCTTATTCTCTGCCACTCTGGCAGTCATTTTCACGGTTGTTTTTATAAAATTATTTCTTCTCCAACCAAACATGAGAAAACTTACACGTACAAAATGATAACAACCTTGAAGGTTGGTAGAGGAAAAAAGAAAATAACACTTCAAAAGTTGAATGCCCTCCGTCGTCAGCCATGATCTTTGCAGTTAATCCCCATTGGGGTACCTAGTGACTGTCAAAATAATCTTTGATGATTCTCAAATCAGTTTCCAGAATTATGCTACTTAGCTGCATAGACAGATATGAAAATTTTGTCTCCAAACCTATCCAAACGCTGCCTGCCTGAGCCCAACAAACTAACGCTCAGTAGGCGTGAAATAAATTCGACCGCTGGAGAATTTTTTTTTCCAGGCCTCCACGCTCGTGTTGAGTTTCATTCACATGCATTACCTTTACAAAAGAGTTCAAGTTATTGATCCATGACAAAATTATCGATCATATCGATTGGTATCAGCCAAGAAACTACTGTTAAATAAGGTGCTCAAAAATGCTCACTTCTTTGTGTTCCATTCTTTGCACGGTGGTCTCACAAACATTTTGACTCGGTGAATGAAATCAGAGGATGCCGTTTACTCTAAAATGACACCAAACTTGGCAGTTTATTCGTTGTGGGGATGAAGAATTGAGAAAAACAGTTTTTTCCGATCTGTCATAAGAATTAATTTTTTCAAGTGTGAAGAACTGTTGGGACATGGTAACAAATGTTGTCAATGTGTAGGTTAGAGTCGTTTGATGACATCCAAGTAGGAATTACGTGGTGGTATGGTGACTTGGTGGGAAGCCTCGCACCTTCAACTTTTAAGGGCCCCCCAGACCCCCTTCGCATCGAGTGCACCGATGTCTCCAACTCTTGAAATTAAGGTATGGGGATCCCCAATCGAACCCCAAAAGCGCATTGCTCAAGCTCAAAATGCATAGTTCGAGCTTTTTTTGGCGCTTAACCACCGTACTATAGTGTCGGCGAATTCGTTTTCTGGAGAACGAGGTACATTGCCTCCCCTTTGGAATGGGCTCGGGTTACTGTGATCTGTCTATTCAAATGCCGTGTCGTCTATGGTTCCAGTCGTAGGATTCTGTGAAAAGGTCTGGTTCGCCACCTCCTGCACTAGATAGTTGATGACCGTCGGGGGTGGCCTGTCTGCCCACCAACCTCACCGACGGGTACTCGGGTTTCCCTCCCCTGCACCGTAGACGGGGGCCCGCGTGCCTGGGGTTTTCAAATTTTGTTCCATTATGAAGTCGTAGTATTTTCTATCCATTTTAGCCCTACTGGCAGGTCGTGTCCAAGTTCATGCAGTGTCGTCTCTCCCGTTGGTCCCCTGGCCCATCGAGAGTTGTGCTGTTTCTTGGCTTTCGCTGCTCTCCATCGACCTTTCCGGCATGGGTGACCCTGCCAGGGGCCTCTTCGTGCAGCCCCCGCCGGTATAGCTTTCAGGATCATCGCAGCTACTTGAGCCCCTCCACCAACAACAAGGTCTTACAGCACCTAGGAGGAGAGTTCGATCTGCTGATGCTGAAGTCGACCGCTTGCGATTTGAAGCAAAAACTTTTCATCAATCGCAGGTATATCGTCGGCCCAGTGCCAGAGTTTTTGAGTCAAGTTGAGAAGATCGTTAGCGTTATTGTTGAAAAGTTGAGGTCATCATCCTCGATTAAATCACCATGAACTGGATCTGATATTAAGCTTTTGTGAATCAACAATTTCATCGCTGGAAGTCCACTTGATGGGAAGTCTGCCATGGTTACCGAATCAAAGCTCAAAGCCAGTAACTGTCTGCAGTTAGGTGCAATCTGTAGATATCAAAGTGCCGCTAATTAGCTAATTACATACATAAACAGTGAAAGTAAAATTACCGACCTAATTATAGTGGTTGGATTAAGTAGGTAGTGATATGACGTAGTGCTAACTGGGATGCATCAGGGATGTAAATATTCATCCTCTTGATACCTTTCATTTATTAATTACAGAGTGAAATCGGCCATGACAATGTGGCATACTATTAAGTAAGTTGCAAAATGAAACATAAATGGATAATACTTACACGTGTCGGTATTCATTCAAAATGTTCTGCAACAAATTAATGTGCAGCCATCCACCAGAAGAAATTGATAGCTGGCTTAGCGCGCCGAAATGAATATTCATGAATGATGGCACACAGGCATCGAATGCACAAGTGTATGAGGTTGAACGCGGGCTGATCTTCCGTCTTGTGCCGGTGTGTTACTTTGACACGGCCAGATGTACAGGTGGGTTTATGACTCCGGGAGATAATGAACATTATTCTAAAATTTAATTAAATACTACGGGTTTAATTACCATTCCTGGGTAATTGTGATACGAGCACACTTCTTGAATCATTGTGCGAACATCACGTCAAATTAATACCAGAGTGATGATGATAAAAATGTTATTACCCGGCCTGTTTGCACCCTTTGGGAGCTTTGGCACTAATTGCTCCGACGGAGAGAATTTAATACAGATTTTCGGCGATGAAGGCGTTCACCGGAATTCCGAGAGACCAGCTTTGTTTACCGGTGATCCGGTGTGCGTCTGGATTTGTTGAGCTTCGATATCGCACGTGCCGTTTTTAGGCGTATAATCCCCGATGAAATCGTTAGGTGTAATCCACTCCCAGCGTTTTTGGTGCTCCAGTTTTCAGTTTTGCCGACATCGAACTCCATAATGAGCTTTTCCTATGACCTTGGTGTTCTCTCACTAAACTTTTTCATCCTCTCCCTCGACCTCGATATTATTCCACTGAAATGTTGAAGCAGGAAGAAGAGCAATGATTCCATTGGTTTGAATGTAATAATACTGTATGTCTCACTAAAAGATCTCAGGAAAAGCATAGTGTACAACAAATGTCATAACGGTCATTTCTTCATTCACATGACTTGCAACATTCATCTTTGGCTAGTATTAATTTTGTTCGAAAAATGTAACTCCACTTATTCCCGTTCGAGGGGTCAACCACCTGCTGAAAATTTGTACAGTGATTTCCATTTTTGGAAATACTTGATAGTATTTTGGCTGTATTTCCAGGTATTTCCAATATATTTCCAAGTATTTCCAATATATTTCCAAGTATTTCCAAATATTTCCAAGTATTTCCAATATATTTCCAAGTATTTCCAATATATTTCCAAGTATTTCCAGGTATTTCCATGTTATTTCCAAGTATTTCCAGGTATTTCCATAGTATTTCCAAGTATTTCCGTTCGCAGATTGCCTATCTTTCAGGGGCAAAGTTTGAAATTTGGCACACGTAGGTACCTAATTTGGAGGGGGGTACCTACCTACGTGTACCAAATTGTGTGTTTGTACCTATCACAATTTGCAAGGTGGTTGAGGGAACAATCGTGCACAATTTGAATTTTTCAAAACCATGCACAACTAGGTAGAATTAGCCCGTGTCCCGATGGGGCAAATCCACATCACTTAACATAAAAACTCATATCTTGATTGTTAGACTTCCGAACCAATTAATGACTAAACCGTTGAGGGCACTGATTTCTACAGGTGTCCCGGAATAGGAGTTACTAAATTTACAGGGAGATAGGGAATGGAGTATTATACTTTGAAAAAAGTTTTTTTTTTTCGATGGAAACAGAAACTATAGTGAAAAAGAACTGACCCGTATTTTTTTATTTAGCCAAAAATCGTATCCTGTCGCCGCAATAAATAAACGAAATTCCTATATTCTGCCTATTTCTGACGTCATTTACACAGGCAGTATAGGCGGTGACTCGCTGTGACGTCAGAACTAGTTGATGTTATTTATTTATTACGCCCAAACGATACGGTTTTTGACTGAATAAAAAAACACGGGTCAATTATTTTCCAATGTAGTTTCCATTTCAATAAAAAAAATAATTTCAGTATAATACTCTATTGAAAAAAAAGGGGACTTTTCGCAATAAACATACCTTCGCAAACGTATGATAACGGAGAGACAGGCCTTCAAAAATGTTTTTTTTGTAAAATAGTTATTTTTGCATAACTTTTGGCACTTTTGGCACTTTTGGCTTGAGATACAGAATTGAAAAATAAGGGGACTTTTCTCGATAGATATACCCTTGCAAACGTATAGTAACGGAGATACAGGCCTTCAAAGGTTTTTTCAAAAATAGTTCTTTTTGCATAACTTTTAAAACAATCCACCGATTTTATTCAAATTCAAACCAAAGTTTATTGTATTGAACAATAATAATGCAATAATAACAAAATTTTGACTTAAGATTCCATTTTCGAGATATTTGGGTTTGAAACGTTTGTCATGAAACTTGCAACTTACTCTTGTCTTGTATGAACATTCTTATTTTCAAGCTCGACTTCATTCCCATCAAAGACAGATCTGCACTAAGAAAATGCGCTATTGCGACTCACGCACGTGAGGGATATTTTCTATTTTCATTCTCTTTATTTTTTATTTAATTTAACATTTAGCAAATCGAAACTACTTAGGCACGTTTCAAAAAAAAAAACTGGATCCGATTGCTGTTATAAAACATCCTTACGATCTAAAATCTCTGGAAATTAATTATTCAATAATCAATTTTATCCTTGAAAAAAAATTCATGAATTTTTCAAAGATTCAAAAAAATAAAAAAAGACAAGAAAGGCCCCTTGAGGCCCTACGGCTAAGGGCCTACCGGGGAATGCCCGGCTGCCCGGCGCTATGGCCCGGCGGGCCAGCACGCGCCTGACTCTATACCTCTGGTGCTAGCCGACCCGAACTATCAAATCTTGCGCATGCCAACTGAAACACAAAATTGTCATGAAAACTACTTTATGGCCTTTGAAAGTGGCAATTTCGAGATGTTCTGCAAAATTTCAAACTCAAATATCTCGAAAACGAAACCTCTAATCAAAATTTTGCAGAAGTAACTTTTTTCTCTAAATTAAACGTAGAAATTAAAAATTGGAACCATTCTTAAAAATAATGAGGGTGTTGAACAATAAGGGAGAAAGGGGGAGGATATCCTCTATTACCTTCGCCCCTGGAAATGTTTGATGAAATGCGTTATTATTGTTAGATAGACATATTTCAGTAGACTAGACTTTGATTTGAATTTGAATAGAATAATTGATTGAACGGTTCAAAGATATGCAAAAAGAATCTCTTTTTAAAAATCAACTTTGAAGGCCTGTATCTCCGTTATTATAGTTTGCGATGGTATATTTATTCAAGAAAATCTCCTTATTTTTGAACTCTCCACCTCCCTGTGAATTTTGTAACCTTTATTCTGGGACACACCCTGTACAGGGTGTCCGGTGTTTAATGGCGGAAACTTTGGCAATCGATAGAGGATAGGGAATTGAAAAAATAGACTTTCCCCAAAACACTCTGTTCAAAAACGAACAAAAACAGAAATATAGGCCTTCAAAGTTCAACTTGAAAATTGTTTTTTGCATAACTTTCGAACCGTTCAACCGATTTTGTTCAAATTTGAGCCAGGTTTACTAAAATAATCATGTCTCTATTGAACAATAATAACGCATTTTATCGAACATTTTCAAGGGCGAAGGTAATACGGGTACCTACTCTCCCTCTTTTCCCCCTATTTTCCACTCCCCT
This sequence comes from Anaspis maculata, assembly GCA_949128115.1. Classification (NCBI taxonomy): domain Eukaryota; kingdom Metazoa; phylum Arthropoda; class Insecta; order Coleoptera; family Scraptiidae; genus Anaspis; species Anaspis maculata. The sequence goes on from OX421961.1 coordinate 34,314,246, forward strand.
GATTATTTTTGGAAATCGTTCAAATTGTTGAGTTTTGCGTTCAATTTAGAAAAAAAAGTTACTTCTGCAAAATTTTGATTAGAGGCTTCGTGAAAACCTAGAAAACTTGGATTTGGATTCTGGATCTGAGAAATCATGAGCTTTTTTTAATTTCAATTTCTAGACCTTCAAAGTGGAATTTTCAAGATGTTTCCTCAAGTTTCAAGTCCGAATAGCTCAAAAATGAAGCCTCTAATTTTGCAAAAGTAACTTTCTTTTCTAAGTTGAACGTGAAATTAAAAAAACGGAACGATTCCCAAAAATAATAAGGGTAGTTAAAATAGGGAGAAAAGGGTAGGTCGCCCCCCTATTATTTGTGCCCCGAAAAACGTTAGGTAAAATGCGTTGTTATTATTATTATTATTATTATTCAATAGAGACATATTTTAGTGAACTTTGGTCCAAATTGGAACAAAATCCGGTTGAACGGTTCATAAGTTACTAATCCAAAATAAATCGATTTGTCAATTTCAACTTTTAAGGGCTATATTATCTCCGTTATTTTTTGATTTTGAACGGGGTGTTTTGAGGAAAATCTATCTATTTTTTATGCTCTTATCGATTGCCAAAGTTTCCGTGAATAAATACCGGACACCGGACACCGGATAACCCTGTAGAAACTTCACCTTGGGTTTCTTGATGTTTCCTTTTATAGGATATATCTATGTATAAGAGGAAAATTGAACTGGCCAGCTCAAGAAACGTGATTGAAAGTCGCCTTATGGGCACACTGAAGTCATTGGCCTTCAAATTCAGCCGATTTTTTTGAAACCGAGTACTAATTTGCCCAGCAGTTTATGAGTACAACGACGTAGAGACCTGTTCTAGTTGTCACAGGCTTCACTAGGAATTCAATTTTGGCAATTATGGCTAAGTATTTCCAATATTTCCAAAGTATTTCCAAAGTATTTCCAAGTATTTCCAAGTATTTCCAAGTATTTCCATAGTATTTCCATCTATTTCCAAGTATTTCCATGTATTTCCATAGTATTTCCAAGTATTTCCATAGTATTTCCAAGAAAATGTACAGTGATTTCCACTGGTGGTTGACCCCTCGTTCCCGTTCATTTGAAAATTATATCTCGAACTATCTTTCCAAGAGGTATACACTGCTAAAATCAAAATTTTATTGTCTATTCTTCATCAAATGGGGGAGCTATTAGGAAAAAGCGTCGATGACGTTACGTCACGTCTGAAGATCGGGGTGGGTAGAAAAATAAAAAAAAGATCGGAGAATGTCTTCAAAAAAAATCAGTTCAACTTGTCAAAACTTTAGACGCACATTGCTTAAAATATTGAAACCTCCCAGCTATTTGGTTAAACCCTTGGGCAAGTAGGCAACCCATTATACTTCAGTTCAATTCAACTTATTAGAATTGAATTGCTCTTCCCGCGAAATTATCAGCGGGCATCAGCCATATCCTCCTAGCGTTCCAGCTTGTGCAAAAAGTCATTCTACTGAAGATGAAAAATGTACAGGATATACACCCAAAATTTATGTCATTAGAAAAAAACGACAAGGTCTTGCTTAATTAAAATTACACCCTAATAGGATAAAAGGTTTGGTTACTGGCTTCATGGTGAATGTACTACGTAGGGCTTCTTCATGACTATTAGCCAGTTCCACCAGCGAGTTTAATGTTTACTAATATTTTCTCTGGTGACTATTGGCTTAGTAACCGCAGGAAACACAAATTTCACGAGAGATTTTGGAAAAATGTTTAGACCACAACAGCTTCTATGCATTTTCCGTGGTCATGCAACCAGCACTGACCTAGAATCTATCAAAGAAAATGTCTCAATTAGCTAACAATAATTCAATTCGCTGGTGGAACTGGATGTATGTCACTTTTTTTGGAGTTAACAAAAAATTTGATGTACATCCCATACACTTTCTATGTTCAGTAGAATGAGTTTTTGGAGCAAAAATAAAGTGACAAGCTGGGGAGCTACGACTACGGCTGATGGCACCTGCCAAGTTTCGGAGCGAAACTATCAGCGGCCATCGGCCGTATTCTCCCAGCGCTTCAGCTTGTCACTCTTTGCTCCAAAAAGTCATTCTACTGAAAATAGAAAGTGTATGGGATATAATGTAATGTAGTGCACCCGACAGTACATGTCAAAAATGTCTAAACAAGGCTCGTTTCTCTACTTAACCCTGCCTCGGCGCTGTAAGCTAGGGTAGCTTAGCTATCTAAACTTTTCCCTGAGGGCGGAGTTTCCCTTAACAATATTTATTTCAAAGTCGCGAATACTCCAACGAACACCTGCTTTTACACCTTGACAAACATTGCTTCAGTCTTGGTGGTTCGGAATCCTTGTTTGTGGTTCAACAATATTCAACAGTTTTTTGTTCTAGAGGTTATGGTTATGGTCCACCTCCTATGCATTTTAAGAAGGAGAGAGTGACTTTGTAAGTATCCTTTCAGTTTTTTTTTTGGCCATGACTCTCTTTTCTTCGTTTGGGGGAAGAATTTGAAATAGCTCACTTCTGTGAAGGGCTTGATTTATTTCCAGCCAATCAAAACAACTCAACTCATGATCTAGTGAGACTGAGTGAGAGTGAGACTGTCTATAACCGGAAACCCAATTTCACCTTGAACTTTCTGTAAACGCTGCAACAGAATGATATTAAGTTCCACGAAATTGAACCGAATGTTCCTTTGGCCAGAATTCCTCATCAATAGTAATTCCTCTCCCGTACTTAGAAATCCAACTAACACAAATATCTAAATGACTGCATTCGAACGCTGAAACAGAGTTATAAGTTCCAGAGGAGAGAGAGGTGTTTATTCCAAACTCGATCATCAGCAATCACTGCGATGAAGGGTTGAAGGGTTTTTTGAAGGGTCCGAGCCCTTTACCACCGTGATTTCATTTCGATTCTAGATTTTCCGCGGTTCTCAAAATTCAACAAGTCCCGAAGAACTTGAAAGGTTCAGCAAACTATAATGCAGTCGTAGAATAGACAGCAGCACAAGTGTGCAGATTTCAGAAGGAATGAAGAGCTCCTTCGTAGATAAGTTCCAGTTCCAACGCACTAGGTACAGGATTTTGCTTTCCGAGGCCACAGGCATCGATAAAGGGTAGTGCACATCCGAGGCTTATAGTGCCAGCCGAGGAGGTTAGTGCTCACCCTGAAGGGCGGGCTTATCCTGGCGGTTTGGGCTCATCTTCAAGTTCCACCCCGTGATGAGGCCGCGAATCCCTGTTAAAACGGAACACAACTTCAGCACACATGAGCAGATCAGGTTAAAGAACAAATACGTCGACGTCACTCCTGTCATCCATAACGACAGTGAACGAACTATACTGCTTGTTTTCTCAGCGGTCGCCTTGCGTCTCTATAGTGGGCTATTTATAGCGTACGGTTGAAGCTTCTTGATGTGAAACCTATAAAATTAATTACAACAGTTGGCTCAGTTCTCGCGTGGAAATTACATTGTTAGCGTCAATGTGTCCTGTTCTTCATCCCGTGAACTGGGACTGAGGGCTGAGGGTTAGCTAGGTATGAACCGAATAATAGAGCACAAGTAGTACATACTACACAGCTCAAAATGCTAGGAGGCGCTGATCAAGACTTCTCAAAAGATTCTCTTACTAGCTGTCACTTCAGACATTTATTATCTGTGACCTATCAATTAGAGCGGAAATGTCTCGCTGCCATTGCCGAACCCTGAGAGATAAAGTATAGGCGATTTACATTAAAAAACGCCACCTGGTGTAGAGCTCGGTACTTGATCGTAGAGGATATTTTTTGAGAGGAACACATACTCCGACGTCTAGTAGCCTAGGTGGGCACTAGTGGATACCTGCAATACCCACATTATTGACATGGAAATTTGACAAATAGAAATAATGTGACTAGGGGTTTGCATTTGTGTCTCTTTTTTCATGTTATGGTTAGCGTATTTAGCAGGCTTGTAGTAGATCTAGCTCCAGAGGTGCGCAGCTGGAAGATTACGCCCCCAGCAGTGCACTACATTACGGTAAATAAAAGGACAACGTTTACGTCCCGAACACAAAAGTAGCTACGGCGAGCTTATTAGGATAAAAAATGCGGATCTCCAGCTGAAGTCCAAGCAGAAAATCTTGAGAAAAAAGCGAGGAAAAAAACGTAGGTGGTGGTTGACTCTGCACGGCCAGCCCGAGGTGATTTTTTCTTGGCTGGCAGGCTGGTCGACGGGCTTGTGTGTTTGCCTCCGTGCGGATGTGACAGTCTGTTGCTCTTCCTTGGGCGGAAGCTATGGATGATTTAGAGAAAGGTCTGCGACGACGCTGGTCATCAACGTGGGGCCCAATAAAGAGCCTACGGAGTCCCGAGGGTTCACAGGAACAAAAGTTTGCTTGTAGTGGACTGCACAAGGCAGCAAAGTGACAGTTTTGACATGCCACCAATTGACGTAACAGCTGACGTTGCCTGCGGCAACTTGCACCTCTTCTAACAATTAATTTCCTAAAACTTCCTCTACGAAACGGCCATTTTCTCCAATAAGGTCAATCGCCTATATTATCCGTTTCACCCTTATTTGCCACACAGCAAGCCATGATCTTGTTTTGTTAGGTTACGCATATTGACGACAGCTCATGAGTTGATTGACAAATTTTGACAACGTCAAATCACAAGATGCCGAAAATTATTCCGCATAAAACAAAAATGCGAGTTCTGCGGCTAATCCAGTATCATAAACGCCTGCAACTAGACATGGCCTAGAACATGGCAGTGAGTGAAGCCGCGTTAGTTTTAGGTTCCTACGGTTCCTTCACTCTTAGCTCAAGTTTGACTTGGAGCCAAGCAATTTACGTTTTGGTTCATGGACATCAGGGAGCTGGTGCCTAAAAACCTAGTCCATACTTGCTTCCTGTCCATTACTTCTATAAAAGCTTATAGTTTTGTTCCCAATTATGCATCCAACACCTGGTGGTACTGCGAATAATAACAGTGGTATTTGCAGCAGATGCAAGGAGTTTCTTCTCCCCCCTCCTGGCCTCGGATGTTTGGGGGTCAAGATTTCGCTCTTGAAATAATTCACTTGCACCTGCCGTGCCATTTTCTCCTTGCTTTTTCCGGGCTAGGCTTCCGGCCCGAATTTTCTTCCACGGTGCGGCGGCATCCACGTGTCAGACTGGCAGAGCTACATAACCTTCACTGCGTGAAATCATTCGTGTGTCTCAGGCGTACCAATGTAACTGGAATTTTTCACAGCTTGCTGTGTGGCAAATAAGAGTGAAACAGACAAAAGAACATGTTTTACTTCGTTAAGATAAACCTCTTTACCACTGCTGTACTTTTGGTACCGTTATTTGAGAACGAAAAGTGTTGAACTCGGTGTTGAAAGGTTAAATTGCTGATTTTCCTAAGCCTCCCGCGATACGAAAACCGACCTGTGCGCGACTTAAAATCGCAATTATCGAAAAAAAAAGCAGCCTTGCATATTTGAATAATAATTAGTGAACTCGCGGAAGTTGATGATTCCTTTGAATTTTCATGCGGCTCCTCCGCACCGATTACAATTCGCCGTGCAAAAAGGCGCCAAAAAGATTAATCTTTGCTCTCGGGCCACGGCGCGGTGTGCCCCATTTTATCCGGTTCTCGGACTTTCAGCATCCGAGCGCTCTTTTAAAATTGAAATGAAGAAACGTCTCTCCAGTAATAATAACAATAATTGCAACGCAGCTCCGGCGAAAGATGACGAGCGCAAAGAGCAAGAGCCATAACAGGAGGATAGGAAAGGATGATTGGGGAAACGCAAGGCGCCGCACCGACGACGGCGAATACATCACCCGGCGGTGATGGAACAGTGCTAAATCAAAGACAATCTGTCGTTATATCCGAACACGGCCAAATTCCGACTTTATGCCATAATAAAGCAGTCTTAATAAAATTACAGGCGTTCCACGGGGGCCCGTCTTGCATGCAAATGCCTCCCTTGAAGAATGCGCTTTCTGAAACATCGCAATTAATTTCATATTCCACTGACATCCCTGAAATTATGTATGAAAATTAATTATGATACTTTACGTTTACTGCAATAATTGCTAACTTTGCTACGACGAAATTCCGCTACCCGGAATATTAATGCACGCGCGTCGTTGTTTGAGACTCGCAGGATGGAGAGTGTATGAGTATGTGTGTGTTCAAGAAATTCACGGAAGAAAACCATTACGGCATCTCAAGACGGAAGTGCAACACCCCGAGAATCTGCATTCGCCGGAAACTGCTTCATTTTCGAAAGTTTAATGGATGGCTTCGGGACGATGCGATGCACGCGGATTTTTCAGGTGGAATGAGAATTGAAACCGCGGATAAGAATAAGATTCAAATTGCGCAATGTTTTCTACTTGTGTTCTCTGTGTTCTTTCGATTATCGTACTCATTAAAGTGAACCATTTATCAGACTTCGGCAGCTTGCAAATTTTACAGAAAATAGGTTGAACGTTGAACATTTTTGTTTAAAATTGTAGCCACCGAAAAAAGTTGCAGAGCTTAACTTTATTGCTCCATTTTGTTTCTTGGAACAACTGATGATGGTTTTTGTACGCAGACAGACAGATTTGGTCTCATAACCTGTAACTGCATGATCATCTTTGTCCTTTTTTCGAAATTAAATTAAATTTACTGAAAATTGGAAAATTATTGTGTACCTCATCAGCAGTTCATTTACATGGATGGCGCGCATATATTACAACCATCTTCACCGCCGGTTTACGAAAAGATGATTAACCTAATCTTTGATCTTCGATTACGGAAATTACTTTCCGTAGAATTCCAAGTGATCGATTAAGGTAAACCCCTGAGATTTGTAGAAAATCGATTGTTCATCTCAATCCTCAAGTATTATAACAAGAAACTGCAAAATTTCTATGAGTTAATCAACTGTTATTGACCAAAACAGAAATCCTGTAACCATTGCTCATCTTTTCTGAAATTCAGCATTCGTCTATAGTAGGTTGTTCTTGAATTTTTTGCTTTCCAATAATTATTACATAATAATTTATGCAATTATGGAAATATGAAATTGATTTATCCAAATGCCAGTTGTTAGAAACTCACTGATTTTTGAGCGTACAGACAGAAGACCCTTCCAATCCGGAAAATCACATGACCAAGTTTTTATGCAACCCATTTAGGCACCTTAGGGAAATTTGGAGAAATCGTAGTCTCGTTCCGCAAGGTGTTCAAACTGGTTGTGTTGAAACTTTTATTTAAAATTGTTAAGCAGCTACCGTTCACTGAATATTGCCAAGGCACGTAACAGGTCGAGTAACAGGTATTATTTTTGTCAAACTGACTTTGGTTTTGGCTTAATTTTGAATTAATTCTGTACCTTCATCTGCGGATTATTCTCATTATTTATTTATTCATTTATTTACTGTGACTTCATGTTGGTCATTTTTTATGTGGAAGACAAGCAGGCACGAGCTCCAAACCCCTTCCAGTGGTTACCTAGAGTACTCCATCTACCATTAATTTGTATTGGAAAAAATAACAAGTTCAGTTTTCTATTGAAGCAAGATAGAACTTGAGCCGAGTGAAACCAGTTTTGGAGAATATATCTTGCACAGTGACGTTTTGTGGCATCGGATGGTATTGGAAGTCCCACTCTTCAAGTCGAATTTCTCGACAGGCCCTTTATTTGATATGCCTCCCGGAAAAAAGACACTCCACCCCCTCATCAGAAATGGTTCTTTTTTGTCAGCTCCGTTCACCTTTATTTCCCTGATTCCACCGCCGTTCTTCACTCTGACTGGCTTTACAGGTCCGAGTTTCCCGGTCATCCACCCAATATAGTCACTATCGTCGCTCTCATCAAGCTAACCAGATTTCCTTTTGCTAATTGTTTTTTTTTCAACATTTCGATTATGCTGGTTTTTCTTTTTGCAGAGCCAAGCTGCCGCTTACAAAATTGTTTCACCGACATTCTATTCCCAAACTTAGGAAAAAACTCCTTCAAGTCTTGGTCCTCCATTACTGCGATTGCCGAACAATCCACCTGGGACACATTTAAATTGGTACCAGGTTGCAAAAAAAAGTCGTGATTTGAATAAAAAAATCGAAAAAATCGATTTTTTTCATTTAAATCGGATTTTTTTATTTAAATCAGATTCTTTTGATTTGAATTAGATTTTTTTGATTTAGATCAGATTTTTCCGGTTTCAGTCAAATTGTTTGCCTATTCAAAAAATCTGTGGCAATCAAGGCTGAAATACAGTACAAAAAATATAGATACTCTTCCGGTGTCCAGATCCTTTGGTTTTTTTTTACACATATTTGAAGTTCTCGGGTTTTTTCCAAAAAAGCTGAAACTCTGGCAACTTACTGAATTCCGTATGATTCTAATCGTAACCCATACTGAATATATTGAACAATTAACAATATGGAATAATTTACAACAGGTACTTGTCAAAACAACAGGTGTCGTCACGTCTTAGGATGGTTCGTCGTTCGTCAGGGGGCGGGGTAGGCTGATTGTGGTGGTATACGAGATTTCATATTTGCTCAGCGCTCAGAGAAAAATGTCGGGACGAAAAGGAGATGGAGTTTGGCCGTACTTCGTGAAAAAAACTGTACCGGGAAATTGAATAAGATGAAATGATTGAAATAAAATGATTAAAATAGAAAAATCGGTTGATTTTAATCACGATTTAAATCTTGATTTAAATCTTCGCACCCTAATTGGTACTAAATTTGAAAAGAATCTGTTTGCGATTTCTTATCGACCTTAACCATTGTTCAAGATTCAGTGTACAGTTTCGTTTCAATTGGATAATTAGAAGATACAGGGTGTCCGGTGTTTATTCGCGGGAACTTTGGCAATCGATAGATCATCAAAAAATAAACAGACTTTCCTCGGAACACCCTGTCCAAAAACGAACAGTAACGGAGATATAACCTTACAAAGTTGAATAAATAAAAAGGTTTTTTTTTCAATAACTTTTGAACCGCCTAACCGATTTTGTTCAAATTTGGAACAAAGTTTTATCAAACAAGTCTCTATTGAACAATAATAACGCGTTTCATCAAACATTCTTAGGGGCTGAGATGATACTTTCCCCTTCCCCCTATTTTTCACTCCCCTGATTATTCTCAAAAATCCAATTTTTGTATTCTACGTTCGATGTAGTGAAGAAAGTTACTCTTGCGAAATTTCAATTAGAGGCTTCGTTTCTGAGATATTTGGATTTGAAGCTTTAGAAAACATCTCCAAAATACCACTTTCAAAGGTCTAAAAATTAAAATAAAAAAAAACTCACGATTTCTCAGTTGAAATTGGTTTTCTAGAATTTCTAAGTTGATAAACCATCATTTTTTCTGAGAAACGAAAGTGGAGATTCCGAGATGTTTTCCGAGGTTTCCAACCCAAATATCTCGGAAACGAAGCTTCTAATCAAAATTTTGCTGAAGTAACTTTCTATTCTGATGTGAACGTAGAATTTTAAAATGGGAACGATTTATGAAAATAATGAGAAGAGTAAAAAAAAGGGGGGAAAAGAGGAAATCGCCCCTAAAAATGTTCAAGAAAATGCGCTATTTTTGTTCAATAGAGACTAATTTTAGTGAACTTTGGTCCAAATTTGAACAAAATCGGTTGAACAGTTCAAAAGTTATGCAAAAAAAGTTATGCTGGAACTATGAAAGCTGCTAGAATCCAAGTTACAAACCTAGGTACTGTGACGTCGCCTGGTCGACTAATCAAAAAATATCGTACTGTGCATTGTCCTGGATAGTAAATCAACGCAATTATGATCCATTCCGGGATTAAAAAAAACACAGCTTGCCATTAAAAATTCGAGTTTTGTTGGTGTCCCTGATTTTTGATGTTCAATGTCATCGTGATACAGAGGAGGTTACGCTAGAGTTTGTGTCCATTTATGACATACCTAGAACATTCACCTGAACTACACTGTGTTGTCAAATTATCATTCTGGGGGACTACATAGCCGGCAGGTCGCCAGTTTGCTCACTGACCTGAGCCGCTTCCCTTCGGTCAGGATCACAGATCATGATCCTGGAATAGACATTGAATTAACGTCCCTAGTTCTTACTTATTCTTAATATTCTTACTTTTGCACCTTTCAACACTTCTTACTATTGAAATAACGTGCCTAAAGGCGTTTTCGAGACAAAAAAAAATAAATAAAAATTATGTGTCAGTGTCAAAATCTGACCTAACCATTGAATTGAAACGGCAATCCGGCATAACAAACATTTCTTTGACAAATTTGATAACATCATCTCAACTTTTTCAATACGTCAACTTATGAGATTGTCCAAGTTGAAGAAAAAATATCCTAGGCGACTGTGGTTTTTAAGGAATGGATAATACCAGCAAATCAATATCCTTGATGAGATGATATGACCTCTGTTCTGTCCTTCAGATGTATTGTTGGTTCCGAATGGGCGACATGCAAAGCGCGAAGGACTGAGTGAGAGAGGGAGAGGGAGTTTTTCAACAAAAGGCTCAACAAGAGGGACAATCCGGATCCCTCGAACCTTGTGTCGTCATTTCATCCTTCATAAATCGCCATCAGATCAATTATCCATCGGACTGTGATAATTAGCTTCGGGTCTCTTGGCTGCTGAATAATCCAGTTTGTACTCTGCAAGTCTCCCTGCGCCACCAGTAGTGGGTGGTGGTGGTGGTGGGACGGAACTGGTGCGGTGTGGCGGTGGTGGCGATGGGTGGTGGTGATGTCTACAAGGAGGCTGCGCCCAACCCAAGTCTTTAGTCGTCAGAATATATTCTTGACACGCACAAATCTCGGCCTTCGGTAATGAACAATTTAAAGGCATTTACTGTTAATTGCTGGGGATGCGGCGTTCTAAACAGAATATAAATTGGCGGACGATGAACGCCAATACATAAACCGAACCGGGCGGGCGAGTCTTGTTTTCTTAGCCCCGCACCATCGGATAAGCCGCAGACGGCTTATATGTCCGCATTAATTTTACGTGCACTATCCGCAATCTATACTTGGCAAGGTAATTTAAAGGCCTGTTCTGACTATAATTTTTCGATGTTCATACGTGGTCTCGCTCTCGCTGCCGCTATCAGATCTTGGATGAGTGAAAAACAATTCAGATTTTTCATTCAGAACGTCCATTGCGTTTCTAGTTTAGTTTTTAGTTAGTTTTACTGACTGACAGTGTGACGTTTTAAAGATGGCGTTGATAATTCCCATTCAATTTGGCATGGATACGCCTATGACTTTGGCTAATTATACTGTATATCTCTCTCCTTGCCGTGTCGAATGTTCTTCTTACCGCGCTCTATCATCCCCTAGGAAATCCGACTGAACGTACGGATCGCAATATTGCTACTATGCTGCGTTGCTGTGTTCTAAAAGAACATAAAACTTGGGACAAAAATCTACCCGAAATTACGTGTGCACTTCGCACCCAAATCTGTGAAACTACAGGTTACTCCCTTTAAAATTCTCTTTGGACATGAGATGGTGCTTAGTGGGAAGCAAGAATGTGCCGATGTCGACGTGGAGGTGTTTGATAATGATTCCAATCAAAGTATGAGAGTGAGAGAGAAAAACTTCAACTGTATGACGATATACAATCCCGTTTAAGACAAAAAAAAGACGAAATGCCTCTGTAAAATTCAAAAGTCGTTGCGATTTTAGACCCCGAAATGTAACATATCAAATTGGTAATCGTGTCTGGCGTAAAAATTATACTTTGTCGGAGCAAGCAAAGGGCTACATGGCTAAATTGGCTCTTAAGTACATAGGTCCGTTTCCGTTTATGGTTTGAAAGAAACTGTCCCCGTAGACTTGACGGTTACGGAATGAGGTATTATGGTCAACTCATAATAAACTGCTGGACAACGAAGTTGTCGGTATCGGAAAAATGGTTCGACTTTGAAGACCAATAACTTCCGATTGCCGAATGTGATTTTCATTTTGTTTGTTGTGTTGATTAGCCTAATGTTTCGGTAACCTATCCTGTGAAGGTGAATGTTGAAACTTCATGTAACATTTCTACAGGGTGATATGTAAAATACTGCAAAATTGCACCGACTTCATCGTACCCCCATTTGTCGTAAATGTTGACAAAACTTCATGTAACATTTCTACAGGGTGATACGTAAAATGCTGCAAAATTGCACCGACTTCATCGTACCCCCATTTGTAAAAAATTTTTTGCTATGTATTCTAATACAAAAATCATGAAGTGATTTATCTTGAAACGCTTTTGGATCTACCCAGATTGGAAGTCTAACATTGAAGATATAAATTTTTATGTTGGATGTTACAGATTTGCCTTGAACAATCTTTGACATTGAGCAAGATTGTTCGTACAACAGTCCACGACAATTTTATTCTCAACACAATCCGAATATTTCGTGTGGGGCCAAGCAGGGGCATTTTTTCAAGTGGTTGTCACTGCCTGTTCTTCGTACGTTGGATTTTGTCAGAATTTCATCAGAATTTTAGATGTAAAACATGTTCTATTTGCAAGTTAGGGCCCCTGAACATGGAAACGATGTAAAACTCAAGTTTCCGAGTGAAGTGAAGCCCCCCGGACGTTATACTTTTTGTGCTTGTGCTATGCCTGAGTTTCGTGGCATAGTACTGGCAGTGCCTGAAACGCATGGGCTTCAGTACTCTCCAGCTTCAGGTATTGCGGTACTTCAATAAGCTTTCGATAAAGTCGTCTAGTAGTAGATACGCGTAAAGAAGCGATACTATTGTGGAAGCCAACAGGCAGACCTTTTGTTTCTGTTCTTTTCCGTCACCAAGACATCACCAATTATTGGAACCGTAACGTACTCATCGTCCGTCTGCATTCGCAGTCGCCAAACGCCTAAATTGTGGCGATACTCACCTTCGGTATCCGTCAAGTTTGTCTGTAAGTCATAGTAGTCCGGTGGTTAAGCGTTCTAACTATGCATTTTGAGCTTAAGCAATGCGCTTTTGGGGTTTGATTGGGGGTCCCTCAACTTTAATTTCAAGAGTTGGAGACATCGGTGCACTCGATGCGGAGGAGGTCTGGGGGGCCCTTGAAAGTTGAAGGTGCGAGACTTCCCACCAATTCACTATACCACCACGTAATTCCTACTGGGAGGCCATCAAACGACTCTAACCTGTACATTGACAACATTTGTTACCATCTCCAAATAGTTCTTCACACTGAAAAAAATTAATTCTTATGACAGCTCGGAAAAAACAGTTTTTCTCAATTCTTCATCCCCACAACGAATAAACTGCCAAGTGTGGTGTCATTTTGAAGTAAATGGCATCTTCTGATTTCATTCACCGAGTCAAAATGTTTGTGAGACCACCGTGCAAAGAATGGCACGCCAAGAAGTGAGCATTTTTGAGCACCTCATTTAACAGTAGTTTCTTGGCTGATACCAATCGATATGATTGATAATTTTATCATGGATCAATAACTTGAACTCTTTTGTAACGGTAATGCATGTGAATGAAACTCGAGACGAGCGTGGAGGCCTGTAAAAAATATTTTTCTCCAGCGGTCGAATTTAACTAAATATTTTACGCCTACAGAGCGTTAGTTTGTTGGACTCGGGCAGGCAGCGTTTCGATAGCTTTGGAAGCAAAATTTTCATATCTATCTGAAAAGTTGAGCAGTTTAATTCTGGAAATCGATTTAGGAATCATCAATGATTGTTTTGCCGGTCAGTACCCACTGAGCTGAGGGGTTAACTGCAGAGGTGATGGCTAACGGCGGAGGAAATTCAACATCCAAGATCTTATTCTTGCCACTCTGACAGTCATTTTCACGGTTCTTTTCATAAAATTATTTCTTCTCCAAACATAAGAAAACTCACACGTACAAAATGATAACAACCTTGAAGGTTGGTGGAGGAAGAAAGAAAATAACACTTTCAAAGTTGAATGCCCTCCGCCGTCAGCCATGATCCCTGCAGTTAATCCCCATGGGGGTACCTAGTGACTGTCAAAATAATCTTTGATGATTCTCAAATCAGTTTCCAGAATTATGCTACTCAGCTGCATAGACAGATATGAAAATTTTGTCTCCAAACCCATTCAAACGCTCGCTGCCTGCCTGAGCCCAACAAACTAACGCTCAGTAGGCGTGAAATAAATTCGACCGCTGGAGAAAAAAAAATTCCAGGCCTCCACGCTCGTGTCGAGTTTTATTTACATGCACTACCGTTACAAAAGATTTCAAGTTATTGATCCATGACAAAATGATCAATCATATCGATTGGTATCAGCCAAGAAACTACTGTTAAATGAGGTGCTCAAAAAAGCTCACTTCTTGGCGTGCCATTCTTTGCACGGTGGTCTCACAAACATTTTGACTTGTTGAATGAAATCAGAGGATGCCGTTTTATCGAAAATGACATCAAACTTGGCAGCTTATTCGTTGTGGGGATGAAGTATTGAAAAAAACTGTTTTTCCGATCTGTCATAAGAATTGATTTTTTTCAGTGTGAAGAACTGTTGGGACATGGTAACAAATGTTGTCGATGTGAATGTTAGAGTGATGTTTGATGACATCCAAGTAGGAATTACGTGGTGGTATGGTGATTTGGTGGGAAGCCCCGCACTCTCAACTTTCAAGGGACCCCAGACCCCCTCCGCATCGAGTGCACCGATGTCTCCAACTCTTGAAATAAGGGTATGGGGATCCCCAATCCAACCCCAAAAGCGCATTGCTTAAGCTCAAAATGCATAGTTCGAGCTATTTTTGGCTCTTAACCACCGTACTATAGCTAGTTTAGTCATAATTTTAAGATGCTAAATTCTGGCTTATATCATAGCCAATTAATCGCATTACCACTTCGCGGTTATCAACGTTTTTTTGCCCAGCAGTGTAATCTTGACTTTCTTGTTTGTACACCTTTTTTTTTCAAATTCAATTTTAATAAACACAGTTTGATTTTAATGTTTTGTGGGTTATTTCTAATTTTCGCTCCTATGCCATAACAGTCACCCCTGATTATTGAGCTCACCCTGTACTGGGAATTGGGTAGACAATGAACAGGTGGCGCCCTAAATTCCAAATTTGAAGAACCCGCTCCCTTCTTTGAGCCGGCGGGACTACCCAACAAGGCGAATTGTAACAAAAGGTTGGACACCTTGATAATAATCCATAATGATCCATATGACGTCCGAAGTGTAAAGTGACTAGTGAAGATGGTAAAACTTGCAAAGTACAAGCAGTCTGATTGGTTGACAAAGCTTGTTATACTCGTATCACTTCGTTACTATGATGATCCTCACGTACGGTGGTCCAAGCTTGTAACGATATTCCGACCAATAAAATACAAGAACAATCGGGCGCAAGTGAGAATGTTCAAAGTTACATAGTAAAAACCGTCTACTCTATTAGTGATTTTCGCTAATGCTGTTAGGTATAGATTGGTGGCCACTGAAGAAAATGATGCTCAAGCGCAGCGGTCCCTACTCAAAATGGCTCATCGATGAAGTTCGTTGCGATGGAGCCACTGTGTGGATTCAATAGTGATGTAAATTCTCGTTACTTTTAGGTAATCGTTAGTAATCGGTACTCTTCGATTAAGTAATCGTTACTCAGTAATCGTTACTGATTACTTCGAGGAAAAGCAATAGGGGGGCGATTCCTGACGAAAGAAACAGGGGGGGGGCACCAGGTAAAGCGCCGCAGATAATTTTTTTTGCAATAATAATAATAATATTGATAATAATAACCAAAATTTAGTATCTTGAGGGGAAAAATAATGCTGCAAATTTATATTTTCTCATTGTAAGAAAGAACTAGAACAGATTAACACAATAATACTGACTCTGAACATAATAACACTGATCAAAAAAAAAATTAAAATTGAGAATTTTTTTTGGGCAGGTACTGAATGCGGAAATGTGGTCGCTTTCGAAGTAGGTAGTCATTTATAAAAGTAACGAATACTGTATCGAATGAGTAATCGGTACTTCGGGTCCCGGCGAGTAACGATTACAAAAGTAACGAATCAGTACTACCCGCCCATCACTAGGATCCAAGTGGTGGAGAAGTTCCAGGGAAAAAGACTGGCTCCAGACTTGCTCCGCTTGTTGATTAGTTTTTGTAGTGGGAAGTCACTAAGGCAAAATGTGGATCACAACACCATAGGTGAAATGCCACAAGTGATCGCCACCTTCTCGAACCTGAAATTTTATTGCAAATTACACAGAGCATACGTTTAGGCGGACGTCAGCTACCATTTCAGTTGAAAATTGGGCCACATATTATTGTCACTGAAACGCCATCGCCACGAGGATGCAGTCCCTAGTCGAAATGTGCCCAGTCAGCGATAATAGCAAAAAATTCGACTGCGAGTAGATCTTATCAAAGTATGACGAAAACCTTCATACCATTTTGCAAAGTTCGGCCTTATGATGAAGATAGAGCCCCTCAAAGTTGACTTTTTTCGGATTTCAAAAATTTGTAGCTCAAAAACGATTCGACAAATTAAGCTTTAATTCAGCATAAGCTGGTTTGTCGTAAATATATATCAACCTGTCAAATTTTGGAAGAATCCAATCAGTAGCGTAGAAAATACAAGAGCTCACATTGAGTCAACTTTTCTTCGGATGCCTCTAAATTATTGACCCTCATAACTCCTACACCACTGCTTGGATTCTTTCAAAATTTTGCAGGTCGGTAGATAGTTTTGACAAATCACTCTGTGCTGAATTCAAGTTATTTTGGTAAAAACGCCACTGAGCTGCAAATTTTTGAAATTCGAAAAAAGTCAACTTTGAAGGGCTGTATCTTCGCTATTAGGCCGAACTTTGCAAAATGCTCGGCAGAATGGCTTATAGGCTTTCGTCATATTTTGACGAGTTCTACCCACAGTTAAATTTTTTGCTATCATCGCTGAAACACCCTGTATATTGGGCAAATGTGCACATGGGTGGCAGAAATCTGTTCGTAGTCACGTTCCGCGGAGGGCGTCGATCACAGACAAACGCAGCACAGAAGGGATGGTGCATAACATCCGTCAATGGACCTTTTCAGAAAAGACAAAAAAAAAACAGATGCGTGCGTGTTCGTACCGCGCAGTTGGTGGTGTCTAGCTATAACGGCACCTAATATCTCCAAGGTAAACTCCGTTCGTTGTTCGTTTATTATGAACAGTTATGAAGTGCGCGGCACCACACTGCGGTCATGCGGGGCTGTGACGTTAATCGTACGAGAGAGACCGCCTTTATTGAAAAGGTCCATTCCACTGCCACTTTTGTTTGGGCCACAAGAAACTGTTACAAGCTTCAACATGATATCGAAACGTAATTTTTTTTTATGGAAGAACACACCTACTTCATTGTTCTTAGATTTCTCCCTTCAGGGTAGGTAGTTCTCGTATGTACATAGATATACGAATTGTGAATAATAAAGGATAGATACTGATGTGTTTTTGTCTGCAATCAATAATCATGATTTATTAACAAGAGTGGATGTTGGATTTGATAATGTGCTTGAGAATAGACCTGTAATAGCCGAGTTATTTTAGTGGTAAAAGCTGAGGGTTCCTCAAGAGGTAGGTAAGCGTCAGCGCAGTACTGAAAACAGGTTAGGGATGTGGTGTTTATAAATGTACAGATACAAACACCTACCTAGATGAATGCAGATGTAATTTGAATACAATTACAGCATTTGTCTTCGTTAGGTCTGCCCATGAAGACTCTAATTTTGCTAAAAGCCTGTTATGGTTTTTGAAATGAGCGGTTCGCTAATTTCCTGTAGTTCCCACCTGCACACAATTCCGCTGACTTCGCCTTATTATGCAAATGAATTCTATTTGCAGAGCACTTAATTGTGAAATTGGAATGTCAATAGTCAGCCAACTTAAGTCCTGAAGTCCTTAGAAATCTTGCAACCTTTAACGTTCGCCGCCCCGACTATCACGCAGTTTATGGCACGCGGCCTTTAGAAATCGTAAACTCGCCGAAATTAGATTCAAAATTTATGCCATGTTTGCGGAATCAGTTTATGTTTGTGTGGCAATCTTTCATTCCCGTAATTGCCGGGCTGTATCCACCGCAGTTCCAACTATATCCACTCCGGTTCATTCCGAACAGCCGACTCCCCAAGATATATTTATACACAAGGGCCGTTATTAGCGCTATCAGCGCGGATCTGGAGCTTCATTCTTGGAAATTAGCGGTGCAAAGTGAAAGCCCATCCAACCGCTAGTGTGTACACTAGCCGGTCGTTCCGCCAGAATGAAGAATGTGCGCGAACAACGTAGGGTAGCGTGACCCGGCGGGCCAAGTTAGATCAAGTGTTATCACATCTCCACTCTGTCTCCATATATTACCTTTGCTGTCGGGTTGCCCGGCTTGCGAACATAACTCACATGTTATTCCCCGCCTGTACTCCAGTTCGCTGCTGCAAACTTATCATTACGCTGCAGCTAGGCACACTCTCTTCTCCAGCCACTAGCTAGCACACACCATGAAACTCTGAAAACTGGCACCCCCGAAAATCCAAATCAGGACCTCGCGACTCTCCTGCAGGCTTAACTTTATCCATTCCTTATTCCGGCAGAGATCCCGAACACGGAACTCGTCCTCGGCCTTTGAAATAAGATATCCCGGTCGTGAGATGCTGGTGCGCTGTTTTTGTTCCTTTTTGCTTGTTGATTTTCTGCGGATAAAGTTTCGGCATCGGGCGCACTCTTTTGGCGTTTGGTTTGGTTTCGAGGTCCTTATATTCGAACCACTGGTTATTCCTTCGGCGGGTAAAAATTACCGTTGTAACACTGCAGCTCCCCAAGACGGAGTCGTCCTTTTAGAAATTACCGAGCGACGGCTTTGGATAGCTCGGTCGGTTTGACGACCCAAGAAACATTTACCCGTTGTGCGACCAAAGTCGTAGCAATTCTAACGTCGAAATTTGTACCCGACCAGTATTTGAAAGTCATGAGGCGACGTCGAAACAACGTTGCTTTTACGTCGGCAACCAGATTTCTCCCATGCAACCAAAACCGACGTTGGCAAACGCCGGTATATCCAGCGTTGGCACATCCAACGTAGTAGCCACCCAACGTAGCTCCAAGCTCCAATAGTGGATTCTTGGTCATTAAAATTTTCAGAACCAACATCATCGTCATCGCCGCGTCATCAGAATACAGGGTGATTCATGACTAATGCGACATGGTTGAATGCCAGGTAGAGGACATTGAAGCAAGTCCAAATCTGTGTAAAAATATATATTTTTTTTGGTCAGCGGTTACGAAGATACAGGGTGTTTCCTATATTTGGGCTTGAATTTCAAAGTGCGATATCTTTGCAACGGCTCGACGAAATCCGACAAAATTCAGAAGAAACACTCTTCTACTGAGGCTCTTCAAGGCGGCCTATCTCCAGATTGAAAATCCAGGACCGTACTTGAAAAAAGTTGTTTGCGTTTTTTTGACAGAAAATCACATTCTCCTATCGACGTTCGGAAAAAACAGCATTGAACTCGGAAAGTACAGAGAAAATGCTATAAAATGAGCTTTTTAAATCGCACGGCATACTTCGACCAGTTTCACAAAAACAGATCAAAGTAAGAACTTGTACACATTTTGCCGTACCCTTTTTCCTAATGTTCGTCAAAATCCATCCGAAATTGTTTCCAAAGCTCCCCTGCTGTGAATGTACGAAAAATAGCCCATTGCCAGAATTGAATATCCAGAATCAAGAACCGTACTTAGAAAAACTTGTTTTTTTTTTGACATGGAAGCGAGCATATCCGATCCGATCGCTTTTGGTAAAAATGACATCGGATTCGGAAAGTACAGAAAAAATGCTATGAAATAGACTTCCTAAATCGTACGGCACACTTCAACTAGTTTTAAAAAAACAGATGAGAAGAAGAACTTCTACTACATTTTACAATTTTGCTGTATCTTTCTTTCCTAATGTGCGTCAAAATAAGTCGAAATCATTTCCAAAGCTCTCCTGAATTCCTGAGATGGCCTACTGCCAGAATTCAAAATCCAGGATCCAGGACCGTACTTGAAAAAACTGGTTTGCTCTTTTTGGCATAAAGCGTATTTTCCGGAAAATGACATCGGATTCAGAAAATATCTACAGGAAAAATGCCAGTAGAAGAACTTTTCAAATTGCACAGCATACTTTGACCTGTTCCACAACCACAATAATAAAACGCTTCGAAATAAAAGGCCTCGCGACGAAAGGAAAGTTTGTGAGATTTTCAATAACGTAATGGTGAAAAAGATTTCGAAACTCAAGAAACAAACAACATTCAAAATTGTTCCATTACAAGAGATTTTCGAAATGCCATTATCAGCTTCAATGCATTTTTTACCGGCATTTTTCGTGTAGATATTTTCTGAATTCGATGTAATTTTTCCCGGAAGTGATCGGAAAATATGTAAAAAATAACAAACTTTTTTCAACTACGATACTGGATTCTGGATTTTCAATTCTGGCGATAAGCCATCTCGTAAATTTTGAGCAGGGGAGCTTTAGAGATGATTTAAAATTAATTTTGACGAACATTAGGAAAAAAAGATAGGCAAAATTGTAAAATGTAGTACAAGTTCTTCCTTTCATCTGTTTTTGTAAAGCTGGTCGAAGTGTGTCGTGCGATTTAAGAAGTCCATTTTCTAACATTTTTTCTGCACTTTTCGAATCCGATGTCATTCTCCCGGAAATAATCGGAAAATATGCTGTTACGTCAAAAAAGAACAAACAAGTTTTTCAAGTACGGTCCTGGATTCTGGATATTCAATTCTGCATTAGACTATTTCGTACATTTGCAGCAGAGGAGCTTTAGAAATGATTTCGGATGAATTTTGACGAACATTAGGGGAAAAAAAGGTACGGCAAAGTTGTAAAATGTAAGTGAAGTGTGCAAGTTCTTACTTTGATCTGTTTTTGTAAAACTGGTCGAAGTGTGCCGTGTGATTCAAAAAGCCCATTTGATAGCATTTTTTCTGTACTTTCCGAATCCGATGCTGTTTTTTTCGAACATCGATCGGGAAATGTTGTTATCTGTCAAAAAAAAGCAAAAGTACGGTACTGGATTTTCAATCTGGAGATAAACCATCTTGAAAAGCCTCAGTAGTGGACTGTTTCTTCTGAATTTTGTCGGATTTCATCGGAACACCCTCCGATGTTCTCGTAACCGCTAGCCAAAAATTTTTTTTGGCACAGATTTAGACTTGCCTTGATGTCCTCTACCTGGCATTCAATCATGTCGCATTAGTCGTGAATCACCCTGTATATACTAGAGACATCAAAAGAATCTAGGGGACAAGCAAATTCAGACGATTTCTAAAATCATCATAACTTTCGATTCCCGTCAGCGATTTCATATCGGTCTTCAGTGTTCGACAGCTCAATCTTTCTTCTCAATGCCTTGATCATGTCAAATACGAACAATATTTTATAAGGTTGCTACAGGGTGATCAATGGAACAGTGTAAAATTGCCGAAAGTTCAGTAGGTACAAGCGCGATTTCCCAAAAAAGAAAACGCATTCATTTCCATAGTACAGTTATAAAGATCATAGTCGATGAGCCAGGAGCCAGAAATCACGATTTTGGTTTCCACCCTGGGGACTTGACGTGTCATACCTTTTTGGATTCCCCACAACACCAGCATGAAAATAAGCCATGATACGTTTCTGTATCGAGTAGCTTAAGACCGCCAACTTGGAAAAACCGCGCCAAATAATATGTAGTTCTTGCGGTTTGTATTTTTTTTTCGCATCAACGGCACCTCAAATTGGGAAAATGAAACTGAATAAAATTAAACAACAAAATTTACTATAAATATCGTTTAGCACCGTTTTTTGACAGGTCTCGTTGCTCCAAATATGACAGTTCATAGTTTAGCTATGACAAATTTCTTTATTTGACATTTTCGAGTATACCCAATCATATTTATACGAACCAAACTTCAAGTCATTGTCTTTCTAGCTTACCTTACTAGAAATGCTGCTTTTAGCGGCATTTTGATGTCCGTCTGTCCGTCTGTCCATCGGTCTAACTTAGGGTTGCATTTTGACCGGTTAAATAAGATTTGGTCAATTGACCGGTCAATTGACGGTCAAATGACGGTCAAATCGGTCAAATATTAAAAAAAAACGCTAAAAGCAGGTGTTACTATCGTTTAGCATTATTTATTGAAATTAGACAGCAATTTGAATATTTCTTCAAGTAAGTACTATACATACAGGTGGTCCAGGTTATAGTAGCAATAATCCACTATTCGATGGTCCATCAAAAACTAGGTCGACATGCAGAATTTAATTTTTTTCCAAAACGGTTCTTAAGGGAGATAGAGCTCTTCAAAGTTCAGTTTTTAAAATCTTTTTCTTGCAATAACTCTCAAGTCATTAAAGCGATTTCAACCAAATTCAGTACAAATGCTTACCAAATAGATATCCATTACTTGACGTAGATAACTTTTGTCAAAGAACAACGGGGGAATGGTTCAACTTATCTCACCGTATTTTCTACGCCACTGGATATTTCTGACTCTTTTTTTGAACTCCTTGTTCAATTCAGAAAAAAGTTACTGTTGTAAAATTTTGATTAGAGGCTTCATTTCCGAGATATTTGGGTTTGAAACTTTGGAAAACGCTTCGAAATCGCGACTTTCGAAGGCCTAAAAATTAAAATCCAAGAAAACTCATGATTCCTTAACTGGAATAAGTTTTCTAGGTCATTCAAGTTGATTCACTGCCATTTTTTGCTGAGAAACGAGGCGCTTAGGCGTGAAAAATTCCATCTGGCTCAGTGCGGATTTGAACCCGGGACCTTCATCGCCTTTGAAAGCGGGGCCGAGCTCACCGTGCTACCGACTGGGTTTATAGTTTCTTAAATTATAAACTACTACTTTCTTATTTTATATCAAGTATTTACGGGTAAGTATGCAACAAACCTCAGGTAACTTTATTTTTTGACTTCATTTTGTCTTTGTCTTAAGAGCAGCAGCAGTTCCACTGATGAGATTGAGTTGACTAGACTACTTATTGACTCTGTCTTAAAGCAGGAAAGAGTTCTCTTGAAGTAAGTTATGTTGCGCCATGTACACAAATCGCGCCAAACGAGGCCCGGTGGGTCGTATTTGACCGGTCAATTGACCAGAGTATTTGACAGGGTCAAATGACCGGTCAATTGACGGCTTATTTGACCGGTCAATTGACATCGTGCAACCTTAGTCTAACTGTATGTCTCATCAATTAATTGCCCCTGATCGAGAAGACCTAGCAAAAATCGACTTCTTCTGTGTAACATGTAGTCACCGGAGAATGGAATTGAGAAAAAAGAAATTTCTCAAACCGTTGCCATCTTGATCCGCAATGTCAAATTTTCTTAAAAATGATCCGATTTTCATGAAACTTGAAATACACTCATGTTTTATAAGTAGAAGTATGATTTTAATGTTTTCTTTTTGATCCGACGCCATTTTGTCAGCTATGTTGAAATTGGTTGAAGTGGTCCGATTTTGATGAAAATTGGAATCTAGTCGTGTCTTGTGTATGCATTGATGGTTTTTATGTTAGTTTCACGATTAGCGCCATATTGACGTGCCACATGGAGATTAATCTCCAGCTGTCACGCAAAATCAATTTATTCAAATATTTTCTGAACAAGAGGATTCGGATGTGACTGAAAAACTTGTTGATGGGAATCGGTTTTTGTTAGTTCTATTCTACAAGTAGAAACTCCAAAAAAATATATACGGAAAATGCTATTAAATATTCGAAATTTGCAAAAAAAATTGGAAATTTTTGATTTTTTCTTTGAAAATTTGAGAACCAGATAGCAACGCCTATACATCTTTATTCAAGAAAAACGCATACTGAATTTGAACTTTCTATTTTCAAAAAAGTTACCAAAAATGGTTTTCCAGTAAACATGAAAAAATGAATCAGTAGAAACCATTTCTTTTACCTTTTTAAAAAAAAAATAGAAAGTTCAAATTTGTAATACGATTTTCTTGAATAAATATGTATAGGCGTTGCTATCTGGTTTCTGAATTTTCTAAGAAAAATTGAAAAATTTTCAATTTTTTTTATAAATTTCGAAAACTCAATAGCATTTCCCGTACATTTTTCATTGGAAAAGTTCCTTCTTGTAGAAAAGAACTGACAAAAACCGATTTCCATTAATAAGTTTTTCAGTCACATCGGAAACCCTTTGTTCAGAAAATATTTGAATAAATTGATTTTGCGTGACAGCTGGAGAATAATCTCCATGTGGCACGTCAATATGGCGCTGATCGTGGAACTAACATAAAAACCATCGATGCATACACAAGACACGACTAGATTCCAATTTTCATCAAAATCGGACCACTTTAACCAATTCCAACATGGCGGACAAAATGGCTTCGGATCGAAAAGAAAACATTAAAATCATATTTTCACGTATAAAACATGTGTATATTTCAAGTTTCATGAAAATCGGATCACTTTTGAGAAAATTTGACATTGCGGATCAAGATGGCGACAGTTTGAGAAATTTCTTTTTTCTCAATTTCATTCTCCGGTGACTACATGTAACACACAAGAAGTCGATTTTCGCTAGGTCTTCCCGTTCAGGGGCAATTAATTGATGAGACAGACAGTTAGACCGATGGACAGACGGACATCAAAATGCCGCTAAAAGCAGCATTCCTAGTAAAGTAAGCTAGAAAGACAATGACGTAAAGTTCGGTTCGTATAAATATGATTGGGTATTCTCGAAACTGTCAAATAAAGAAATTTGCCATAGCTAAACTATAAACTGTCATATTTGGAGTAACGAGACCTGTCAAAAAACAGTGCCTAACAATAATAATAGTAAATTTTGTTGTTTAATTTTATTCAATTTCATTTTCCCAATTGGAGGTACCTTTGATGCGAAAAAAAATACAAACCACAAGAACTACATATTTGGCGCGGTTTTTCCAAGATGGCGGTCTTAAGCTACTCGATACAAAAACGTATCATGGCTTATTTTCATGCTGGTGTTGTGGGGAATCCAAAAAGGTACGACACGTCTAGTCCCCAGAGTGGAAACCACTCGAGCCCCCTGGCTCAACGACTATCAGTGTTTCAGCTTCAGTGACGTTTTTGAATTTTAGAAATCGAAGGTGAATTGCCAAAGATATTGATCATTTTATGCCGCCGTGTTGAACTTCCAAGAAAGAAAAATGTGATCCGATTTTATTGAAACTTGGAACACCCTCATGTCTGGTTCAGGAAATTGGAATTTCAAGGTCAAATGTCACTTTCGATGACTTTTGAGCCGCTATATTGAACTTTTTACATAAATGATTCGATTTGATTGAAATTTTGAAACACACTAGAATCGAATCATTTACATAAAACTTCAATGTGGCGGCTTGAAAGTGACCGAAAAAGACATTTGACTTTGAAATTCCAATTACTTGAACCAGACATGAGTGTCATCCGAGTTTCAATGAAATCGGATCAGTTTCTTGGAAGTTCAACATGGCGGCACAAAACGATCAATATCTTTGGAAATTTACCTTCGATTTCCAAAATTCAAAAACGTTACTGAAGCTGAAGCACCATTATTCATAACTGTGCTATTGGAATGCATAAATTATTTTTTTTGGGGAAATCGCGCTCGTACTGAACTTTTGGCAATTTTACACAGTCCCATTGATCACCCTGTAGAATCTTTATGAAACATTGTTTGTATCCGACGTGATCAAAGCATGAAAACAAAGGATTGGACTATCGAACACCGAAAACCGGTAGGAAATCGCTGATGGCAATCAAAAGTTATGATGATTTTAGAAATCGTGTGAATTTGCTTGTCCCCTACATTCTTTCGATGTGTGTATTATCTGCCGAACTGTTAGACTCCAAATGAACTGGATTGGCGGTATCAGTTACTGCAACGTGTACATTACTTGAATTTGAATCAATATTTGAGGAACCAGCAATTGAATGAACAATGTTTACCAATCTAGCCTCAATACACATAGAAACCGCATTCATACAAATCAAGTCCAGGGCGATAAATACAAAAATGTGAAGAAAAAACCGCTAAGGCTGAGCTGTCTTTCACAAAGTTGGCAAAACAGTTTTGGGTAAGTCAGAGAACAAGAATGAACTGAAAAAATAAATAACACTGGTCAACAATGTTTTTTTTTTGCCCTTGATATAAGAGTGGTTTCCGATACTTTTATGCCAACAATCCACGAAACTATAAATGTTTCTGGGATATTGGCTCTGTTTTCACTTCAATCTTCATTTTCCAGTCCAGTCCCGTCAGTGTGCCCACTTTTCGCGAGGCCAGTAGTGGCTTATAAATTGAAGGTAGAGAGATGAATCAAAAAACAAAAGATTGTTCATTCTATGCCATTGTTTACCATATGATAATTTTCAGGAAAAACAATTTTTTCCATTGCACACTGCGATACAATCTAAAGGCCTCCACACACTAGAACTCAAAACCAATATTCGAGCCTAAATCACAGCGAATAATGCCGGCTATTAGGGAGAAGAACTTTCACTCTAAAATGCAACGCTGCATTAGATCCCACGACGCACATCGACCAATAATAAATTTGCCAGAGTTGGATAATTATATGACTTGCAAAAAATGAGCTTTCTTTTGCTTCTTGATTCATCTCTTTACCTCAAACCAACAGCGAGTATGGGCCTCGCGAAAAATGGTCATATACTGACTGGAAAATCCTTTATTACTAAAGTAACAATGTTCTTGCTTCTATCGGTTAAAGTCGGGCGACAATTTCCACATAATGGCAGTTGGATATCTCAAGTCGTTTTGGTCAAATTCACAACAGTACTTACATGCAAGGTCATGCAATTTGCTCGTTAGCTTGAACACTGACGTTTTTGATTTTCCTATTACAACTTTTGAACCACAAAGTGCCATACTTTTGTTCTGTTTTTTTCGTGACTTGCTTGCTTCGGCATGATTCATCAACGTATAAGAAGTGACAAGTGACTAGGACTAGATTATCTTTGATTTACTTGAAATTCTTTCATGTCAAATTTTTGTTTGTTTTTGGCACTTTTAGAATAGACCATTTCCACATGACGTCATACGCACGTGTCGAACGGCCGATTCGGGGCAACGTCAAACATGATGTCAACTATACGTGGCAGCTTGTCAAAACTTTGTGACACCAGTGACTTTCACACACCGACACCGACCAATGCTGCGTTCGGCTTGGTTTGGAGTGGAACGAGTGGAGTGGAGTTGGAGTTTGGGTCACGTGATTATGGAGTGAACGGAGCAAGAACAAGCCAAACGTTCCCTGTCACCCAGTCGCCTGTGACTGTCAAGTTCACTAAGATTATAAGGCAATTTCTGCCGACCATCATCTATGCGACCATCGTGCTGCCGACCGACGAATGAGTCCCTCTGGTATGAGCTGTGATAGCCGAAAAGTGAAATGAGAGAAGAGGTACCCACTTGAAGGTAGGTACTGAGAAAGGGGGGAGTGAAATCGGTATACACATCGGAATAAAACGATATGTGTGAGGTGCCGCGTGGGAGTGGAAGGCGCCAGGGAACGTATCCAACACGGTGGCAAGGGCGGTGGGCAGCGCGGGATGGACAAGGAGGCGGAAGGGGGATTTTGACGGGTGTCGACGAGCAGCGCCGAGGGGAGTTCTAGAACATTCATTGAGAGCTTAAGGTGTGGAGTGGAGCTGAATCTTGGAGCTGAATAAAGAATTCTCGGCATCTAGTGAGTTTCCGTGGTTACCCAAAGCGTCCTACAACACATGAAATTTTGCTTGGGTGATTTTCATCCCACATCTCACATCCCACCACACAAGCGCCCTTTCCTTTGATTCCTTTGATTTATTACCCATGTTAAAATGACGGCGACAGCCGACAGCACCAAAAAATGACAAAACGCAGCAAAACGTAACCTCTCAAACAAACAACTCCATCCCAAGCTCCATCCGCCCCGCGTGAAAAGGTGGTGCACGTAGAGTGAGCTCGATGCACTCCACTCTACGCAACCCGAACGCTATCGAGTTGACTCTCTTCACTCCATTTGGCCGTACCCGAACGATTTAGAGTGTTCGGAGTAAGAAGGAGTCACCCGAACAGCCAAGCCGAACGCACCACAAGGAGGTTATACACCGACTGACAGATTGACATACTACCAATCTGACTGACGCACATGACTGACGTAGCCCACGTGCCCCGTGACAGATAACGCAGATCTGACTGACGTTGTCCCGAATCAGCTGTTCAAGACGGAGCTGCCGTCACAACATGGCAACATGGCCGCCGGTTGACACTTTCTGGAGGCAAACGTCAAACGTGACATGACCGTGGGATGCACGTGGCATGCACGTGAGTTTCTGTGTTTGTCATGTGTTTGTCAAATTTTTGCGAAGGTAAATAACGGAAATGGATGTAACAAAAGATTTATATTTTGGGCTATATCAGGTGGAGGAAATCAAACTTCATTGCTATAAACTAAAAACTGCTAACTATAAACTGCGTTCCATTGCTCTTTGCCTATAGGCGATTGAATTTAAGATCCCAGCGCCAGGTGGCCAATTACGGAACTGTCCGAAACAACTTTACAGATGACAATTTGACCTTGAACTTGACAGTTCGGATTTATATTTCAAATGACTGTCACCTCGACTGACACTTTTCAAGTTTAAAACTCGCGCTTCGTTTTCATCGTGATAAAATACCAACAAGAATTCCTGTTCTCGAGGAGATTCTGCCTAAAGGATCCAACAGCTGATGCGGACGTCCCAGGACTCTCAGGGTGTCGGTGTCAATAATAATGTGGGCACTGAAACGACCGGCACGTTGGAAAATACCTCTTGGATTTGATGGATTTCTTGTCTAGGACGTCGTCCTTAGCTGGCGGATGTCCATCGAAGCAGCATCCTCCCGGAAAATGGCATGAAAATAAAAGCCTTTGCCACTTACAAGTGGGCTGTGTGCTTGTCGATGATGATGGTAAAAGGAACCCAAGGTGTGAGGTTATGATTTAATATTGTTTTGCTTTCAGTTTTTAGGAAAAATTTCCGGGTTCAGAGAGCTTTGTAACCCGTATCCTGTTCCCAAGTGGCTCCCCGAAATTTTCCCTGTTTCCTTCTGGTTTCCCCCCTTCGTCCTCATCGGAATGAAAAACGTCCTTCCCTCAACCGGCTGATATATTTCGCCCCAATTTATTAGGGCTTCTTTAGAGCATCTACATGGTACATGGATGTTACTACAATGTTACAATACAAAAATGTGAACTACAATAATAAACTTTTCAATTTATAACGGCTTCTCTTTCTCGGATGAATGTTTCAAGAGGGTGTACCCCGAGGTGTACCCGCACATTTCTCAACACAATTTCGAATTTTGGGGCGGATCACTAGCACTTGCTTCCATTTCAAAATCCTCTTGATTACATTTCCGTGTGCCAGTGACAATTTCTTCACTGTGTAGTCATCTCAGGAAATTACTGGAAAGCGATGTTCCGGAGTATGGAAAACTTCAGAACTTTTTTCAACTTTTGACGTACCTACTTATGTCAAATATCAATTTCGCGCCACAGCCATCGTGACTGTGCGCTCCGGGCGCCGGGCCGAGCGGGTTTAAGTTGGTTCACAGATCTCACACCAGGGTGCGTAGTCCTTATTTTCTATCGCCTATGAGCATCTCATGAACAAGATTGTCAACGGCGATTTTCCTGCCCAGTTTTTCTTCGTGGTCTTCTTGCTGCCTTGATGGACCGTTACAATGAAAACGAGCGTGTTCCGCGTTTTCCTGACGCTGAGGCTTTTGAGGCTCCCCAGTATTTTTTTTATCTAACTTTGAACCAAGGCGTTCCACTGCCGTTGCCACTGCTCGACGAACTGCTCTCTGGTCTTGTTTCTGCTTTCTGGTTTACTGATGCTGGTGGGCACTCCTAGGCTTGTTTCCTCTAATCGCAAGCAGGGCGAAGGGTGGGATAACCGAGAGTGCTCGTGCTGCATCATGCGGAACCGTTCTGTAGGCACTGTTGATTCTGAGTGCAGCTTTGCGCAGCTCTCTGTCAATGATTTGAGCTATGTCTGGCCTTTTTGCAACCAAGTCCGCCTGTATGACGCTGGCTGTCTCTTAGGCTGGCAATTTCAGCAATGCTCATTGCTATTTTGCACTGACTTTTGTGACTTTTGTTGTGAACCTCCAGAAAATGTCATGCCAAACACAACCAAACATAGAAACGTCACGTTCATGCAGTGACGTTTGCCTCCAGAAAATGTCAACCGCCGGCCATGTTGCCATGTTGTGACGTCATACTTCTTCGGTCTATTGAAATGCAAAAATCTTGACAGAAAAAAAAAGTAAAAAATTAAAAAACTCGTAAATCTTGAGTAATATTCGATCGACATATGTTATGCAGGATATTGATGACGGATTTCATGCCCATGAAGATGCTGCAAACATTTTCGAAATATCTTGAGACGTTTCCGAAATACGCTGGAAGAAGTTGAACTTCTTTATTTTTTCAATTTCTCCAATGAAACAGTTGTTTTTGGAGATATCGAGCTGCAACTTGGTTTTTGGAGATATCGAGCTGCAACTTGATATTCCGCCGAACAATCATGTTTTAAATGAAACGCGATGTGGGGACATCGATGAAGCCTGCTTGATTCTAAACTAAGATCTTCAACTTTTTTTCCATTGTGAGCGCCATCTTCAAATTGCCTTTCGTGGAATTGTTGAAAAAACAACAGATGACGACTTTGTTGGACACACACGATCGTTTTATAATGATAAACCAGGTCCTGAATTGCGCCAATGACCTCTTCGCCGAAGAAACGTTATCAAGTTCATTTTTCTTGATTTCTCTTCACTTACGTGACAGTCATGACCAAAGGGAACTTTGGATCGATGACATGTTTGTGACATCATAACTCACATTATTTTGTGAAGCCAGTCACCTAATTTCATAATCATCAGCCAAGTGGTGTTCTTTTGGCAAACAGTTGAACAAAAAGTTTGCTTCGATTTTTGTGAAAAAGGCAAAAACGGCAGGGTCACGTCCTCCTCTCAAACCCGATTGGAGAATATCTGTTATCGAAAATGCTTCCAATTGATACTGAGAGGGTTCGGAGGAATGTGTTCTCTAGTTTGAAGCTGAACCGAAATGGATTGTTCCATCCTAGTTTTGCAGGAAAGACGTCAAAAATGTTGCTACAGCTTATCTTTGAAGCGTTTCTGGCCATATTCAACAAAAAATGTTTCAAAGATAAGCTGTAGCGACATTTTCGACGTCCCGACGACGACGACGAAAACAACTGATTTATTCAAAAAAGGAAAAAAATTAAGAAGTTCCACTTCTTCCAGCGTATTTCGGAAACGCCTCAAGATATTCCAAAACTGTTTGCAGCACCTTCATCAATTTCCTGATTCACATACGTCCATCGGTTATGGTTCAAGATTTACGATTTTTCAACAGTGTTTTTCTACTTCACCCTGTATAAAGTGTCAGTTGTGGTTGGTATAAAAGTGCAAGGTATTTCCCACTAACGTCCGGACTATACTAGGTTTAGGTAGGTATAGAGATTTGAGCTTCGAAATTCCATTGGAGGAATGAACAATTGAAATACATGGCCGCCAGAATTTCTTCAATGTATTCGCTCTAATTTTGTCCGCTACTGTAGATAGAAACCAAATGCAAATTTCATGCCCGAACGAAATTTGCAAACGCAGCATCAGATCGAAACGTCCGAACAGCTGAAGCTTAGCCTCCAAGCTACATTCCGCCAGAAACAAAGTCTTTTGTTGTTATTACTATTGATCAGCTTTTGTGACCAGAAATCACGAAAAGCCAACCGAGCAAAAGTGGCCGCTTGCCAGAACCACCACCACAAAAAAGTAATTGAAACACGGTCGTTTTTTAATCGATCCGGAATAATTGATAAATCTCTTTGATGCGTTGTTTAATGGGAAAGGGGCCCAGGCAGCGGTCGTCACCAGAGGTCCTTTTTTTGATGAAATTATAAAATAAACACCTGCTAATTTCGGCTTGCCCCGCTCGTTGTGAACCGCTGAAATAAATATTACGTTGCACGGCTTTCACCGAGCTCTTGTTTCGTCGGAATGAAGCGCGCGCGGAGTGCTATTTCAGTTCCCCTTCGTCACTTCTTGATACAGACATCATTAATTTTTAAATCGACCAACCGAACGGCCATCTATCCCGGTGATGATTTGCAGCCTTTACGTGTGCGAACTTTTACGCCCAAGCATAAAAATATCACGTGCAGGTTACAGAATTGCGAATTTGTTCGACAGTTTCGCGCCGGAGCTGTGGCGTGAAGCTTTTCTGTTCGGGAGGAGAGGAATGCTTATTTACGCACACCCCGGCTGAAATGACACCGGGGAAGTGTGGGACTTGCCGCGGCTTCGCAAACCCTACCCACTAAACCTCTTCTCAGACCCTGGTAGTTAATCCGTCCCTTGGCACCGCGCAAGCATCTCATCAGAAGACGGCTGGTCTCGTGTTGGTCTTGAATCCACGTCTTCATGTTAATTGTTTATCTCGATCCTGTTTTTTCTCTTATTCTTCTTCTTCTTGTCTCTCTTTCTCTTCATCTCCTTGCTGTTTCATGACGCTCTTTCGCTCGTAACCATCTCTTCAACTTGCTTCCAGCATTTCTCATCTTTCAACATGAACGGGACCAGTGATCTATCTTCCCTCTTCCCGAGAGCGCCACCTTTGACATTCGAACAGGTTGTGCCTGGCAGACTTGGGTAGTATTCGAATACCCAGTAACTTGAATCCTACTCTAGTTACTTTCTATGGTATTCGTATTCGAGTACAGTCATGAGTTCTGTTTTCGTATTCATGCAGCTACTTTTTCTTTGTAGTCGTCGCGGTACGGGCCTAAAATCAAGTTCTGCACTTCTAACGATTTCGATTATTTTCGGCACAGATGATCATTGGACCTATTCAAGCGTTTTGATTCGCAGCACCACCAAATTTGCCCCTCAAGAACGGAGGGGTGGGGGTATCTTCAGAATTTGAAGCTCCAGGTCTGGTATGGTCTAATGAAGACCCACAAAGGCAAATGAGTAATCATTTTTGAATGATTTTTATTCGCCGATATCGATTCTCACGTGAAAAATGAGTTGCGCAATCAGCTGAGCAAGGCCTCAAGACGAACGAAGCCACGTTTTCCAGCACAAGCGGCGCGGCGGTGGAAGGTCATGCGGCTGCGGCGTTTCAACTCGGGAGGCTTTCACGAGGAACCGTTACAGAATTAGCACATGGCAAGGCAGAGGCGTGAATTCAGATACGAACCTGGTTTCTTTGTAGAGGAAGACTCTAAGAGGTTTTTACTCGTGCACGTGCGACATTATCGAAACCAGTTCGCCAAGCAGATTCTAAAAACGAGTCCTGCGTCTCTATAACGCTCTGAGTTACGTGTTCTTCGCTCACAAAAAAAAGTCAAATTGTTCGATCAATCAAAAGACACCGCGTTCTCTTTTGCGGCAAGTGTACCAACGCAGCGACAAGAAATGTCTCAACCACAGCTGCCTTGCGACTCAATGGCGAAACAAGCTGGAATTCGAACGTGGCAAATTTGTAGTTATTCAACAGAAAAACTAACCATTACATGTTTCCGAGATGATAATGCTTTGCACACGACTGAAGTTATTCACTATATTCCCTCTTGCCTACTTATTAGGTAGGTATCTCTCTTTACCTAGAGAAAACTATTTCATAGAGCTGTTTCCAAAAGTTTCTTTAAAGCTGCGGCACCCTCTACGCTTTAATGGGAGATACTGGATTACTAGAATGTTGAGTGTTGAGGCATTTAAGCGGCTTCAATTTTCTATACTAATGCCTCTGCAAGCGCACCACGTCTTGCGTCCAATCTAATCGGATTCCATCAAGTTCGAGTTTCATTCATTCGCGACACCACACATTCGGAAATATGCAGATGCAATTCCATTTTGAGCAATTGAAGTTTGCGCTAGCACTTAAGCTGTGCATATAACAGTAAATCGGCAAGCAAAAGATGCACGTTCGGCAAACATTAAAACAGAGTTACGCAAAATCATTTCGGCAAGTTGGCACGTCTGCAGAGCGAACACCTGCACGGGACCACCACCACTACCACCACCACCGTCTCTAGAATGTGTAAAGTTGGTAGTAGCTGAAGATACGTGAGCCACATGCTGAAAAATTCACCCGTAAGCAAGCTCTCTTGGCTTGGCCCGCCAGGCATTTTGCTATTGTGTTTGTGCGAGGCGAATTTTTTTTTATGCCGAGGTGGGCGGGGCGGCAGGATGCGACTTGGTCCTCCGCCGTTAATTTGAATGTTAATGGAGGTCGCTTCGGGGATAACCTAACGAAAAATTATCGCTAACGGGCTCCATCACGCACGAATTTTTAACGAAATTACCGGCTTCGCAAGGGAAAATCAAATTAAGGGGGATAAATAGTACGCCACCGGACGCTACAGGGTCGAAGGCTAAAGCCCCGCTTACGACAATTAGGTTGAACACCGGCAACACAACGGGAATACCAAATGCCTAGCCAAAAAGTACGGCCATAACTAAGAGCGCAAACGGGATTATCGATGTGGAACGTGCCGTGTAAATTGGGTGATGTTAAAATATTAAAGTTATTCTCGAAAGCGCAACCTAAATAAGGTATTATATGCCCTGTGGACTGTTCAAATTCGACTTGTTGATGAGTGAAGCAATTCGCTGCCCATCGTTACCCAGAACCGAAAAGTATAGGTAGCTCAGCTGCGGTATTTTAATCGATACCAATAACATTTTCCCAACATAGATAGGTTTCAATATCCTTTTCAGCAGACGAGAGCCTCTTTTCATATTACATCTCCAAACGAGCCCCGTATCGTTATTGCCGATATCTTCACAGATACGATATTAATCTCCTTCTGGTACTATTGACTTTTGCTCAATGATTGAATTGCAGTTCCAATCAATCTTGACCTGTGTGCTGCTGAGAGGACGTCGGCTAAATCTGAAAAGGCAACGAACTAGATGAAACGTGTGGATTGTGGAACTCAACAAAGACGTTTCTTTAGCATAGAAATCACCAAGCACCTTGGAAAAGTTACGCGAGCAATGAGAGCTTATCAGGCAAATTGGGTCATAATGTGTGGTTAATTAAAAAGTCAGCTTTCAAAGATAAGGGCGCGGAGTCAATTAAGTCTAGGTGAAAAACGCCACAGTTTTACCTGGAGGATCCAGTTTGCATAATTTCAGAGTGCAGCACGTGCCGCGAGGTGAAGTCTAATTCATGAGGTAATCGTTTGGGAAAATCCGGCCGGTATGCGGTTATTCGCTAACATTCACTTTATTTTCCTACTGCCAGAATATGAGTGTGTTTATGTTGGAAATCGCGCAGCTGCAATCAAAATCAATTTTAATAGGGGCATGACGTGAGTGTGTGCCATACATCACCGACGTGTCGTTGGTAATATTTCTTGAGCTTTGAAATATTAAGATAATTGGTTTATTGATAAACTAACGATGATAAAGGTGATTTATTCGCGATATAATCTCTTGGCTTTTGCTCCGAAATTTATTGAGGGCAAGAGTAACATTCCGGTGGTTGAGCGACAAAAAATTGGCAGAGCTTTACCCTTTGGTGTCAAGCAGTGTCGTTTTGGAGTTCGGGGATAACCAGATAAGTGAAGCTTTTGGAGCTATATGACCTTGCCTAGAGGAGAGAAGCTTTTGATCATACGGTATTACCCAGTTTCTGGACTCTATTATATCAATTGTGTGCCAAGGGGTTACCCCTCGGTTTAGGTAAGGACTTTGTCCAGATCGTTCAAAAATTGGAGTGGCTTCTAAGTAAGACGTCGTCAAGGGCAACGGATGCGTAGTCATTGGCAGATCGTAGCAGCTTGTTCATGAGTCTCTGTGAGACCAAACGGCATTCTGTTGTACTCATATTGTCCAGAATAAGCTACAAACGAGGTGTGATGTGTTGACCCTTCCGCCACCGGAATTTGGTGGTAACCAGACTCGAGGTCCAAGATTGTGAAATAGACGCCTTCCTTTAATCGATCAATCTGATGGTCAATACTAGGCAGAGGGTAATTTTCTTTCACCGTCATGGTGTTCAACTTCCTGTAATTAATACATATCCGATTTTTGCCGTTCTTCTTCTTGACTGAGGATACTGGTGACGAATAGTCTGACTCGGATTCCAAAATGATGTTGTTTGACAAAAATTCCTGAACGATGTCTTCTACCGCTCGTTGTTCAGGTCTTGCCATTCGGTATGGTTGGTAAGTGAAAGGGCTCTCATCTTTCAAGTGGATCTCCATTGTTGCCAATTCAGCACAACCCAGCTCGAATGTATTTTCTTCAAAACGATCCCGGTAATCGTTCACCATCTTCATCAGCTCTTCTCTTACAGTGTCAGTTACAGGTCCGACTTTGACGTCTTCTTTCGGAAGTGGAGGTAACGTGGTATCTTTGACGGCCAGTACTCGATTCTTTGCCACTGAATGTAGACTTCGATCTTGACAAGGCCACGCCCTTGCAAAAATGGCATTGTGTTTGAAGTGCAACTCGTCATCGAAAGATTAACACTAGGGATGGTGACACTCATGTTTGGTGTTACTCGTACGATCGTATTCCGCACGATGTAATCCCTTCCTTCTTGTGGACACAGAATCGCTCCAACAAAGAGATCACCTTTAAATTTTTCGCAGCTGACATAAAAGCTCGACAGATGGTTTTGTGAAACACATGTGTCCCGCCACACTTGCAAAGACTAGTTCATGTATAGGTGTTTCCGTTCAACTGAGAACACAGACCTTAACTTCACCTTGATTTTGTCAATTTAAAGATGGAGCTTGTCTGATCCCAAAGTAGTAGTGAATCCATGTCCGTAAGCTTGAAGTACGATTTTGTCAAAGTCATTGTAGGGTATTCCGAGACGCTGAAGATCACTCAACCGAATTATGGTGCAGAAGCTGCCTAAATCGACGTAAGCAGTCAGCGCAGTGAAACCATTAACTAGAACCTGTTTATGATATGTTCGGTTGGTGACGTCATCAGAGTCGATCAGTCATGCGATCGGTTTGGATGGGTTGCGCTTCTTCAGGTAACATTTCGCCTCAGTGTGGCCATTCCTGCGACACACACTTCTAAACGGTGTTGGAGTTGGTAGCTGAAGCTGGGCAATTTCTCTGGATGTGACCACTTTTGCCACATTTGAAGCAACTCGTGCTCCTTTCTGGTCGTGATGTCGAACTTAAGAAGTTTCAAAGCTTGCTTGATAGCGCAAATCTTGAATTGTTGGTTACTTGGGAGGTGAACATTCCAGTTTCCATGGTGCTCAAGAAACCAAGCAAGGATTCTGGTGTTTGATGTTTAGCTGCCCTTGCCAAAACCCTCACAATATTGTTGTTAATTCCGTCAATTATTCAGGAAACGGCATCTTCTCCATGAATTTTGCAGTTGGTCAAAAGAGCACACTTCTCGTAGTAATACTTTGCATAAGTCTCCTCGGGCCGCTTTTGTTGTTGCATCATTTCTCGTAGGGCTTTCTTAAAGTCTTTCATGGCGGGAAAAGCCTGTTGCATCTTTCCCTTCCACTCTTCCCAGGCGTGTTTGAGTGTAGGGAGACCTTTATTCCACACCTCGGCTAATCCCTGCAGTCTGCTCCATGCAAGATAAATGGCCGCCTCTTCAGACCATTTGAAGATGATCCTCAGCTCCTCCACCTTCGGCAACATGCCTCGATA
This sequence comes from Anaspis maculata, assembly GCA_949128115.1. Lineage (NCBI taxonomy): Eukaryota > Metazoa > Arthropoda > Insecta > Coleoptera > Scraptiidae > Anaspis > Anaspis maculata. The sequence continues at coordinate 34,351,962 of OX421961.1, forward strand.
TCTTGCACGTTGTCTTCGGGATTGAAAACTGGTATAGTGTCGCCACGCAATGGGCTCGCTACCGACCGGGTTAAGTGTTTTTGATGAAGTCAGACATGACTTCCGACAGCTTTGTCAAAGCGTCGTTATGACCTTGAGCGGGATATCCAGGACGATGCTCCTTGTCCGAAAGCGTAAACGTAAACGCACGTATCCGTTCACGACTCATCGTTATCGCTTAGTAAAAAAAATAACCCATTGTAAAAAAAATATATACGTCAAACCATTAAACCATTCCCAAACTCGTGGTACGCCTTTTCGATCCCACTTCTGATAATTTGTAGGACGATGAATTACTGTGGATCAGGAATGCCGGAAAGGCATATTGTCACGATAAGGGTTTGCCCTTATCGCGGGGTTGAAGATCTACAGGGTAGGGGGCGTATGTAGCTCTAGATGAAGAGGCAAAGATCTATATCAAATGGTTTATTTACATAATATGTACAATCCCTTAACACTAGTTCTATACTTACACATACACATAGTCTGACATTCGTACTATAGGGTGCTTAGCCCTTCACTCCACACTCGTCATGACCACTCACTGTCTCTCGACTACTCGACTGCTACTCTTCTACTTGGTACTGTCCGAAGTTCTCATCCGTGCACTTATACAACTCTGCTCGACCTACTTACGTTGCACAGCACGTGACAATATCATTACTCAAAACGAAAAATGAAACAAATGATTCATTTTAACGGCTATTTCATCAACAATCAAGCATTACAAATAAATAAAACATTTCAAACAACAATAGTTGGGAAGCGGCGATTGAGGCATGATCATGGTTTTGAAAAGAGTAGAAACGGGTGTGAGCATATTCCTACTCTCATATTATGACCTCAATTCAACAACCTCAGGTCAATTCAGTATTCAAATCAACTTTAACTCAGTCTTGAATCAATATGACTCTAAAACAATTCCACTCAGCTTTACTAAACACGCGATTTGGCCGTCTATAGGCATTATGGAAACATCATATAAATACCAGCCTGAGTCTTCTTAGTAAACACCGTGATAATGAAACGTAGAATGGTACCCCAAAGAGTACCTGTTTCTAATACCATATCACGTGTATCAAGCGTGATTATATTTTATTCTTGGTTTCTCTACACGGGTGACACCTCCGATACAAATAACCTGACGCTGTGCCGATTCGTACAATGAAGCCAGGGGATACTCGCACAAGGCTCCTGGATCCAGCTACACAGGGCCATTCGCTAATCTCGCATCGTGCAATGAGGCCAGGGGATAATGCACAAGACCTCTGTAGCGTTCAGACAAAACCTCAACCGTCTACTCTGTATAAGCGATGCTGAGGTTTCATGTTTCATTATTTACACAAGCATAATCAATTACAGTAAATAAGTCGGTATATGCACTGTGAAAAGAAAACGTTTTGAATGCTGACAGCACGTCGTAAATTTGTCACCAAAAGCAAAAGGAATGCACCTTGTCAGTAACTATGCAATAATTTCACAAAGGTGAACAAAGTACTGAAGCAACTCTTGAAGTCAGTCGTTATAAAAAAAATAAGTGTCTTACAATTGCTGTGTCAGCAGTGTTTTCCAGGAAACGCAGTCGGAATTCCGTTTGTGTTGAAATCCTCTCCGGATCACCTGCCAATTGATTTGCATAACTTTCTTGCAGATGGCCCTTTACCCGCCGCTTGAAAGCGCTTCAAATGTGCTCAATAGGGTTGAGCATAAGACTGTATGGAGCTAATCGGCAAAGTTCAACTCCCAAAAATTCATTATCCACTGAAGCACTTTCAAGACGAGAATGTGCAGGAGCATTGTCCATAACGATCACAATGCTGTTGGGTGCATGCCTATTCTGAATGCACATGCGTCAGCAACGTTTCATGCACTCTTGAAAATGTTCCCTCCTGAATGCTCTTCGCTTGCGTTCCCAGTACTGCATTTCTGTGTACTGCACCCAGTACTGCATCCAATGACGTGCAAATTGGGTCCTTTCGAATTTGGTAGCTGACACTTGCACGTTGACCTCGTACAGTCCTTCCAGTCATGCGCCTACTAAACAAATTGTTTGTTTCATTTACGAAGACAATATACCGTATGTTCGTTGAAATCATGAATTAGGGCAGGCTATGGAAGTGAAAACGAATGTCGTGAATTTATCAATAGTCACTAAATTTGATGTCAACATGATGAGCCATCGTCATGGAATACATTTTGGACATATCTACGTTTCGAAGTTCACGCCTGCCCTAATTCATGATTTCAACGAACATACGGTATTTTTGCATAGCAACGTGCTGCAGAATGTTATCGACATTATTGCCTCCGTAGTTCTTTACTCTTCGGAGTATTAACACCTTTATCCAAGTTATGAACTTTCTTAACAGTCAGCAACTGACCACCCAATTGATGTGAAACAATCATGTTCGGCTCGTTCCGGAGTCTTCGACAAATTTCCTTGAGAGTAATCTGGCAATTTTCGTCTATCGTATTGACGATAAATTCCATAATTTCAGCAGAACTTTTTTCGCTTATCCACCTCCTCGCTTATTTCGCTCTGGATTTCTTTTACGGAGCCAGTCATGCGCTGTATTGTAGGTAATACCATTAGCTCTGGCCACCATCTTCCAGTCACCACCCGCTTCGGCTTCTCGGATCGCTCTTGCTCGGGCCGCATCGCTCGCTTTGTTATAACGCCCTCGAGGATGTCCTCCATCCATACCGTTTTCTATCAGCAAAGAAGGTATAATGTCAAACTAATAACAGTCGGTTGCTATTTAAGCCCTTTAAATATACTCCCTAAAATTGAGTCACTTATTTTGAAATTGAAGTTACTTTTTTCCGAACATGAGATAACTCTTTCCGAAATTGAAGTTACTTTCTCCAAACATAAAATAATTCTTTCCAAAACTGAAGTTACTTTTTCCGAAATTCAAGGTGTAAAGGTGTAGACATCCGCTTTATTAGAAAGCACTTGAACAGGATTTTGAACTGTACATTTTCGTCTTGAATGGTTCTTAATCGAAGTGACCGGCCTCAGGCTAAATTTTCTTGCAGCTTTGTAGGGGGGAGGGGGGTCGCTGAGTTCTCCACATCAAAAATAAACCTGCGTTGTCTTTCTACGCATCAACTCAAAAGACACAGCTAATGGAGTTGACTTCGTTTGGCCGTTAGGGCCTTGGTTAGATATAAGCTTTTTCTTGACCTTGTTAGATATAGGCTTTTTCTATACCTTTTAGGTATCTAGGTCTTCAGGGTTAGATAGAATTTAGGTACTGAGAATTCAGCCTATAATGTGTACAGCCACAAGAAGCAGTTAGTACCCCCCCCCCCCCCCCCCCAGCCGTGAATTGTAGGCCCATGCACTGAGTTATCGCGATGGGCGGGTCCTCGAACCTCAGACGGGTGTGACGACCGTATTTTAAGTTTCCGAGCTTCTTGGAGTCAGTACTCTCCATTATTGAAGAATCAGCTCGAGAATCAGCTGGTGCAGCATGGAGACTTCTTTTCATCCATTTTGTCTGCGGATTTTGGCTCTATGGAGCTAGAACTTTGATAGTCTGCGTGATTATGAAAAATATGACAGCTTTTTTGATGGAAAATTGTTGGATGAGATTTTGTATGCAATTCAATATCAAAAACTGTACGTTTTTACATGCATAAAATTGGACCGTTGCAAGTGGGCTTCGCCTTGTAAAGCTGCATTGAAATTTCAATATAAACTCATCCATTCAAAACCTCCATTTTAATGATGTGAGGTAGAAATCGCCGTCGTATGCGTGACTTTGTTTGCATATCAAGAGACCAACAAAAGCCATCACCACGAAAAAAAAACCGTTGAAAGACAGACGAGACAGCCACATTCCATTAATTACGGAGATTCGCACTTTCGAAACGCGCGAAGAGCCTCCGGCACGTTTAATTCAGAAGCGGATGTGACTCTCATTTTTAAGCCCTCAATGTCCACGTGTCATATTACATACATCCGTTTCCAGGTCCTTCCCCCTAGTCCTTGTCCGTTCTCTTCTCTATGAGATTTATGTGTCGACTAATAAAACATATGTAACCAACTACGTCGAAACCGGGGAACGTTTTTATTTATTCCTGGATTTACATATTTTTTGGATTTATCAACGTGCACGTATGTGCCGCGCTTTAATTACACTCGTAGAGTGAGCAACACTACATAGACTATTATTTGCATTGAAAAAGAGCTTTGAAAGTTTTGAAACTCCTCAATGTCATGGTACCTAGTCCTTGCTCTAGAAAAGAGATGTTCATCAAGATTTGACTAGGGAAATGCGCAGAAGGTTCGGTCGGTCCTTTCTTTCTTTCTTTCTTTCGCATTGAGTACGATCATTCGTCTCACTCTTCAGCTCAGCGAAGGTTACTGTTGTATGTTGTGTTGCCTATTATTATTGCCTAAATTCGAAAGTAGAATGAGTACTTAGGTGCATCTCATCAGATTACGTTGTTATCGATCTGGAATAGCGTTTTACTGATCTAAATTGAAATTTTTGAAAATATTCCTAACACATTTCAGTTACTTATATTTTTCCCTTCAAATCAGCCAAAGTGTGACAAACAATAAGGGAATTGCATTTTGAAGCATGATAGAATAAATTTTTCCTCAAGGTAGGCCTTGATTACTTTTTTGCTAGTACACTAGTCATATTTTTCCGCCAGATTTCCAGGAATCAAAGTCGACTTGGAGATAAATTTATTCGATCACTCGTTACTATTGTCACAGGTGTCCAGTGAACGGGCAAAAGTATATAAAAGTCATCCCGAAGCATAATTGATTAATTAGCAGAAGGAAGCAAGACCTCAACGGAAAGCTTATGTAATATTGAAAATTTTCATTCATTTTGCTCCTCTCCTTCGCGAAACGTGCCGCTCTCCCAATGTCTTCGAAACTTATTTGTTATTCAGCTGAACCTCCGAGCGAATTCAAACAACAAACTTTCCCGAAAGTTCAACTCTTGTTTCATTGCACGGAATGGAACTAACTGCACTAACCATATCGATTCGGGGGACTTTGCGCGGTTCTAAAGTGGCAGGGTTTTCTTCCAATTAGTTCCAACTAGTTTTTAATTAAAAAATTTAAGAAGTCCGCAAAACTGATGGGGGCGCGCCTGGAAGCCCAAACGGAGCACCGCGTGCCGCTCGAACGGGAGTCATCTCGTCGTAATTTAGGCTCGGGCCAGACGGAAGGGAAACGCAGGGTTGGCTGGTTGGTGCGGAGCAATATCAGATATATTACCTCACAAATAAATTACCCAACTACTTGCCAAAGTGTATTAACGAAATTGAGTATTGCTATAAATTTAATTCCGGAGGGCGTATCAAGGACTCGAGCAGGAGCCAACCGCAGTTTGGGTCTTAATCCGAATCCTGCTGGATTGTCTATGCACTCAACTCTCGGCAAGTATCTCGGAAGTGATTGAATTGATCGAATAAATTGAATTAACAATCATAATACGTATAGTGCATCTGGGTCTCGTCTATAACCCGATGCATTTCCGTAATAGGACGGTTTTCGTTTTAATATTCCCGAAATGAAATGGCACTTGCCTTAGAAGCTTTTCCCTTCAAGTACCTTACTGTATTACTCTAGTCTGAAGGTCTCCAAATCGAATATAATTTTGTTATTGTTGTTATCCAATTTGTTTCGTGTTTGATTAATGGTTCCAAATAAAATATGGAAATTGAAGAATCGATCATTGCTGTTTTCGAGCAAAAGGTACGGTATTTTTCAACATGTTCTTGCTATTGTACCTAAATGGATCATTTAGTAATAGAAAAACCGTTGTTTCTTCCTGTTCGTACTACCAATCCAGAGTTATATTTTTTTTACGATTTGAATGTCTAAAAACAGCAGTTTGGATGTCTGAAATGTGTCTAAGTGGATGTTTCAGCACCCAAAAATATGATCAATATTCTCCTCGTATTTTTTATATATAGGTGGTCCATTCTGCCGTTTTCTTCTATAGCGGGCTTTTTGTCCAAAATATGAAAAAATCCAAAGCCAAGGGCCTATGATTCCTAATACTTACCACAAATAATAGCTACAACGATAAGCATTTTCAGTTATACAGGTATCCCATTTTCAGCTAGGAAGCAACGAATCGCATTTTTGCCAAGCCAACGACTTCAACCTTGGAGTGTTATAGGCGTGAAGCGGTTGGTTACATCAAGAGCAACCTATCCACTATGTGAAGGTCGTAAACCCAGCACTTCTAGCGAGTTTTGCCTGTTTTCTCGGCTGTTTTTTCGCACTCGCGACCTCTATTTTCCATAGGTGTGATCTCTACTTCAATAGGACAGGGTTAATCGACACTGTAGTGAAAAGCGTTACCAGCGATTCCTTACACAAGCTGCTGAGGTCTGTTGGATCCATAGTTTGAGAAGCGAATATTGATGGAGGTACTGGTCACGCAAGTTGATGCTAGTATATTTGAAAGGTCGCGCAATTCCTACCTCATGTATTGTATTCCCGAATGCTGTTGGAAACAATACGTTACTGGAAATCGACTTCCTAAAAGCTGCAGGTATCTGCCTATATCTGGTAGATTATCATTGGGATTTTGCAGACCAGTCACATGTCAGGTACCCACTTCAGTTTGAACAAGATTCAAGCCCGGCAGAAATTTCTTTCGCTGCAAATCTGCAATTGAACTAAGCGCGATTCATTCCCGTCAGAACGAAGCCGTTCCACTCACTCCTGACGGGAAAGAGCAAGTCAATGTCTTGGGGGAGAAGCTACCTCATATATTGAGCACACTATCGAAACCGGTGATCAATGACCAATTTCGGTTCTACCTTATCGTCTAGCTCTGGCGAATGAAGAGCTCTTGAAAGGGTGGAGGTATAGAGCGTCTGCTAAGCAAAAACGTCATTGAATAATGCGGGTTTCCCTGGACAGCTCCAGTGGTCGTTGTACCGCAGTCTAACGGTGGTGTTCGACTCTGCGTGGATTATCGACGTCTGAACAGTATAACTAAGGCTAATAACTACTCTCTTCCACGACTGGGTGGCATCGCTATCTACACATGCCATTCGGTCTTCGGAATGCGTCTTCTGTTTTCTAGAGATTGATATACCATTTTCGACGAGAATTCCTGGACGACATGCTAGTTGTAGCATACCTCGATGACATAATCGTTATGTCACCCACGTTTGAGCGGCACATTGAGGATCTTCGACGCGTATTCAGCAGGTTACGACAATTCAAACTGTGTGCAAACTGGAAACCACGAGAAATGTCAATATGTTAGCTCATCTGACAAGTATCTGGGCCTCACAATCGCCGAAGAAAGAATTCAAATTGACTCCGAATAGGTGTCTGCCATTCTCCAGCGTCCCGAGTCACAAAATGTGAAGCAGCTCTTCTCCTTTCTACAAACCGCTTCTTGGTACCGTAGATTCATCAAAGACTTCGCCGACGTGTCGCGGCCGTTGTCTTAACTTGCACGGAAGAAAGCCACGTGGAAATGGGAAGAGGCTCAACTTGAAACCGATAAAACTTTCGGCTTCTGCTCCAGTTCTAAGACAGAACCATCGTTTTGAAGCCCTACGCTTTGAGATGCGATAATTACGCTATAGGAGCTGTACTCTGTCAGGAGTCTGAGGGTCACGAGCACCCCGTAGAGTTTGCTAGCAAAACTATCAATCCTGATTAGAAAAACTACTCGACAACAGAACGAGAAGCACTTGCCGTCGTATGGGCCCCCGACAAGTTCTAGACTATGTCGAAGGCTCGTCCATCACCGTCACCGTGTCAAGTAGCCATCAGCCTTTGAAATGGTTATTCGGGTTGAAATCACCTTCGGGTCCGATCGGCTCTTCGTCTCCAAGTACATAATATGACCTAAAAATGGAGTATACACCAGGACAACAGCACGTCGTTGCTGACACCCTCTCGCGACCACCATGAGGGCATGAAGGCATCGTAGTTTGTGAAATCTGCTACGTCACGGTTGATGTGCCTACTTGTTCTCTATCTGAAATTTGGTCAGAACAACTTAAGACCCGGAACTTCTGAAAATCATGGATTCCTTCGGAAATAATCGGGACGACCTATCAAGGTGGATGCATCGCGGTTAGCTGATCGCGAACGGTATCTTGCACAGATGGACTAACATTCTCAAGAGCCACATTTCTATTCTCTTTTATATTTAAGAAAAATTTTTGATTGAGGGCTGTCTGCTGCTTGTACCAGCCTCTTCAATGTCAGATTGATGAATTGGTGTCCGTTTCTTTCGGATAAAGAATTTTTCATTGGAAGGTCTCTTTCCCTTCCTACTTGATCCAGCTTCCTGCGATTCAGCAACATGTTATTTCTATCCACAACTTGCGCTTTTTTGCGCTTTTTTTTACATGGCACCCATGTAATTCGCGTGGCTAATTCTCCTGGTAATTCGCACACCCATGGCTATTCGCGCACCACCCATTAAAACGCGGGACGTACCTACCTCTTTCCGTGACTTCAAAATTTCAACACCCGCTGCTTTCTCTCTACTCAATCTTGTTCGGAGTCATGGGAATCAAGGACAGAACAGTATCCATTTTTCTTGCCGCTGGATTTTCAGCAGCACCCATGGTTTGTTTCACAGTTTTTACCGTTCTTTCATCTCCAGCAACTGTTCGAATTTATCATTAACAGAAGACGAACTGTCTGATCCACTATTTCCTTGAGCGTCGTTGCCACTATCATCATCATCTTGCTCTGGGTTACAGATTTTCAGTTTTGTGAGCTTGACCCAAAGTTTTTTCAAGTGATTTCTCGCTTTCTCAATTTGTTCTGCATTGAGCTGAATTTTGTACTTTGGGTCCAAGAAAACCGCAGCCAACATCACATCGTTTTCGAATAACATGGTTTCTCGCCTAAAATCAGCTGATAAACAACCTGGAAAATGCAGTATTCACTTTTACTATATTATAGCGAATTGGCATTCATTCCAGTAATCAAAAACGTCACTGAGAGTCAACTGGTCATACTCCAGTTTCTTTGTGCAAATTTGACGGGTGGGGTGCTAAAGCCAAACACAAATTTCTCAAAGATGTCCATTGGGCTATTGGGCTTGTTTCAAGTTCTGGAATTTCTTGAATCTTGCCATGCTCATTTCATGGCAAGGTACTAGCAATAAACTCTCCAGCATTTCCAATCTTGAGCCCCATCGCGTCGTACCACCAAGAGAAGATTTTTTCTGGCCTTCTCTTTTTTGTGGATTGCATCTTCCATAGAGAGCTGAAGAGTGTGAACTGTATGTTGACAATGTATGTATGCTCAAGGAAATTACCGGATATGCCGGAGTTTATCCGTACTTCCAATGAACGGATTTCACATTTACGTAGAAACAAGTGTGTTAGAAACATAACTTGAACTCACCTGACAACGACTTAACATATTGCCATGGAACTGAATGAAAATGTGCATGAGTTGGTGATTATTGCAAATCTAGAAAGCAGAATTGCCGCATTTGCTCCGAGGCGCGTTTAAAATATAATGTAACAGCCGGCTCCTATAACAACCAACTCCGATCTCCCCTAGATTTCTTCTTCATTCGAAAAGTTTTTCTGCATCAGAATCTGTATTTGTATCACCCCAAGTCCCAATACCTATGTTCTGTGATTTTCTCATAGTCGTAGTGAACAATATTTCTCCTGTTTTCTGATTTCCAGCCTTCATTCTGCCAAGATTCCCATTAATTTTCTTAGAACCTAATTGAATTCTGAACATTTGAAGACAAACTGGGAAAATGACTCCCACACGAGTACCAGGGAGGGTCGCGTTTTTCTATTTTCGCTACGTAGTCTGGAAAATTTCCACTCAAGCGTGCCTCGTGTCACGATATGACGGTGACAGCTACAAAGCGTATCTATCAAGGCGTTAACATCAAGTTAACATTATGCCATTCGTACCAACACAATACATTTTTTGAAGCTCACTCTGACAATGACAAAAATCGTGGAACCGATTCCAAGCATTCATTACAATTCAGCATTCATCAGCATACATTCAAGCATTCCAACTAAATAAATAAATAAATATGCTTTATTGTTCCTTAGGCCTTTTCGGCCATGAACAAGTAAATTAAAAAATAAAAGAAATTACAAAAATTATGGAATTCTCTGTTCCCGTAACATCAAAAAAACATTAATAAAGTACAGATCATATGGTACCTACAAATAGCAAAACTCAACGCACAACGCTAAAAATAGCAAATCTCAACTTAATCATCTATCAAGGACCGTATCCTTACCACATGACTCAAAAAGGAGTGGACATAGCCCCAAACGTGTAAACTTGTGGAGGAAAGGATAGAGTGGACGTCCATTAGGTTTTTTGATTTTTTTCTACATTCACCATAGATAGGACACTCAAACAACACATGTGAAAGAGTTTCATCCTTTCCCAGGCAGCAGTACGAACATTTCTCCCGAATTTTCAACTTGTGTACAGCTCGACCGACAAAGAAAGTACAGTATTCACTACTCGTGGTACGGAGTTGCAAAGCTAGCACTCTCAGATGGTGAGGAAAATCGTAGAGTTTACTTGTAGAGCTTAGACGTTCGTAAAATTTGAATTCAGGGAAGTGGACAGATAAAAGCATTGAATCTTCATCACTCGTTCTTTGCGCTTTCTGAATTTTGTTCAAGACGTGATCCACCGCTGCGTCATCCACCTCAACCACCGTGTCCAAATCCATACCCCACCCGTTCATCAACTCCTTCATCTGAGAGTACCAGTTCAGCGTAATATCGTTTGTCGGTGTCCCGTCTAGGTATTTCAGGTGACGTAAAGCCCTCGCTGGCAGCCTGTTGGATTTCATTCTGAGAATTCTATTCAGCAAACAGAGTGAATCCCTCACAACATAATAAGAAAGTTAAGTTGTATTTAATTCTAGTCTCAAAATGTGATTTGCCGTGGTCCTTTGGAGAAAATTGCAGTTCTTGAGGAATTTACCTTGGACCACCTCCATATTTTCCAAATAACGAAGTCCCCAAATGCCTACACAGTAGTGTAAGGTTAGCATCACAACAGCCTGAAACAGTTTCCTGTAGCTCACCCAGCTATGAACCCTATTCCTCAGTAAAATTCTTCTTACAAGTCCCGAACTTTGATTCGCTTTGTTAATCTTTTGTTTGCAGTTTTCATAAAAAAGGCCATTATATTTGAAACAAACCCCCCCATTCCATTCCAACTAAATCAAGGAGCTCAAATTTTTTCGATGTGCTCAAATCCGGACTGGATGCCGGACCATCCAGCACATCTTGGGCATGATAGTTGAATCTTTAATAAGTAATTTGACATCAAAGTAACATAATAATATCAAGACGCCACAGACAAGTAGTACATATTGGGTTAGCTAAGGATACAGAAATATCGAGAGAAAGACCTTACACCTCGTACCGCAAAATTTCTCTGTTCAATATTCGAACCGAGTCGTTATTAATGATGACACGCCACACAAACCCAACTATCGAATAAACGTCACAAAAGCACAATGGGAGCAGCAGAAACGCCATCAGGATTTGGAAGGATTCCTAATAAACAGAAACAATCAAAAGTCGTGGATTCATAATTTAATAAAATGCCTCTGACATTTATTTCGCTTTTAAAATGCTGCTCGCGTGCTAGTGGATTCGAAACTAATCAGGGACAAAGAGGGGCGGAGGTCGAAGGCGGTGTAAAGGAACGGGGGCTGTTGTAGCCACGACAGGATCTTATAATAGTTTAACCCATTACCTGTTTCTGCCTCTCTCATGCCTCCGCCAATAATAATTATACGGGCCTGGTAATAATAATCAAAGTGGAACGTGAAAGAAAAATTTCGGGCGTGATGTTTATTCATTATTCAATATTCACCGTGTTGGTACAAAATTGATGTGTTTGGTTTATCGACATTTTTTCCAGTGCAGTTTGCTAACGATATTTTAATGTGAAAAGTTGCCTATGAGCTTCAGCTTTTTTGTGGCCATACGCCACAAGAGCGGTATCAACAATGCGTTTGTAACTCGGCGAAACAAACACTGGGTATAATTGCTTTTGTGCGCGTTTATGGAATTGAGTTATTATGTAGACGATAATGCATGCACAGATTTTTCCCGTGACTAACCTTGCAATAGCTTCTGTGATATGAATAAAAATCAAATGAAGTAGGTACTTACCTATCCAACCAATTTTCAAGAACATGTTTTATGTAGTGGATTGAAAAATTATCCCGGCAATTTACTTGCAAATAAACCACCTGAAACGTATGTCAGGCCATATTATACAGGGTGATTCATGAGTGACCTTACATAGGCTAATGAGAAATAGATGACTTCGAGGCGAGTCAAGACCTACAGAAGAATTTTTTTTTTCGTCTTGAAGATACAGGGGGTTGTGTGTGTTTCGTATGAAACTTTGATAAGCGATATTTCTGAAACGGCTAAAGATATTTTGTTAAGGTTTTCCAGTAATATTTCTCTATTGGATTTTATCCAGAAGCCATACCAGGTAGGTCAAAATTCAGGGCCGGGCAAGGAAAAATGTGCGCCTTTGTTATTTGATCGAAAAGTACATTTTCTGACCGCTTTTCAAAAAAAAAACTGCTATCGGATTCAAAAAGCTAAGGAAAAATGCTTCAAGAATCACTCTCCAATTTAGATAGCACATCTAAACCGTTTCGACAATTAAAATTAAAAGTAAACTTTGTGGGTAAGTTTCCACTTTCGACCGGACATAATCGACTCATTGTTGAATTCATTCAAATTCTTTTTTTTTCCTTGTCTCTTGAAATAGAAGGGCTTGGTTGAAATAAAAATTTCATAGACGAATATTTTTTTCACGACTAAATCGAGTCTAATTTTGTGTTTCACTCTCGAATTAGTCATTAAAAAAAAGGTCGGTTCTGGATTTTTGATTCTTTTTCTTCAAATTGGATTCTTTTTGATCAAATAACGAAGGAGCACATTTTTTCTAGCTCTGCCTTGGATTTTGACTTACCTGGTATGGCTTCTGGATAAATTCCAGCAGATAAATATTACTGGTAAATTTCAACAAAATATCTTCATCCATTTCAGAAATATCGCTTATCAAAGTTTCATACGAAACACGCAAAACACCCTGTATCGTCGTAGCCAATGGAGAGTACAAAATTTCTTCTGTGGTTCCTGACTCGCCTCGAAGTCCTCTATCTCCCATTAGCTTATGTAAGGTCACTCATGAATTACCCTGTAGGTATAGTATAGTAGTCGCCATATTTTAGAAACCTGCTGGAGTTTCTGTCAAAAGCTGAAGGTTATTCACCAACTGAGTTGGATCATTCTCGAAAAATGCTGCGCAAAAGTAGAATATCAAAATTTAGCCGGCAGTATTGACCTAAACTCACAGAATAATTGTACGGTCCGCCCTAATTAGAAAATCAACGATTTTGATTTGTTGATATCGATGAATTTATTTCCTAGATATTGGCAAGCCTTCTAGGCAAGCTTCCAAGACCAGTTGAGGAAACTTTGTTGTCGCATAAGTAGGTACATACATATTCCTATAGAAAGAGTACGCTCCGGTTATTTTAAAAAAGTGCTCATTGCTCAGGTGTTTGCGCAATACAAGAAAATCAAAGTTGTATCAGCGTGTTTAACAGCATGAAAGACTTTAATTATTACTTTCCAGTTTTCCTTCATCACCTACCCTTTTCCCTTTTCGACAAACGTGTTGTAGAGTCGGGAACAAGAGGTCATACACAAAATGAAGCCATCGGGTGATGGATGGCGTGAAAACTTTTTGCATGACTGAAAGCCGGAGGTGGTCCCAAGAAATATCACACTCTGTAAAATGCTCCGCAGCAAACAATATCTGAGGGCGAGCGCACACAAAGAACTTAAAACAAATACCAACTTAAAAATATCAAAGCCGCCAGGCGAATTCCTCCTTCCTTCGCCTTGCGAATTCTTTATTCAAAGTGCACGAACTATACAACTAATTTATTAACCTGCTCCTTTTCCCATTCTCGACGGCAAAAATCAATTTGTCGTTCACCGTATATTGCTTGTTGCCTGCACAACCCAACAAAGAAACTTTGAGAATGTGTATTAAAAACCATCGATCGTATTTTGTACCTTTACGCCGGGAATAAAGTTTAAAGCAAATTGCAATTGAAACAAATTGAAACGTAGATATGGACGACTAATTTTATACAATCATATCATGCATTATTCTGACCACTATTATGAGAAGGAAATATATAAATAATTTATGGAACCGTATTATTATTCATGCGAGTTGTCAAGTAAAATATACACGATGGGACAGGAACAACGACGAAACACAGGCAATATTTTATAATTTTTCCATCAGCGCACAGCAGGCAGCTATACCATTTACCTAGTTCAAGCTGTGGTTCAAGTGTTCATGAACGTTTTGCAACTACAGTTGAAAATACTAAAAATGTTTGAATGCATCAGTGAAGATACATGAAAATTTCACTGCTCATCCTGCGAAAATTTCACTGCTCATCCTGCAAGTTTAATGTGAAGGAAAAGGATAATGGCACGATATTTCCTCACATTATAACTTGCAAGTCTCTATAGGGCGGCCGTTGCGGAACTTGCCTAATTTGTTTTATTCCCCACAAATTTCCTTTGACAAAAACAAGCAAAATAAAGAAGTGCGAGACAGGGGACGTGAAAGAAGGGGCCTCTCTGATGTCACAGAATATACTCTCGTCTAGATTCACAAAGTTAGGGTGTGCTTACAGGACGGGGGCGAAATTTATTTGTAATAGACGCAAAGAAACTTTGTTTTGCCGTAGTTTAACCCCTCTGTAAGCTGTCATCTACTCTTTCTTATCTCTTTGTTCAAGTTGAATTGGATTTGACAGCGCGGCCTTCTCCAGGCCGAAGCTCGCGCGCTAGGGATGTTGCAGGTGTATATCACAGTGATATGCGACTCTAATCCTCTCTCTATTTCGTCAAACACCACATTTTTCAATCAAGCCTTGCATAGAGAATCCAGGGGCTGGAATTAGAGTGCAAAAGGCCTTTTTACGGTGCACTACCCAATTATTGTGAATAGCCATTAACCCTGTTTTCCGCATGCAGTTATGGGCTACGGGGATCATCAAAGTGGCTTCTTTTTTTCCCATCCTGGTTCTAGCTTGCCGCAGCACGATAGATTCAGCTTTATTGCAGCAGGAAAACTCCAATTAGGTGTGAATATTTTATTCTTTTGCGACACTCTGCCGTGGATCTAAGTGATAAATTAAATTTCTTATTTTTTTTTCGTCTGCATCCTTCCCATTGATAATTACCGTAAATTCGAAAGAGCGCGCCACGGCGCGAGGAAGTATTAAGGGGGGAAAAGGGTGGTGAGGAATTAAGCCCTCCCTGCGGTGTCCATAAATAAGGGCGCGGACAAAAACACTCCAGACGTAATTCTTTTTAATCCCGCCGCAACAGCCGTTTAAACTGAGTCAAGTTTCATAAACATCTGCTAATCCAGCTCAGAATGGGAACTTTTTAAAAGAGAACTTTCGAAAGGCGTTCCAAAGATAAATTTGCCTTATAATTGGACGACACAAATGACGTGGCCGCGCTCCGAGGCTCATTACTCCATAAACAAAGGGCGCCAACTTTTAATATCTCACTATTAAAACGCTATTATATAAACCATGCCCCACCGATATTGGCCGTATAACAAGACCGCATGACGAATTTTGATAGTGCAAATGACGAACTCAATTTATTCAACTTTTTTTTCGAATTTTTCAGTGGTCGTGATGGCCAATTCTTTTCAAATAGGTGGGAGGGCACCTCTGTCTGCAAAATGATCAAAGTTTTGGGGCTTGCAGGTTGCAAGTCCTTTATAACGATGAGCTTGCGAAGTCCGCACTTTTTCCTGCGTCTCTTAATACATTTCCCAGAGGTCCTCCAAGATTTGTTTCTATACAGGGCCGCCGAGAGCTTCGCCGGACCCCGATGTTGGATGACACTGAAAAAAAACCTAAGCAATTCATCAATTGAAACAAATTTACTACAATAACAAACAAAAATAGAGACTTTTTGGAGTTTTCAACATTTTTTTTTACTTTTTTGTTAGTAGATCCAGAAAAAAAATTAACTGGCGCTCACGGGCCCCCTACGGGGCTCCGGACCTCGATGATATCACACCTGCTGAACCACCCTCTCGGCGGCACTGTTTCTATATCAGCATGTTCAGTAACAGATAATTATTCTGAGGGATAGGTGGATAACTTAATGAAAAAGGCAGACTTTCACGCTAAAGCAATAACGGTGTGAATCATGAGGAAAAAATATTTTTTTTTAATAGGCTAGTGGACATAGGCTTTTTTATTTCTTTTTATGGAAGATCCTCCCAAAATTGTTGCATTGGCAAGATGATTTTGTTTAAAAAAGTTTTTGTACATATAAAAAAAACATAAAAAGATTTGTCTGTTTGAATGGCGCGGCAAGTGCGTGACGTCACATCTTGAAGAGCCTATAGAAACTCTAGATGGCCATTCAATGACTGAAGAACACCTTCTCGTTTTGAACCGATTTATACCAAAAAAATTAAGCTGGAGTGCTATGGTTTGATCTTACATTTTGGTCGATTCTTTCTTAAAATTCAAATATTTTTGCTCGTGCAGTCTTCGGATTAATGTTACAACAGTGTTATTAGTGCCATATGAGTGGCAGTACTGCGAGTGTCGCATGCCATATGTCAAGCCCACGTCAAATAATCTAGCTTTTTTTAATACAATTTCGCTTCATAATACATAATAACTCCATGCAATGGCATCAAAAACAAGTTCCTTGTGATAAAGTTGTGCTCGCACGTGAAAATACACCACTACGTAGTGGATCCAGAACGAATGATTGGGTCGAATGTCAAATGCCTTCCCCTCTCCTTCCTCTCTCCCCCCTCCTAGCCCACTTTCAAGCTGTGACGTAGCATATTATTCCTGATTTGAATAAGTCCACTTTCAAATTGATTTTTTACCGAAATGAAATCATATTTTGAAAAACTTTTCCAACTACAAATTTGTCATTCAGATATTCATCAGATTTATGATACTTTTATACTGAAATGCGATTAATCTCCAGTAGCCTTATATGTGTTTTGGGGCGCATCAGGTACCGTATGATCAATAACTTCCTTACCCAAGGGAGGCTGTGGCCTGGCCAGAATAAGCCTCGTTCGCCTGTCAATGACCAGGACCACAACCTCCCTTATTGAGTAATAAAGTTTTTGATCATACGGTACTTGGTTAGCTTACCTACTTAGCGTTTCAATCAATCAATCAATCAATCAATCAAAAGTGATTGATCTCTTCCTCTTCCTCCGTTTCATCTTTTTTCCCTTGACGTGACCGCTTGGTTAGTACAAGCCAAAGTACTAGAGAGCGCATAGGGAAAAGCCACCGGTCCCGGCTGGATTCGGACTCCAGACCTCTCGGTTTGACGCCAGAGACGGAATCAACCAAGATACCGCTGAGGAAAAAATCTCAGAACGTCAAATGTCAGACCAATTGAGCCACAACCATCGAAATCCAGCGTTGATAATGATATCATGATAATGCTGCCTCGAATACTTCGGCACTGATGAGACTCAAACAGGTCAAAGCACGTGTCTGCTGGACTTCGATTATGGTCGGTCTGACGTTCTGAGATTCCCTTTCTCATATTTGTCATTATATTGAGCGTTTTTCGCTAAGAAAGTCGAGGGCGCACTGATATTGCACTGACTACAAGAATAGACCAGTAGCTGGAATTCATGATCAGTTTACCTGACCAATTGACTTCAACTTTCCATTTTGAACGCACGATAATTAAAAAGAAAAATTATTTGCTCAAAAAGCAACAGCTTTTTTAACCCATATAGTCCGGAATTAAATTTTTTTTCGTGAGCGAAAATTTTTCTTGAAATTCTGGTCTTTTAAGCAGAGTGGAATTGAACAAAAATAAGAAAAAAATTATTTGCGTGTTGTATTTAGTTAAAAAGTGCTGTCCTTTTAAAAGGACGGTAGGGCTATGTACTACTATGAAATATAAATTTTTTGAAAACATCAAACGACTGAAAAATGTTCCCTTGCACTTCAAAAACATGAAACTATCAATATAAAACAAAAAACATCAGAGAACAAAAGAAAAAAAAACATTTTAGGAAAACCTAAACAAACAAACATAAATTTTGAGTGTGGTGAAAAATGAAACAATCCTTGAGATGCAAGACGACATAACAATTTTTGCACATAAAATTGGCTTTTTTTATGACATGCCGCGCATCGCCGGTGATTTTCTTAGCTCATGAAAAAACTCATGCAAATTTCTGGGTGGTTCCCAAGGTCTTTTTCTTTGTCATTTTATTGTTAGTTTCCAGCAGCTCTGTACTCATAGATCTTTGGAACTTTAGTTGGTCGAGGTTTCCGCCATTATTTTTATTCAGTCGCCAAGATTTTTGCATAGTCATATCTAAGCAGTGAGCAAATGGCGGAGAATACCATTTTTCCCTCTGACTGAAACTCTGTATTAGCCTTGATTTTGATCATCACGATCTACACCGCCCATATTCTCGTAGTATGATATCAGTAGCGGTTGATCTACGTGCTACGATGTGCTTTTTCTCCTGATCACGAGAACCTTGTCATTTCTCAAAATAGACAATAATGCCTAGCCGTAAAGCCCCAATCCAAAACTTGTAGCCCAAATTCAGCTCTGAGTTGCGCTTCTGACAAATTGTTTGTTTCAATAAAATTTTCTTCTGCTGAATCTTCATCCGTATCGCATTAATCGTTTGTATTTTTGGGAAAAGAACCGCTATTTTTCCTGGAATATCTTCAATACATCCTTCTCGATTTCTTCCAGTAACTGTGCTATGGTAAAGGGTCTCTTCCATAAGTGAAATAAAAATGACATCATTGTAGTTGATAGTAGTGGATAGACCTACCGTCCTTTATAAAGGACACCGTTTTTTTGCACGGGACGGTTTGAAAAAAAATTCAAGTTTTGGTAGCAGGCAAGTTACTTGATCTTTGAAGTACCCAAATATAAAAAAAACAATCATAAACTGCTATGAACAACAAAATATACCTACCTCTGGTTATTCATTGTTAAAGCCAACAACAAACAAAAGGGCACCATACAAGCAAATTCAGTAATTATAACGAACCAGTGATATGAATTGGCTCTCAATACTTGAAGTTTGGTATGTAGTGACTTTATCTGTTTATACTAGTAATAGCAGTTGATTATTGTGCAAAAAACTTTTACCGTCCTTTATAAAGGACGGCCGGGCTATATGGGTTAAACAATCACTTTTAACAGCTTTTTAAATCATCTTTGTACATGATTTTTCTGTTTAAAATACTTCACACTAACGATCGTTGAGCAGTGGTGAATCCGGGATTGCTTACCCTCTCCTTTTTAGCGCACTTTCCCAAAAAATGGGTGAAAAGAGCTTTTAGCTTCACTTTGTCCGTCCGTCCGTCCGTCCGTCCGTCCGTCTGTCCGTCCGTCCGTCTGTCCGTCTGTCCGTCCGTCCGTACCCGGGATAACTCCTTGGGGAAGAAAGATATCGATGTGGTGTAAACGCTGATCAATAGTACATATGTCCAGGATGTCAATTTGACTTTTAGTTTTTTGCTATTCTGCCGTTATCTTTGATCCGCCATTTTGAATTTCTCTAAAAGTGATCCGATTGAAATGAAATTTGCAGGCAATGTAAACCACATCAAGATCTATCCAATTTTCGACAATTGATGTCCCGCCGCCATCTTGTATTCTCCATATTGAACATGTTTCAAAGTGATAGAACTAGGAGAATTATGCTTCAACGAAAAGAGATATCGATGTGGTGCAAACGCCAATCGAATGCGTACGTGACCACCATATAAAGTTGGATCAATGACTTTTGTCACTTGGCCGCCATCTTTGATCCGCCATTTTGAATTTCTCTGAAAGTGGTCTGATTCGAGTGAAATTCGCAGGTGATATGAATTTCAATTGGATACATCCAATTTTCGACAATTGATGCCCCGCCGCCATCTTGTATTCTTCATATTGAACATGTTTCAAAGTGATAGAACTAGGAGAATTATGCCTCAACGAAAAGAGATAGGTATCATTGTGGTGCAAACGCCAATCGAATGCGTACGTGACCACCATATGAAGTTGACCAATGATTTTTGTCACTTGGCCGCTATATTTGATCCGCCATTTTGAATTTCTCTGAAAGTGGTCCGATTTGAGTGAAATTCACAGGCGATGTGAACTTCATCAAAATACATCCGATTTTGGACAAATGATGCTCTGCCGCCATCTTGGCCTTCATATTGAAAGGACCCCGCACGATTCTTATGGAAAATGGCTCCCGGTTAAATTCTCTGAATTTTTGATATGTTGTAGCTCATGAGATACTAATCAAATGCCGTGAACCCCAAACTCAAAAAATGGACAGTTTTTTACCCACAGGGGGTTTAAGTTGGAGGTTTTGACTGCTCAAAAATCATATTCTGACGTAAATAAGAGCTTTTTATTCGGTTTCTCTTCCAAGTTCTGTTTCATGCTGAACGTATTTATTTGACAGAAAAATATCAACCCCCTCCTCCACCCCCAACCCCTATCTACCATCATAAAATTCGAGAATAATTTCAAAAGCCATGCAAATGGCTTCTGTTATTTAAATTATGAATTTTGAGATGAAAATTATTTTCCACCCCTAATGTTGGGGTGCCGAGTTTCCAATTTTCCTCGGTTAATTTGGCTGGATTTTTGGTATTGTGTACTTCTAATTCTGCTGAACAAAAAGTTTCCATGCCAAACTTATTCCTATGGACAGTTTTTGCTCTACAGGGGACTGAAGTTGAAGATTTGAGAGCATAAATATTGAACTTCAGTCCCCTGTAGAACAAAAACTGTTCATAGGAATAAGTTTTGGTATGAGAACTTTTTGTTCAGCAAAATTAGAAGTACACAACACCAAAAATTCAGCCAAATTAACCGAAGAAAATTGGAAAATCGCCACCCCAACATTAGGGGTGGAAAATAATTTTCATGTCAAAATTCATAATTTAAATCACAGAAGCCATCTGCATCGCTTTTGAGAGTAATTTCGGATTTTATGATGGTAGATAGGGTGAGGTAGAGGAGGGGGTTGATATTTTTCTGTCAAATAAATACATTCAGCATGAAACACAACTTGGAGAAAAACCAAATAAAAAGCTTTTATTAACGTCATAATATCATTTTGAAGCCGTCAAAACCCCCAACTTCAACCCCCTGTGGGTAAAAAACTGTTCATTATTTGAGTTTGGGGTTCATGGTATTTGATTAGTATCTCATGAGCTACAACAAAATTTAACCGGGAGCCATTTTCCATAAGAATCGTGCGGGGTCCTTTCTTATCACTTAACGATTTTCATGGAGCTTGGGACTCACCTTTGTTTCGTATGATCATTCTTATTCTCCAGCCAAATTCCAACATTCTGCCGCCATCTTGGCCGCCATAGTGAAATCTCTTATTAGTGGAACGATTTTCATGAAACTTGGAACTCACTTCTGTATATAGTACGATCATTTTGATTTATAAGCCAAATTTCATTAATCTGACGTTATTTTGGCCGCCATATTGAAATTTCTGCCCAAATAACGGTAGAACCCTAATTAACATTTTGCGTGTTCACTAATCCTTCAAAAAGGAAGTGCGCTACTGAGCCTCATGCCCATAAGGCATATTCGCTTGTTTTTTAATAGGTTTATTGGCATCGGCAACTAAGCTATTAGCACATTATACAGGGTGTTTCATGACTTATACGACATAGCTTAAGGATAGATCCAGTTTTTTGAGGCAGATCCGGATCTGGCTTCGAAATTTTTCTAAGATCCTGCGTTTCAAAGTTACAGGGTGATTCATGTATTTTGGTCAAAACTTTGATAGGTCATAACTTTGGAACAAATGGATGGAATCGAATGAAATTTGACAGGAGAAGTTTCTCACTAAGAACAATCACAATGACCAACGAGGCATGAAAAAATCCAGGGCCGGACTAAAAAAAATGGCCCCCATTAATTTTTGGGCAAAAAAGTCCTTTTCGCATCGGATTCCTAAAAAAATAACATTGTATTTGGAAAGTTCAGAAAAAATGCTACAGAATCAGCTATCCAATACGAACGGCACACCTCAGTAGGTTTAGTAAAAAAAAAATAAAAAATAAATTAAAATTTAAATAGCGATATTTTTTGAATGATTTGAGATAATTCATTGCATTCACTACTTTTCAAACAGGAAACGAGCAAAATTTTCAATAAAAAAAATTCAAAACTCCTAATAATAGGTGATAAATACATTACATGTTATTTACAAATGGTTTTCAAAATGCCCTCCCCCAACTTCGACGCATTTTCTACATCTCGTCAATAAATGTCTAGTGGCTTTTCGAATGGTTGGTCTATTGTTCCACGTTTCATTAGCATCTGCAATGATCTTTCCTCTCCAATCCTTCCTGGTGTTCATTTCCGTCTTGTAGACCTCTAGATCTTTCATGTGGCTCCATACATAGTAATCTAGGACTGTGAGATCAGGAGATCTGGGAGCCAGGAATGAGGACCCCCGCGACCAATCCAGCGATGGGGGTATTCTGCATCCAAGTATTCTCTGACGTTTCATGAAAAATTAGACGGTGCCCCAATTGCATCCTGATGTAGAATTGTTCTTTCTGCTAATCATAAATCTCCATAATTATGTGCCTGTTCCGAGGCCTGTTCAAATTGCCATATTTTGGGGAGTAGAGCAGCTGCAGACACCGGCACCTCTCTAGCTCTAGCTTCTGATTGAAGCTTACATTTAGGGCTTAATTTTACAAAAAAGAAGAATTGTATTGGGTAAACGGTTTCTGAGAGAATCACGCCAAGATGTTTCAGCTGGGTTACACTGTCTTAAGTATTGAAGTAAAAAATTAAAAAGGACCTACCTTGTGACGTCCGGCACCGTGAGATGGAGAGAGCGCTCCCTGTGGTCCACTGATGTCCAGCGCGTTACGATAGGGGAGGTTGTGGGTTGAAAAATGTAGTGATACACAATAACAATAATGAGAAGTCCGGAATTGCCTTTGTACAACGCGGGCGGCGAAAACGGAACCGAAGAGAAACGAAAAAATGAAGAGAACCTTCAAAACTGAAACTAAAAAATTCGCACATATGGGCATACGAAAACCTTATGCCGCGGTACTAAAGAACTCTCAGCAGAGGTTTTCACTGAATTTGTAGTGCGGAGTGGTTGACGACACTTTGATTGGGCCACATTTCTTTGAGGAACGGCTGACGAGGGAAGGCTATCTAAACTTCCTCCAAAATGTTTTGCCTGGGTTGTTAGAGACGCACAGGCGAGGTCTACAAGACGGAAATAAACACCAGGAAGGATTGGAGAGGAAAGATCATTGCAGATGCTAATGAAACGCAGAACAATAGACCAACTATTCGAAAAGCCACTAGACATTTATTGACGAGATGTAGAAAATGCGTCGAAGTTGGGGGAGGGCATTTTGAAAACCATTTGTAAATAACATGTAATGTATTTATCACCTATTATTAGGAGTTTTGAATTTTTTTGATTGGAAATTTTGCTCGTTTCCTGTTTGAAAAGTAGTAAATGCAATGAATTATCTCAAATCATTCAGAAAATATCGCTATTTAAATTTTATTTTTTTTTTAATTTTTTTTTACTAAACCTACTGAGGTGTGCCGTTCGTATTGGATGACTGATTCTGTAGCATTTTTTCTGAACTTTCCAAATACAATGTTATTTTTTTAGGAATCCGATGCGAAAAGGGCTTTTTTGCCCAAAAATTAATGAGGGCCATTTTTTTCAGTCCAGCCCTGGATTTTTTCATGCCTCGTTGGTCATTGTGATTGTTCTTAGTGAGAAACTTTTCCTGTCAAATTTCATTCGATTCCATCCATTTGTTCCAAAGTTATGACCTATCAAAGTTTTGACCAAAATACATAAATCACCCTGTAACTTTGAAACGCAGGATCTTAGAAAAATTTCGAAGCTAGATCCGGATCCGCCTCAAAAAACTGGATATATCCTTAAGCTATGTCGTATAAGTCATGAAACACCCTGTATACACGGTATGTGATTCTTGATGATAATATTCGCAAAATTTCAGATTTGGTTGAGTAGATTTAGGTTTTCCCTCGGGTTTTCCATAAAGTTGATGGAACCTCATCTTCATTCTTTAGCAAGGTAGATGTAGATACACTGACGTATAATACTAGACGGAGCTTTCCTATCCCCATTACACACTGTGTTGACGCGCGAGAACCGCTAGAACCAGGGGAAAGTGGGGGGGCGCGGAAGTTTGTTATCAGGACGACAATGTATGCTCCCGGTATGCCGAAACTTTGCACACCTGGCACTGCTGCACCATTATTACCTCGCGGAATAAGCAAAATATCGAATGAAAGGACAAATAATATAGAACAGCAAAGAAATGGGCTGGCTATGGTGTGACGTGTGACAGCATGCAACGCGATCAGCTGACCGCAGCGAGCGACCCACATCAAGGTGCTACAATACGAGGTGTGATCACTTGGAATTTAATCCCTACCCTTCTACCCTTTACCTCTACTCCTACTTTACTTCTCAATTTTCAATCAGACATGGAAAATCTTCCCAAGAAATAGTATAGAATTGAATATCTTGACGATTTGGGGTAAAAATCCACAAATTGGCCCTGCATTCATTAAGCGGGCTCACCTCAGTTGATATACTTGCATATTGTTATTTTCCTGACGTCGGCCGTACTGGATTCAGGTCTTGGCCGCATGCACGGATGTAAACAACTCGGTCTAGTATTATACATCAGTGTGTGGATATGTTCGCTAGGCTGAATTCAGGCTGACAGAATGAAAACGTTCAGAACTGGAAAGTTATACGCCGGATTTAAGGTTTTTGAGGAATTCAGAAACGGAACAGAATTTAACTCGATAATTTATCAAAAGCAACTTTTTCATATTTTTTTATTGCTTCGTTCTGTGATATCTGGTTTCTATCGTTTTTCAAGCGATAATAAATGGTTGCAAAGGAGGTGAAACAACCACCTACTTGCAGTCAAATGCGAAACAAATAGTCTGGAGATGTTCTGGCAATATTTGTCTCATCTCGGCTTGGACCAAAATTTAATGTTCACAGGGACTTGAGGAGTACACTTGCATTTATAAAGATTAAAGATTTGTCTATTTATGAAAGTTTGTACAATACAACGTTTCTCGTTAAATAGAATATAATATATAATATAATATTTCTCGTTGATAGAATCGCATGAACTCAACTGCCCAAATATGCGATCATCCGCAGTCCGCACTCCCACCTACCCCCTTCCACCCACCCTCTCTTCATAGTGTCAGGTAGATA
The DNA here is from genome assembly GCA_949128115.1 of Anaspis maculata. Classification (NCBI taxonomy): domain Eukaryota; kingdom Metazoa; phylum Arthropoda; class Insecta; order Coleoptera; family Scraptiidae; genus Anaspis; species Anaspis maculata. Next base: position 34,377,385 of record OX421961.1, read on the forward strand.
GCAGCGAAGGTATCCCGAAGTGCTTATACGTATGGCCTTGGGCTTCTCTGGTGGCCAAGGGATTGGATTGCTTTGCGGTGCTTATTATCACCTGAGGTCTCCACGCTATAAGGTTATTCATTAACGTTACATAGACCAATAGCAGATAGAGGACTTCAATTTTGTTTAGATTTATCAGCAATATTCCCCTGTTAAAACTTGTCAAGAATTACTGGGTAAATCCATGTCCTGGGCCGCAGATTCGGAAAAATGTATCCCTGTGTTATTTGGTCAAATTCACATTTTTGGGAACACTGTTATCGGGTTCGAGCTATATTGAGGCAAATTTAATGGTTGACCCGCGATGTGGCTCGATTCTTTCTTGAAAAAAGTTGGCTTCTGTAATTTTAGCTTTTTAGGCCAGCCCTCTTCTGTCAACAGAGACAAGCCATGAAATGAATTTGAACCAATTCAGTCGAACAGTGAGTAGATTATGACCAGCCAAAAATGAAAACTTGATCCAAAGTTTTACCTTGTATTTTTTTGTCAAAACTGAAAACGAACTTTTTGGACAAATAACACAGATGTGCAAAATAAAAACCCGCCAATTCTGTGATTTTTCACTATGATATTTCTGCACAAAATAAATATGTATTACGATTTTCCAACAGAATTTTGTCATCTTTCAGAAATGAGGATTGAATCCGAACTCTCGGGAGATAGAGACTAGAACCATTCATCTGAACAACAGAGGAGCAGATCGTCACCTCAATGTCAGCTTTGATGGCTGGACTTCATCTGCAGCACATTCCCACTCCCAAGTACCTCGGTGTGACCTTCGACCAAACATTGTCCTTCAAACTCAACTTGGAGAAACTCAGTGCCAAGACGAAGACACGAATGAACCTGGTTCAGAGACTTGCGAGCACTACATGGAGTGTCGACGCCACTACTCTTCGGATATCCACCTTTGTCTTGGTCTAGTCGACAGCGGAATACTGCGCTCCTGTTTGGATGAATAGCACACACACACACAACATCATTGACGTCATTCTTAACCAAGCATTGAGAATCATTGCTGGAGTTGTCAAATCTACCAGACTTTCTGGGTGCCAATTTTGAACATCGCAGCCATGTGGAACTGAGAACCAGACCATGAACCACATTGTCGCGGAGTAGGTGTCTGCGGACAATGGCTATCAAAAACTGCATCTGAGCTAGACCTGTAGTTCCTCAACATCTCCATCGGCAACTTCGCACTCGCCCACTTGCTGCATCTACTCTACCCTCTGTTTCCTAAGATGGCCACTGATATCAGCCTCACTGACATCTGTTCCTTTTTATTTTTGCATTAAAGCTACGTCGCGTCGAGCAGTTTCTCTGTGGTTTGCCTATAGATCTTCGAGCGAATGCTGTAGCTGAAGTTAATTCATCTCACAGGTTTTCAAGAATTGTTGTATATATTTAGTTATAGTATCAATGTATCTTAAGTACCTACCTACATATAGTGATACTAGGTACTATTGCACTATATAAGTTGATTTACGTTGTCACTAATATTGTATCCTTAATACAGGTATAGCAATAAATTCAGAAAAATTGTGAAATTTTCGATTATTACCTTCGAGAGCTTGTAAAATCTATTGCCTGGTCTTAAATTTGAAGGGCACAGATTAATTTTAGATATCAGTTATTGACCTTTATTTTTGACTGAAAACTAGAACAGTTTCCTCAACGTAATTTATTATTTTATTTGAAAAAACATTCCACCAGTCGCCTATTTGAACTGGCGAAAATCTACCAAAATCAAGACGCCTTGAATGTTCATACAATCTTGCAACAGCGCTGTACTCGATTGACAATACAAATTCAAGGTCATCTAGGGGAAAAAGTGATCCAACATTACAAATTTGAGCATCCCCAATTATCGCAGAATGGCCAACTTGGCGTGAGAAAATTACCGTTCTAGTGCTGAATTTAAAAGCTGATCGGCATATAGGTTTGAATATGAAGTTTTATTCACTTTATGTTTATTTTATTTGTCTTTTTATAGTTCATAATAATTTACTTATTGTTGCGACTGAATCAATGAAGTGTTCCCATGACTTGAGACTTGCATTTTACGGTTTTTCCAATAAAATGGTTTAAATACGCAATAAGAATGTATTTTGTATTTTGTATTTGGAATACTCTAGGTTGTATTTTGTATTTTGGAATTTCTTAGTTTTCCAAAATACGTATTTTGTATTTTGTATTTCAAAGACATTTCAAGAAGTAGTTTGTATTTTGTATTTCGACTATCTTGGATCGTGTATTTTGTATTTTGTATTCAAATACATTTTTCGGAGTATTTTGCCCAGCCCTGATCATTCTGTCCCTCAATATCACTCTGACCCCATAGCTCGCCGTTCTGATCCTGTTCCTCTTCAGAAACTTCTTCACTGTCCTGATCCTGTTCCTCATTGTCCTAATCCCTGTCTCTTTTCAGAAATCTCTTCACTATCGTAATCCTGTTCCTTGTTGTACTGATGAGCCCCCAATAGGGAATAGTGGCGAAACACGTGCCTGTACAGTTTCGGTCCAACCGTCCGATGTTGTGGTAGTCGAAGAGCTTTGTTTCATTAAAAATGCGAGGTGCCCGCTATATGGCCCTAAGAGGCGCAATATTTATTTATATTTGCGTGTTTGTTGTCTTTTAACATATATTAAATCGTTATCGACTGAATGCCGACTGAATAAAGATCGCCTGTATCAACTGATTTATTGTGAAGATTTTTAAAGGGTCTGTATAGAATTGTTGTACGGGTTGCGACACTGTTGTCATTGTCGAGAGCTGTGGACAACTGAGATGAACCAGAACTAGCGTCTTTTTGGATAACTGCCCCATTATTCTCAATACATAAATATATAAAGATGCGTCACATGGGATGCATATTATGGGTGCACATGGGTGCATATTACTGGAATGCAAGATTTTGATAGTCTGCAAATCCACTAAAAATGGGGTTATATTTGAAAACAGATTTTCACAATTTTCTATTCCCTGCAAATTATCCTCAATCTTTCTCTCTAATTCCAACTTCCCACCCGAAGGGACGTTTCGAACAAAAATTTCCATAGGTTCCTGGATACTAGTCGTGTCATATTCGGCCTGATTCTACAAGGGAATGGTTAAATTGGTCATGGTAATCACCGTGCTTACGACGAAATTGCTAGGACAACGGGCCTTCCTATTGGCTATCGCCATAGCAGTTTGACAGTAAGCACGGTGATTACCATAACCATTCTCTTATAGAATCAGGCCGTATGTCCATGTTTGCAAAACAGACTACATTGAGGAACCAATAAACAAAAGTTCAGACCCGTGTCGACTGGTTTTTAACATGTATATTGTTTTTGACAGGACATTGTGGCAAGGAGCCTCCTTTTTGCTTTTACGTTATCCGGCTTGCTTACGGCCGAAGTAAGGGCAGTGATCCGGTTCCACGTTAGTCTCTCGGCACTGTACAAAATTCGTCTTCTCCTCATTTAGGCAATCTACAACTAGAAGGATTCATGTGATTCGCCTTGATGATCATTAGAACAGCTACTGGTGACATAAACGAAGAACACGTGACATTGATGTTCTAACATCGAAAACATCTGCCTACGGGCATGCATTGTGAGCGCCCTTTTCGTTACAATTTCCCTTTATTGGATATCATGTATAGGTACCTACTTGGTTATAAAAATTTTAATAAGGATCTTCTACGGCCATCATTTCCCTTGACGGACGGGAAGTCGTTGACTTGTAATTTTAGTTCCGGTAATGGTTTTCCTCTCATGGGAGGCGAGAGAGGTAGGTGGAAAGCCTAAAGCGGAGTAAATTGCTCGGATAATAATTAGCCAGTTGCGAGAAAACGAAAGGCCATGTATATTTCTGAATTTATGAAGGAACTTTGCGTTTAATATTCGAGACACAAATTTCGCTGCTTATATTGTCGACCCTTGTTCTTAGTAATCTACTTTCGAGCGTGGTGCAAAAGAGGGAGCGTTCAGGAAAAGTGTGTTTAACTAACCTAGCCTAACTTTAAATCAATATCTCAATTTGGCCCCGGCCTTCGTCTCCCGGCTTTCATTACGGGATATAAAACAAATTAAGGGGCAATTTGCAGGAGCAAACAATTTCTGGAAGGAAAAAAACACAATTAGGGCATCGAAGGGCATAGCGGCAGTTTCGAAAAAAAAATTGATTTTGTGCAAAAACGATTTGCGGCCACTTGCGCGAAACTTTGCTCATTAAAAATTCGCATTAATCCTGATGAATTATGAAACGTGGTTTATTGGCCGTTTGAAAATAAATTTATTAGTGGGGTGGGTGTTCCATGTGCCAGGCCAAGGATCGATTAAGGCGCACACGCGGGCAACTTCCCATGCACTTAATTCGGTTTGTCGATGGGTAATTTAGCTGCGGAACTCCACAATGCGTTTTTATGGGCCGCTTCAACATCCCCCTTTATACTTTGCGGGTTTCTTAAGATGTGTAATTCTTCGAGTGGATAAATCAAAATTGCGGTTTGCAAAGAACTGCCGCCGATCAGTTCTGCTACATCCGAATCTCGGGGTAAGGATCTTTTAATGGCATTGTAGGAATTGAAAGCCATTCGAGCGCTTGCTTGGCAAAAGACGTTTTCAGGCGATTTTTTCTCTTCCATCAGCTTGAGCTGTCTGCAGTTTATCGTTCGGGAATTTCGGAGCGTTTTGTCGGATTGAGCTATGTTGTTTATTGAAAGTCAAAGTACGTCGACGTTGCAGAGACGTTGACGCCGACCAAATTGTGGATATTCAGAAACTTAAAAATAATTACAGTGGATTTGAATATATTATTAGTATTCAATTAAATTAATTTTGCATTATTTACACAATATTGTGAATTATTTTGTAGTATGTATCTACCCATATAGGACCTATGCAATATGTTTATGCAAATTAATTATTATTTTGTATTGTTTCAGGTGAGTCGACCAAGAAAAATAATGTATCATGTTGTAATTGTTGGTGAGTATTGGTTGCAGTACGTATGATGATAATTTAAATTTATTTTGAAATTGATTGCACAACTCATATCGTTTTACAATGCATGCTATGTTCTAGTCCTGTTCAAACCGAGTTTCATTTGAACTGGCGAAACCTTCAAAGTCTTTTAATAAACTAAATGGCTTCGAACTGTCATCGACGAACAGTCGAACACTACGTGGATACAATGTGTGAGCTCTGTGATCAACTAAACCGAAACCTCTTAAGCTGGATTTCCAACGCGGAAATGATAATCACGGCGTAAAGGAGACTGGGGCTAGTGTGGACACGGGGCTGAAATAGACAATTTTATATCTTGTGCCTTATTCAAAAACCTTTGATTTCTCCGCCACTGCATAACTAATTGTGTTCTTGGGTGAACTTCCATCTTGCCAAGCTTGGTTAGACTTCCTGACTTCAATATTGGCGTCAATGCAAACTGCGACTGCATTAATAAATAATAATATACGGTGATCAACGAGGTTTTGACCAGGTCCATTTTTGCTGTACATTATTTTGTAGATAATTTTTTACTTTCGACTAGATTTTATTGCTTGGAAGAAGAAAAATTTCAGTTTCCTGATGTGCCAGACACATCTCAGCTAGATAAAAGGGATGTTTTGCCTATTACCCACCCATTCACGTTGAAACTTCAGATTTAGAACTTGAAAAAAATAAATAAAAAGCGGGAGCGCTGAGAGTTACGGCTACGAATGCTACGATTGATGGTCGCTGTCGCCTGGTTACTGTTGCAAGTGCCATCAACCATAGTCCGTAGCCCCCCAGCTTGTCACTTTATTTTTGTTTCAAAATAGTCCAGGAAATTATGTAATTAAGAAGCATTCCGTGGGATTTTGAATAAAGGAGCATAGCGACCATGTGAAATACATTCCTTGAATGGGCAGCAATCACACCTCGTGAGGGGTTTGCGGTACAAATCCAAATCACCAGGTGGATGCCCGACTTCGTGCTTTTGAAGATTTTGCTTAAAAAATTGACATACTTGGTAAATGGGGTGAAAAACAAGAAAACTTGAAAATTAAATTATGTATTTTGATTATTACATACAACGCCCTTGATTATTAGACCTACAAGGATGATATTCACTTATCTAAATATCACTATCAATGACAACGGAATAAAATGAATGTAAACAAAAAAAAAAACTGACAACTGTCACTTTGGACTTCTTTTTTGCAAAATCATCAAAATTTCAATCGTGCTTGAGATTTTCCCAGATAATTTTGGCCAAGCGTTTCCCTCGGGCTGATTGTCCCTAGATACATGCCCTCCTCCTACGGAGTCGGGCATTTATCGTTGCAATCAGCACTTGCGACCGCTAGGCCAAAATTATCGTGAAAATCTAAGCACTTGTGATATTACTGTTGATAATAAAATAACAAAGTTTTTTATAGAAAATTACGGAGCTGTGTGTGTCTATGTGTCTGTAATCTTCCACGATAACAGCCGCAACGTTAATCCGATCGACTTGAAATTCGGTATGCGGACATGGTTTTGCTGTCGAATGAGCCTATTACGTTTTGGTTGTCACCTGTCAAACGAAAATTTCACCATCAAAAATGACAGAAATGATATCTCACGGAACTTGACTTGGAATATTCACTTGAAAGCTCTTGAAAAACTGTACTCAAAACTGTTAAAAGTATTTCTCCGCCTGTCATCTGTCAAATATTGACTTTTGAAAAATGTCAAAGTTCAAAGCTTTGTTATTTAATTATCCAAAATTTATCCGATGGATTAGGATCAAATTCGCAGGAAGAACACAACAACAGAGTCAAATCACGTCCGCAGTTTAAGCGTTCCACCGTTTCCCAGTGTGGAGCTACGAATTTTTATTAATTATTTCTGTTTCACCCTGTATAAATTCCCTGCAAGAAATTCAAGCAATACACCCGGTGAGGTGTGATTGCTGGACATCTAAGAAATATATTCCGCATAGTCGCTATGCTCCTCCATTCAAAATTTCACGGGATTGCATAAGCTCCTGGACTAGAAAATCCTACTTTTCCAAAACTTGAAAAAGAGATGTCCACTTCAAGACCATGGACGCGATTGCGCTGTTCGAACTTCGAACTTGATCACGTGGTCAAGTAGGTAGTTTGAAACGAACTGATAGGGGACATTGAGGTGACTGTGAACACTGAATGTATCACAAGAAGTAACAAACGTGAAAACGAACATGATCATCATATGATATTTGCTCACAATTTTCAGAATGAATTTTTTAATATTAGTGTTCTGCCGAAAGTTCGGTACTTTTTTATAAAATAATTCATATTTGATTGCGTAAGCTTAGACACTGTTCCCCTACAGCACAACATCAGTTGAAGTATGTTTGGTTATCTACATCTGAGTGTGGTTTCCAAATTTGTTTTGAAATTTACTAGAACATTCAATGCTAGAACGCAATACGCATTTCATTTCTGTGATTCTGTGTTTACGGCGTGTTTGTGTAGTCGCAGGTCGCAGTTCACAGTTTGGCATCATTCTGTGGTTCAGCTGTTGTAAAATCTTCAGCTCAGCGAAGGTAACTGTTGTATGTTGTGTTGCCTATTATTATGCTCCAAGCACGATGTAGCGGCTCCAAGCTTCATCGAAACTCGAAAGTAAATTGAGTACCTAGGTGCATCTCATTAGATTACGTTGTTATCGAGTGTTATAACGGTCATTTAGAACACCAACATTGCAATATCGACTTTGTGAATATCTGGAATAGATTTATTATTTGTATTTTATACTTATTATTATACGTATAACTATCATGTATTCTATATTAAATATATTTTTTAATGGAAAAAAAATATATATGGATTTAGCAATCATTGGGTAGTATGATTAAAAATTAGCATAAGCATTTGCTTGGATTTCATAGGCGTTGCCAGGGAAAGTCTGCCTAGCAACTCCTCAAAAACTTCAAGAGACTCTGACGGTTAAACTAAAGATGGAAGGCCTATGCTACCCCGGACATTTTTGTAGATAATTTTATCCTCTACAACTTCGTGCCTGAAAACTTTTTTCTAACTATCTTAGTTAACACGGAAAACAGGAAAACAGGCCGCGGCGCACGATAAATTTGATTTCTGGTCGTCTTCAAGAGGCCTTTTGAGGATGTTCCGCCAAGAGAATTTTGGAGAAATTTTGGCTGGAATGTTCTCACATGATGTATGTACTTTCGGATAAAATTGGTCTGAAAAAGTTAGAATGAACTTGCCGGTTGAGTTGAAAAATGTAAGTTAAGCTGCAGGCCTATTAATACTACCCAATGTGCTGACAAATGATGTGAGAAAAATGCGAAGCTCCAAAATGTGGGTGACACAGGCGAGAAACGATCTCTCTTCTAGTTCTTGAGACCCGGCTCTTGAGACTTGAGCACACACTTGTGCCAAGTGGCCTTGGTGTTTTTCGACAAACGTGCATCTCGAGTAACGCACTTATTTAATTAAAAATTTGTTTACGTTCCGTGAAATGACGTACATAATGCCCAGAATAGGCGATCCATCCCCCGTCTCATCTCGCGATGTTTCTTCTGCAGCTTGTACGGGCGTAGACGCCGCGACTCCAGAAGTTGTTTCATCTGGCAAATGGAATTTTTGAGTTAAGCAGATAAATAACTGCGATAACGCCGCGCACACAGTAAATAAAATGAAACAAGGTGAAAGAGTGGAATTCTTTGCGTTTCGCGAGCAAATCTCGTAATGTTCCGGAGGGGCAGACGTCAAGCATGTTAATTAAAAGGCAGAGGCACGGAAGAGGACGAAGAAAGCGAAACGTGTCTTCTAGGTAAACACCCAGCGAGCGCTCTAGCTCTCCTTCTCGAGATCCTGCGAACGTGTATAAGAGGACGACGCACACCGAAACTTTAAAACAGAGGTCTGGGGCTGATAATTACAAAAGAAGTAATTTAGAGATTGCCTGCAGCTCGGCGGGCTGTTATTTAAAACTCGAGTCAAAATTAAAACCTGATGCTTGAGAAATCACGAAGTAAGAAAAATGACGCCGCCTCTGCTTTGCTTTATGATTAGCCAATCTTGATTGGCGGATGGTATCTGATATGGTGAGCGTACATGGCTTTCAGCTGTCAAGGCGTAGGACATACCGAGCCAACAGGTAGTGAAAATAAGAATTTCTCGTTGGATTTTTTGTCAGCTTTCACGTAGTTTTGAATTGGACTGGCTATGGCTGGTTGTTTTATAGTGGTTTGAGACAAGTGAGTCTCGAGGGGTAAATCACCTCGAATTTTGTACACCGATTTCCAAATTTGTGATGATTTCCAAATGATTTCTACCTTATTTCCTTGATATTCTACATTATTTCTATTGAGTTGAAATACCTGCGTACCTACACACCTCCTATACACTCTTTCATAACAACTTTTTGTCCGAGGTAGGTAATTTAGCTTTGCCACCTGAAATACCTCATGATAGAGTCAATATGGTGTCATAACCATACATTTCACTTATTATGAAAAGGAAAGGGATATAAGATAGAATAAGGCATGATGAACGGAACATGCGAACATTTTATTGAGGTGGGATCAAAACTGTACCTATTATGGTAGGTAAATGGAATCTTTTGTAAGGCCCACAAAAAATTATGAAAAACTTTTTCGACTTTCGAAGTTATAAGTAAGTAGTAGGGGTGAGGGGTCAAATCTCGGTTCAAAGTCCTTCGAACCCTGCTTCTACTTTGTTTCGTTATTTCAAAATATTTGAGCGAAATGTTGGTGGGATAATACCCAATTATGAGAAAGAAATATCAAGCACTAGCTGTAAGTATACTTATTGGATTTGTTTTCTATACAGGGTAGGGTAGGTCACAAGCCTCGGAAATTATTTCTTCAAAAATACCTCCCAATCCATTCGCTTGTTCCCTCAACCGATGTAGAGCAGATGGTCACACACTACTTGTCACCAAGGAATTTGATGACAGGAATTTCCATAAGAAATGGATTTCTTCAATTTATCACTCATCGCGGGTTCCACCAAAAATTTTAAGAGCGGTTTAAGCTAAACCGAGTTTAAACGGATTTTTTTCTGGTCAATGCTGGTAGATTCATTATGGAAAATATGGTTAATCGCAAGTATACCACCCTTTCGTGATTTACTTAGCATGAAACCTAAATTTACATTGATCATTTGGCCAAAATCCATCAAAAGAAATCTCGAGTTAGCTATCAGCTGGTTAAATATTTTGGTGGAACCCACGGTTACTTTGGTATATGCAGTAAATGATAATCTAATACACCCTCAGTAGGTACGTCAATGATATTTTTTGTTCATAATCCCCTTATCAACAGTTAACTTAGATCTGTTGAGATCACGAAACTACGAGGATTCGAAGGACCACCCTTCGACCCCTCATATCTCCTATAATAGAAGTTGGTTAATTTTTTTATAATTTTTTGTTAGCTTTATAAAGTATTCTAGGATTGTTTTGATCAGTCTTTTCAGGACCACCCAACTTCTCTCTATTAAATTCTTATAATAATATCATACTTATTAGCATTTGGTTTCACTTTTGCGTGGAATGACTGAGTTGCGCATGCGCCTTTATGTGAAGATTTCCAAAGACCAGTTTTTTTTTAAAAAAAAAAGGTCCATGATTTGTGAATCATCATTATTAAATCATTATTCTTATGTGTGCTGTACCTTATGGGTACATTGCTTGTAACACTGGCAGAAAAAATTGCGAAAGCATGCATTTGACTGTTGATTTGACACCTAACCAGACCCTGCTGAATCTGGCAAACTTCAAAATCAAAAGTTGTGCCAATAATTTTATGTGAGTGGAAAGCAAGTGACAAATCGATGTCAAAAAAATCACAAACACATCATAAAAGAAGGACATGTGACCGATGCATACATAACATAATGACACCTCATGGCTGTCAAGGCACACTTGAAACGATGTATTTTTGTAGTAAGTAGTTGCATAAAAACGTACATTTTACGTAACAACATTACAAAAGAAACCCGATAATTGCAGTAGGTTACAGCAAGTCGAATAAAAGTCCCGCATTCGTCCAGGAAATGTATTACCCAACCGCAAATTGCCGGTGCTTTCCCGTGATTTACATTTCTCTTCGTGTACGTCAGTCAGACACACAAAATTGAATCCTCAGTGCGGAAATTAATGACACACGGAACGGCGGAGATGTAGGGTAGGTAGGTGTATTGGTGTGCGAGGGTGTAGGAATCGGTAAGTTGCATTAAAATAATTAACCCGACAAAATACCCTGTTGTAGGGCAGGCAGGTATACACTATACAGGCCCATATACACAGCCCATTATTTATCAAACCGGAAAATAAATTACTTTCCTCCGAAGGTATAGAGTTGAAAGAAATTGGTTTTGCGAGCTATACGCCCGTAAATTATTTGTTTCAACCCGCGACCCTCAACTACCGAGCATTGTGCTCAATAGGTTTGCGAGGAAAACAATACAAACCGCCTCCACTAAATAATAATAATTATTGTCGGGTGCAAAATGGAGTTTTCAGTTCCGAGATTCCAAATGGCATCACCCATTGTGTACGACACACATTTCGCGAATTTATCGATTTGACGTGCGACCAAAGCGTGGGCGGATACAAAATCCAAAAGTTTTGCTTTTGGCTTAGCCATCGTCACCATCACCCCGCGTACAACTACTCTTTTGAAGTTGGGCCTGTGTGCGACACCTTCGGTTTCACAGGTCACTACTTAACTGCTGCCAGTGCTGCCACCAAATCAATCAAGCGTAGAAAAGTAGGCTAACACCACAAAGTGGGGGAGCCCTGCTTCAACATAGTTGTGGAACTCGACGGGGGTAGTCGAGATTCCGCGGCCCCCCTGCCTACCTTGCAACATTATACACGTCGTCAAAGATATCTGATTACCCAGCGATACACTCCCCTACTGTTAATTTGCTGCCCCTGTTGTAGTAGTACAAACATGGCTGTGTACTGTTGTCTCTGTATCTACCGCTCAATGTGCCTGTGTGTTGTTGTTATTCCGCACGGTGGTGCTTTTTGCCGTGATATGCATTAAGCAAAATTAATTCGCCTGACATGTCGCGATTCTATCGCACTTTGTTGTCATGTTATCGCAGTATTAAATCCATTTGTTACGCCCCCCCTACAAATTAATCAGGCTACAGTTATTGTGGTAATTAAGTAGGTTATTGAGACGACTAAGGGTGAGATTGTCGACAATGGAGTAGGGGCTTAAGGCTTAAGTCATTGTGCGGGAATTTAATGAGGGCCGCCTTGGGAAACGTGTATTTTGTTTATGCGTATAGGTACGGTACACCTTTGTGATGTTCGTCTGGGTTTGAGGTCAGGGGTGACTTTGGAACATTTTGGTAGTTTTGATTGGAACGCCTGCTAATAATCTGATGTCGCCAACTGAATATAAGTTTGCTCAGTACACCAGAACTCTGATTGTTTATTAGGGAAATCTTTCAAATGTTTTTTTTTTTTCCCGTCGGTCTGTTCTTGTTGCGTGCTGCAACACAAGGCTGCGATTCGGTCACCAAATTCACAACAATTTCAAAAATTCTCCTTGGTGATAGAACACGTATTCGTGTCAGTGTCAAATTTTGTAGTTTGGGTTACGGCCACCTATACAGGTAAATAAGAGATCCGATTTTTTCGCGAACATGCAGTAAAGTTGGTTCTACCACGGATATTTCTTGGAAAACTAAAGTGGAAAACAGATTGAAATGGTCCGAATCAGCGGATCCTCTGAGGACAAGTTTCAAGTAGATTTTGTCTTTTATCAAACGGATACTCGGAAGCTGTTTCGCATTCGGGTCACCTCTGCCCCCTTATATTAAAATGTTGTCTTAAGTAAGTTTTGACTTCACAATGTTCTCGCTCGAAGTTTCAGCTTCAATATGAGCCAAAGATGTTTAAAATCGGATAATAATGAATGAAGTTATCATTAAAAGCTTGAAATATCACTTTTTTGATATCACCCTGTAATTAACAAAGATAGACGAAAACTCAAAAAACCGTTTCATCAGAATCAGTTGAAAACATTCAAAAAAGTGTTTTCGCGGATAGGGATGGGTGCAACCTCACATTTTTTGCAGTACCTCACTACTACACCCTGTATACATAACGATGGCAAAGAACAGCAACCTTCTATGTCACCATTTACAGAAATTCAGCAAGCTCCTATGTCAAAAAAGGGGCCTTTTCAGGAGGAATAAAATTGTACTTTAAACGTGATGTACCGAGAGGTCATAAATTAAATGAGTCAAGGGTGCCTGTGAATTCAAAAACGTCTGTCGAAACTAGCGTAATCCTTTTGTAATAAATTTGTCAAAGTTTGACAAGTTACGTCTCATATTATTGATATCTGATCTGCCATAAGTGCACGAAAATACTTCAAGTTCGAAAATACTCCTCGATCATGTAGGTTTTGTGCCCTGCCGTGAAAACCACATTTAAAATGTTCCGAAAACGAAAAATGCGACTGGTTTGACAAATTACGATAACCAAAAAATTACAGACATCAAATGAACGATGCTAGTTCCGACAGATGTTTTCAAACTCACAGGCACCCTTGACCCATTTAATTTATGAACGCTCGGTACTATAAGTTCTTCCCTTTTAGGTTGAAATAATATTCACTATAAATTAAGGTGACATAATGGGATATGAAATTTGATATTATTCACTAGATTTGACTATAAAACGTGACAAGACGGTTTTGTCAGTCGATTAAAGGCTGGAGTGTCGATTGTTTGATTAATTATTTTCAACCCTGCTGAAATTGACATAGGAGGTTGTTGACTTTCCGCAAATGGTGACATGGAAGGTTGCTGCTCTTCACCATCGATGATATGAAAAGCTTGTTACAAGAAAAAACCTATACTTATCATACTGTAGTCTAGAATAATTAGCTGCCCAGGAGCCGTATTCTCTAACTCGCTATGCACTCGAACCAACAGATATCGCTATCGGTAGTTAGGCAAGCACCATTGTGATTGGCTTTTGCCTGACTACCGATAGCGGTATCTGTCGGCTCGAGTGCATAGCAGGCGCGTCCAGACTTAGTAACATGTTACGTAACATTGTTTCAAAACAATGTTTCTTAACAATGTTTCTTAACAATGTTATATTTGTTTCATCGTCCACACTTGAAGACTCGCTTGAAGGATAACATGCAACATTTTTGGCGGGATCAACGGGCGGAACTACCCGATCAAAGTTTTCATTTTCTTCACAGCAGCCTCTTTATCAATATCATCGCCCATTCCAGCTGCTATTTCAGCCCAAGCGTCGCTCTTTATTTGTCCATTCTTATAATCTATTAAGATAAGCATCAACTTCATAAATTATTTTCAGCTGAAAACTTTTCCGGCCTTACCTTCATCGTGGGTGTCCCACAAAACACGCTTAGACCTGAAGAGGTTGATAAGATGAATTGTGGCTTCTTTTGTCCATTCCGTTGGTTAGTTGTATTAATTGTATAGTAAATATTGTAATTTACGGCAAAAGAACCTTCCTGTACCAGAAGCACGAAAAGAATGATCAGCTGATGACTGCCGCTGGCGGGAAACACCAAGTCTGGACGGCCGTGCAACATGTTGCAAAACAATGTTTTCTAACATCCTTTGATTGTACCGCCACCCGATGGATAACATGTAACATATTGAAAAAGCAAATGTTTTGCTAGAAACACGCGAAATTTCCTAAACATGTTAGATAACTTTGCGGAATAACAATGTTAGCAGCCAGCATACATGTCATGTAGATAGCATGTCTGGACGCGTCTTAACTTTCACGTATCTGTCATAACTTTGAAGAAATTGGCCTGTGAGCGTCAGGTGTGGGTCGTGGAGGAGATATTTCATTTCTCACGGTGTTTTTGAAGAATCACGAAAAACTATAATGCAGTGCTGTTTAACCCATATAGCCCGACCGTCCTTTATAAAGGACGGTAAAAGTCTTTTTTACAATAATCAACTTCTATTACTAGTATAAACAGATCAAGTCAGTACATAACAAACTTCAAGTATTGAGAGCCCATTTATATCACTAGTTCGTTATAATTACTGAGTTTGCTTGTGTGGTGCCCTTTTGTTTGTTGTTGACTTTTACAATTAATAACCAGAGGTAGGTATATTTTACTGTTAATAGCAGTTTATGATCAATTTTTTTCTATATTTGGGTACTTCAAAGATCAAGTAACTTGCCTGCTACCAAAACTTGAATTTTTTTCAAACCGTTCTAGGCGAAAAAAACGGTGTCCTTTATAAAGGACGGTAGGTCTATCCACTACTATGAACTACAATGATGTCGTTTTTATTTCACCTATTTGGAAAAGCCCCTTACCATAGCACAGTTACTGGAAGAAATCAAGAAGGATGTATTGGAGATATTTCAGGAGAAACAGCAATTCTTTTCTCGGAAATACAAACGATGAGTGCGATACGGATGAAGATTCAGCAGATGAAAATTTCATTGAACCAAACAATTTGCCAGAAGCGCAACGCAGAGCCGAATTTGGGCTATATGTTTTGGATTGGAGCTTTGCGGCTAAGCATTATTGTCTATTTTTACCTTCGTACCAAGCAAACATCTGGGACTTGGATCATCGGTATAGTAGGTACCTACTACAAAATTCAGATATCCCACAAATGTTTCCATACGGCTTATTTCATTTTTATTTCGATATTGTCTCACCTTCTCTTTCCTCAAAGAATTGAAATTGAGCAACATAAAAGATACTGGTACAATATCGGAAAACTGGATTTTAGAGTAGAAATCATCCAAAGCGCATCCATAGTGAAGGAAAGGGGTTATTTTGAGCATGCTCTGGCTGATGATGAAATTGTTATGGTGTAGCTTCCAATGGTCTGAAGATTTTTCCACCGGAGGAAAATAAAGAGGTTCTCGTAATCAGAAGAAAAAACACATTCACGTAGATCAACCACTACCGATATAATCATACTCCGAGAATATGGGCGGTGTAGATCGTGATGATCAAAATCAAGGCCAAGACAGAGTTTCAGTCAGAGGGAAAAATGGTATTCCCCATCACCATTTACTCACTGCATTGATATTACTATGCAAAAATCTCAGCGACTATATAAAAATAATGGCGGAAATCTCGACTAATTAGAGTTCCAAAGATCTATGTATACAAAGCTGCTGGAAACTAACAATAAAATGACAAAAAAGAAGACCTCCGAAACCACCCAGAAATTTGCACGAGTTTTTTCGCTACGACAAATTAGACCGCACATGTAGTTCTATACTTAAAAAATCACCGGCAATGCGAGGTATGCCATAAAAAAGACAATTTGATGTGCAAAAAATGTTATGTCGGCTTGCATCTCAAGCATTGTTTCATTTTTTACCACACTCAAAATTTATTTTTGTTTGCAAAATGATGTTTGTTTAGGTTTTCCTTCAATGATTGATATTTCTTGATGTTTTTTGTTTTATATTGATAATTTTATGTTAATTGAAGTGCAATGGAACATTTTTCAGTCGTTTTGATGTTATCAAAAAATTCATATCTCATAGTAGTGGATAGCCCTACCGTCCTTTTAAAAGGACAGCATTTTTCAACTGATTACAACACTCAAAGATTTTTTTTCATATTTTTCTGTAATTCCACTCTGCTTAAAAAAACAGAATTTCAAGAAAAATTTTCGCTTGCGAATTTTTTTTTTATTCCGGACCATACGGGTTAATTAATTTTCGTTGATGAATAATGAAATTAAAAAAAAAAATTTTGGCCTCCACTTGAAAAAAAATGGAGGGGTCAAAAGGGAAAAAATTAAACCACTGATATTTCGGTTGTTTAAGAAAATTTTGAAAACATTTTTTGGAGGAATTATGAGCGATCCATTTATGATACAAGGTGCAAAAGACAGACCAATCATTGCACAGGGTGAGTCTGTACCCCGGATTTTTTCAGACCGCGCGTAAATCTGCAAAGCCGCATCTGAACATCTGAAAATAATCGTAACCAAGAATACCAAAATCACAACAATGAGTGACAGACAAACCAGTTTAGGTTACCCATTGTTCTGATTCTCGTTGTGTTGGTCACGGACATTTTCAAGTGTTGAGATGCGCTTGAAGGTTTACGCGCGGTCTGAAAAAATCCGGGGTACAGTATCACCCTGTACAATGATTGGTCTGTCTTTTGCACCTTGTAGGATAAGAGGATCACTCATCATTTTCCCCAAACTTTTTTCATTTTTTTTCAAATAACCGAAATATGAGAGGTTGAATTTTTTCCCTTTGACCTTCCCATATTTTTTGAAATGAAAGGCAAACTTTATTTTACATCCCATTACTCATTAACCAAGATTAACTCAACAGCATTGCATTGTAGTATTTCGTGATTCTTCAAAAACACCGTGAGAAATAGAATATCTCCTTCACGACTCACACCTGAAGCTCACAGGCTAATTTCTCTGAAGTTATGACAGATATGTAAAAGTGTTACGCAACTGTTTTGCAGCAATTTGATGGCCTTCCATTTGAACCGAGCGGTTTTTTGATGGGATCGCAATCTATCGAGATAATTGCAAAAAAAACTTGAAATGTACCAATAATCCAAAATGGCGGCGATTCCACACCACCTATCGATGGGGGGGGACCTTTTACACAGTGATCGGCAAGCTTTCGAGAACATCTCTACCAATTTTCAAAACTACACTATTTATTTTCGCAATTTTTTCTTCGTTGACTGGGCTATATGGATCGTGAATGCTTTTGGATGCCTGTTATGTCTGATTATCTCAGCCACTTCATCCTGTAACGCAGTAGCTGTGGCGCACTCAATAATACAAGTACATCTGTTTGAGCTTGTAATCTAGCAACGTGGAAACCGCTGGCATTTGCCAGAGCGATCGGAACTTGTTTTTCTAGACTGGTCCAGGCATCTCCCGACTCGCAGTAAGGAGTGGGGGAAGGATCTATGAATAAAAAGCCAGCGGCGAGTGGGAGCTAGTTGACAACTGAAGCGATGCCCGAAGTCCAAAGAACACCTACGACACCGAGTTGTTGAACGAGTTACGAGTTGTTGTGTTTGAGTTGCCGTTGTATGATTTGTTACTGTTCACTCAAAATTCTTGAATAAATCCTTTTGAACCCGAAATCTACGACAAGACATTGGTTGACTGCTTGATTGTAAAACGCTTTGTAAAGATCGAAAACCGTCCTGACTAGAGGTTGTAGTTTATGAGATGTGTGTGGAGGCATGGTTAATGAAAGAACTCCATTTTCTTTCTCCTTTATAGTCATAGGCGACTGGTAGGCGATCTATACCAGTCGGTATAGATATATGCGTTTCATGGTTGTCATAAATGAGAAACACCTTGTCTTCTTGAGTGGGTTTAACATGAGCAATGAAATGCTTCACGGAAATAGAACAAACAGGTCTCCATTTATCCACTCAAAGGGGGTTTGCGCCTCCGATTAAATCTGGTGGTGCATTCTTGAGCATGTGGTCTTTGAAATGGACCTTCGAAAAAATTATCATAGGTGGCAGGGTGGCACATGATTTCCAACAACAGTAATAGCGGCAACCATAGTGACATTCACCCACCCCTCTTTCTCTCTCTCTCTCTCCCTAGTGACACTACACTGGCACTTTCTATTTGCGTTTGTCCCTTCTGTTCAAGATTTTTGGTGGTACATGGACAGTGGAGTTTCCTGTTTCATCCTAATTGTGGATTTTACTTTCACCGAATTCATAGCGTTCATAACAGCTTCTCAGATTGACGAAAAAGTGTGACACATTCTTGCGATTGAAACTTGTTGATTGAGCGAGACTAGTGGATTCTGGTTTCTCGGATAATGTTAGGTGTCCCTCCAGAAAATAACGTAACCAACCCTTCCCAGCTTTTTTTTAATTCTCGATTTCAAAAATCTAGACGCCCTGTGTCGGCTGAAATGTCGAAGCTAATTTGTAAGATTATATGTCATTTCTGTTCTGTCGCTTCTGTCGGTTAACCAGCGACAATCGCCCAAATTGTCAAAATAGTCGTATAGGTGATCGAGTTATTCAAGAAAATAATCTTTTC
Source organism: Anaspis maculata (assembly GCA_949128115.1). NCBI lineage: Eukaryota > Metazoa > Arthropoda > Insecta > Coleoptera > Scraptiidae > Anaspis > Anaspis maculata. The sequence continues at coordinate 34,396,476 of OX421961.1, forward strand.
ATCAATAATTGATCAACGCAGATACGTACTATAGATACAGCTGTTATACAGCGTGTTCAACAATGATTGTCCTTGCCGCCTTTTCGAAATTTGGCCCGCATTAGACATGCGCCGCTTCAATGAAATCATTTTAGAATACCGTAGTAACGAAATTGATAGACGTCACGTCACACTGACTGATAAAAAATCTTAAGTTAACAGTTACGGGATTGACGGCTGATCCATTCCCGTTCCGTCAGGTTGCTTGTTTCTTATTTACCAGCAGTCAGAGCCGTCACTCTTAACCTCAAATTTGATATCAGTCAGTGTGACGTGACGTCTATTAATTTCGTTACTACGGCATTCTGAAATGATTTCATTGAAGCGGCGCATGTCTAATGCGGGCCAAATTTCGAAAAGGCGGCAAGGACAATCATTGTTGAACACGCTGTACAAGACGCGATGACACGTTTTTTGTTCCCTTGGGAACCAAAACTTCACCGAGCTTCGGGCAAAATAGAAAGCATGTTTCATCTCCCAGAAGGATCTCCCAAGATGGCAAACAAATCTTTTTCTTCTAGGTACTTTTGGATTTCGGCGAACCACTTTCTTATGTCCTTTTCTGACACATTCGCCGACGCCGCTGTGACAGCTTCTGTTGTTCCAGAGGATCAAGGTTGGGTGTCTTTTCAAGAAAGCAGCATACCAACGATCTCAGGAGTATTGTCTCGAAATGGATTTTCTCTTTGATTAGCATCCATGAAACATTCAACCAAGAGTTGTAAGTCGATTTTTCTTTCCGGAAAACCTTTTTTCTTGCTGATTCAACGACCCATTTTTTCAAACGATCCTCCTCTTCTTGTGTTAGATAGGTATTCCGATCATGTCTTATTTTGTTGAATTTGGGCCCAAGACGAAATTGTAGGGTGGCTCTTGGGATGCCGTACTTTTTGGATACTGTTTTTTTGGCAGCACCATTTCGTATCTCCGCTATTCGCGATTTAAATTTATTTTTCCCGCCACAAAATAGCTGCAAAAGGCGAAATTCAACTGACAGGTCGAGGTGACATGAGATGTCACACTTACAACACACTTACAACTAGTTACAGCTCAACTACGTATACAGGGTGCCCCATTTTTGCAGAGCAGTTTTTGCACGAGCTTTTTTAAATGGCACCCCCTGTATATTTTTGCATATTTGGATTTGCCCTTTCTCAGGCATTACAAAGTCGTTTAGTTTTTGCAACTCGCTTCAACCGTTCAGAACTTATTGAATTTTTTTTTCTAAAAATTCTTGCGTTTGTAGGCACTTACTGGAAAAATCGCGAGATACTTGATTTCAAGGTCATAAAGTTGGGACTTTGCTCATGTTCAAGCAATAGCATAGGGTATCTTTTAGCCTATTTCCGTTTTGGTCACCTTGCTGTGACACATTGATTTTGATAAACTTTGAAGGGCCATAACTTAATTTTTTCAAATAGCACCTCATGTTTTTAATTTTTTATTCGTATCAGGCGTCTTATTTCACATCTTTTTTATCTCTTATGTTTTTTCTCAAAAGTTGATGGTTTGGAAAGTAATTTGGGTTTTCAAAAAAAATGGACACAAATTTCATCGATTAAACTTAGCGTGCAATGGAAATCAACTAATGGTGCGATTCTCTAAAAAATTACATTCCATAAAGGCTCTGTTACGTTGTTATTACCTAGGCAACCAGCCAATGGCTGACACGAATTTTTACATAACAGAGCGTTCATGGAATGTTATTTTTTACAGAATAGCACCATAATTCTGAAAACCAACGTCAAAGTGACTTCTATTGTACGTCACTTTCAAATTTCGACAAGAAATTTTGTCATTTTAAACAGTTTTTACGATTGCAATGTAGTAGTAAATGTTATCACTATTGATTTGTTGCACTACCTCAATAAATAATATTGTATAGTTCCTTGTTCCGACATTTTGAGTTTTTTAATTTTTACATCATAATTTCTTGTCAAAATTTGAAAGTGACGTACAATAGAAGTCATATTGACGTTGGTTGTCAGAATTAGTTGATGCAGTTTGAATTTAGAATTAGTTTGGATCTTGAGTTGATTACTTGATCCGGTGTCATGGCCTGCAAGATCACCTGATTTGACTAACCCGATTTTTTCTTCAGGGCTTTGCTTACGATCGGGTGTATGAAGCTCAAGTCAATACCAGGGAAAATATGCAAGAAATAATTAGAGAGGCTTTCCGTGACATTCTTTATTTTCACTTGATGATTTCTTCTTAAAATTTAAAAGTGACGTACGATAGAAGTCACTTTGAGATTGGTTGTCAGAATTAGTTGATTTTCATTGCAAGCTAAGTTATATCGATGAAATTTGTGTCCAGTTTTTAGAAACACCGAATTATTTTCCAAACTATCAACTTTTGAGAAAAAACATATGAGGTAAAAAAGGTGTGAAATGAGACGCTTGATACGAATGAGAAATAAACAACAAGGGGTGCTATTAGAAAAAAATAAAGTTATGGCCTTTCAAATTTTACCAAAATCAATGTGTCGCAGCAATGTGATACCGGAACGGAAATAGGCGATATTACCGCCAAAAGATACCCTATGGCTATTGCTTGACCATGAGCAAAATCCCAACTTGATAACCTGAAAACCAAGTGCCTTGCGATTTATTCAGTAGGGGAAGGTGGTACACAATGAGCTATGGTACACAATGAAACAGAGCTCCTAAGTATTTCAAATTACGCGCCAGAATGTTCCGGACATGTCAACACACATGCATACAGACGTACATCCATGCCATGTAGTTTAGTGGGTCTTCAAAAGAAAAATCAGGATGTACACCAAAATCGGACTTTTCACTGGTTAAAATTTTTTTTGATGCTCACATCATGACAACACATTGTCATTGCTTCGAAATTTTTTGTGATTTTAGTTTTGTTACATCTGATTACTGGCATGTATCGGTAACCTATCCTATAAATCTTAACTTTATCCCAAGTCCGAGTAGTGTGCTTTTTTGAGAGTTTAATAAAATTATGCAAGGTGGTACACATTGAAACAAGAAATGTGGTACACGATGATACGCGTCTTACCTCAGGAAGAGCAGCAAAGTTGATAGAAGCTACCGTTTTCCCGACAAAACCTGATGTCGCCATGGCATCCAAGTTAGATTTTGTCATGGTTTTGCCGGAGCCCATTTGTACCGCCAATAAACGGCTTTTGGCCTACTATAGATTTGGGGTCAACATGCACCATTTCAATATCCGTTGAAAATGCGCTACATGCGCTTCCAAAGAGTTTTTTGTTTGTTCATCTTATGTGATTTATTGTTTTTGTTCAAATAAATAAGAGTCGTTTCAGAATGCTTTTGTGTCATTGTGTTCCACTAGGTGTTGCATTGTCGATGTCGAAGACAAAAAAAAGGCCAATAACTAACTATGAATGCTTTTTATGGACTAATAGCTTTTTTTTATTCGTAGAAGATCCCAATAAGTACTTCGGTAACATTCACAGTCCATGTAGAACCAAGTAACAAAAAAAAACAAAAAATTAAAACAAAAAACTGTTTCATTGTGTACTACTCTCCCCTAAGTGCCTACAAACGCATTAATGTTTAGAAAAAAATTAATAATTTCTGAACGGTTGAAGCGAATTGCAAAAAATAAACGATTTTGTAATGCTTGAGAAAGGCCAAATCCAAACTTACAAAAATATACAGGGTGTACCATTTAAAATAGCTCGTTAAAAAACTGCTCTGCAAAAATGGGGCACCCTGTATAAAGCAAAATAATTTTACAAACTGCACTTTACTTTGACTTCCCGTTTGCAGTGCCGTTTGGTTCTATTCGATATCATTAATGGCGTAGGTGTAATTGAGCTCGCCCATATCAATGACTCACCCTATAGACAATTATTATCTAGATAAGTCCCAGCACTGAAAATAGTGCAGACAACTCGCAAGAAAGGATAATTGCTTGCATTCGTGTGATTACCGCACTTGTTGACGCTCGTGCATAATTTTCACACTCATGCGAAATCTATCACTTCCGTTGCTTGTTGTGTAATATACCAATTCCACTACCATTGTTGGACCAATATCAATGAACCTTTGTAGTATTTGGGTGTGATCTGTTGTGACGTACGACTGAACTTTGTAACTTGGAGCTATTGATTGTCCGTACTTTTTGGAGAGATTTTGTCATTTGAGGCTTATAGTTTTCTGAGATTGTGCCTTGGATTGTGCTCCTCCCTCCCACCTCTACCAAATTGTGAAGTGCAGAACGCTGCTGTTTTTTTTTATTCAAGTTTACATAATGGTGCCCAACAGAAATACAGTTTTGTACAGTAGAAAGCAATTTAGAGAAATCGCGCAGTCCGAATTTCCGACATTTTTAATAAAACTGTCAGCCAATGCACGCGGGCGTTTCTCTCTGTGTGTATGTATGTGTGTGTGTTTTGTTAAAGTTGCGAGCCAAACTTTCCGGTGGGACGCGAAATCGAACAAAGGGCAATTCACGCATTGTGGCCGCGCGTCGGGCCGGTCATTGCGGTTCGACGGAGTCCCCCATGGGGAAACACTTATAAAACTATTAGTCAAATTGCGCCCTGTTTGAAGGTTGGTATGCCTGAGCTGTTGCTACATTCCTCAAGTTGCCCGCCGCCTGAGCTTTCGGTCATTAGCGGCGCCTCGACGGCCCCTTTACCGCCACTACTACTGCTGCTAGCTGCTGTGTATGCACCCCCCGCATTTCCATTCGGGGGCTCTCTTTCCTACTATATTGTACGCGCCTGACCCTCCCCCCCACCTTTTGGACCCACCCATCGCACACCCCTGTTTTGTACCCGTGCATCGAAATTGTTGCATGTCGCTTGTACTTGTCCAAAAACAGAGAGAGATACAGGGGTCGAGAGCATTATTCGACCGGCTCCTGCTATGGATACAGCGTTCGGACAAATGTGATAGTTGTTACTGTTGGCGTTTTACATGAAACAATCTGTCGCTTGTTGCATTGTCCGGCGGGCTTTCGGCCTCGAGCCTTTTGTCCGATTCCATTCGCACTGCGACAGGATTTTTGATCCAGTTTACAATAGGCCATCAAAATCGATTTTTTATTAAATGGTATAGAAACGTAGATGAGTATACCATTATAAGTTGACAAAGGTGACGAACCTAAATTATTGGTGAAGTGTAAATATCACTGGCAGCCAGTGTCACCAAAGTTTTATGAGCGAATTAACTTTATTACGCTCATAGTTGATATGCAACAATTACAAGAGCCAACAGCATGGCCAGTTGCTTAGTTACTATGAGTGCGATATAGTTAATTCGCTCATAAGACTTGCGGTCGGAACTCGGCGGAACAAGCTTTTGGTGTTGTAACGGTACTAACGGTTGTTATAGTGAGATCGAAAACTGACTTCTTTAAGTTGGTGTGCGACTCTTTTTTTTGTTGAGATAGGAGTTTTATATTCGCAGACTGACACAGCAATTTGCGGAAGCCAAGCTCGTAGGTATTTGATCACACGTTACCTTATGTAACCTACATGTAAGGTAAGGTAGCGGTGGGATAGAATCATAATTACATCACGACTTGTGAGTGCAAAGGATTCTATAGTAACGAGTGACCCAGCGGCTCTTCCACTTCAATTTAATTTTCAACCGCTTTGATACAAAATATTATGGTAAGTTTTGAAATTGACCCATTATACATTATAGGTAGATACATTGGATACTGCAAGGAAGCGTGTATAATTTCTGCGGTTCAAGGATAGTAGTGCGTGATATTGTGAAAAAAGAACGTAACTTTGTGGAAGTTGAATGACTAGTGGGGCAAAAAGTAAGCCCTAAGCCCGGATGGTGCTTAAGAATGCCTCGGCTCGTTACAGGGAATGAAATTTATCTGTCAGATCCCTGGCGTTCTCCTGCTTCCTAATGTTTTGCTGGGGGTTCCCCTTCTCTTATACATGCCGCGCGCCACGCCGCCGCCACCATTTTAAGACGGGGAGTTTGGTAAATTGGTGGTATTAATTCAGAATTGGCGATCGTTGAAGTTTAGACTTCCCAGCAAGAACAACTAAGTAGCGCAACTCGGTGCTTAAGGCATCTTAATTGAATCAGTGTGTATTTCGCCAGGTTCTGAATAATAGTGCCAGCAGTGATCCTCCAACTGCCACCTCAGACTACTAGTACGGAGCATCACAAGGAAACTACTATAAACATTTACATTTATATACGCTCAGCTTCGACTTAATTCCACACAGATCCGAGCCACCTAGAGAGACGCCGCGCCACCAAACATGCAAGCAGAACTCAATTTTGAGAGGAAATGTACCGCGCACGCATCAGCAATAGTAGTATGTACCGCACATTTTGAAGTGTAAACACCGCTCCACCCGGCAGTTTTCGTTCCGGAGGAGCACGGGAAATTGAATTGTTATGTAAAAATAATAACAGAAGACTATAAAACTTCGCCTGTGCCGCATCACAGACAGACGGGCGAAACTTGAAATTAAATCCTATGGATTCCGCATGTTCGCCACGATAATGGCTTACACCATCAAAGTGCAGGAGATTGGTCTATAAACTTAATTTCCGATGCAAAACGGTCCACCAATTCCGGTTGGAAAACCGTTAGTTAACGCCCGACAATTCAAATTTGTCATCACGGTTTGTGATGAATTATGAATCACGAATTACGAACGCAATCGTCGCATCAGCGGTTTGTCTTATGCTCAATTATTCTGGAAATGCTTTCGTTTTCCGCTCGTCATTCACAGTTACTTTGCTGGAAAGGGCACTGTGTGAAAAAAGGAAACGATCAAAATATAGCCAGACTCTTCCGGTATCAGAATCTATATGAGTATCTATTGGCTAGCGGCAACCCTCTGTGAGGTGAGACGCACTGAGACTTCACTCCCACCCACCCCCATCATCAAAGCAGAACCAAAGCACCCCTACACTCCGCGCACACAGCTATTCAAAATACAAAACTGAAGAAACATCAGTAGATGCGTCATAATAATTGGGGCTGGTTTCATTGCGCACCCTGTGCACACAAAGATCTTGCAAGAGAGCCTAACTCAAATACTAGCTGACATGTTCCTCGCGAAGGGTTGAAAACAATCTCGGCATATCCGCCATGGCAAACCCTAACCTCACCCGCGGATAACATCAAATCGTCTCATGTTTAACAAAGCAAAATAAATGAAGGTGACTTTCCAACAATAAGTATACCGTACAACCCTTAGAAGGTGGCAACCAAATAAAACATTGTGCAAAAACAAAACTTAGGAAAACTCAGCCAAGTTACGGCGGCCTGAAGCGATCGATGGTACGGTTTTTCACGGTTTTCAGAAAAATTTCAGGGGCTCACATCAGGACTCATACAACTTCATCAGTCCTGTTTGAAAACATTATAGGTCGCGACTCGCGATGACATGCTTCCCGGGAATCACTTCATAATCTCGACGCTCGTCTCGACGCGTCTCGACGCTGAGGATCATAAAATTGGTGGTTGCCGAAAGGGCGGTGCTTAAGCAGTGACGAGCGGCGTCTTAGGTGGTAGGTATCGATGACGGCGTCACATTTTACAGAGTACCAAAAAGGCAGTCTATTTAAACAAAACGACAAAATTTGACCGCAAAACTAGCACGCTGGGTTAGCAAGACGAACTTACGAAGTCCTAGAGAAACGCCACAGACGTTCCTGTTCAGACGTGACGTGTATATGGTAGCGATCAAAAGATCATAGAATTACTTTTTCACAAACCAAGGCTTTTAATAACGCAGTCTGTTTTCTTTCGTTTGACTTCAGCGAAATTCTCCGGCCAACGAAGTCGCGATGTACCGCCGTATGATGATGGCCGGCGGTGCCACAACAACGGCCGACCCACGGCGTTCATTGCAGTGGCGTACGGAGCGTAGGGGGGTGAAAATGAGAACGTAAGTGAATTTGCGTGGAAAATGAAACCAAGAAACATCTCTTTCGAAGGTAACTAAATCCAATATATCTTGAGAAACCGGCTTAGACGCAGACCAAGATGGAAGCAGTAGTACAAATGCAAGAATATCAAAGCTGGAAAAAATAATGGAGGAATTAAGAGAAAACAACAGAGCTCTAAGAAGTTTAGTTAACAATCTGTGGGGATTCAGACTTATAACCACTTAGGGCGTGAACTGATGAAATGCATTACTAATAACAATTTAAAACATGTTTCGACTGGAAAACCCACTCAATGGCCCGCGGATAAGAACAAAATTCCCGACATAATAGACTTCTGCGTTAAAAAAGGTATACCAAAAGAAAATGTGCTTGCCGAGCAAAATCTTGATTTATCATCCGATCAGACACCTATTATGATAACAGTGAACTCCGAAGCCACCTATAAAGAGAAACCTTTGACACCTACCTCAAAAAAGACCGACTGGAAGCTCTTCAGAACCCTAATTGAAGACAAACTCCAAACCGATATTTCTCTCAAAACAGCCAATGAGATTGATGATGCAGTAGAAGTCCTTATCCGTACTATTCAGCAAGCGGCCTGGAAATCTACGCCGACCACTGATACAAAGAAGAAAAAAGAGCAAAACTGCTCCAATGCTACCAAAGAAGCAATTACCAACAAAAAAAGGATAAAAAAGATCTGGATGACGACAAAATCTCCACGCGACAAAGAAAAATTTAATACAGCAGTAAGAAATTCAAAAGAACTCATTAAAAACAAGAAGAACAACAAAATACAAAATTACCTATGTAGCCTCACGCCGACCGAAGCAACCAAATACTCTCCATGGAAAGCCACCAGCAAAATAGAGGTTGCATGGTAGAGCAGCTTATAGCTGAATGTCGCCTCGTAAAATAAGACAATTAAATAAATAAAATAAATAAATAAATAAGACAAACACAGGAAAACATACCCCCCAACCGAAAAAGCGATGGATCTTGGGCAAGGGACGATGCTGAAAAGGCAAGAACCGACGCTATACATCTTGAACAAGTATTCCAACCGCACCCATCAGAACCAGCACTAGACGATGACATGATGCAGCAATTTCTGGAGAGCCCATACCCACTGACTCCACTGATCAAAGCTGTCACTATCAGAGAGATACAAGAACACGATTGAAAAAGACCTCGACCCGAAAAAATCACCCGGATATCTACTGCCTGAAGAAGCTTTGAGAATGTTAGCACTAATATTCAACGCCATTATGAGAGTCGGACACTTCCCATCACTGTGGAAGGTGGGACATATAATAATGCTACAAAAACCTGGCAAACCAGCAGAAGAAGTTGCCTCCTACCGCCCTATCAGCTTGCTCCCACTATCAGAATTGTTTGGAAAACTCTTCCTCAAAAGATTAAATCCAATACTAGATACAAACAAGTTGATATCAGAACACCAGTTTGGATTCTGGAGAAAGCATGCAACTGTGGAACAGGTTCATAGAGTTGTGAAGAAGATTATTAAAGCCTTCGAGACAAAGAAGTATTGAAGTATTCTATTGCTTGGTTGCCTACTTAGAAACACAAGCTTTCGACAAGGTCTAGACAAGGTGTGCCTGCTTATGGCACATTCATGTTCCCACAAGACCATTGATAGAGAGGTAGGTAAAAAACACCCATGTAACAACATTTTCCGAAGCAAATCGCCTTTCTTACACAATCTGCGATTTCGCCGCTCGATTTTAGCACAATGCTTGTGAGGAAAACACGAATTATCACCTAGATATTCTCGTAGAACAGGCAAACAATTTTTTTGGGGAGATTGGCAATTGTTTGACATTTTTAAGCACGTGAGTTGTCTACTTGGCAACTGAATTTCTTTATCAATCTATCAAATCCCCAACTGCCGCCAACTCGAACCTAAACCATGGCAACGTCTCTACTGTACCGACCGATGATTGACTGCACCAATAGCTGCGTTCTTTTCATCATCTGAACTGAGAGTTCTCACTTCAGTTGCTAGTTGCGCCTCTCTCCCTCTCATGCAATTCTCGCTTTTTCTCTCTCTAACTGAGGTGAGATTATCTGAGATTTCGTGTAAAAGAAATACAGCTAATATAACCATAATGCACTTATTCGTGATCGATATCGGTCGAAATCTCCTGGGGAAATCGTTGTTTTCACCAGTAAAGTTGGTGACACTAGTTGTCACAAACACATGTTATGTTGCTTTTTTGTGCGTGTTACTATCACATTACTATAAAATCAGAATTATCACAGTGTTTCTTTCGTTTTCTACAAAAATACCTACCATCTTATGGTGCTATTCTGTAAAAAAGACACATCGATGTAAGCGCTACCTCGCTGTAAAATGACAAAAGTAAAAATGTTTTGCATTGCCACATGTGTCATTTTACAGCGATACAGCGCTTACATCGATGTATCTTTTTTTTACAGAGTAGCACCATTAAATAATACCACGTTCCTTTAGGTATGGTTCCTTTACAAATCGTCGAAAAATGACTGATGTCGGATTTGTCCAAAGCTAATCGGATAACTTACCAAGAGTAAGTGTCATAAGTATACTGACGCTCAAAATTAGCGGAACGATTTATTAAAGTTTTGCCACAGACGAATCTGCTGACAAATTTTTATGAAATTCCACATCAGTTTCACTTGCGGTGTGTTCTTGAAGTGCCGAAGTTTACAGTCATAAGAACTGTAAGATTACAGGGTGATATTGATTAGAAGGCGATACTGTCCTAATATCAATTTCGCAGAATTTTCCATTGCATTTCAAGGATAGTCACGACACTGTTAAATTTTTGTACCTGCTTGATGTGGTCCAAACTGATGGGGTACCCCATCCGCAGTCTTTGTGTATGATTTTCTTTCCCATGACAATGTTCATCAGCAAGATTCACTTCTTATTCCGGTCACTTACGGCACCGGATAACATGGCACCGATGTGCTCAAAGAATGGTCTGTTTGCCCGAAGTTGAAGTAATCTGCTCATCTACAGATGTGACACGACCGTAAGTGATAGTGAACATTTTCCATCTCTTTTATAACCTGTTGATGTGACAGGTCTTGTCTTTACCACAGACTGAGAGACCATTGTCAGAAGATTTTTAACATTTTAGGCGCCACGAAAGAATTAACTTGAACCTTCGCGAGTCATCAAGTCATCAGTGGGTCACCATACTACCCCCCTTTGCCCCCTGTCACCAATTATTGGTACCCCCTCAAAATGACGACGGAAGCAAAATTTTTTGAATTTACCTGAGCCTACGTTTTTGTTAGGTTGAAAGTTCTCGATATGCACTGCCATATACCAGGAAGGTCCTCTTTTTGAGTCCCAGTGCCAGTTTTTGTGATTTTTGTGTAACGATTTCGGCCTCCTACAATTTTCTTTATTTTTGTCGAATTTTCTTGACTCCATGTCAAAATAAAGACTTTTTCTTCTACTTACCAATATTACCGCCAAAATGCATGCAAACGATCTTGAATTCACGATGTACTACGTTTTGTTACACCTTGCAGTGCATTTTTTCAGGTGTAAACGGTTTAGACGATTTGGCATCTAGACATGCCTGACACCTTACCTGCATGCATTGTTAAACTAATGGACCAGGAAAAAATATAATATTGATGTCCTAAAATGCTCCGTTGAAAAGTTACAGGGTGTTCAAGTTGACTTTTTAAAACTGATTTTTTGACATAAGTTTAGAACCGTTCAACCGATTTCGTTCAAATTTTGAACAAAGTTAGCTGAAATAAGTCTCTATCGAATAATAGCAACGTGTTGAGAAAAAAGTTCAAGGGGGTGAATAATGGGGGGTGTCCTCGTATTTCCCCCCCTATTTTCTACACCCTCAGCTATTTTTCCAAATTGTTTCCATTTTTGAATTCTACGTTCAATTTAGAGAAAAAAGTTACTCTTGCAAAATTTTTATTTGAGGCTTCATTTTTGAGATATCCGAGTTTGAAACTTTGAAGAACATCTCGAAATTGCCACTTTCAAAGGCCTAAAAATTAGAATCCAGAAAAACTCATGATTTCTCAGCAGAAATAGGTTCACTAGAATTTCTAAGTTGATAAACCAATATTTTTTTAGAAAAACGAGAAGTTTTCAGGAAAAAAAAACTGGGCTCATTGAAAGTGGCGATTTCGATATGTTTTTCAAAGTTTCAACCCAAATATCTCAGAAATGAAGCCTTTTATCAACATTTTGCAAGAGTAACTTTTTTTTCTAAATTGGACGTAGAAACCAAAAATCAGAACAATTTGAGAAAATAGCTAAAGGGGTGAAAAATAGGGGGGCCAATATGAAGACAGCCCCCATTATCTACGCCCCTGATATTTCTTTTCTGAACACGTTGGTGTTATTCGATAGAGAACTATTCTGGTACCCTTTCTAATAAATTTGAACAAAATCAGTTGAACAGTTCAAAAGTTATGTCCAAAAATCGATTTTAAAAAGTCAACTTGAACACCCTGTATCTTTTTAACGGAGCATTTGAGGACATCAAAGTTATATTTTTTCTGGTCCATTTTTGATGAGGAATCTCCCCCAGAAGTTTGTAACCGTAATTACGAAACACTCTGTATAATTTCCTTCTTCGCAAAGCATCCTGACTTCATAAGTGCAGAAATAAAAAACGTGAAAGCTGAAAAGTAAGTGTACAATAAACACAGACACTAGCTAACAATGTTGACGACCATGCAAGAAGACCTTCTAGGTTATGTTTTATGTCAATGTCAGTGGGCTTCAGTGCGGAGGGGGCAATGGAAGGGAAGACCAATCAGAGGATCCTTCGACCTCAATACATCACACCAATAGAAATGCGTTTGCGGTCACGTGATTTTTTTGAAAGTTTCCTGGATTTTCAAATTGATTATAATCAGAAAAAAAATTGTGTGTGATTTTACATAGAGAGTGTACAATAGTATGCTCAAAATTACAGAAAACAAATATTTCCAGTCATTTTTGAAAAACTTGCAACTTCCTAATTGGTCTGTGGATCTTCATTCATCAGTTATTTTCACAAACACTTGAGCCAGTCTCATTTTCTATTCTTTTTTTTTCGATTTTAGTTAGCCCCAAATTCATCCAAATGTTACTTAGACTTCCATTTTCATTGGCTTAGCGTTTTCGTGAAGTGCATAAGCGTTTCCTTCCTATATTATATTCGTGATGCTAGTATAGAGGTACGAACAGGTACTATTATTATAAAGTATATCAATATTTGCTTATTCAATTCAACTCCACAGCTCTCCGACGGCTCTTGTTCGGGACTTTCTCTAAATTGAATTTCGCGATTTTCTTTAAATTTTCCGCGAGCAAATAAATTGTGGGAAACACGGTGTCTGTTACATTGTTTGGAATGCATTCGCGCGCCCCCTCCGGGGGTCCCCGGGCACAATTCCTATTAATAATCGCACCCATTCATCGCAACACCGCCAACAAAGGTCGCAGTGTCGGGCGTGAAAGAGCATTTGTCGTCGTCTTGGGCAAAAATTCACGGCTGCGGCGGCGGCGGGCAGCGGGCGCGGCGATTGAAAATCGCAGATTGAAATTTCCATCCGCCGTCTCCGCCGCGCGCGGCCTCGACTGATAATTAAAAAATATAAATGGAATCTTTGAGAGTCCCTCTCTCTCTCTCGATGAAAGTTTTATGTGTATTGAACTCGAACAGAACTTTTGTCAATTTAATTTAAATTTTTAGCGCGCTCACAACTCTTGAACACAGGGGGACGACGCCGATGGCGACGACGACGTGCCGGACGCGACCGATGCTGGAATATATTTCGTAATTAACCGTCACGTCTTACTTCACTTTCGAAAATTAGTTTTAAATGAGTTACGTGACGCCCCCTCCCGTTTCCTCATTCACCTGCTGCCCTCCATACAAACTCAAGCGTTAAGAACAAAACAAAAAAAAATCAAATCGCGTCAGGAAGTGTCCGCGCGCATTGTTCCTTTATCCTGGTCGATTTCCTCGCAATTAAAATCCAACAATAATCTCTTTGTGCCATATAATTGAAATCTCCGTTCTTTGATACGCAAAACCGATTGATCTTTCTGAAATGGGAGGTCCTCGGTCCTTACTCGATCTGTGTTTGACTTTGCTTCAAGTCGAGTGCAAAGACTCTACTCGGCTCTTTTATCAAAGCAATCAACAAATTACCAGGCAGAACACATTCACTGGAATTTCGCCGGAACAAAAACAATGTATAGCAGCAGCAGCAGCATCGCAGAATGAATATCCGTTACACACGGCGGGGCGGTGCGGCCATTATAAAATGGATTGGTCAAAGATGATGAAGGGGATTGGAAATGCAATCACAAAACTCTGGGGGAAGCTGAAAAAAGCAATGCAGGAATTTCGACTGCAAATTACGGATTGGTGGAACGGCTATCTGCCCAGCGCGGAGAGCCCTAGCTGCAATTTTAAATTTGCACTTGACTGCAATTGATATCCGTCGAAACTTCAACTGAGGCGCCACCACGAATTTACAGAGCCACATTAACTTGTCCTACATATTCACTAGGCAGAATGTTCTTTTCAAACTTCTCTCTGGTCAAGTTTCCTCAAATATTGCCACGCCTGAAGCTACCCTCAGTATATAGAAGCCCAGATCGGAGTAGTGCAAAATTTGTATCTACCTTGAGTATGACGCTGGACCGCAAGGAGAAGATGTGCAAAGAGAACACACTAGGGAGAGCCCCAGCAGCAAAGGGCAACGGCAAGGGGCACCGGGTAACGATTATCGGGTACCGGTCCAATATGAGAGACGGACGTTTCATCGACAACAAAACATCGACAGACAAAACGCCGACACGGCCAAACGACGACACGCCGAAACGTCCACACGCCGAAAGGCCGACACGCCGAAGCACCGACACGCCGACACGCTGAAATACCGACACACCGAAACATCGACACGCTCTACTATCAACTTTTGATATTAAAACAATTTGGACACGAAAAAGCTGTCTGTGTACATGGCTCTCGTCAGGTTCACCCGAAGGGTGGTAAATTCCGGCTCTACTACCATATGCCACCGACTTTAGATGCAAAAACAACTTGGACATGAAAAAGCTGTGTAGAGTTGATAGTAAACCAGAGGGACCTGTGGGCGGGGCTGAGCAGAAAAAACCAAAATCGTTTCGGACGAGTCCGTGTGTTGAAATAGGGAAAGCAACACCATCGGCTGGGGTGCTGGACCATCACCAGGTCACAGGCGAACCCAAAATCCCACTGCGAATCGAGGTGCGCCACTGGATAAACTCAGTTCGCGCCGTTAGGCTCCACCCACAAGTCCCTCTGGTATTCCGATTACTCTACATAGAACATAAGATTTGACAGAGAAATAACTCGCGGGGAATAATTTGACAGAAATGAAATTGAATGGAACACATCAGCAATAAGATAACAAAAATGTGAAACGTAATGGGGACAATACTGTATTACAGTTTTTAATGGTGAGCAATTGCTCGTAGGAATTTGAATAGCGTTCTATTCGTGCGGTTTCGTAGGCTTCCATCAGCATTTTTTTTTTATGACGATCTTTTGAGATGGGTGCTTTTGGTAGACCCCTTATGTAACATTCTATGTCATTTTCTGTCCTATGTTGCTCTTCCAATAGGCAGAATACGCCAACATGTGGCCGACCTTTTGTATTTGTATGTGGCCGACCAACCAATTTAGTGGGGTCGGTACAGTGTCATACGCTGCATTTTAGAGTAATGCAATGTCTTTTGGCACACGTGCTCTTAGCACCTGTCTGAACAATTTTGTCCATCGCCGCAAGCAAAATTTCAGTTGAGATCCTGTATACAGGGCGAAGAAGATTTTTTTTTTAAATTGCATTTTTTGAACGGACGAAGGTAGAGTATTGCAAGGCATGTCATATGATGCGCAGTTTGATGGTTGTTCAGGTGCACCAAACCATTCTGGAACATTGCTAACCGTTTTTGAGATATTCCGAAAAAACAGATCTGTCAAAGAAACTGTTATCTTCATTAAATCGCCTATTTTCGAAGATATCGGAATGAAATTTGGTATTTGCCTTATAAGAGACGTCACAAATGAATAACAGTTGCAGTTATTGTCTAGGCCTACTATTTTCTTGAATAATACAGTCAATTTTTTTTGGAGGGAGCCGCCATTTTGTTCTGTGAATATCAAGCTGATGACTGAAAAAGTGACGGGATAGTCACTAGGCGAGTATCATGCCATTACTCCATTATTTGAAAGATCACCTTGGATGAACCACCATACCATTTTTGCTGAAAGAAACATGACGCACTGATTTTATCGGGTTCCTCAGAACTAGATGACCTACTGCCAGCCATCGAGCCATTGCAAATAATTCAACACCGCAATTATGACCCTTGCTCATTTCTCAGGTTGCTCACCAAGATTCATAGCCATAAGTGCAGCGGTTCGGTTTAAGCAGCTGTTTGAATTGAGAAGTGTCGCTTTTTCGTGAAAAAAAACAGAAAATTACGAGGTCTCTGGGTCATTTCTTAGGTCATTGGAAAAAAATACTCCACGGAATGTTGATAAATTTATGCTGAATTATTAGAAAAAAGTGCATTATTCTGTAGCATAGGTTTGCAGAAACGGCTGAAAATTGTTCAAAACGGTTTCTATTGTCTTGTTAAACCGTTGAATCATGGATCTTTTTGGTGATTTCCATGCCTTCAGCCTATTTAGATGAAGGGATGAAATTCTCCAATTTCTTATCACCTTGTGATGTCATCTGCATAGATCGCCATCATGCCAACATTTCCCAAAGTTGGAGGAGGAATCTAAATAGAAATTATTCCAAAAAACATTGCGGCATCAAAATTTATAAGGTTCTATCCATTATTAGTTTTGCCCTACCGCACAATTTGTTCGCTCTCTGCTTACTGCAAGATAGTCTTCCATGTTCTTCCTAAATCACATGAGTACATCCTGTACTAGTTTTTCAAAACCTATATTGAATAATGCACTTTTTTCTAATAATTCAGCATACATTCATCAAAATTCCATGGAGGATCTTTTCCCAATGACCTAAGAAATGACCCAGAGACCTTGTAATTTTCTGTTTTTCTCATGAAAAATCTACACTCTTTTATTTGAATAGCTGCTAAAACCGAACTGCTGAACTTATGGCTATGAATCTTGGTGAACAACCTGAAGAATGATCGAGGGTCATAATTGCGGTGTTCAATCACTTGCAATGGCTCGATGGCTAGCAGTAGGTCCTCTAGTTCTGAGAAATCCGATAAAATCCGTGCATCATCTTTCTTTCAGCAAAAATGGTATGGTGGTCCATCCGAGGTGATCTTTCACATGATAGAGTAATGGCATGATACTATCCTAATGACTATCAGTCGCTTTTTTGGTCATCAGCTTGATATTCACAAAACAAGATGGCGGCTCCCCCCAAAAAAAGTTGACTGTCTTATTCAAGAAAATAGTAGGCCTGGAAAATAACTGCAGCTGTTATTCATAGATGATGTCTTTTATTAGGCAAATACCAAATTTCATTCCGATATCGTCAAAAATAGGCGATATAATGAAGATAGTGGTTTTTTTTGACAGATCTCAGTTTTTTTAGAATATCCCGAAAACAATTACCAATGTTTCAAAATGGTTTGGTGTACCTCAACAACCATCAAATTGCGCATCATACGACATGCCATGAAATACTTTACCTTTGTCCGTCCAAAAGATGCAATTTTTTTAAATTGTTTTTCTTTTTCACCCTGTATACAAGATCTCAACTAAAATTTCGCTTGCGGCGATGGACAGAATTGTTCAGGCAGGTTCTAAGAACATGCGTGCCAAAGGGCATTGCATTACACAAAAATGCAGCGTACAGGACTTTTTCCGAACGTGCCGACTCCACTAATTCATTTATTCGTCGGTGCCATGCTTCAGCGTGGTTGGAGGTTCTCGGTAAGTTAAGTTCTAAAATGATAATAATCAGACATGCGTCATTTTTCAACTTTGATGGAAAAAAAGTTGAGCTTTATACCTTGATTTCCGTTCACCGACCAAAGAGAAGGTGGGAACTTGGGCGATGTTCTGATCTCCTTTTCCCTGATGGTTGGTCTGATTCTTCCCAATACATAAAATCTCTTTGAACCAGGTGGCAATGAAACGAGCTGCTTCTGGCACAATTTCTTCTGGGTTGTGGTTGTCGTTTTTATCGTTTAGCATTAGATAGCCTTTGACCAAAAGCTTTGGCTTACCTTTTTGTGTCACCACCGTGTCACATAAATCGCCGACTTCCATGATAATCTTTAAAAGGCAACAATACAATATGATGATTTCTGTTCATTTTAGAATATTCAAGTAGGTACATATTTCCATGCATTAACAAAGATGTTACTTGATAGATAACATCATAATAATACATTATCTTGAACTTACATGACAATTTTTGAGAACTTGCTAGAAAACCAAAGCGAACGGAATCTATTGAAAATGTTGTTCATAATTAAACAAATGAACCATCAGGGAACCGATTCCATAGGCGTATTAGTGAACGGAGGAGGGCGTAGCGTGTAGTAGGCCGCTCCAGTCGGGTGATAACTCGACTGCAGCAACGTTGGCCGCTGTCAAAAATTGGATGGGTGACTAGGTGTCTTTCATCTGATTCGAAGCCGGTCTGGAACTCTTTCTCGGGTGGTCTCAGGCAAACCCCCCGAGTATACATGCCTCCAGCCGGCGGTACGGCAATGTGTAGAGAATAACTGGCAGCGTGGTCAAGAGGCAGACGAAGTCAAGGTCAACCGTGCGCATGTCGGCCCCAGTGCTTGGATCGACCGAAGATCAAACATCCAGGCACCACATTGCGGCTTGGTGAGTCCGGCTGGTCTGGGAGAGGGGTACAATGGGCCCAATAATGACGCCTACGTGCCAGGTGAAACTGTGTTACACCGACTCCCCAAAATGGAATCCAGAATGCAGAATAGTGGACGGCCACAACGGGCTTTAGCTACCTACCAGCGCTACCTACATGGGTGTCTTATAGGATTTTTTAAATTGTTTGAATTCTTGAGCGTCTGATTTCCAAACTTTAGTGGAAAGTGAAGATTTTTGACGAAAACTTTTTTGTGGTCCATTCAATTCTCTACAATTTTATAAATCTCCAATCAATTTAGGTCAGAGATTTTGGTGCATTTATTAGCTCGTTGTAATAAATGCACACACTTTTTTTTTGTAACAACACAACCGTCAGAATATCGCACCTGGTGAGTTAGACACGAAAAGCTGTGTACATGGACCTCGTCAGGTCACAATGTTTTGTTTTTTAGATAACTAAACCGTCAGAATATCGCACCTGGCAAGTTGGACACAAAAAACTGTGTACATGAACCTCGTCAGGTCACTGAGTATTGTTTTTTGATAACACAACCGCCAGAATATCGCACCTGGTGATTTGGACACGAAAAGCTGTGTACATGGACCTCGTCAGGTCACAAGGTTTTTTTTTGGTAACCGAACCGTCACAATATCGCACCTGACAAGTTGGATACGAGAAGCTGTGTACATGGACCTCGTCAGGTTACTAGGTATTTTTTTCTATAACCCAACCGTCAGAATATTGGACCTGTTGGGTTGGACACAAAAAGCTGTGTACATGAACCTCGTCAGGTGCACCCGAAGGTTGGTAACCTCTCACCCTACCACCGACTTTTGATGTGAAAATAAGTTGGACACAAAAAAGCTGTGTACATGGACCTCATGTATTTCGGTGTTTGCACCAAGTAGAGTGTGTTTTGGCGCTTCAGCCATTCGGTATGTCGGCCATTCGGCGTGTCGGCGTTCCGGCGCTTCGATGAACCGTCTGTCGGTGAAATGTCCTGTCGATGATTTGGTTGTCGATCAAACGTACCGGTCTTCGGGGTCTCCCAAGGGAGACGGACGTTTCATCGACTACCAAAACATCGACAGAACAAGGTCAACTTCTTTGCCACAAATCTCTTCTTTAAAATTCACTTCAGAATTCCAGAATGCATACAAGAAAACGGGAGGATGATCTGGATTTGGCTATTTGATCGATTACGAAAGGTAACCTAACCACCTGCTGCGAGAGGGGGAATCCGCGTAGTCATCCCGCTGAATCCGGCGGTATAACGTGATGTTCATACCTTGTCAGTATTTCTTCGGGGATCGGGGGCAGTTGCCGATTTTGCCGAACCTTATTTTGGCTTCCTGCTCTCGTGTCCTCCAATGTTCTTCAAGTTTGAGCATTTCCTCAATCAAGTCGTCCACTGTCACGTTTGCAAAACGGTGGCTATAGTAAAGGTGAATAATCGAGCTTCACTACTAAAAGTGTGGCTTCAATTTTGCGGCTATAAGTTCCGTTATGGCGAATTAATTGACAAGCACTCTGTTTCGTAACGTAAAATCTCTCGTGAATGCATGAGAAAGGTCTAAATATACTTTTCCCAAAACTGTTCCATCGCGTTTGTTTGCCCTAGATCCGACCTCCTCCTTCGCAGTATGGACCAGTGGCAAATCTTCGTGACCTCTTCGGCCAGAATTACCGGTGACATTTTCCAACAATTTTTTATGTTGCTATATTGATCATCTGCTCAAATTTTTGCACCTGGTGTCTCTGCCTTTATCAAAAAATGCATGATGAAGTTGGCAATATCATAATTGAGACAAACGATCGTCTTGGGGGAACTCTCGTCGTCAGGATCCATTAAGCATATTAGGAAAATGACAGGAGACCACCCGCCCATCCACCGGGACACCATAACCAGAGCCGGATGTGTAAACTAACCGGCAGTATTCGCGGATGAGAGCTGAGCTAAGCCCTCGCTTGTTGGGTTTCCTAGACTCGTCTGGAATCCGCGGAATAATAATGCCCCCGTAATGCCTTTTAATTAGCACGGTTGATGGCAATTAAAGAAGCGCGCGGCTTCGGCTCCCCGGCCTGATTACACTGCAGAATGCATCCATCTTCATTACGGTATGGCTGTTTGATAAGACGCCAATTATACTACAAGCAATTCAGCTCCGAGCCAAATCCTCGCCCGGCCAGAGAAAATTCCATAGTTTGAGTTTTCCCCGGCATCGCAGCCAGCCGGAGCCCGAAAACGGCAAAGAGAAATGGGGTGAGAATATGGGTTCTCTACCTTTGGATTTTCACATAATGCAATTTCTAAGAGTAAGGCGCTTTGAACGTTTCCATATACGAGTATGTATAGCGAAGGGAAGGTGTATATAAATCCACTCTAAGCTATAAGGACAAAATGCATAAATCTGGAATTTTCCTTTCCTCGGGTAAAGGACACCGTCAATGTGTTCTTTGTGATTACTGCGTGGTATTCGCCTGGCAACCCTTACTGATTGGTTGTCTTCAGGTCGGTTAAGCATCAGCTTTGGAGTGTCCGGACCGATGTCTTCAGGTCGCCGAGTCCTGTTTACGGCCGCTGCGGCAGCATTAATCAATGGCGGTCGGTCGTATTGACTCAGCCATTTAAATAGTTGTTTGACCATTTGTCCAGCGAGGCAAACTTGAGGGGGGGGGGGAGCAGCAGCAGCAGAAGCGCCGTCTAAGGTAAACTCCGAGCGCGCTGCTCTTCACCCTCAGCAATGGGCAGGGCAGCGCTTGTTCTGCTCTGCTTCGGCCTCTGCTAGCTGCTGAGCTGTTGTATATGCCCGGGTAGAGATTAGGATTGCCATAGTCCATCGGATCCAAGTCCAACACAACTAATGAACTAAAACTCGAACAAAGCCGCAAACTAAACACAATACAGATCTGCTTATCCCCCAAGAAACATCCATTATCCTGGAATCAATGGACCACTAGATTAGTCCGAGGTGGCGTCTTAGAACTCAATGGAGCAATTACGGGACCGATTACGGCGCTACACTCCACACCACTGTCGAGCAAATTACTTGATACAACTGTCCTGAGAGCTGCTCGTTAAGACGGCATTGTTTCGGAGGTGCGGCCAACTTGCGGACGCTGTATCGACATTAGCATCTCGCCCGGAGTCCCTGAACTTCTCCGTCCGTGTCCGTTGTACGCGGGAGGTGCCTATATGTATATTGTATAGTATATGATGGGTATATGTTAGAATGTATATTGTATATATTATGCGAAAGGCGAACCGAACCCCCAGAAGAACCGCCAATGCATGGAGAGGCGTGCGCTCGGTTAATGACGGAGTCGTGTTTGCGGGACTCCAGAGGAACCATATTTGCACTATTATTCAATTTGAACATTTCATGAGTTACGACTCATTTAATGGATAAGATTTGATGTACGCTTGGGAGAACGTTGAGCATGGTGCATTGAAGTCGCACCGAATGGTAAATTAATAATAATTGGTAAATGTACGATATGTGAGGAATGGAAATTAGACCGCAAACCCGACGACGGCGACGGCTTTCATGAAAGGCTCACTTTGGTAGTTTTCACTCAAGTTGCTTGGTTCAAACATTTACGCCCTGAAACGAAAGAGCCTGTCACATTTTGCACCAAGTCGCAGATTCGCCGTCGGTTCCACAAAACAGATAATACAAGATTAGTTGATTTGCGATTTTTGTTTGTCAATTTGTAGCCGACTGATCAATGGAAATGCTGGTTTATCCCTCAATAATGGAAAGATGATGGGTCCAGTACAGATTTCAGGCATTTTTTGTGAGTAACCACCTAGCATTCAGCAGAAAAAAGTTCAGTTAATCTGCAATCAGTCTTGATCGCTGATCATCTTTTTTGTGGAACTGACGGTTACACCGCCACACATAACAATCTAAACAATCAGATTCTATCACTCAACGAACATTTGATTAATAATCACTACAGTGTAGGTACCTACCCACCTACCTGATAGAGATTTTTCTCATTTTCAACTTTTCCGACCTCAAAATGTTACCTAATATCTGTTATTCCAACTGCTCCACCCAGTCTCATGATACGAACATTTCTAATTTAGGAAATTTCCTCTAGAGATCAAAGCTCTAAGCAGACAACCAAAAATTACGCTGTTGCCAAAATAAGGGACACAAAAGAGAATGTATTTACTTTGAAGTTCTCACCTATCCTTGTGCGGAATGGCCAAAATGCGTATCATTTTTGTGCTGGAAGATATCGATGGGGTTTTGATGTGAATGAACCTACCTACCAATAAATTAAAAGCGGTATCCAACATTATTGTTCTTATTAGTTCCATTATCTTTTGCTAGATAGCGCTTTGCATGACAGTTTGGTGACAGGTGTCATCCATCTTAATTATACTGGGCAAAAATAGAAGTGGACCACCCCGAAATTTGGTCTCGGTCGAAATGAGGATACCTGGAGAAAAATTGCCCGATTTTGGAAATTTTTGTGATGCTCGAGAGACTAGTTTTCTGACTACAATACACCATCTATTCTTGGATCGCTTCATTGTCGACCTTATATACAAAATACAAGGTGACAATGAAAGGAGTGCAAAAATGAGAATTGATGAGTTGATGAGTTGATAATTTTTTCTAATTTTAGATTTTTTTTGGTTCAGACTCTGCCAGGGCTGTTGCTCATCCTTGGAATATGACAGGAACGTACATAATAGCTGTATCAAATGTACCATGAAATAATTTGATCCCACCGGCCCTCAGAAGTGGTGAGGACCTAGACCTCTTGTGGGACCATGGCAAATGAAGCATGCTGTGATATTGCATTACATGTTAGATGGCCCAGAATGGCTCAAAATTCATCAATGGCAAGATGTTGGCTCAAGATTGCCATAGTCAACAGTTTGTACCATCATGGGTGCTTGTTTCACTTGTCAATTCTCACTCTATAAATCACAAAACAAACAATACCTAACTCTGTGAAAAAACAAAAGTGAGTGCAAATCAGAAGTGCAAAACCGTTTCGAGATAATATGCTTTCCAAAAATTTGCCCTAGAAGATTCTGCGACTTGTTTTCTTGAAACGGAATTTTCCTAAAATCAGGTCTCTTTTGCACATCTTTCATTGTCACCCTGTCCTTTATTGAGTCAACAATCGGATGATTTAAGGTGGCATCTTTAGCCAAAAGATTGCTCTATCGAACATCATACAAAATTTTAGAATCGGGCAATTTTTTCTTGAGATATCCCCATTTTTACCAAGGCAAAAAGTTTTTGGCCCAGTTTAGTTCAGCTATCTTCCGTTCGATGGTGTCCTGTGGTTCTAAAACTAGTTGGAAATTTGATTCATAGGTGGCGCCATCTTTGACAACTGACAGGTGACATTCATCACCAAAAGTTGAACAATCAAACATACATCCTAGTAAAAAGTCACCAGATTTGTTAACCGAAAAGGTTATGTAATCAGATATACATGCCAGAAGTTAGGCAATTAGATATACCCGTGGCCTTGGGAGCGAAAAGGGCCTTAGTGGTGGCCCCACGTCCATTAGGGGGCTCGGAGTTGAGCTCCGGGTGTCAAAAGAGCCTTAGCGGTAAACCCCCTTAACGGGGCCCTGTGTCTGTGTCTGGTGGTCCTGAGCCCGGGTGTTAAAGGGCCTCAGTGGTAACCCCATAAGGGGGCTATTGGTTAGAAGTCTGATTCATAGGTGGCGTCTTTTTTGACAACTGACAGGTGACATTCATCACCAAAAGTTATACAATCATAATATAGACCGGAGAAGTGTGACGTTACAACATGGCAGTTGACATTTGTTTGACATTTTCTGGAGGCAAACTAACGTCACATCGTTAAATTCAACGGTGACATGAAGTGCCGTTTCTGTTTGTGTTGTAGCGGAAATGGATCACAAGATTCATATTTTGAGCTACACACATCAAAAGAATCTAGGGGACATGCAATTTCAGACGATTTCTAAAATCATCATAACTTTTGACTGCCGTCACCGATTTCACATCGGTTTTCAGTGTTTGATAGCCCAATCTTTCGCTTTTATCCCTCGATCACGTCAAATACGAACAATGTTTTATAAAGTTGCTACAGAGTGATCAATAGAACAGTGTGAAATTGCCAAAAGTTCAGTACGAGCGCGATTTCAAAAAATAAAATTATGCGTTCCAATAGCACAGTTATGAAGACTGGTGTTTCAGCTTCAGTAACGTTTTCGAATTTTGGAAATCGAAGGTGAATTGCCAAAGACATTGATCATTTTGTGCCGCCATGTTGAACTTCCAAGAAACTGATCCGATTTCAATCAAAGTTGGATCATACTTATGTCTGGTTCAAGTAATTGGAATTTCAAGGTCAAATTTCTTTTTCGGTCACTTTCAAGCCGCCACATTGATTTCTCATGTGAATAATTCGATTCTAGTGTGTTTCAAAGTTTTATTCAAATCGAATCATTTATGTAAAAAGTTCAATATAGCGGCTCGGAAGTGATCGAAAGTGACATTTGACCTTGAAATTCCAATTACTTGAACCAGACATGAGTGTGTTCCAAGTTTCAATGAAATCGGATCACTTGCTTCTTTCTTGGAAGTTCAACATGGCAGCTTAAAATGATATAATATCTTTGACAATTCACCTTCGATTTTCAAAATTCAAACACGTCACTCAAGCTGAAACACTGATCTTCAATCGCGCTAGTACTGAACTTTCGGCAATTTTACACTGTTCCATTGATCACCCTGTAGCAACCTTATAGAACATTGTTCGTATTTGACGTGAGCAAGGAATGAAAAAGAAAGATTGAGCTATCGAACACTAAAAACCGATATGAAATCGCTGATGGGAATCAAAAGTTATGATCATTTTAGAAATCGTCTGAATTTGCTTGTCCCCTAGATTCTTTTGATGTGTGTTTATCAGGTGAAGAAAATAAAACTGTGTTGGCATCTTGATCGAAAATTCGAACGTTTGTAGAAGTCGGAAGCTACGGTCGGAAACGAGGAGAAGCACAAGCCGTATTCACATACTTAAATAGCTATACCGCTCATGAACCTATTGCGCATTCTGCCGCGCCGCGCAACAAAAGGAGTTGGAGAATGACGCCATCTTGATGGTTAATTTCCAGTGTATCTCAAAATACCGAGCTGTATAGCTACCACAAAATATATCAAGGGCCGTGAAACTGATCAAACCTTCTGCAATTTTACAATAACGATCCAGTTTTCTCAAGTACCATCACGGAAGTGTATTTAGTTTGCTTGAAATCACGAAATAATCACATCGAGTTGGATTGTTGGGAGCCACTGTACTCTGAGTAAACGAACGTCAAGTGACAGCTTTTTGACAGTGTAAATAAACATCACGTAGTTAACTGAACTTTTGGATGCTGGAATGATCGCACACCTTTTCTTCACCTGTTGATTTCCACTTGATGTTATTAGTGTTGATTCCACGTACTTTGAGGGAGAAGCAAGATAATGTCGTGCTCAGTCAAGTGGCCAAGTACTCAAGTAGTGCCAGTTCACAGAACCCAAAGTCCCCAAATAACCATCAAGATGGCGGCGCCCATTATTACAAGTGTCGGACGTTTCGCTTGCGCGGTATAGCTATTTAAGTATGTGGCCGTATTGCGCAACCAGGCGGCATCTTATTGTCCCGGCTGAGACTAGTTCTTTGGAATTATACACTTCTTGTTCATAAACTTGTCCAAAATTAGGTACCATTTTATTGTTATTCGAACATCAGAACTCAGAAGTGGCAAGTTTTCACGTGGGCGCCTTTTGCGCGGTGGGGTATTCTGTTCAGGGTCAGAGACTGTAGTAGTGCGACCATGAATGGATCTCGTTCACACCGTCGTCATCGATCCAGTTCTCAGTTCAGGGATGATCGTCCTGTGCTCGCATTTACTTACCCCTTCAAAAAAACCACGGACAAATTCAGCCGCCACCACATGTCATGTCATGCCAAACACAACCAAACACAGAAAGTCACGTTTATGTGACGTTTGTTTGCCTCCAGAAAATGTCAACTGCCATGTTGTGATGTCATTTGTCACCACATTTGTTAATCAAAAGTTATGCAACCAGATATACTTCCCAAAAGTAGCTCTTGTCCCTGTTCTGTTCCGTTCGTCCGGTGTTGGTGATGTGCATGCACCAAGCATAAAGTGAAGTTGGGGGCCTGTGTCTGTGTCTGTGTCTGTGTCTGGGTCCTGAGCCCTGGTGTCAACAAGGTCTTAGAGGTAGCCCCCACAAGGGGGCCCTGTATCGATACGGAGCTCTGTGTCTGCGTTCTGGTGTCTGGGTCCTGCGTCCTGGTGTCAAAAGTGCCTTAGTAGTGGCCCGCACGTCCATAAGGGGGCTTGAGGTTAAGCCCTGGTGTCAAAATAGCCTTAAAAGTTGAAATTATCATAATAAATTCAAGAAATCTAACTATAACCGAGAGTAAGTGTTGAGATCTACGATTCTACTGGACTCAGGACACATTGGGTGCTTTCCATTTGGAAAATTTTGTCGGTTTGTGTCAGCTTTTGTTAGCTTGTGTCGATGACACAAAGAAACACATATCAAATGGAACGCATTTGTGCCGATTTGTGTCGACACAAGTCGACTTGTGTCGGTAGATGGAAAGCACACATTGTGGTTCATTGATCATTGTGCTTGTGTCTACTGTTTTGCAGCCACACGATACGACATCTATGCAAGCTTGTGGTATGTGTTTCAGAGTGGTGTAACCGATGGCAGATAAGTATGTGTAATACCCTAAACGTCAAGTTGAATAATAACCATTATAGGTTTTATTATTTTCATATTTTATTACATTCAATTTCAAAAATCTTTTCGTCTACCTCTTTCCATGGGATTATTATAGAAACACATCAAGTTCTAATTAAAAAAAAATCTTTTGAAGAATAGTAGATTTTAGAATGTCTTAACTAAGGTTTTCTTATGACATGAGTTACAGAACTCTATGCAACAGCTCCAGTCGACAGTGACATGCAAAGCATGACAATAATTATTGTTACCTTGTAACTTCCATGAGACCAGCCTCCTGTAGTCACCGTCTCTTGCCGGAGATTATTTTTTAATAACGACGTGGCTCAAGACCGCATATTTTTTATTATTATAACTCAGTCATCCGGGCGGTATTTTTATTTCCTTGTAATCGCATAAAAAATGCGAGGCTAATATGGGGCAATTAATAAGCCCTGGACGTTTATCCTGGCCGGATGAGCGGCCAGAAACTCGAGAGAGCGGATTGAAAAAAAAAAGGGCGTTCATCTCGTAAATTTCAGCCGGCGCTCATTGTTGTGCCGGAGAACAAAAAAATGATTTCATTTATATCTCATTGTCCCTACACTCCACTAAAAATATAATGGACAGGGCTGCGAAACGCACCCACTTTATCATTACCACTATTGTGTTCAGATGGGACTGAAAATACAAATCGGTTTGTAAATTGTCATTCCTCGCCGCATCCGTCCCCGTTTTTATGTTCCAGATTCTGTGTGTGTTTATTTATTTTTATTATTATATTTTTATTGCCGACGCGCGGGTTTTTTTATTTGATTTGCAGTGCCTCGTACCTACTGCATACACACACACAAACTGGAGGGAAAACAAGATAAAGGACGACTCCTTTATTTTGGCGTTATTCAATTTGAATTATGCAGGCACTCGTATACGTTTGGTATTTGTTTTTTGAATTTTTTTCTCTTTGTTCCCCAAAAACTAATGCGTCACTCACACACGGCTTTATCGCAGCAAAAGAGCTCGGCTGAAAGCTGGGCTTTTGTACCTGGATCACGTGGATGTGTGTGTGTATGTGGAGATTATTAACATTTCACCACGTCCACCACTGCGCGGCGGCAAAAATCTTGCCGGGAGTTAACCGCCTCCTAAATCCGAGATGATGGTAAGCCCGAGGAAGGAACATTCCTTTAATTGAAATAAAAGTGTATGGGTTCCGGTATGGCAATAAGGCTTAGCAGATTCTACTCCTGCTTCTCCTCCTCCCTGTTGCCTCCCCGGCGTCGTGAAAAGGGAAGGTAGAGAGAAGAGAGTGTAGAAGCCACCAGCAGCAGACTAAGTGACGTCGTAAAGAGCAAATTGCTCAGGATATCTGTAAGTAGCTGCCTCGCACGCGGAGATATTGCTGTCATTCGTTGCCTTTTCTTATACAACACCCCTTTTTCCTCGTTGTGCCCCTACCACGCCGCCACCACTCTCGCTCCGCGCCAACTAAATTACACGCGGCTAAGACAGATTCCGTCGTAATTTTGTTGCAGGTTGCAGATAGTTGTAATGAATTTATCACCCGTGAACAAACATGATATTTCTTATGAAACATATAGGCTGTTTCTGTATACTTGTATAGTCTAATGGCTCATTTGCCTCATTTACATAGAACTGTAATAGCATAGCTAACGTTAGTTAGAAGTAGAAGTTTAGACCTGTACACTTGATGCGTGAGGCCGAAAACACAACGTACTGAAGTCCTTTAGTTCAGAGTGGGGTAATTTTTGTTGCAAAGATGCTGTTGAACACACTTTAGCTTAGTAAGGGGTTTACCGGGGCGAGGGGTTCACTATAGTACGTTCAACCTTGATGTAATTCTAGTGAGTTAAGTTTTCCCGAATTTCTCCTCTCAAAATGCGTCGCGTGGCGAGACACCAAGCCTCCCAGCCAACTAGAATCACACAGGGGTCGAACGTACCATGTCCGAACTTTAAAATGAAACAGAATGTAAGTTTTGCAGGTGCATCATTCTATGTTAAGTGTTGAAACATGCTCAGTGCACCACCGCCACAACCCATTTAGATCCTCTTGCAGGCTCAGACAATCATTGAGAGAATCTATCTGATTGAAAAGCTTTCAAGTCGTCAGCATAAGGGAGGATAGAGTTTTGAAGGAAAGTGTTGAAACGTGCCAGAAGGGACATCAAAGGCGTAGGAGTCGTGACCGCCAACCCGAACAAACTGCCTGCGACCGCTGAGGTATGACGACAAGAAAATCGGAGAGGTCTGTGTAAATTAATTACGTCAGTAGACTGGCCACAACCTAGAAACCTTCCAGGCATCTGTGAACGTAGAAGTGCGAACTATGGAGTTGAAGAGAACTCTCAAGGGGGAAGAGGGGGCAAGGCAGCAGTCAATTGAAAGAAATGCAGGAATGAGTTCTATGCCTAACGTATGGTCCGAAAGTTTTGGGAAATTGTTCAAAGCTAATAACTTTTTCTGAATAGTCTTTATTTTTTAACTTGATATTGCAAAAATTAACATCATATATAACAATAACAAATTCATATTCAACATATTGATAATGGACCATTATCTTCCATAGATCTCAATTTTCTTCTGTCATGTTCCATAATTTTTTGTATCAATTTCTCCAATGCGAAATTCTCTAATGTTATTGAAAAATTCGACGCCGTAATTGGTCTTCATTTGCAGCTTCCCATCCCTTGTCGTATACAATCCTGCTCAATACTTACCAAAAATCTTGTTTTGGTCGAGCTTGCGGTACATTGGGAGGCAGGAGCTCAGAGAAATCAATCCTGCTGTTGTCCAGAGAATGATCGAACATGGCAGAAGAAAACTGAGAGCCATAAAAAATAATGGCCTATCTTCAATATGTTGAATATGAATTTGGTATTGTCAAAGATTATGCTAGTTTTTGCAATATTAAGTTACAAAATTAAAACTATCCAAAAAAAGTTATTAGCATTAAAAAAAAATCCCAAAACTTTCGGACCATACGTTATGCTTGGTCCAGGTCTGAGCCCTCTGATAGCCGCCAAAATCTCTCCCTCGGAGAAGACATTAACAGCGAATAAATTATGAATTAAAAAAAATAATGCCCATTGGCAGTTTAATGTATTTGGCCTTTCCACTTCCCTAGTCCCTAGTCCTATCCCTAGTCTCGGTGAAGAGACTCAAAGTACACTCTTCCAGCATGTGGGAGGACGGTGGTCGGTGTAGTCGGCTTTTGGAAAGCTTCCGCGACCACTGCTGCCTCTATACACACGTTGCGGAAAACCAACAATAGATGGCGCCGCACGGATGTCTCACTCACGAGTACCCTTCTAGAGTGTATATAGAGGTAATCTCGATATTCAGACCACGGACCTCAGCTTCGAGCCTCGAATGCGGCAGCACCGATGAGAACTTGGGCAAGCCCGAAACACGCGCGTTGGATCTCGAATCGATGGTCGTTGCTCGAATGCTCGGCCGGTCTGCTTTATCGAGTTACTTTCTAAATGTGAAAAATGTTTCGTCTCAAGGATTCAATAATCTTGATCATGAATACGCCAATGTTTTATTGCTAGTCCAAGTCTGAATTTGTAGTGAAGGATTCCGTTTACAACTGAATGTTTAGTAGGGATGTTGTGCGATACACCCGAAAAATACCGGTACTAAGTACCGCATCGTACCGATCAACAAGTACCGATACGCTGCAGTATCGAATTCGAAAGTGCCGGTACATGAAGTACCAATATTAGTTGGGTACACTCTGCTGAATTAGGTGTTCATTATCATTGGTCAATTGGTGTCGTCGGGCTCCGTCTCACACTTGACTTTGAGTGATGAGTCGCAAAAAATCAGTAAATTGGAAACTGGTATTTCAAAAACCGAAAATGCTAATCCCATCCGTAATGTTCAGAATTTAGAAAAAATGAACAGTCCCCTGCCTGATCACCTGAAGATGCTCGTCTCCAAAAGTACGGAGATTAGAACAATCAGTGACAAACAAGCCAGGTTGAGTTACTCATTGTTCTGATTTTCGTAGTGTTCGTTACAAAAATTTTCAGGTGAGCAGATTCGCCTTGAACAACATGAAGTTCTAATTGGATCTCTCTTTGACTCATTCAAGCAAAAAAAAATCCGTAGATATGCAGAATGAATGATTCTTTCGAAGTTAGGCTGATTTTTATTGAACTCTACTCCTGAACTGGATTTCGAAGACGTTCCAGGTATAAGTCAACTTGGCTGTGACCATTGATTGTGAGTGTTTGTCTTGGGTCAATTCTGACCTTTGGGTCTCTTTGCTTGAAGTTTCTTCAGCTTCAACGTTAGCTTTAAATTTTCAAAATCGGTAAACGAAGAAAGAAGCCTCCACTACAATTACCAAACAGTTAATTTGAAAGTAACCGATTTCTTGCCCGGTTGGACGTACCTTATATAAGACGTTGATATAATTTTTTCAAATGCCGACGTTTCGTTTTTTTTTAATTCATACTTTTTCAGGGCATCTAAAGTTGTTCTATAAATTTAATAAAAGAAGTTTGTAAATGGTTTTCTGTGTCCGTAAGGTAGCCAGTAGCAAGACCAGTTGCTTAGCAATCAACTCAGATTCAAGTTAACTTGCTCATAAAACTTTTGGTGGAACCAGCAGTAAGAGTTTATTCAAGTTTATAAATGTGTATGAAAGCACACCATAAGCATATCAGATGCTTCTTTTATTGTTGTTTGATAATTTTGTTGAATTTTGATATCAGGACTAATATTCATTATTGTTTTCAGGTAATTTACCAGTAACTCTGCTTCCGCCATCCGTGACTTCGTGAGTGCAAGTAGGTACTTAACGTAGAGCAAGCTGCGCATACATGGTAATAAAATCTTTTTCGACATTTTCTTGATGGTGGTTACTTGCGTGACCTTTGAACGACGCAGTGTCAAGGCATGTCGGACCTAGATCTCTTCCGCACTGATGAGTCCTCAGAATGGGCGAAACATATATCTGGGTCTGATTGCCTGACATCGCAGGATTTGGAATTGTGATTTGTTCAGATTTCGATTTGCTACACAGGGTAAGTGCTGAAATTAAAAACCCAATTTCTTTGAAAAAACATTCTCTAAAAAAATCCGTGGCACAGAGCCTCGAGATCTTTTGTTTGACATCGGTTGAGAACAAACCAAATTGTTCAGATTCGTTTTTGAAGACAAAGAATTTTAAACTTCCTGACTCACCCTGGTATAGAAAACAAAAATCTAGAAAACATTCAATACACATGCAGTTGTTGATATTTTCTACCCATTGTTTTGCTCCAAACAGTTTACTCAAATATTCTGGATTTATTGGGAGGAGTCTAAATAAATAAATAAATAAATAAATAAATACATTTATTTCCAACAGGTAAACAACCCAATTACAGGAAACATAAAACAGTGGAAGTAACAAAACAAAAATAAGAAATAAAGATATATGCAATAATAATGTATAAAAAAGATTTTTTGGTCCCAATTCTGAAAATATAATTATTGATTAAACTCAAGATAACAAGAGATCACAACGTTCATTGAATCAAAATTGATGTCACAGACTTTCGAAACCTTATTAAATTCGTAGCACATAATGGAAATGGGGGAACTGAATAGGATGTTGGTTTTGGAGCACTGAGAATAAAATGTTATACGTTGCCTCGAACTGCATCGCGGAACAAGAAAGTTAATTTTTAATAACAAATAGGGACAGTCGATGTCGCCATGTAAAAGGCGATATAAACATTTGATAGCTAGAGTAGCGCGACGAGATTTTAATGAGAGGAACTCAAATCGTAGCGCGACGAGATTTTAATGAGAGGAACTCAAATCGAGTCAGTAATAGGGAGTATTCAATACCTCGTTCAGGATACACACCATCATCACGAAAACTCAAAAACTTCAGGAACCGTCTCTGCACCAACTCTAAACTGTGAACATGAGTCATATAGTGTGGATGCCATATAATCGAGGCATATTCCAATCTAGATCTTACAAAAGTGTAGTAAAGTCTCTTCAAAGTACTGATACTGGAAAATTCCCGACTGTTTCTATAAATTAGACCAAACATCTTGAATGATTGACTTATGATATTTTTCCTGTGTATCGAAAAGTCGAGCTTGGGGTCAAAGAAGATGCCCAGATCTCTAATTGAGTCAGACCGCTGCAAGATGGTATTGCCGACAGTATAAGAATAGGAGATGACTGAATGCCTCTTAGAAAACGACACAACACTACACTTATTGACATTCAAAAAAAGATGATTTGTGAAACACCATTTCTCGATGGCTTCAATATTTTTCTGCAATAAATCACAGTCCGATAACGAATTTATCTTGAGGAACAATTTCAAGTCATCAGCAAATAGGAGCTTTTCCGAGGAGATGACATCAACAATATCATTAATGAAAAGAAGAAAAAGTAACGGACCAAGATTGGAACCTTGTGGAACACCCGATGAAGGCGAGAAAACTTTAGAAGTGTGATTACGATATCTTACAAATTGTTGCCTGCGCAACAGATAGGATCTGAGCGAAGGAAGCAGTGCAGGCGAGAAGCCGAAAGTAGTAAGCTTGTCAAGAAGCAGGAAGTGATCAATCTGATCGAAAGCCTTCTGAAAGTCTGTGTATATGACATCAACTTGCCCACCACCATCTATAACCTCCGCAACGAACTGTTTGAAGGAAGCCAAGTTGGTAGTGGTAGATCTCTTCCTCATAAAGCCATGTTGATTAGGAGAAATTGTATTGCTGAACAGAAGAATAAATTTGTCCATCAAGTAAAGATTCGAACACTTTGGCGAAATTGCACAATAAGGAAATCGGTCGGTAATTCCTTATATCTGTCTTATCGCCCTTTTTGAAAATAGGAGTGACGAATGACTTTTTCCACAGTGTAGGGAATGAAGATCGCTGTAGGATCAGATTGACGATCCTCTGCAAAGGTTTGCTGAATGCAGAAGCACAGTCACGTAACAGGAAGCTGGGAACGCCATCGACGCCAGCAGTTAGAGAGTCTTTAGAGTGCTTCAAGGCACGACAGATCTCTTCCTGAGACATATGAAGAACGGAAACGGACGGACCAAGAGAAGAACTAGAGGAAGCGGGTCTGTTAGAATTGTTGGATCGAGTATAAACCGAACCAAAATATTCAGCGAATGAGTCGACAATGACCTGTGGTGTAGAAAGTTCGACGTCATCAATTTTCATAGCTCCAGGTATTCGGGTGTTGTTTCTCTTTCGGTTTATAAATGACCAGAACTTCTTAGGATCAGAGGAAATGCCGCTTTCCATGTTCTGAATGTATTTTATCTACAAGCGTTAAATAATACCCGTCACTTTTAGCACGTCGTCATGGGCGACGTGGAAAAATGATGATTCTGCGCATTCCTGTCATATTTTCAATAAATTCTGACATTCACCAAACATTTCAAAGACCATTGTAGATAAAATCCTGTACGATACACGCGTTAAAAGTGTCTTATTTTGTTCGCGGGGTTGCTCTACTCGCTAATGCTCGTTTCGCAAGCGTCCCCGCTCACAAAATAATACCTGTCACTTTTAACACTCATATCGTAAATAGCTATTTTATAAGCATAAGTTACAAGTTTTTTCACATGTGAGCGTTGATGCATGTAAAGATCACGTTGATGCCGCATTTTGTACCTTTTGTAACTATTAAACACGCCTGCACACCTCTCACCTTAAACACGTCTATAGAATATTGTTTCACCTGGCACATAGGCCTTGCTCTTGGGCCAATTGTACCCCTTCTCAGACCAGCCGGACTCACTGAGCCACAATGTGGTGCCTGGATGTTTGATGGTTGGTCCATCCAAGCACTGGGACCGACAAGCGCACGGTTGACCTGAACTCTGTCTTGAAACCCCGACGCAGGTGTAGATGTCCTATACATTTACGCCCTGCGATGGTACACTTGCGACTTCGTCCGTCTCCCTGACTGCGCCGTCGGTTTTTCTCTGCACATTGCCGTATTGCCAGTTGCAGGCGTGATATATTTAAGGGTTTGCTCATGACCACCCAAGGCGGAGTTTCAGCCGGCCTAGAGTCAGATAAAACCCGCCAGCTGCTCGCCCACTGGCACTATTATCCGTTTCACCCTCATTTGCCACTCAGCAAGCTATGGAAAATTTCAGTTATGTTGGTATCCTTAAGACACACATGTGGTTTCACGCAGTGAAGGTTATGTAGCTCTGACATTGATAATCCGAAGATCGATTTTTTTCAAAGCTGTCAAACCGCACTAATATCACCACAATGATACCGTAATGACACAGCGCCGTGGAGAAGAATTTGGGCCAGGGGTCTCGGCTCAAGGAAAACAAGAAAAAAGCACAGGTGAATTATTACTTGAAACTTGAACATGAATTGCTTGACTCCAAGTCAAACTTGAGCTGACAGTTGAAGAACCGTAAGTTTTTACTTACCCCAAGACTAAAGCGGCCCCATTCACCGTCATATTTTTGGCCATGTCTGAATGTAGGCGCTCAACGTGCTGAATATGCCGCCAACTTGTATTTTCGTTCGATGCGGGATGATTTGGCATCTTGAAAACTGATTTGACCTGACAGTGTCAAAATTTGTCAATAAAGTGATAGTTTCGTCGGTATGCTAAACCTAACAGAACAATGGCTTGCTGTGTGGCAAATAAGGGTGAAACGGATTATACTTACCGGCGATCACCCATCCAGCTTTTGACCGCGCTGAGCGTTGCTGCAGTCGATTTATCACTCGACTGGAGCCGTGTACCACACGCTATACCCTCCTCTGCTCAGATATTTGGGATGACAAAACTAGAAAGGCTCAAAGGACGTCACATCGACGCTCTATTTTCTCTTGTAAAATGAAAGACTCGATTTTTTCTTTACATTTTTCTGACTTCTTCAAGCATTTCGGTAAGCTGCCCTGGACTCTGAAGGTGCAAATAATTTGGAGGCACTGAAAGAGCAAGGAGCTTTTCATGCTTTCGCCAACGTTGAGCCATTCTCCTGGAAAGGACTGCAACCCTCTAAAGCCTGAAGTTGGTAAAATTTGATTCCTGATTAAAATAATAATTACTTAAGATGATTAAAAGGTTTGCAAAATTGAATCACTTAATCCTTGTTCAGACAGAATTTTTTTGAAAGGGTTGTTATATCTCGCTTGCTCGGAAATGTAATTATGATAAGGATCTTTCCCCCTCAAAAACAAAATCCACTGAGCGTTTTTGGGACAAATACATAATAATACGTATATGTACTCGTATATAATACTTACTTGTGAAAATCTCGGAGGGAAGTTTCGCGCCTTCACCCGACATGATTGTCGATTGTATCTTGCAAGAAATTATCATTTGTGTCAGTATTCAATGAACTTGTCATCAAAAATACCTATTGCATTATTCCAAATCTTGTTTTCTGATATGAAATACCTGCTTACACGATACTTATGTCGATATTGAACATGCACAACCACAAATAGATTAATGCCGTCGTTAGTGGTAAATTCATTCCATAATTGGTCCTTTGCGTTGGCGTCCCAGGAGCGCAAGGGTTTTCGCTTTGATCTAATAAAATATCCTATTAAGTTTGCATAAAACCCTTTTGAGGATAGATGGAATAATTTATGTCGCCAAGAATGGAGGGTCTAAAGCTAAACAAAACAAACGTTAATTACCTGCGATCGTTCCGCGTCAATTAATAAACTAATAACACCACTTTACGGTCTTGATTCGAACAGCCAGTGACGAAAAGAGAAAAGTGTTGAACGATGGTGACGTTTATTCAATCCTGCATCATAATAATAGAGAGTACACTATATAGGTACTAATATAGTATCTATTATGTGATCATAATGCAAAATGTATATTCTCGCACAATAAATTCGCGCGGTATAAAGTTGCAGCCGGTGAATTTATTACAGAAGCTATAATGAATGGACGAGCCTCGAAAACAACTTCATTTAGATAGTTAGCAATGTTTTACGGAATGAGTAATGAGTTTTTAGGGTCAGCGGGGTAATTTTATACGTAAATATGGCGCCGTGCCGAGCGAAAAAGCGCCGAGAGACAAAGCGATATGAAATACAGACGTGGGAAGACAATCTAACTTGCAAAAGCAATTAAAAGCTGAAATACTAGTACGCGCATTGGATCAACCATAGTGCAAGAGTTGAATATATTCTCTATTTATGCCGATTTGCATCTCAAGTTGGAATGTTTTGCGACTAAATTTCGGAAGGGCCTGTTGTATGTGCACGAGGGCTTGAAGTGCAGACGGTATATTGCGAAAACTATTAAGAAAAATTAGAGATGACGTTATCGGGAAGCGGTGCCATCGGGAGATGCTATCTGGCTGATGAGCAGTAGCAGAGAGAAAAGAAGGATCTTCAGGGAGCTGGCAGCGATCTGGAAGTTGCGCTCATTATCCGGGTCATTCTGGAAGCTGGCAGTCGTTAACTGCCCCTCGTTAGAAGATCGCCGATAAGAAAAATATACTTAAGAGGACTTTTTATTAACTTCTTCCCCCATGCAAACGGCCTGGTCGACTCCCTTGCTTGGTGCGCTTTTGTTAGCCGAAGAGCGGCCCATAATTAAACGCGCAAAATTAAATGGCCAGTTCACGACAACGACGACGCGATACC
Organism: Anaspis maculata; assembly: GCA_949128115.1. Taxonomy (NCBI): domain Eukaryota; kingdom Metazoa; phylum Arthropoda; class Insecta; order Coleoptera; family Scraptiidae; genus Anaspis; species Anaspis maculata. The sequence goes on from OX421961.1 coordinate 34,434,677, forward strand.
TGGTAACTGCTCCCATGCAGGTGAAATCCGGAAAGTTTTTTAATTAAATCCGAATTTAGGACCGTGTTTACAATTAAATTAATTAAGACGGCGGGGCGGGCCGCGTTATTCTAAAAGGAATAAAATTAATACAAATTGCACATGGGGAGGAAGACGGACGTTTTCTTTTACTGCCGCAATTAAGTTAATTTTACAACCACTTGGAATAAGTCACAAACCAACAATCCGTTCTTAATCCCGGCAACTCTTCGCCCGGAAACGCCGCTCTGCCTCCGTTTCTTATCCGTTTCCGGCATTCTGTCACTGGGGATGGGGCGCGCAGCAGCCAGCCATCCCCTGCCGTTCTCTGTTCTTCTTGTGCCCGCCCGTCTTTCTCTCTGTTTTATTCCCGGCGCGCGAGAGGCTGGGGTGGGCGCTCAACCAACTATTTACTTAATTTCGGGTAATAATGGACGCTCTAACGGTTCCCATATTGAATTTTCCAAAACAACCGCTGGGAGGCCCTATATTGCCTTCAAGAATACACCGAAGGCCAATTTTTTGCCGGGCCGAGTGTATACCGCCGCCCCACGCAACTCGCTTCTCTTGGGGGCATTAATTTGACAGTCAACTGGAGCGAATTTATGAGGCGCGTTCTAGGGCCGGATCCATGTCGGACAGGTGAATATGTCTCGAGTGCGGAACTCATTTCTTTAAGTACACTGACTTGTCATTATTTTTCGCAAGGTACCTACCTATCTACTGAGAGCCTGTTTCGCAAACAGTTTTAACAGTTCGAGTAGGTACATATAGGTATTGCGAAGTCCGCTCGCAATAATAAGTACTACATGTTAAATTAATTCGATGGCAATGGTAAACTGGGTGATAGATACATAGTAACTGGTTTATTCAACAATATTCCGAATAGCGTCAAGGCAGCACTCGCTCTTCCCTTGTCGAGTCACCGACTCACCGCTACGATGGCCCCTAAGAAGACTAACGTAACTCGTGAGACACGGCTTCGGTTAGAACAAGCATAAATCATAATTCATGGTTTGCCAAATGAACTAGCGTATATCCTATGCAAATCAAATGGGGGAGATGCTAGTCCATTTGGTATAAACACAGAGATACGCTAGTTCTGAGTCTCGCGACATACGCTAGTTCTAACCGTGTCTCACGAGTTACGCTAGTCTTATTAGGGGTAGGGGCCATCGACTCAGACGCGGATACAGGATTTCGTTCAGGGAGGAGGGAACTATCGTTGTGAGTACTTCACACCCAAGAGGAGGGAGAAGGGTCCGGGAATGTGAGCCCCCCTGGAGCGCTACAGACGAAAATTTTTGGCGGATAATAGTAATTTTTAAAAGCCAAGCCAAATTAGCCAAATTCTACGGACCGAAACTTCATAGTAGATGAGCTGCCTTTGGCAAGAGACACCAAGTCCTTTCGTGTCGGGATGGACTATGCTTCAAAAGATCAAGTCTATGATATCAACTTTTCGCCCAGAAATGTGAGGTTCGGAAGATACTTTTGGAAACGGAGCTCTGAATCATCATAAAAAACCGGCTAATCCTGAAATTTTTTGTCAAAATCCTCGAGTGATATTTAGACAGACAACCTAACAATTCTTTTTATAAACATCCAATGTCTACGCAACAAAACAAAACAACTTGAGGCAGTATTAGCTGACAAACATTATAACTCTATTTTTCTAGCAGAGCACTAGATGTCCAAAGCTGAATTGGAGGTAGTAAATTTAGAAATTCCTTGATTGCGGAATATTCTAGGTCGATCAGGATCCATGGTGGTGCATGTGCATTTTCAAGAACAAAACGTTACACTTCAAAACTTGACCTGACACGTTTTTGTAACGAACTAACGTGTGAGGTCTGCGGATACGTATCTGACATTATCCACTTCATTACAGCATACAGATCTAATTCTGGGGACTTCACTGCATTTCTGCGGACAATCGAGAGGCTACTGTTGGAATACGGCAGGCACGGCATAGTTTTCATGGGAGATTTCAATGTGCATTTTAACAAAACAAACGACAAAGAATCACAAGAATTAATCAATCTTTTTCGTTCATTTGAGTTCAAACAAAAAGTCTTTGGAAAAACGCGTGATAAGAATTGCTTGGATAATGCTTTTACTAATCTAAAAAATATCACTGTTGACGTTGAAGAACATGATCTCTCGGATCATTGTAGTTTAACAATAAAAATGCAGAAATCCAGCAACGGCCCTAGACCTACTAAACCTATTCTGTACACTCCAGTCACAGAGTCCGGCTTGAATGCATTGTGCAATGATCTGACGGATTCCGATTGGTCTTTCATTGATAAAAACATAGACGCAAATTCCAAGTTTTTACGATTCAATAACATATTTGTTTCAGGTATTCCTCAGTGTTTTGTTACAAAATATAGAACTCTTTAAGCTCGGAAGTAAAGTGACATGAAGTGGTTTGATGACAACCTAAGGTCATTACGAGATCATCTAAATTTTCTAAGTGACTTGTATCGCCGACATTTCATCACCAAAGATAAACTAAGCACTTTCAAAAAATTCTATCATGCACAACTAAAGGCTGCTAAAAGAAAAGCTAATGATCGTCTTGTTGATTATGCATTCAATAAGCCCTCTGCTGCATGGAACCTAATGAATAGAAACTTAAATAAGTGGAATCATCCAGTGATACCTTTGACTCTGACTCCTGAAAAAATTAACGTTTATTTCAGTACCATAGCACAATCGATCTCGAACAAACTCCCTTAATCTAACATCGATCAATCACGCTTTCTAAAAAATATCATACCTTCTGAAACAAATTTCTTCTTCAAAGAAGTAACTTCCAATGAAGTGAGGCAAGTAATAAATTCACTAAAAAATAGCAGTACCAAAGACATGTTCAATATAAACACAAAAATACTGAAATCGGTCATTGATGTCGTTCTGGAACCACTCACGAAGTTACTGAACATATGCATCAGAAACTCGGTATTTCCGGATCTGTTGAAGGTAGCTGAAATAGTACCAATCCACAAAAAAAGGATGTCGACTTGATCCTGCAAACTATCGGCCGATTGCTATTCTGCCTGTTTTCAGCAAGGTTTTTGAGAAGCTCTTATCCAAGCAAATCTATCAATACTTCGAAGCAAATAACCTTTTTCATAACGTCCAATATGGCTTTACAAAAAACCGATCGACATCACTGGCTATTAGTGATAGGTTATTAGTAGTAGGTTATGCCGGGAAGTTTCCAAGGCTTTTGAAAACAACAAACACCTGGATGCCTATTTCTATGATCTAACAAAGGCATTTGATTGTGTTGATCATAGAATTCTGAATGATAAATTGAATTTTTACGGTTTTCAGACTTCTGCTGGTTTGTTGATGCGATCTTATCTGGTGGGAAGAGCACAGTACGTCTCTGTGAATGATGAGAGATCCGGTGTCAGAGACATTAAAATAGGAGTTCCGCAGGGGTCGGTGCGGGGCCCCTTACTGTTTCTGATATACATCAATGATCTGCCTAACTGTACCGATGCCAACCTTTTGTTATTTGCCAACGATACTACCACATATGCCGCGGGTGACAACATCTCTAACTTGACGTCAAATGCGGCTGCAAATCATGCAAACTTGGCACAGTGGTTTAGCTCAAACAAACTCGCTTTGAATGACAACAAGAAACAACATCTGATCTTTTTTTGCTGAGGTCAATAAAATCAGAAAATGAGCCTGTTAAGTTCCTCGGAGTTACCCTGGACTGCCGCCTGACGTGAGCCACATGGGAGGCTCACGTAACATTATTGTTTGGGACACTTTCTTCTCGAGTGTACCTAATGCGTCGACTGAAGGGCATAGTCTCCGGAGAAGTTCTGAGGACGGCGTATTTCGGTTTATTTCATAGTTGTTTGAGCTATGCCATTTTGGCATGGGGTCACTCGGCGCAGGGTGGTAGGGTCTTCGCAGTTCAGAGGAAATGCTTAAGAATAATGACTGGTCTTTGGTACAGGGAGGACTGCAGGCAAGCATTTATAGATTCGAAAATACTAACCATTCCGTGCCTGTATATTCTTCAGTCTATCATGTATATAAAGTCTAATGAGGTGGATTACCAGACATTAGGGATGTCCAACTTCGATTCGATTCATACTTGAATCGATTCAATAAAAACGATGCATCTGAAAAGTTGAATCGATTCAACTGTATACGATTATTGAGTGAATCGATTCAAACTAATGTGATTGTTGTTTCGATTATTACGCACGCGACAACACCCGTTAATGCCGAAAAGCCGTTCAATTTTTTGGTCATTTGTGTCGACTATTGATAAAAAATCATTTATTATTGTCAACATTATTATTATTCTGCAATTTTTTCGCCAGGGGCATCATCTGCTGACACCACAAACCTAAATCAGTTGCCCCGCCGAGCTGAATGCACCAAGATCGGTTCTTTTCGATGCATCGATTCATTTCATACGATTTTTTAATCGAATCAAACTATTGATTACGATTCGATTCGATTAGCACTAATCGATTCACCGACAACATTTGGACATCCCTACCAGACATTCCAATATAATTACAGCACTCGAAACAAAGACAACTTCGTTGTACCATTTCACAGGCTAAAACGTTCTAGAGAAGCTACTGACTACCATGGAGTCCTCTTCTTTATTAAGTTACCGAATCATTCAAAAACAAAATCTCCAAGACAGCTTAGAACATCAATCAAGAAAATTTTGCTAGAGAATTCCGCCGAAAAATTTCTTTCATATGAGTTTGTTGTGTAAGTCACTATTCATGTGACTAAATCATCTATATTTCTGTTACTGTTTCTAAAATGTATACCTCTATATATTAACATGAATAAAATTATGTTATGTTGTGTTATGTTAACTGTTTTGTTTAGCCAAAAGTCGATACTTTGTCTTGAAAACATATGTATTCTCGACGTCAATGGGAATGTCCCTATGGATATGCATAAGAGCAAGACCGAGTAGGCGGTTTTCGGCCATTGTCGCTCCAAAATATGTCTTGAGGCGCCGCAACGACGAAAATGACCTCTCAGCAGATGCATTGGTCACTGGCAGCGTTACAAGAATCAGAATTGAGTTGTGTATAATAGGAAACGCGTCCTTATCACACCTAGCTAGCATAACATGCAGAGCAGTTATGGGAAGCTCTTTTTGCTGTTCCTTTTATTGAAGTCGTTTCTCTCGCCACAGCAACACAATTCATCTTTGAGCAGAAGAGAAGCAACGCCCTTATCGACGTAAGGAAGCAATCCGAAACGGTCGAGGAAGGATTTTATACTTTTGTTATTGTCACAAGGAGAGTTTCTGACAATTATTTCTGCATGGAATAAAAACTGATAGCTGAAAGATGTCCAAGGTTTCATCTGGGAATCTTTCTCGAAGATTTGTGACAACAAAGTCTAGCAAGGGTGCATAGATTGATATTGATACTCTGTAGCATTCCTCGGCTGAATTCATTTGATAGTTGGCACGATGAATTTGGCGTCCACCATGGCGAGGGATCCGAGGAACATTCAGCTTGACACCCAATTGATCGGCAGATCTTCTGCACGCTGCCAGACGTTGTTGAAACTAGCTTCCATATTTTCCCTACGACTGGTTCGAGAGCAGTCTTCCTGTGGTGATTTACTCAGAGACTGCGTGAGAGATAACACTTCACTCAGACATAATACTGATACCATGAATTGTGTGATAAAGTTGTTACCAGTGAAGCAGCTTATCCAGCTGTGCTCGGGTCACGCCACTCTGAAATCTTCTAGGGTCTCCACAATTTTTGCGAGGTCAACAGAAAATTGGAGTTCACCTTCATGCCGCTCTACCCATCGGGTTTCACAAAGCGATGTAAGGCGTAAGCGCACATCCCAAAGTGCTCATAAGGACAGTTTTCCAGTTGGTGATGACCACCTGCTGAGATCCTGAGAGACCTGGACGAGATCAAAACATTATGCCTAGGACCCTACGACAATTTACAAGTGTACTGTAGGTACCTACCCGCTTACGTTTCAAGACTTCAAGACATGAATCCTGAATGGTTTGATTGAAAGTCCTCGAAGGACCATGCGATGTGTCGTCTAATTTTTCAATGAGAATGATGTCCGATGTGGACAGTGTCGTTTAATTGGATTGTGCCGCCCATGGTTTTGGCGCTAATGAAAAGGCCGCATTCAGGCTCACGGTTCCGCCGAAAAAAGCGCTCGATAAAATTGAATAATGCCGCTTTCCCGCAACCTCAAAACGTCCGCAAATGGACGGGGCGTTATCCAACCGCCAAACTATATTACACCTGACCCTGCGGATTATTCAACTACAATGCGCGGGGCCAAAACTTAAGCTAGGCAATTTATCAGGAAGCGAAATAAGCGGGGGGGCGGGAGAAGGAGGAGGCAGCGAGCGGCTTTCGTTCGGAGAGTCGGAGTCGACCGCACCGCCACCCCTCTGCGTGGAAATTTATATTGTGAAACGTCAGCTTGCGATAATTACCATGTTGTATTCGCCACAAATCTACCTTAAACATTAGGTCAATGTGACTGAATGGCGGACCGAAGATACAAAGCGCGGCAGATTTATGGGCGTATATCCTTCCTTTTGAACGGTATCGCGTGCTGAATCGCATTACTCGCTATTTGCAGTGTATGTTTACACGAGTGTCAGATAGTGCGTAATCAACTGGCAGGCTAATTGTGCGCCGCACCACCTCCGCGAGGCGTCCACGGCACCCCCGGGGGTAGCACAACCTCCCTCACCTCAGGCTCAACCGCCACATTCTCCTCCCACTCGCGTATTTGTTCAAATTATATAGCATTTGTTCTACCGCGTACACACAGCGCCGATGGGGAATAAATCACGGCCGCATAAATCTTCCGGTTTTTGTTTGACCCACATCGTGTAATGCCATGTAATGCCGAAGAATATGCATGAAGGGTGTACGAGGCGGAGCGCAAAAACTGCACTTTTTATCGCGATCGGCTATAATAACACAAAACGGATGGCTAACGTTTGGTTTCGCTCACAGTTTTCGAATTGTTGTTATTATATTTTAATGGTGTTTAGTAAAAACCATATTATTCCCATAAAAACGCGAGGAATCATGGAGCTTTAATGGCTTCCAGAAATTTAAATATTAATGGTTGAAATTTATATCCACACTAAAACCTTGTTTATTGACAAATGTACTCACGGAAGAGAAATTCAAAACGACATAAAAAATATTTCAATACAACACAAGTTTTAAATAGGTAGGTAGGATATGCTGATAAAATTTGTGTGAGGTTGTGGTCTGGTCAGTTTATGAACTTATTTCCACATATTGTCACGAGTAAAAAGAGGTCTGGCCCCTTTCCTACTTGTAGACTGGGGTTGCTCTTTATTGTTGTTTGAGCACAGCTGAAATCGGTAGAGGTAAATGGGAATTCGTGCATTCTACGAAGATAATAAGTTTATTATAAATGATTATTGAACGCACATATCACACCCGACACCTTACTCGCATGGCAGATATAAAATGGTTCAACTTACATGCCAATTAATTAACTGAGCCACGACGTATTGAATCAATGCACAGGATAGCAAACCGAATGACAATCGACCATCAATCGAATCAATGAATAATCGAATGCCCCTTGTTCAAAGCTTTGAACTTCTTTTATCGAATCGCCCAAATCAGGTCAGTGACGCAGCTATGCCTTGTTGATCCTGCAAAACCTTTGTCTTCGTTATGTTCCATATAGGAAATGACCTAGCTTCTGGTGATTTGGACGATTCGGCGATAGTTTGGCTACACGTGTCTGCTTTTTATGTTCAAGGAATGAACTTTTACCTAGAGCCTATATGTCATTACTATGACTATATAATACATTGGACAAGAACCAATCAAAACTCTTGAAATGCGCATAGGCAGCCAATCAGCACGTCTCTACGCTTACCACCCCGGCAATACAGGCGTCCTCCTTGACGTAAATATTATCGCTGTGGTACCGTGGTCCTTCCCCCTCTCCCAGACCAGGGCAGTGGCTGTCATTCAGAGCGCATTTACGCAATGTCAGTGCTGTCAGTTGTCACTGGTTGTCACAATCAAAATATATGAAACTGAACATCGCAAGAACGTTTTCCATGCATTATAGAGCATTTTCTACCATTTAAAGGTATAAGTATTTCCACTTTCCTAGTAAATTTTCATTCCACACCGTTAGTTGTTAAATTTTGTGCTTTTTGATTTATAGGAGAAGAAAAAAAGAAGCCCAAGTTTTGTTGAACTGGGAACAGGACACACGCTGTTTAATTTTCCAAGAGGAATCTCAATTTTATCTACTCACGGCCTTCACCAAAAATGTCTTATACAACGGCTTTCAAATTACAAGCAGACGCTTCTGCTACATCAAAGAAAAATGTCCTTCGGTTTCATTAAATACATTGAATCAAGATACAACTTTGCATGTGAAGACTCTCCCCAGCCTGTTACAATATTTGAGTGAATTGTGATAACATAAAGTGTAGGCAATAGTTTTTTTTATCTATCCATGCATGCTTTACTGGAGTATGTGTCTTGAATCTCAACTTCGTGTCACTAACTTACCGTTCATGCAATAATCATGTTTTTTTAAGTATGTTCCTCGACTCTCAACTTTGTCTTACTTCCGTATTGTTTCATTAAATTATTTAAACAAATTCAGTACAAATATAACGCATTTTACTCAATTGCCTTTTACAAATAATTTGTATTGAGAAAAATTGTATGCTACAAAGTGTCAATCGATCGAAACGTTCCATCTCCATTGCTTCATTTAGAGAATTTCTTGAAGCTTCTGCACTTTCCAAGATCAGTCTAAGGTTCCCTTTATGCTGAAGAAGAAAAAACCTTCAAGTATTTCAATAAAATCAATCATAACATTGTATAACCTGTCGCCCTCTTGTCCATTCTCTGGTATAATATCCTCTGATTTGTCCATTTCGCAGTAGCACCCTGAATTTGGTGAGAAATTCCAGTGTAGCTGGATAATTGGCATGAAAGCCACTTCTGATTCTGAATAGGTCTACTGCACTTTTTCATAGCACTTTTTGTTTGAAAGCGTTTTTCATCTTCCGATTTCCAACTGCAACTAACCTACAAACTCGAACGTCAAACAATGACGTTTCCAACTTTTGACTTTTACCGACGCAGCATCTTGAGATCTTCCGTTGCCAACGTTAAGAAAAAAGCACTATTGCGCTAATAAGAACGCAGTTTATTATGATGATGAAGTGAATATTTAAAACCATTTTGAGTAAAGAATAAAATTACCCTGATTAATCAGTGTATACCACAAAGTTCTTTGTAAAATTTCAACCATTTGAACAACACTGGTAGAACCCAGAATCTTGGGTAGCGCTCTGTCAATTCATTATATAGTCTTATCAAATACAATGCGTTGTACGCTTAATCGTCAGATAATTTTTTAATAATATCATTTCGTTATAATCCCAATGCAAGAAAATACAACTCGCCCTATGGGCTCGTTGTATTTTCAGCTTTGGGATTATAACTCATAATATTACTAAAAAATTATCGACAATAATCGTACCACTCATTGTATTACTACTGACAATATAACGTTGTAACGGTCTGATAGAGCGAAGGAAACGATTGACTGGTTGAACGCAAGTAGTCAGAAAAATATGGAAGACCTCTGATTCTAAGGCCTAAAATGAACAAACAACGTCATGTCCAGTAATGATCCAGTATGGACTGCATCCAAGCATCACATTGCTGCTCGGTGACTTGAGCTGGTCTGAGAAGGTGGTGCAATGGGCCCAAAAGCGAGGCCTACGTGACAGATGTTTTCATCAACTTCCCCCATTAGATCCAAAATCAAGGTCCAGTACCACTTGCCAGAATCTAAATTTGAGTGTAGTTAGCTACGTTTCCTTTCCTATATTTTGTTCCCCCAAAAAAATGCCATGCCAAATGATATATTCTGTCATTGGTATTCTTTGCGTTATTTCTTAGTGGACTTGGGTGGGCAGCGGAACTTGCTCTCTCTTTCATCTGGCATCAGTTTTTAGGTCGAGGTCTTGTCGTCACTTGGAAGGATACCTTCTAAAGAAACTGCTGGTCCGCACTCAATTATGGCTTTTCTGTTAAGGGACTAATGTTTTCTGCGCACCTCTCTGCTGTATTTTCATTCTCAGTCGTATCATTAAGACTTATGTTAAACCGGAAGCTTGGAAGGCATCGCGTATGTGTTCGATTTTCAAGAAAAGCAATGAAAATAATGTGAATATTGAATAACTATCGACTCATCGCCATTAATTATATTTTTGTCTAAATCGTCCAAATTCCTCCTCCATGATCATTTCCCCTCTCAATGCAAGCAAGTTGCTGACAACATCTCAACATTGCTTTGTAAATATTTAGGCGCTCGACCAAAATGAACCTTACATGTATCATCCAGTTTAAATCGGACAGGTTAGACCTGAGAAATCAGGCTGACGTGGTCTGTATTGACTTTTTACAAGCATTCGTCCACCAGAGCCATTAAATCCTGATTGACAAACTTGAATAATTTGGGTCAATCCTCCCTACTCAGATTGACCATTGAGCGGTTGTAGCCAGTATGCGCAATGCAACGGTTATCGTTCTTCCGTCGACATGCAGCCTTCTGGGGCTCCCCGGGGAAATGTTCTGGGACCTGACCTTTCCCGAATATTCATCAACGATACCGTCACAAAATTACCTTAGCTCTTGTATGCCAAAAATACGAAGCTGTATTATTATGTCCACACCGTCGATGGCTTAATTGAACTCGACAAAGTCTTGGCATCTTAAGTGAGTGGGTATGTATTCTGAATCAGTTTGCCATCGAACATCAAGTACTCGAGTAGTGCAGTGTTACGAGACTTATGAGCTACCAAAGACTTCTTTCGCCTTCTCTATATATGACTTACTCCATGAGGGTAGCATCTTGAGTCTACCATGAAGGATCTGGGGTACATATTTGATTCTAAGCTGACTTTCGGGAATCATATCGACTTTGTTGTCCAAGCGCCTTTGAGAACCCTCGAGTTTTTCCTGTGCAAATATAGATATATCAATATGTCCGATACACTGATATGACCCTTCAAACGTGTCATTTTGTTCGCACTTACCTCCAGTACGCCTTTGTTTTGTGGGGCCCCAGATTATGAGGTCAACATAGCTTCACTTGAGAAAATTCAAAGGCGTTTCCCCAAGACCGTAACGTTCATGTTGAAGGGTTCCCATCCTGCTCGTGGAACCTCACAGCGCAGTGCCTTTTGCAGCAGTGTATCGCGCAGTCCCTACTCAGAGTTTTGTATGAAAACAATATCTGCTGGGTTGGCAGCACTTACTGTCACTCCTGATTCCCCCCCCCCCCCACCCCTTTTCACACCCGCCACTGCAGCTGTCAAACAAAATGTAAAATATATTCAACCAGCATTCTCACCCTCAAAGGCCTTTTTGGTTACGAAACACCCTACAGGAAGGTCGTTGTACTTACCTCTAAACGGTTGATAAACATTAGTAAATCACAATACGCAAATATTCCATAAGCTGTCACTTTGACAAGAAGTGTTGTGATGGTACGCCCCCCATACCCCCATTGACATTTCAAGTTATTGGCTTTTGATCGTCGGAACCCTACGTTGTGCCCGTTTTTGTTCGCGTCTAACCCTGTGATCCGCTTTTGCTCATGAGGGAAACGACCCGAGGGGGAAGAAGGTGGAGTTCAAGGTGGACTTCAATGAAACACGCTCATTGCACAGAACACCTAACATGTGACTGACAGAATGAACAAGATGAACAAAATGAACAAAAACATTGAAAAACAATTGAAAACAACACAACAAAATATGTCAAACTGTCAAGTCAAAGAAAAAGGAGTGACGGATTCGAAAAATAGAGACCCAGGGGAAGAAGTCCGTCCAAGAAACCCCTGAGTTCAACCTAAAGAAAAAGGGCTCTCAAATATGTTGTGACAAAATGTAAAACTCACTGGTACTTTGCTCCTTTTTCCCCAACGCAGCAAACGCAATATAACGCAGAGCAACGCAAAGTGACGCAAAGCAACACAAAACAACACATAATAACGCAAAGGGAGGCAAAACAAAAGGTCACCACACTCACACAGACACTCGAAAGACAACAACTGAAGACATGTTAGTAGACAGGTCATAATAAACAAAACACTACAGTACAACTACAAAATACAACAACTAAACAATGGAGGTAACCCTGTTGTGAACCTGTACTCGAGGACACTGTAAGAGAACCTATCCCACAAAAAACCTGACATGTGCCTCGTTACGCGACTATATCTACCACTATATCTACCATGGCAGTCCCTGTCCCTCCCTGGCAGGTAGCATCAAATCATCTCATAACAAACAATGCAAAATAAATGAATATGACTCTTCAACAAAAAGTACCGTACAACCTGTTTGGACGGTAAAATCTCTCTGACACATAGACAAAAATAAACATTATAAAAGTCAATTTTAGGCTGGGTGGAAGTGGTTGATAGTACAGGAACGACTTCCACGGTATTCAAGAAAATATTAGTAAAACAGGTACATCAAGGCTCAATCATACTCACATGCGCCATTTGCAAAATCCCACTGAATGATTACACAAACAAAAGAGAAAATATTTCAATCCAATTCAATTTAACAATAAAATATTTGAGAACCGGAACAGGCGGAGGGCTCTGAATAGTGACATGAAGATTATGACACATCAGTTACGCCTATGGCGTTACAAACCAATTTTTTACACTAATTGTAGATACATCAATGTCAAACAGTCTCATAATCGTAGTTACACATAAAAATCCGGAACAATTAAATAGCGTAGGCAAGTACGTAGGTACAGACAAAAGGAAATAATTCAGAAATAACTCCAGTCAAGTGCCTGATTTGAAAGTACATAATTGACAAAATATGGGTCGAAATATTCAAAGAGTCACCAATCGAATAATTTGGGTCCGGTCCTGAACGTAAATCAAAGAGCGACACACACCGTATGTTTGAAATTAGCCCACAAGAGAAAGAACGCGTGTTTGTTGTTTTAAATTAATGCAATGAAAAGACATTTCTCAAGAGACCGCTTAAATGATGCGAATCAAATGTTCAAATAAGATACCAAAAATGGTAAAACGCGTCAATAAAAGAAGCAAAAATTACATACCACCGCACAAAATAACACATGTTTCCTGGAGCAGGGGTCTGTTGACTGTTGTTTCTACCTCGACTTCTTCCGTGCGTCTCACATCCCCTGCGTCTTACTCCTCAGCCGCTGGCCCATGCAACAACAGAAAAACCAACGAACGCTCCCTGGCGAACCCGCATATCCACCAAAACCATCCAAAAGCGCACAGCCACCGTATAAAAATTTCTCTTTGCTCTTCACCCGCTCAAACACCATGGAGGCCCAACACACATGTGTACAAATTCGGCTTTACGCGCATTTCGATTTCGATACAGTTCGAACGCATACAAACGGAGAAATTTTTTGAAACGAAATATTTCATAGCCATGCAGCGCGCTGATAATAATACATTTTTATATGGTAAAATAAGGTGAAATTCCACAGTGTTGCCAACTTCGGTGTTCGTTGTTTTCATACAAAACCTTGACCTGAGCCATGTTTTAACGTCACACTGATTAGGCGCATTCCATCCATTTCTCGTGAAAACTGCTCTAAGAATAAGAAGCCGTTTTGTCAAAGCTGGTCGATGCTAAGATGGCGTCGCGTCGGCAGGAAGTGATGGGGGTCGGTGGTCGGTCTTCGGCAACGAGCCTTGACGATTTCATGTTGGTCGATTATTGCAACGAGTCCGATTATCAGACGGATCACCGCAGCGTTAACAGTTTCTCTTTCTATTGTATTTCGGAATGAATCGTTCTTCCAACAACGAGGGCGGCTTCAAGATTTTTGGCTGTTCATCATAATTGCTTTGGGTTTTGTTGTTCGTCATTTTGTTCCTTGTACCTATACTATTCTTTTTGTAATCACTAATGCTACAGCAAAAATGTCCATGCCAAAGCAATATGTCCTGCTGAATATGAGAATATGTATCAAATGATAGTGATGATGAAGTGGGGCTTGAAGTTGGGTTCACTCTTCCATTTTCGATGCTACAGATATCGTTAGACATTTTTTGGATACCTGCGTTTCCGAAATCCACATCACCCAAGCAGTTTTCCCTGACTTCAAAGGAAGTGCCATTTCTTGTTGCTTCTAGGAAAAAAAACCCGAGTGAAACAAGAAGGTATACAAGCCATATAATTTGAAGTCCCCTTTACAAAAACATTTCTTAATTCCCGCAACGTACAGCCAGTAGAGGAAGAGAAGATAAATTCTCGTCGACATATTTAGAGGACGTACACTTCATGAATTTAAAACTCCATCATTTCAAGTCATGCGTTACCTCACCTACGCCATCCCACAGACAGGTTAACCACATTTAATGTCGTTTCGGAAAATTATTCCGCGGTTGCTGCTGCTTCTGCTATGCTGCTGCTGCTGCTGCTTCATCCCTAACTTTTTCATTACCATCAGCATCAGGCCGAAAATAAAACTGCGGAAACTTCGACGGCGAGCCGCCTCTCGCCTATTTTTATTCGCGTTTAAATATTCAAGCACCCTGCACGTTTCCGCAGGAGCACACCACTGCATCGCACTATACCATCACCCAAAAAAAAACTCGTACGTAACTAGCTGAAACGTTGATGGTAATAATGGCAATAATCATGATGCCGAATTTACAATGTCCGATAATTACAGAGCTGGGAATTCCGACCGTGTAATTCCACACATGGCTGCGATATTAATAACGCTGAGCAGCTTTAAAACATTGTTGGGGAATTTGATCGGCTTTACATGACTGAATTGATAACGATGATGCACTCATGGCACCTGATTTCTGCGGGGCGATTTGAATAACGAATCAAGAATTGCTAATTCTGACGAAATGAAGTAAAAACCGCTCCTTTTGCTATTATTGTGCTGAACTGAACAAACCTTTGTGGCATGGCATCGCATGGCATGGCTCCCCAGGCGGAATATTCGATCTGAGTAAGGTAAACAGTTTCAACGACTCATCGTCGGTACACGATTTGTAACTCCAACTTCATCTGCATACTATATGGCTTCTTCGTGTACCTCAACTCAGTTCTTCACCACACACGCGGAGCTCCAGTGTACTCATCACAATCCACTTCGCTTATATCCTCCCATTATTCTGGGCATTGTGATGACTGAAACCTTAAGCCTCATGTGTTGGCCTTATGCGATTATGGTCGTAGGACGCAGTTACGTAACCCTAAAATTACACGCGCAGATTTCTATATTATGCGCCTTTATCTGTGAACACGTTGTATAGAAGCGTGTGCAAAATTAGAATCGGCAGGTTATCAGCATACACCTACACACACCCGCCAAATGTGCACATGAATAGCAGCAATGACTTGTAACTAATACAAAGGGTCTTATCGCTCTGATAAATCAAATCAAGCGTGAAACTGGAAATTGCAAGGGAGCCGAATCCGGCTCTAACCCCCCGACAACATAGCCGGGAATTCTACTTAGATGCCTATCGGATTGTTTCCAGCTTTGTTTCCCACAAAAGGTTTTAATTATAACTGAAGAGATGCTGTAGGTGTGTGCATTTATATCGTCGAAAGATTTAGCTAGATTTAATGGAGCTAATTTTGTATTGTAAAGAGAAAAAAGGCCCAATTTCTCAACTTGTAAAATACGGTTACATCGCAGTCATTTTTAAAGTACATAGGTACCGTAGGATAAAAATTTTTCTTCCTCTAGAGTGTCATGGAATTTATTGTTTTATTTATCAAAAGTTGGCCATATTGACAGAACAAATCATTAAATGTCAGTGTCACTTTGGGTGCTTTCTATCTCTATAGGGTACAAATACCGTCAGACCAAACATGTTCCATTAGTTAGGCACACAATTTTAGGTTATCCGCCGAATGGTACAGTACTGTGTACAACCTGTACATACTGTGGGAGAACTGCCTTCCCTCAAATTACCTTAATTAGCTGTAATACCATGATCGACCCTACGTTGTGTTTTTTTTGTGCAGTAGATTTTCAATTACTATTGCCTGAGTCTTTTAAATACTTTTCCACCTACCTCAATTTCTCGTCGTGCTAATACCCAGTTGTCCCAGTTATGCAAGTAACCTCACGTTCTTCGAAAGAGAATGATTTAAATAAATGTTGAAAAAATAAACAAAGTCATTTAACCACACCTAATCTTTATTACACATTGATCAATCATCGCCAATTTAATTAAGTTTAGCCGTATTATTCATTACATAATTTCCAGGCATGCTGAAACCAGCTAACAATAGGAATTAGTTAATTCAAGTTTACATTCGGTTTCTAAAAGAAAAGTACACTCTAATCACGTGCAAAACCCTGCGACTAATTAACTCAACCCTTTCAATTCAATTCCGTTTCGCATTCTCACTAATTTTCAGAACTATTGATGAACCCGTTTCCTAGCGCACTCGAGTTTTGATTCCCCGCCTAATTACTTGATACTTAATTACCGATCAAATAATTCACATTGAAATTGAGTGTCTACATTCGATAAATTTATATCCAGCTGGTGCTGTAGTTTTGAACTTACAGACTTATCCAGCAGCTCTATTTCACGCTGGGTTGAATAACTTCACGCAAATCTGCAATTAGGTGTACAGTTCTGCCATACTTTAGCAAAGTAATGTATTCGCAAAAATGTCATTTTGCAGGAGAAGCGTTTGGAGTTATATTTCTTGCCAAGACTGTATTTCTCCATAGATTCCGTTCAAAACTTGACCGTAGGTTGTTTTGCCGTTATTTGTCAGTGATTTGTGTCCATGTGACGCGCATTAACGTCTGTTGCCTCTGTATGTATGTATAAAAGTGATATTACAGTGTTTCACCACATCATTATCTCGGCTATATTTTTGTCGTACAGCAATGAGAAAAATACCATCGGATACAGGGTGAAAACCTTTGTAAAACTAATCCAAAAACTCAAAATCGCAATTTTTGCGAATACATCACTTTGCCAAAGTACGGCAGAGCTTATCGCGGTGAGACTCTAATTAAGCAGCCTGCAAAAATGATGTTATGTTTCTTTCTGTCTTGGAGCGTTTTTGAAGCGACACTGGATTTTCTTGGCATTGCTCAAGGGGTTCTCTTTTTGAAACTCACCCTTAATGCTCATAAACTCCTTGTCGTGCGAAAAGGGTTTAATCTCTATTCTATGGGGTGAGATAACACGTGAGATTGTCGCTCAGATTTGGTCCAAATATGCGGGGTGTTTATAAGAAACTGTGATCGCGGCAGACATGGGTCAGGCCGAAAAACGCAGCAACAGGCGCAATTGCAGTGATCGAAAGCGGATTCCAAAGGCGATGCGATCACAGACATTTATAAACACCCGGTATGTCTAGAGCGCTGGACTTTTAGCAGAACTGACAACTGACCTAAGGAAATCAATCTGACGGAGGCTGGATCTCTTTAAAGGGTTACTGAAGCTTTCACCATATTTCTGGTGTCTGAAGGTAGCTGAAAACAAAGTATTTGAAAGCTCACAGCAATTTCAGGGTATTGAATCGGTTTGACGCTTCCTATGGCTGTTCGAAATATCAAGAACAAAACCTACTATCATTTTATAAACAAAACTATTTCTTCAACCCTATTAAACAATTACTTTCCGATTACAATGGGAATCAGACTTGCCTTAATGTTTTATTTTCTCGTAAGTGATGCACTACAACTATGAACAGTGGTTTTAGCACTCTTATTAATTCACTCTTGACGAGTGATAATTTTCTTCTAGCCCAACACATACGTTCGTCTCGACCTCACTTATACCACTCTTTTTCTAACCGAGCACCCCCGAATTCTTTCCTTGGGCCATTCCTTTCATTCCCCCTTTCTACTAAAATCTCCCTCTGACCACCAAGCTGATATGCCGGTGTGCGGTGTCTCCCCCGAGACCAGGCGGCTATCGCTATTCTCGTATTTTGAAACCAAGGCTAATTGATCCCAAACTATAATTCCCCTTTTTTTTATAATTTCAAGCTGCCCATCAAAATACAAACAGGTAAAATGTCGAGAAGGTTATCAAAATGCAGATGTCACTTCGAAGTTAATTTTAGTTCTCCCAACGTGATTGAAAAAAGGCAAAAAAAATCACAGTATCCTGGAGTAACAAAGTTTTTGATCATACGGTACCTAATTTATACGTACGCCGACTCCAAACTTAGGGCTTGATACCAAGTTGCAGGCGCAAAGTTTGGGATGGCGTAACTCGCCAAATACAGCGGTCTGATTGGTTGGTATCCGCCGTTGATATGGTAACCGCACTTACGGCGGTCTCAGCCCCAACTTGGTATCGAGCCGTTAGGATGTAGAAAGAGACTATACTTTACTTACTGTAGAACGCCAAAAAAGATACCCAAGAATCTATGTACTTACCTACGGTCCGGGAGCTCTTCAATTCGAGTGGCGATCCCTGGAATGTTTTGTTGCACACCCTTTGCGCATACTGATGTAGAGAGATCGATCCTCGGTTGGATTTTCACTGGAGTCATACCTGTAAATTTATTGCTCGAAGATTCAGTACACGGTAAAAAATGAGATCAAGTTATTGGACAGAACACACAGCAATTCGGAGCTTTAGAATGCCAATCGAGTTTGGTATTCGGGGGTTAGATAAGGTGAGGATGCACGTGTCAGTGAGTGTGGTCTGGTCAGTTGTTGTTGAAGTTGATCTAAGCAACAAGTTCAACTCTTCAATCAATGGTCTTGTCTCTCTGTTTTCTCACCAGTCTGGATCTTCATTGTCGTCAGAATCAGAGTCTTCCGTTAGTTGTGCCAAACCTAACAAAACAATATCATGACTCGCTGTGTGGCAAATAAAGGTGAAACGGATAATAGGTGCATGCATCATGATATGGGAAATTCAAGCAAAAGTTATTTATATTAATTCAAAACAAAAATGTACGAATTATTTTCCGTGGAGTGGAAGAATGAAAATCGACTCTTTGTACTACTGGGTACTCCCATCTACCAGATCTAGTAGAAAATCTGCGAAGTTGGCAACATGTTGGAGGGGTCTTCAACATGTGCGGTGTTACTGAATCGCAAATACTTGATGCTATACGAAGTTCTAAAGACAAAATGACGGCGGGGATTGATCAGATACCAAACTTTGTAGTCAGGGACTGTGCACATGTGCTGGTTGGGCCTCTCCACTTCATATTCAGTTTAATATTAAGTACGTCTACATTTCCGCAAGCCTGGAAGATAACTAAAGTTTGCCCTGTACACAAGAAGGATGATAAATCAAAATTGGAAAATTATAGGCCGATATCACTTTTGTGCAATTTCGCGAAAATATTTGAAAAGCTCATATGCAAAAACCTCTCTTTTCATATAAAAAATATAATCTCTCCACTGCAGCATGGCTTCTTGCCCAACAGGTCGACCGTTACAAACCTAGCATCATTCACGGAATACGTGGTTGGGATCCTGGATGATGGGGGACAGGTGGACGTCCTTTACACGGACTTTCAGAAGGCGTTTGACCGCATCGACCACGGTGTGTTGCTTGGAAAGTTGAAAATGGTTGGATCTTCGGACTCAATGATAAAGCTGATGCACTCGTACCTTTCAAACAGGAAATCTCTTGTACAACACATGGGATACAATTCGAAGAGCTGCACACCAACCTCCGGGGTAACACAGGGTTCTAACTTGGGCCCTCAATTGTTTTTGATCTTCGTGAACGATATCGTGAACGTGATAAACTGTCCATGCCTGTTGTTCGCCGATGACATGAAGATTTATACCAGAGTTCTTTCGGTCGATGATTGTTGCTCACTTCAGCGAGATTTGAACGCGATTCATGATTGGTGCAGTACTAACAGGCTTTATCTCAATATTAGTAAGTGTAGTGCAATGACGTGTACAAGAAAAAAGAGTAGAATTGAATATCATTATGAATTAGAGGGGACTAGCATTACCAGGAACTCTTCGGTGAGAGACCTGGGAGTGGTGTTTGACGAATCCTTGCATTTTTGTGGGCATGTAGAGAGCTGTGTGTCGTTCGCCTCGGCGATATCCGGTTTTATTTATACAGGGTGATTCATGAGTGACCTTACATAGGTTAATGGGAGATCGAGGACTTCGAGGCGAGTCAGGATCCACTGAAGAAATTTCATTTTCTCCAATGGTTACGAAGATACAGGGTGTTTTGTGTGTATCGTATGAAACTTTGATAAGCGATATTTCTGAAACGGCCAGAGGTATTTTGTTGAAATTCTCCAGTAATATTTCCCTGTTGAAACTCATCTCGAAGCCATACCGGGTAAGTCAAAATCCAGGGCCGGTCTAGAAAAAAGGTGCCCCTTTTTTGTTTCATCAAAAAGTACATTTTCTGACCGCTTTTCTAAAAAACTGCTATCGGATTCAAAAAGCTAAGGAAAAATGCTCCAAGAATCACTCTTCAATTTAGATGGCACACCTAAACCGTTTTGACAATAAAATTAAAAGTAAAATTTTTGGGTGAGTTCTCATTTTTGACTGGACATAATCGACTCATTGTTTGATTGAATTCATCAAAATTCATTTGTTGGCTTGTCTCTGTTGAATAGAAGAGCTTGGCTAAAAAATGAATTTGAATGAATTCAATCAAGCAATGAGTCGATTATGTCCGGTCAAAAATGGAAACTTACCCATAAATTTCACTTTCAATTTTTATGTCGAAACGGTTTAGGTGTGCCATCTAAATTGAAGAGTGATTCTTGAAGCATTTTTCCTTAGCTTTTCGAATCCGATAGCATTTTTTTAGAAAAGCGGTCAGAAAATATACTTTTTGATCAAATAAAAAAGAGGCACATTTTTTCAATCCCGGCCCTGGATTTTGACTTACTCAGTATGGCTTCAGGGTAAATTCCAATAAAGAAATATTACTGGTGAATTTTAAGAAAATATCTCTAGGCGTTTCAGAAATATCGCTTATCAAAGTTTCATACGAAACACACAAAACACCCTGTATCTTCGTAACCAATGGAGAAAACAAAATTTCTTCAGTGGATCCTGACTCGCCTCGAAGTCCTCTATCTCCCATTAGCCTATGTAAGGTCACTCATGAATCACCCTGTAGAAATTGCGGGCAGTTCAGGAGCACTTCCTGCCAGATGACCTTATATAAGTCTTTGGTCCGCAGTAGACTTGAGTACGGCACACTCATATGGCATCCCATCTATGAGTCGCATAAGGGTTTGTTGGAGGCGGTCCAGAGGCGATTTCTTAAGCTGCTAAAGTTCAAGAAAAACGGTGTGTATCCCGAAAGAGGCTACGACCATAATATTCTCCTGAACGAATTCAGTGTTGACTCCCTTGAGCGACGTAGAGTGGGAACGGCGGTGACATTTCTTGTGCAGCTTGGTCTGGGAAACATCGACTGTCCATTTTTGCTCGGCCGGCTCAGGTTTTTGATACCAAGAGCATCATCAAGACTCCAACGTTCGTTTTACTGTGATTGTCCCAGAACTAACCTTATGTACAGGTCACCTGTGTTTTTTATGTGTACTGTTTTCAACTGTTTGTCCGTAGACAACGATATAGATTTATTTTGTACAGCGTTGTCAGTGATCAGGCGGTTGATAGCGGTGTAGAATGTGATTGTGACTTGTAATTTTCAAATCTAGTCATTTTTTGTTTTTCTGTTTTTTCCTGTTGTGGGTTCGTATTGTACTTGTATGGTGTGATGCCTGTTGGAAAATAAATGCTTATCTATCTATCTAACATGACGCAAGTACGTGGACGTCGCCAGATCACCCCCCCCCCCTGTCTACCTAAGTATTTGCCAGAGTTTTCTGGGTCCGTATTTTTGAAAACGAGATCGAGATGAATTCACATGGGGTTACTATAATGGTAACGGCCTGTTTTCGCTTCTGCGATCGGCTGCTGCCATGGTAACCGCACGATCTTCACATGGGCGAATGAATTCACACGTTTCAAAAATACGGGTCCAGTGAGCCAAGAGGTCCAAAGAAAAGAGCGGAATTGCGGAAACAAAACCGTCGCGTCGAAGCAGTTTCGACAGTTGACTCTCGAACTCCGTCCTGACCTGACCCCATCGCATTAGGTATTCCGCCTGTTTGCCCCGGCACATCGGCTTCGACGCGGATTTCAATTAGTCATCGGCGGCCCAATAATTTACGAAAGTCCCGTCGCCATCGTTTGGGACTGTAGGCGTCACGACGACGTCCGCCTCCTTCGTCTCGCTATACTGTCGCCGATGCTCTTGCTCCGACATCGCCGCGCGGAGAAAACGAAGAAGAAGAAGAGCGGGAAAAAGCCGGGAAGGCCTTTCACGGGTCGACCCTAAATCACAACTAGAGTCTAGTTCTGGGGAAACAGACTGGCGGTGTGGCGGTTGTTTGCTGTCACGAATTCCAAGTTTCCTCGCCCGAAAGGTTCGCTCCCCGTTGCAGGTTCGCGCGGCGGCGACGGCGTCGTCGTCGTCCTTGCTGCTGCTCCCGCCGCCGCCGCCGCCGCCTCCTCCACCTTCCACGAGTGCGCTCGCTCTGCTCCCGCCGACTCCTGATTCCGATCACGTTCAACGTCGACGCTAATTGCACTTCTTCCACGAATACTTCGAGAGATTTACTTAGCGCCCGGCTTTATTTGCAGCCGCTGTGCTTTATCTCGTCTTTCGGCATTTGCTTACGTGATTCTTAATTACTTCATTACGTACTCGGCACAGCTATTTATCGCACAAAACACCGCTCACCTTTAACGGGGCTGCGTGCACTAGGAGAACAACTACGGGTTATGGGGTTTGGCGTGGGGACGTGAAACGCCGGGAGATCGGTGTTATTTTCCCGAGTTGATCCATTTCTCCAAGAATATGATGGCCTCTGCTGGAGGAATGTTGACCTGTTGAAACCGCATATCTACAGGCAGAGCTTTTGTAATATGATTATCAGATACTTCAGGGTGTAATTTTTTTTCTATTGGAAAATCAATCAATGAATATTGAATTGAATTGAAATTTGAATTGAAACAAGAAATAAATACAAGAGAAATAATAATTAGAAACTAAAAATTGAATAAATCATCTATTCCACCGTCAATTTGGCCCATTGTTCCCATGACACTTGCAGCATACCACGTTGGATGGCTAGCCTGAAATGTTGAGGTAAAAAATTTTTGGCTTGGGGGTTGCCTGTTTTTTCCTGAAGTATTAGTCCCAATTCATTTACAAGAATTTTAGCGTTACTGCCCCATGGTCCGAAAATGGAGAAATAATCTTTGTCTTGCGTTGAGATAGCAAGGTCGTCTGCATATGGAAAACTTTTTGTCCCTGTTGGCATCGGTTGATCTGGTCATTGGTGTAAATTCTGAATGTTGGGTGAAATTGGTGTCAATACGCTACCCTACGGCAAATCATTCTTCTGTATGACCTCCACTTACTATGCTTGGTTTCTAATCCTACTTGAGAGCTTTTGTTAGAACAGAAACTACTGAATTCCGCTGAACGTCGCTCACTCAGCAGACTTACTCAGAGATAAGTTTTACACGTGGTTTTACACATCACAGCCTGCCTAAATTAGGAATCCATTTGATCCGATAGTCACAACCGAGTTGTCAGTAAACGGGACTGTTTGTAACTGAGATCCCAAGGTTTGTACTGTACCATACTCCCCGCCGGATTAAGGAATGCGGGGGCCCTGGGGCGACGGTATTTTGTGGAGGCCTCAAGTTAAGCCTTAGGATTTTTTTAGGAATATTACTCAGGATATTTATGATGATAATAAAGGTGTTTTTTGCTCGATCATTCAAGTGTTTTTATTTTGAGAAGGGGGGGGGGCAAAATAGTCAAACTTCCCTTAACCTTCCCGTAGTAGCGAAAAATTTTAAAACGTCAGTGATGGCGTCGGTCTCACAGATCATAGATAGATAAAGTTTATTTGCTCTTTTCTAGCCTGAGGCCATGAAACATGTCAATGACAACAAAAAACAATCAACAATTCAATTCAATTCAATTCAATTTTATTGTTTCCAGAAAAAATACAATTTTTCACAACAAGAAGTTGTTTGATGCTTGAAAAAACTACAAAACGGTACTGAATAAGTATTCACAGTATGATACAGTAGGTAATAAACAACTGAGTAACTATGTCTGCAAAACACTTGCGGAAGAAAAATAAGAAACAAATATACAAGGTGAAAAGCAAAAATAAAATATAAAAGTGAAAATGAAAGTAATATGAGAGTGAGATGCCCGTCTGTTCGTGATCACTCATTCAAAGCGAATGATCTCAGCGCCAACATAGACGTAATGTACCTGAATATAATCCTGCTGTGTGACTCCGAAATCCCGTTGACAAATCCAGCAAAACTTCTCACGTTCCCAGTCTGTGTAAGTAAAGCGGGCCTAATAAACCGATAGAAAGGGCACTCGAAAAGCAGGTGATGTAAGTTCTCAGGACTCTGGAGGTTGCAGATTGAGCAGTTCTCATCAGTGTCAATTGTAAAATATGATCCTTTGTGGTAGAACTTAATGATTTTGTTTGTTCCTGTAATTTTTAGTTGGGATATTATTCTGACTATGCAGATAGGTAACTTCATTTTGAGATAAGATGCAGGGTCAGGAGTAACCGTGAAATATCGGTAAAATCTCGTGAATTCAGAGTTGCTCAACCTGTTCAAATCTTCACCGTACAGTCTGTCTTTGAATTTCAGCAGAATTGCCTCAGTGTAAGAACCTATGTTTGCAATGTTCCTCAAGCTACACAAATCAGAGTACCCCAGGTCTGAAAGTATGTGCTTTAGTTGAGTAAACCAGTTAAGCTTGGCAGTGTTGTTTGGAAATGAATCGTCAAGTTCAATTATTCGAAGAAGACACATCTTTGGATAGCGATCAGATGGCAAATGGAGGATTCTTTCCAAAAATTTGAGGGAATGCTTCAACACTATGAAACACAACTTAGTGCTCCCGGTTTCAAGGCGGAGTAAATAGTTCGGCGTGTTTCGTGGCAATAGCAGGAGACGCTTATAAAAGTTCAACTGTATTCGTTCCAGCACATCAAAGTAACGTAGCCCCCATACCGGTATACAGTGTGTTATTGAGTTTATGACGGTCGCGTTGTTTAGAGTCATGCGGGACTCCCAGGAATCAACAAAAAACAATCAACAAACAAAGAACATACAAACAAGAATAAATAAATAAGAACAAATAATATACCTAATCTACTCCACAAAAAAATAGTAAAGCCTGAATTCTCAAAAATCACGAGCGTAGAAGTTTTAACAACACAATGACAACCAGAAGGGAAGAGAAAAACCACATTTGGTACATTTTTCCAAATTCACCATAGAATTTTCAAAAATAGTGTTATTCAATCAATGTTGCAATTTATTCAGGCACATGAAAAAACAAAGAAACGGAACAACGCAAAATGTGTTTTGACAAAAATAGAACTCTTTCTCAATATAAAAAAGAATTAAAAAAACATATTCAAACTTGGTTTAGAGCATTTTCTCGACACTCCTGGCAAACTCTAATAAGATGCTCTAAACACATATTGCACTTATGATAGTTGTAACGAGTTTTACGATTCTTTTTTGATGTGCAATAGGCACATCTTCCTGGTAAAACATTCGGTGGGACATCAGACTCCATATCCACCCCAGAAATTTCTTGTAATCTTAATTTTAGACTTCGAGGTATATTGTTCATAGCAGATCGTACTTTCAAATGGGGTCTTAGTAATTCATCGGCCAATTGTCTCAAATACATAGTTCCTTCTTAGAATTTTTATGGTAGGCTCTTTTTCGTAAGACTCCATGGCTGAGAAAATCAATTAGGATACATTTTTACTGCATAATTTAGAATAAATGCACGGGAAACTAACCTCATAATCAAAATTACGCGACAATAAAAAAAAAACGTAACTAGTGGCGTCGGTCTCTCACACCGCCCGACGTTATAATTATGGTAGACTACCACTTGCAACACTCAAATCTGTAATGTAACCCACTTTTCGACGTTTGGCCTTGATCGTCATTAGCCCCCCCCCCCCCATCCTGCGTTGTCCTCTTTTTTCCCTACGTTGTGTAATTTTTACTCTAGATGAGAATGTAAATTTGGGGATGGTGCTGAAATTTCTTAATGAAACGCGAATGAAGGCAAGCAAAATGAAGTTTTTTATCTGAATCGTTAGCAAGTTTTTAATGAATCTGTTTCTTTTCTCAAAACACCTCACAATAATAAACAGAATGACAAAATGACATGACATGGATCAAGACAATAAAAAATAAAACAGAACACAAACGAAACAAGAAACTCATTACAAATCATTTGACAATACAGAAATTTACAACAACAAAATAAACACATAATTAGATGAACAAGACACAACAAGAAATCATTAAACGGTGAAACTGTCAGTAAACGCAAAAGAATAGTGACGTACTCGCTGACAGGCACACATGGGAAGAACACGCCAAAGAAACCCCTGCGTATTGCCTGATTGAGTGCTGAAAATCCCTTCCCAAAATGATCTAATGAAAATTGAGTGTGAATGGGTCATGGTGAAATAGTCCAGTCAAAATAGCTTTTAACCGGAAATAAATTCGGAAGTTGACAAAATTTGGTGGATCGATGCGGAATTTAACGTGGAATAACATACTGAAATTCCCGAAAATTCCAAGGCTTGGCTTTTTTTCTAGGACCAATAAAAGAGCGCCATCCTTGGAAATTTTCGGTTTTTTCTGAATAACTTGTAAACTATCACTTTTAGAACACAAAGACCAGCAAAGCAAATGTAGCCCGTTAAATTCTCAAGAGATTAGTACTAAATTTATTACTCTATGGTTAATAGCCTTTGAGATACAGCGTCTGCCAAGACGCAGTGAAAATTACTCAAAATTTATTTCCGGATTTTACGTAACAATTTGCATAATGTCAGTTCAGGGGCTGTAACGTGGACAGCAGATGTGCGGATTTTATTGTGGTTTACATTTTTGGAAAGCCAATTCAACCTTTGGTATCACACTTTTGTCTAGAAGTCGCCAACTCCAAAATGGTACTTTTCCTCGACCTCTGGAATTGATACTTGATTACCCGAAGAATCCCCAAAAATCGATTTTTTTCATAGCATGCCATTTGCCCAATTTTCCAAGTAGAGCAAAACCATCCAGGGAATATATGAAGAATTGAATACCAAAAAAATAACATGTAACGGGATCTTTTTCCCAGTGATGGTTCCAGAGTTTCATGAGTTGGAAGACTAAAACGACCTTTTTGGACAAAAAACTGGGTGGTCCGACACCAACTGCTGAATACTGTACGGACCTTGCATTTGAGGTGTAAGATGTCACTTGGCAGACGTGGAAAGTACATGAGTATATTCAATACGTCTGCTGAGTGGCATTTTGCATCATCAAATGCAAGGTTCGTACAGTATTCAGCAGTTGGTGTCCGAACTACATATCTTTCTTCCAAATAGATCGTTGTAGTCTTTCAATCCATATAACTCAGGAACCATCACTGGGAAAAAGATCTTGTTACATGTTATTTTCTTGGTATTCAATTCTTCATATATTCCCTGGATGGTTTTGCCCTACTTAGAAAATTAGGCAAATGGCATGGTATGAAAAAAATCGATTTTTGGGGATTCTTCGGGACATCAAGTATCGACTTCCAAGGTCGAGGAAAAGTACCATTTTGAAGTTGGCGACTTCTAGACAAAAGTGTGATATCGAATGTTGAATTGGCTTTCCAAACACGTGAAACAGATTGAAATCCGCACATTTTCTGTCCACGTTACAACCCGTGAACTGACACTATGCAAATTGTTACGTAAAATCCGGAAATAATTTTTGAGCAATTTTCACTGCGTTCCGGCAGACACTGTATCTCAAAGGCTATTGATCAGAAAGTAATGAGTTTAGTACTGATCTCTTGGGAATTCAACGGGCTACATTTGCCTTGCGAGTATTGGTGTTCTAAAGGCAATAGTTTACAAGTTATTCAGAAAAAATCGAAAACTTTCAAGGATGGTGCTCTTTTATTGGTCCTAAAAAAAAATCCAAGCCTTCGAATTTTCGGGAATTTCAGTATGTTATTCTATGTTGAATTCTGCATCGATCCACCAAATTTTGTCAACTTCCGAATTTATTTCCGGTTTGGCCCGATTTTTGCTTAATTTGACTGGACTAAAATGACGGAGAAGTCACTCTAGTAATGCATTCATCAAGCCAGTGCAAATCGGTACTCAAACGTCTTCAAAGGTTCGCTTAGTTTGCCAATTATTTACGTAGCAACTCGCTCGCTTACGCTTTGGTGAGAACTTTACGCTCAGGATTCAATTTACGCTTTACGCACAAAAGCACACTCTTTCGCCACTCCGCATCTCTCTCAAAGCAGAAAGCAATTAGTAGACACATGTGACTTAACTAAATCAAGGCTCTGGGTTCCCACAGAGTGAAGTTTTGCGTGTAAAGGCTCAAGGGACCGCTGAAAAGATCTAAACCCAATAGCTTGGTGTCCCCCTAGAGTTGAGACCGATCTATTACTAACCTGAAACTGCTCGCCCAATTCCCGACCCTCCTTAATTCCTCAAACAGGAAACAGAAGAACCCCAAAACATGAAACATACAAAAGTAACAAACATTCAACAATTCCTGAGCAGCCAGGGAGTGTTGGCCCCTACACGGCTTTCAAGGAGAAACCGAACATGATAAAAATAAATGTTAGAAGCTAGCTCACACACACATGTTCAGGTTCAACCAGGCTCTTTCAGATTACGCTTTGCCGCTTGCAGGGCTTGTAGACCAACAAACACTGTCATGACAACGTACACTCCTGAGTAGGTGGATGAATGAATGCATGAGGTATTTTGTAACTCGAAGAGAAAACATGTTTGACTAATCAGGGAATGGAATGTGAAATAACCAAGTCCGGACCTGGCGAGAATTCTAGACAGCGCGGCGCTATACCTACGTTGTAGCTACCTACCCGACAGGTAAGTCCCTTCTCCCAGAAACGAACTAAACAAATCGTACGAGTAATGTTTTTCCCGTTCTCTGTGCGGTTTGATTTTTAACTGGGGCGTAAATCCCAAATCCTACATTTTCCTTGTTTACGTCGCCATTCGCGATGGCGCCCGCCGAGACCAAGAAACCCTACTTGAAATTTGCAAAAATGGGACATGCTACGTTAACCGGTCCACAAATTCACGTGCCAAGGCAAGCAACACCTTGAGGAATAAAATCGGCAAAGAAATCAAGATAAAACCCACCTGTTTTCACGACTTTCCGGCCCAAAACTTGGAACACCGCTGCGTGCTGTGAAAATTTCCTCGTTTCCTCTTTTCTCTACTCCGACCGTCCCCCCTAATCTCAATAGTGACGTTTCTTGTCGATTTATGGTCGTCTACTTAGGCAACCAACAATTCTTTTTTCTCGCGCGAATTGAAAGAGGAATTTTTTAAAACTAGTCGCAAAAGTGCGTTCCCTTACAAATCGGTACTGTACTTTGGGCGCAACCCACTAATAAGATACATAGAGGGAGAAATGGCTCCGTTTTTGTTTTCCAGAATTGTGCAAAAAAAAGTGCATGGTCGGTCTCACACACCGGGCGCCACTAACGGAAGGTTAAATACGCATAATTAATAATATACTATTATATTGATACAAATAAATATAAAAATACCTTTTAAAGATTTCAGGAATCGCGAAGCTCAATAAAATAATAAAGAGTTAATAATAAAAATCAGTTTAGAAATTCAAAGAGGTAATGCGGCAAGTATTCCAGGAACGTTTGAGGATTCTGTTGAAATGGATGAAGTTTTTTACTTATAGGTATTTATTATTTACTTATTTATATTATGATTACTTATTGTAACTGTAATTTTACTATGTTGTATTCAAGAAACAATATAAATTCTCCTTCAACAATATTGAACAAATCAAACATTCAACAAAAATCATTTTTTTGCGTACTAATTCATTCGAGAAATCATTAATTAGCTTCGCCTGCAATGGGGCACCATCAGGATGGAGTACATTCGAAGTGCAATTTCTATATTTGAAAATGCAGCTTCCAGTCTGAAATCATCTTCCGCAAGAATTTGGTAGTAAGATTGAACTCTCGAGACACTGCTATCACTTGGTGCGTACGACCCCAACAAGAATTTCAGACTGCACAACTTCACCCGCAAGACTCCTTTTCAAATCATCTTAATACCGTATGTTCGTTGAAATCATGAATTAGGGCAGGTTATGGAAGTAGAAACGTATGTCGTGAATTTATCAATAATCACTCGAATTTGATGTCAACATGATGAGCCGTCGTCATGGAATACATTTTGGACATACGTTTCGAAGTTCAAAGCCTGCTGTGATTCATCATTTTAACGAACATGCGGTAGATAGCAGCCATCGACCTCCTCCAAATCACAGAATCGAAAAATCCAAATCGCGTACAGACAACATCGTCTGCGCTTATTCTGTCTTTCAAAGACGACGATAACTGATCAAGTGATCAATGACTGGGATGGAACGCTGTGGTGTGCGGAATCTTTCTCTTTCGGTGACAGTTGAGCTTTTGCAGCTTGTGGTTGATCCAGTGGATTAAGTCGTGTACGTTCTTCTTGCGAGACCGTCTTTGCGCATGATCCATGTTCGATAACTTCCGTGCTGCCTCTTCATATTCGTCAAACGCTTACCTTTTTGAGTTAACGTATCCTACGGAAGCGTAGAAGGGCCAGGCTGCGAAACTTTTTACGGACAAAGTCGAGTTTCAAAGTCGACCCGGTCGAGTTTCAAACTCGACTTTCTGCGTAAAGTCGAGTTTCAAAGTCGACCCGGTCGAGTTTCAAAGTCGACCCGGTCGAGTTTCAAAGTCGACCCGGTCGAGTTCCAAAGTCGACCCGGTCGAGTTCCAAAGTCGACCCGGTCGAGTTCCAAAGTCGACCCGGTCGAGTTCCAAAGTCGACCCGGTCGAGTTTCAAACTCGACTTTCTACGTAAAGTCGAGTTTCAAAGTCGACCGGGCCGAGTTCCAAAGTCGACCCGGTCGAGTTTCAAATTCGACTTTCTGCGTAAAGTCAAGTTTCAAAGTCGACCGGGTCGAGTTTCAAAGTCGACCCGGTCGAGTTTCAAAGTCGACCCGGTCGAGTTTCAAACTCGACTTTCGACGTAAAGTCGAGTTTCAAAGTCGACCCGGTCATAAACTGCTCGTCATAAGTTGAGGATATCTCAAAATTTGCTCCAATTTCAAGTTAGGATATCTGGGAAAATATATCCGATTTGGAAAAAGTTGTGACCCCTGAAAGAGCTTACCTTTGGCTGCAAGACGCTCATGTTGACTAATAGTGCTATTCTGTAAAAAATGACATTCCATAAACGCTCTGTTATGTAAAAATTCATGTCGCCCATTGGCTGTTGCGTAGGTAATAACAACGTAACAGAGCCTTTATGGAATGTAATTTTTTAGAGAATCGCACCATTAGGTCATAACTGACTTCATGCATTATCAGGGTGTCCCGAAAATACATCGACAACGTACTAGGGCAGCTTCTATACAGGATGCCAAAGAAAGGAGTGACAAAAGGGTTGATTTTTGAAGCCGTGTAAATTTTCAACATATTTTTGTGAGAATAAACTTTTTCCAGTGGATGGCTTATACCTTCAAAGAAAGCCAATAGGGAATATTTTTTTAACCACCCATTATGTATCATTATTATTATTATCATCATAATCATAAAACAAAGATTTACTGTGCACTTCAAAGAAGATGAATTCTTCCTAAGGGAATGAAGCTAGAGCTCTGGGAGTTTTTCCAATAGATAGCTTAGGTCCTTAAGGGTGACCAATGAGCAGATTGAACCTGGGGGTTGCGGTGCCATCTAGTTCACCATATTGAAATTTCTTATTAGTGTAACGATTTGCGTGGAACTCAGAACCTACATTCGTCCTATATGATCATTCTTATTCTCAATCTAAATTTCGGCCATCTTGGCCGCCATATTGGAATTGCCTCCGAAATATCTTATAAGTGGAACGATTGTCATGAAACTTGGAACTTACATTTGTCTTATATGAGCATTCTTATTCTCAACCTGAGTTTCATAATTCCGCTGCCATCTTGGCCGCTATACTGAAATTTCTCATTTGTGGAACGATTTTCGTGGAACTTGGAACTCACCCTTGTTTCGTATGATCATTCTTATATTTTCAGGCTGAATTACATGATTCCGTCGCCATCTTGGTTGTTAGTATCTTTTATGCTGTGTAAATAGTCGAAATCTCTTATTAGGGGAATGATTGTCATGAAACTTGGAACTTACTCTTGTTTTGCACTAACATTTCAACTTTCAAGCTAAATTTCACGCTATTCTGTGATTTCACGCTTCCGTTTCCATCTTGTTTCGGTTTTAATCTGACACGTTACTGGCCATTCAAGCATGATGTGCAATTTTTTCAAATTGATCTCTTTCAATTGATGGGAGGAAGTGGTGTAAGACATTCTGAAAAGTGTCTATATATACCCGGTCAATTGTCCTTGTGTGCCCGGTCAACATGATATTTGTCCGGACAATTTAGAATTGTCCAATATTGCACGAATACGACTACGCCATCCATGGGGTATAAACCAAACCTTGACGACTCAGACTATCCATCGGAGAAAGTTCCAGGGCTCTAGCTTCATTCCCCTACGAGGAGTTCAACTTCTTTGAAGTGAACAGGAAATCTTTATTTTTTGATAATAATAATGATAATCATCTATGGATGAAAAAATGATGCCTATATTGGCTACCCTTGGGAATATCAGCTATTCATTGGAAGAAGTTTTTCCTCGCGAAAATACGCTGAAAAGTTACACGGCTTGAAAAATAAACCCTTTTGTCACTCCCTTATTTAGCATCCTGTATATAATGAACTAACCGTGGGTTCCACCAAAATATTTAACCAGCTTATAGCTAACTCGAGATTTATTTTGATGGATTCTGGCCAAGTGATCAATGTAAATTCAGGTTTCACCTTGGGTAATTAACCAAAGGGTGGTATACTTGCGATTTAACGTATTTTCCAAAATGAATCTACCAACATTGACTAGAAAAAAATCCGTTTAATCTCGGTTCAGCTTGAACCGCTTTTAAATTTTTTGGTGGAACCCGTGGTAAGTCAGTTATGACATAAGTCGATAAGCGTCCTGCAGCCAAGGTTAATGAGCTCTTTCAGGGGTCATCAACTTTTTCCAAATCGGATATTTTTTACCTGAGATATCCTCACTTGAAATTGGAGCAAATTTTGACATATCCTGAACTTATGACGAGCAGTTTACGACCGGGTCGACTTTGAAACTCGACCGGGTCGACTTTGGAACTCGACCGGGTCGACTTTGGAACTCGACCGGGTCGACTTTGGAACTCGACCGGGTCGACTTTGAAACTCGACTTTACGCATAAAGCCGAGTTTGAAACTCGACCGGGTCGACTTTGGAACTCGACCGGGTCGACTTTGAAACTCGACTTTACGCGGAAACATTACATTACATTACGGCTACATTGTGAATGTAAAGAAATTTGGTTGGAGAAAAACCATCTTTTGTCCACTCTCTTCAATCGAAACTCATTGTAATATTTTGTTATCGGAATGGGGTACTTACCAATGAAATAGATTTTACTGAAAATTTTTCAATCAACGATATGTTTTTGATTGGGGGCGACAGCTGGGGCCGGCGACTAATCAACAGTAGCCTATGCTTTCTCATTTTTAGTCAGCTATCCTTATAGCGACAGAATTAAATCGTTATGTCTTCGGGTTTATGTTTTTCATTTATCTCTTACTTTGGGGGCGGCGTGGCGTGTAGGAGCGACAGCGTTTGGCAAAGAAACTCTTGCACAGTTTGAGTTGGAAGTTTCTAAATGTTTGAGGTAATATTAGCATCCAAATCAGTGAAAATTGTTTAAAGTTGCACTTTTTTTCTTTTGGAAGTGGAAGCTGGAGGCGGCGCCATATCAAAAGTAGCCTATTCTTCCCCATATTTGTTCAGCTATCCATATAGCCAGAGACTTGGGCCCGTATTCATATCCCACTTTTAAGCTAAAAGCGCTTTTAGTGTGATGCGCATTTAGGGGCATTTCTCATATTTCAGTGTTCAAAAATACATTATTGCGATTGGGAGCGATTGTATGTTCTCGAATGCAATTAATTTGCGCGTTAATTTGTATTTTTGAACACTAAAATATGAGAAATGCCTCTAAATGCGCATCGCACTAAAAGTGCTTTTAGCTTAAAAGTGGGATATGAATACGGGCCTTAGATCGCTATGTCCTTGGGTTTATGTTTTTCATTTATCTGGAGGTTTATTTCTTACTTTGAGGGCGGCGCGGCGTGTGGGAGCGGCAGCGTTCGGCTAAGCAAATGTTGCACAGTTTGAGTTGGCAGTTTCTAAATGTTTGAGAAAACATTTCAATCAGTAAAAATTCTGAAAGTTGCCCTTTTTGTCGTTTGGGGGCGGAATCTGGGGGCCGCGACTAACCAAAAGAAACCTATTTTTTCCCATTTTCAGTCAGCTATTCATATAGCGAAAGAATTAGATCGCTATGTCTTCGGGTTAATGTTTTTCATTTGTATGTGATTGGGGGCGGTTTTGGCAATGTTTTCATGCCGGCGGCGCATATTGAAGATGGAATGTTTCTGGGCTTCCGTTTATAAGTGGCAACATGTATTATTCATAAAATGAGAACACCAGAGCATTAGGTTTAGGAGAAATTGCAACATCATGTTATTTCAAGTTGATCGGGGGCGGTTTTCTCTATGTTGGCGGCGCGATATAGACATTCAATATCTATGGGGGTCTTTGGGGGTGGCAGCTATGTAACAGCGGAAAAATCAGAAAGCTACGGCGTCTAGTTTGCGAGGAGTTCGAGGAACGGACGGACGGACGGACGGACGGACAAAGCGGCCACAGTAGCGATTTTCTTCAAAATGGAAAATGCGCAAAAAAATTGTCGAGAACACAATCGAATGCCGTTGACAGCAGGTTCAAGAGAAGCATGCATGCATCTGAATATTGTCCAGTCAAATGACATGAAAACGAAAAAGCGCCGGGTCTGTGAGACTCGTCGCCAGTACTTCAGGGTTGAGAGAAATTTTGCACTTCCACCTGGAACTAAGCCCGACTAAACAGCCCTAACCGAACTAAACAACGCATCCCCACTGGGATTCCAAACTCATTGTTTTATTATCGACACATCCCTGAAAATGCTATCGAAACTACGCGACCGGCGCCCCCCGGTATTTAGAAAGAGATATATTTCAAAATATAGATGCTTGCGGATGCGCGACTCGAATTTCAGACACGAGCCGGCCATAACACATAAAATCCCGTTCGAACAAAAATAGAATATTACCCACAAGGGCCCTATTATCCAAATCTACCTACAGCTCGCTCTGCCACTCCTCATCCGTCGCACTGCTGTGCTTATGAAATGGAACCCGTCCGGACTCTTAAAAGCATTACGCCACGCCAAAACCAAAACCATCTCCTCTCCTGCTGTAATAAAGCTTCACGTTTCGCCAAACCCCCATACAGCAGGTAACAAAAAAAAATTCTTAGGCTCGTCGTCGAAAAAAAGCGCCAAGGTGGCATTATTGCCGTGTCCTCCTCTATTTTTTTTTTGTGCCTGGGACAACGGGCATTATTGATATGGCACTTCGGCTGGGGCCCTTTGTGAAGTTGGCCCAAGACAACTTTGATGTCGCTGCACGGCTCCGTTATCAAAGAACACATAATCCATAAATAAGTTACAGCACACACACATACACCACCTGTCGTCCTCACCTATGTCTAGAGTGCCTTCAGTCAGCAGAAACGATGTATCTGAAAGTATACTGCTGGGACGTGAGCGGAGTTCCTGAGAACGGGTCGAACACGAACCTTCGCAGGTTTGCGGGCCCAGGGATTGGGGGATTTTTCAAAAATTTACTGTGTACGTAGGTATTGTCGAAAATTTGATCAGTTCTATGCTCCAAAAGGATAAGGGGAACAGTTTGTTCTTTGATTAACGATATTATTTCTCGAGAACTTGCTGCGCTATTCAGCCATAGCTCTAGCTTCAGCGGGCGCGCTAGTAAATTAATACAAGCAAGTCTCTCCTCTAAGGCCATAATTACCTCGCTTAAGTGCAGGTACCTATCTAGCGAATTAATAAATTTCCCGCGCCAAATAACGAGGTTAACTAGAAATAAAATGATAGCGCAGCAAACGGTGGAATCGACGCCGTCGCGACGCTCTATCATGTAAATTCTGAGTCTAGTGCAATTCAGTATACATTATGGACGTACGGCTCAGTCTCGTCGTCGCGATTTATTCTATTTGCAAAACTTTGTGACGAGCTTATAAAATTACATTCCAGCACTTAACATACAACTCCATAATATTATACAAGCGAATAGCAAGCGACTTCTTTTTTGTTATTGATCGTTTTAACCATTAAACAAGTTTTGAAGTCACATAGCATAGCGACATACCGCATACACTTTTATGATAAATCCGAAAAAAAGAAACGCCTCAAGATCAATAATGGAGAACTAACTCATCAGATTGGCAGAAGTAGAAGCTGCTGCTGCTGCTACGCTGACTAGAAAAGGAAAGCGCGTTCGATCCCACCGCCACAAAACCCCAAGAAATGCGATGCTGCGGTCTACTGCGGGCTAAATAATTCATTCTGTGGATTTATTTGATATTTTGGGCGAGAGCGAGAGGCCTAATTGTCGGATGCGCCCAGTACCGCGCCAAACTTTGATTTGGCCATCAATTAGTTCAGATACGCCAAATCAAGTTACCCTCGTCTAATCCCTTCGGACAGATTTACACTGCTGCCGTCGCGAATTAAGGTCAAATTAAGTTTTGAAGGGCGGAATTTGCATCGGGAATTGTGGTTTGCCCATATACATTTTTCATTCGCCTAATTTGTGACCGTGGCTGGTGACTGGCGGGTGGCGGTAAACCTTATATCGGTTTAGTAGTTCATAGAGAACCTTTTGGTGGGTATGTAGATATTTTAAGCATTACAGTAATTATTAGAAAATACACCTACTAAGTGTGTAATAATTTCAACGTACTAACGTTAACTTAGAACTTAGAAAACTCGTACAACTTTCGAGTCACGTCGCCATTATTATTTCGTTGGTTCACACTAAGAGTATTCGCTATTTTAACTATACCGACCGATGGGGGCGCTTCAAACAAAATGGAGGATTGTAAGTTTTCCTGTCACCTGTAGGTATACTGGTGTTATTATTAAATAATTATTGACCGCTATTTCACGGAAGTTCATTTTCTTGAATAACTTGATCATGATCACCTATGCGCTATGTGAATATTTTGACAAGGGTTTGGTACATTTCACCGACAACCAACTCACCGACTGGACATTTCACCGACAGCCATTTCACCGAACGAACATTTCACCGACACGCCGTTTCGCCGACAGGACATTTCACCGACTCGCCGATTCACCGACTGGACATTTCACCGACAAGACAATTCGCCGACACGCCATTTCACCGACACGCCGATTCACCGACAGGACATTTCACCGACAAGGCAATTCACCGACAGGGCATTTCACCGACAAGACACTTTACCGACTCGACAACTCACCGACAGGAAATTTGACTAACTCGCCGAATTTGCAAATTTTGCTTGAAAATGAGCTCCTGGAAAATGCTGCAAAATGTAACCATATCGTGTTTGGTATTGGCGAATGCGAAAAAAAACTTTTTTTTGTGTGTAGGTTTCATGTTTCCACATTGACCCTGTACATTGCTAAAAGCTCAAACGTGGGAAACAGATTGTTGTCTGTATCGTTTTCCCGGAAAATTCGAAGAAAATAAAAATTGTATGATAAAATGCAAAAATTTATCATCAAATCTAGACTCCCAACCAATCTGGATTCGGACGTACGGTTACCGAGTCAAAAATAAGCTCCTCAACTGGCGGGTCTGGAAAAAGAAGAATGCTTGAGTCAAAAATAGACTTAATCTATGCAGTGAGTTCAAAAAGAAGAATTATACTTGAGTCAAAAATCAGTTGTTGATCTGGTAGGTCTGCATGGAAAGAAGGATGATACTTGAGTCGAAAATAAACTCCATATCTAGTATGCCTAAGGAAACTTGATTCAAAAATAGACCCCTAATATGAGTAGTGGGTCCAAAAAGAAGGATGATACTTGAGTAAACCAGAACCAGAACTTCTTATCTGGTGGTCTGAAAAGGAAGCGATGTTTGAATCAAAAACTCAAAAATAGGCTCTGTATATGGTGAGTCTGAAAAATAGCATGATAGGTACTCGATCAAAAATGAACTCCTGGACTAGCGGGGAGAAAAAGTGTTCTTGTCAATACATAATCTATGTAGTGAGTTGGAAAAGAATAAGGATGGTACTTGAGTGGAAATCAGTTATTCATTTGGTGGGTCAGGGAAGAAGGATCATACTCGAGTTCGAAATAAACTCCATATTTGGTAGGCCTAAGAATACTTGACTCAAAAATTAAACCCTCATCTGGTGGCGCTAAAAAGAAGGATGATACTTGAGCAAGAAATAATCTTTTCTGGTGGGTCTAAGGTCCAAGTCTAAGAAGGATAAAACTTGAGTCTGATATTAATTCCTTATCTGG
Source organism: Anaspis maculata (assembly GCA_949128115.1). Classification (NCBI taxonomy): domain Eukaryota; kingdom Metazoa; phylum Arthropoda; class Insecta; order Coleoptera; family Scraptiidae; genus Anaspis; species Anaspis maculata. The sequence goes on from OX421961.1 coordinate 34,473,434, forward strand.
TGAGTCTCAAAAGAAGGATTATATACTTGAATAGAAAATGAACTTCTTATCTGGTGGGTCTGAGAAGAAGGATGATACTTCGGATGATACTTGCGTCAAAAATCGGTTTCTTATCTAATGGGTCCGAAAAAAATGATACTTGAGTTAAGAATACACTTCTCATTTTGTGGGTTTGAAAAAAAAGAGGATGCTTGAGGCAAAAATTCAGGAACTGACTGTGTATCTGGTGGTAGTTAGGTACCAACTAATTACTAGACTTGAGTCAAAAAAGAAGGACGATACTCTAGTCAAAAATAAACTCCTCAACTGGCGGGTCTAAAAAAAGAAGGATAAGCAAAAAAACATTTCCTCATCAGGTGGGTCTGAAAATGAGGAAGATACTTGAGTGAAAATTAGATTCTTATCTGGTTATCGAATACACTTTTGGCACTGAACTCCAACCATGCTCGGAATCGCACCGGTACGGAATAGAGCATATCAATCTTTCAAATGTATATGGTCCAAAACTCAAAACGCTACAGTCCTGTCGGTGAGTCGGCGATTCGGTGAAATGTCCTGTCGGTGAAATGGCGAGTCGGTGAATCGGCGAGTCGGTGAAATGTCTTGTCGGTGAATCGGCGTGTCGGTGAAATGTCCAGTCGGTGAAGTGTCCTGTCGGTGAATCGGCGTGTCGCACAGTGGTCGAATTGAATAATCTAGCTGTGCAAAAATCAAAATTGAACACATGTTTGGTTTTAATGTGAACTGTTGCATTTATTGATTATAGTGAGTGATATAGACCATTATGTACTTGAATTAGATGATGGTGATAAATACAGGGTGACACAAAATGATAGAATTTCATAGAATTCATGTATGTCAATTCATATATGAGACAATTTTATTGACTTCTCACACCAAGTAACAAAACAACACTACAAAGATATCAACTTTCCAATCTACACTCTGATGTGCCTTTTATATGTACAGGATGTCCTCACAAGACGGATAACCCCCATGAAATACTTTCCCTTTATGATAATTCAAAAAAGAAAAAACTTTCCTTCAACAATTTCTCCCGTAGTCTCTGAGTATGTTCAGTATAATTTTCCATTTCGTCTCATATACAGGGTGTCGCATTTTTTTGCCTTTTTTGAAACACTCTGTATTTGATCACCACAATCGATGCCCAATGCACATTATTATTACATCATGATTACGAATATGCATAACACTTCTGAACTTTTTTCTTCAGAAAAAAAATTGAAAAATTTACAGTTGAATTTAAAAAAAGAATAGTTTTTTACGATGGATTCATTATAGAATTCAAACATGTCTTGAGTATTGTATTAGTCATTTTATGTAATTCTATGTCATTTAAAAGTAAAACGAAATATCTTGGACATATCTGAATGCTGAAATGAATCCATCATTCTCAAAAATTAAATTTTTTTGAGATGCCTTTTGAAATTTTCAATTCTTTTTTCAAATTATGATCTGCGTGTTGTCTAGTCTCAATCTTGTCCAAACGTGTGAAAACACCGCAAAATTTTCCGCAATTGACGTTTTTTCTTTGCGTCAATGTCAAAAAACTCTCGCCGAGATACGGACACAATTCCTAAAATAATTCGATATTCACTTGATTGCAACTTTATGCAGTTGATTTTTTTGAAATTCAACAACCAACTCTCTGGTTTTCATGGAAAAAAATGTTTCTAGTCGAATATAAGCGGATATAGATACTTTTGGTCCTACAAATTAGAAAATGAATGAAATTTTGGATAAACACGTCATTTAATGTCGCATTTCACTCAAATATGATCCAAAATAATTTGATATCATCATTTAGACATAAAAAATACATACCTGTAGTAGAAATATCCATAGTTTATGCAAAAACACACTAGAGAAGGTTTACAAACTTTCGACGTTTTGGCGTTTTTAAACTCACTCGGCTTTTATTTGTCCTACGCCTACTTACCTTGAGGGCCAATTTTTTTTTAATATTGTCTCAGTAACCACTGAACAATTCTGTACAGAAACCTATCAAAATTATCAATTTTTATCACTACTTATTTCCGGACTTTTGCACAGGTAGATTATTCAATTCGACCACTGTGTGTCGGTGAAATGTCCAGTCGGCGAAACGGCGAGTCGGTGAAATGTCCTGTCGGCGAATCGGCGATTCGGTGAGTTGGGTGTCGGTGAAATGTCCAGTCGGTGAGTTGGTTGTCGGTGAAATGTCCGTATCCCTTTGACAATCCTCGCGATTGTCATACTGGTTATCTGACAGAAGCGACAGAAGAGAACGTAAAAACTTACTAACTAGTTAGTTCGCCATTTCAGCCGCCAGAGGACGTCTAGATTTTTTGAAATCGCAAGTGAAAGAATAGGGAGGGAAGGTCCGTTACGAAAAGTGAAGTCATGAAAATTTCATATACGTCATCTTTGTACGCCCTCAATTTGAATCACGTTACCATCATAGTTGACCATTGTCACGTCAATTTATAGAACAAGCCGTCAACTTCTGCTGTACTCGGTCGACCCTCGTCAATCGTCAGTGTCAGTATCTGAGGGTACAGGGCAGATAGGCTTTGACCTAGAAATTGATAACTACTGGACGATTTTTGGCATATATATTCCTAGATATGCCCTTCCTTAACAACATTTCAAGCCGTCACAGGTGGGATTCACCACCTGGGAGACTGGAAAAACTCCAGTATACCTGGAATTTTGCTGGAACTCACATAAATAGAGAACGGAAAGTCATGAAGACTTGATTTTTTCGGTGGATTGTTCCTGATGAAGTCATCTATCATATAGAAGGCGGTACGATTCTATAAATTATGAATTTGCTGAGGAAAACTGCGATTGACGTTAATTTTTTCAAACGTTGCCTGGAACTAAGCAAAACGTCTTGGGAGTGTCTGTAATTTCCCGCGATAACTGCTGGACCATCAATCTGGTCGACTTGAAATTTGATATGCAGACATGCAGACACTCGTACCTTTAACAAAACTTTTAAATATTTGCTTGTCTAACAATACATTTCCAGAGGCACTAAAACTCTCGAAGGTTATCCCTATATATAAAAAAGCAGGCGACCCCACCAGTCCTTCAAACTATAGACCTATTTCTATTGTGCCAATTTTTGGTAAAATTTTAGAAGCTATACTAAATACACAAATGACTAAATATTTTGAGGGTCATAACCTTTTCACCGAGTGCCAATTTGGGTTTAGGGCGGGGAGATCGACGACACATGCCATTGCATCCCTGGTGCAGCAGATTAATGCCGGGTTTGAGAATGGTCATTTTATTGCGGCTCAGTTCTTCGACCTCACGAAGGCGTTTGATTGCGTATCGCATGAGATTTTGCTCGAGAAGTTGAAGTTTTACGGTTTCGGCGACGATAGCGTTTCTCTGGTGAGGTCGTACCTTGGAGGAGGACGTCAGTTCGTTTATCACCATGGTATAGCTTCAGACACGGCGGATTTGCTCCACGGCGTTCGGCAGAGATCTAAGTTGGGTCCTACCCTTTTTTTAATTTATATCAACGATCTGCCCTCTGCGAGGGTTGACTCCAACTCAAGGTTTATCCTCTACGCGGATGATACCACACTCGTGCAGGACGATCGTTGCCTTGATTGCTTAGTGTCTGGAGCTGAGCGTGCGGGGGCGGCCATGGCTGAGTGGTGTCTGGTCAACAGACTCTGTCTTAATGCCACAAAAACTGAAAGGATGATTTTTGGACTCCGGCGGGGAGCTGAGGATGTTCCGGGTGCGGCAGCTGGTGTGAAGTTTTTGGGGGTGAATGTGGAACCTCGACTTGACTGGGAGCTACACACACGTTCTGTGTGCTCGAAGATATCGAAGGATATTTTTCTTTTGCGGAGTCTTGCCGGCAGAGTGTCGGGGCGGACACTGAGGTCAGCGTATTTTGGGGTGGTCTGGCCGTCCCTTTCGTACGCTCTTTTGGTGTGGGGTCATTCTGCTCACGCCTCCTCGGTGTTTGCCCTGCAGAGGAGAGCGATTCGTGTGATTGGCGGTTTGGGCTACCGTAATGATTGCAGATCAATTTTTAAGACGTTGAAAATACTCACTTTGCCATCAATGTACATACTTGAGTGCTTGCTGTGGACGAAGGATCACATCAGAACCAGCGTTAGTAGAGGGCAGATCCATTGCTATCCAGTTCGAAACTGTGACGACATTGACCAAGTTTACTTAAGATTAAGCAAGACCCGTGACGGTGTTAGTTACTATGGAGTCAAATTTTATAACAAACTTCCTCCCACAGTCAGATCGCAGGACCGAAATGTTTTTAAGGCGACTATTAGAGAGCATCTCCTAAAACATGCGTACTACTCAATCAGTGAATTTGTGTCGGCTTCACTGTTGAGTTTTTAATCTGTTATTTGTCCTATGTAAATAATTTGTCTTGTGACTGTTAATTGTAAATATTTTATTGCGTACCTGACTTTTCTGTATGCACTTGTGGACTTGTGTAAACATTTTCTTTATGTGAAACATTAATAAACATTACATTACATTACATTACATGATTCTCTCGTAGAATGAGCCCATCGGTGTTTAGCTGTCACCTGTCAAACAAAAGTGTCACTGTCAACAAATGACAGAAGCAATAGGCATTTTGCCGCGAGGCACCGTTGAGTCAACGGTGCACGATTCTGCATGACCGCTGCGTTGCCGCGACCTAACCGGTTCAAACTTTTTACTTGGAGTGTACTTCAACGGTTCGCTATATTAGGGACCGGGTGGAGTGGCCGGTTCAGTGTGGCGGTTCATCTGTGATATGTCAGAATTGTCAGATCTAACCTAGCGGGACGGGAGCTCGGGAAAATTGATGGGTTTAGCTGGAACGGAACTGGATTTATTTCATTTGGATACGGATACCCAGCTCAGAGGTTTGTTGTTATGTTGATGATTGTGTCGATTGTGAGGTCAAGATAGCATTTAAACTTCAAACTGAAACCGCGGTCACCTGACACCTCACCACGGTAAGGACCGATGCATTTTCGCGCTTGAAGGATATGAAAAGAGAACGCAATTGGATAGCAAGAGATGGAGATAGGACCGTTGTTGGAACCGCTGCGGTTCAACGGTGCCTCGCGGCAAATTCCCTTATATCTCACGGAACTTGACTTGCAGTATGTCATTTGGAAGCTCTTGAAAAACTGTACTCAGAAAATTTGGAAGCGATTCTCTATCTGTCATGTGTCAAATATTAAAAAATGTCAAATTTCAAAATTTTACTATTTAATTATTCAAAATCTATCCGATGGATTGGAACCAAATTTGGCAGGAAGAAACATAACAAAAGGTTCAAATTAAGTCTGCAGTTGCAGCTTTTCACCATTTCCAGTCAGACGTTATAAATTTTCAAGATTTGTCCCAGCCGCTGCTACCCGGGACAGCCTTTCACCCGGATTTTGACCAAACGACTCGCTTTTGATGCAGGACTCCACTAAAAAAATTGATTCAAAGTAGATTAGACTGGACGTCGTGTAGATCCATTTTTTAAATCGACACGGCTTCGGTTTTCCAACGGTAATTTTTTCAAAATGAAATTTGCACATTTTGCAAGGGTTCTGTGAGCGCTACAGAAAAATCAGGTTATTGATGATTTTCCATTGCAAATACATTATTTATGGAGTTGTACCACATTCTCTATGACAGATGACGTTATAACGAGTAATTCACAAAAAAATCACGCCTCTACGTCTTTCCGTTCTTTATGTATGTGCGTTCCAGCAAAATTCCAGATATCCTGGAGATTTTCCAGTCTCCCAGGTGAATCCCACCTGTGACGGCTTGTGACTTCTAGTATGTTGTCCAGGGCATATCTTTGAATGTAGGCCAAAAATCGTCCAGTAATTATCAATTTCCAGGTTTCAGTAAGAAATTGTCTTTCTGCCCCGTACGACACCTGCAAAGTTTTGGAGCGGAACTATCAGCGGCCATCAGCCTTATCCTTCCAGCGCTCCAGCTCGCCACTCAATTTTTGCTCCAAAAAGTCATTCTGCTGGAAATAAAAAGTGAACGAGATATACTTCCAGAATTATGTGCCCCAAGAACAAGACTTATCGCCAGGAGGAAAAAGATAATGTAACGTTGAGCCATTTCTCAATACAGTTCAACCAAACATCGCTGAGATTGACGATAATTAATCAGGTTTTGTGCACCTCAATGCCACAAGTTCTGCCCCCACAGTACCTACTGAGAATGGGGTGCTCCACAGGTTTTGGGAAAAAATGAATTCAAATACAAGAGCCTTCGTAAACCTATGCCGCCGCCACCCGCTTTTTTTATTTGATTTTTTGCATTCATTTAAGCCCCGAAAAAAATCAATAAAATTTCGCGTGACGTCACGCGTCCTGAGACCCAGGTACGTTAACAGATGGCGCCAGGTGAAGAAGTAGAATTCTTTGCTAGACCTCGTAGTGACTCGGTAACGCGAACGCGGTGAACTATGCAGAGCGATGAACAGCTGATCCAAGAAAGTAAAACTGCGTCAATTTTGACGTGTTTTGACGTGTTGTGTTTTTTAAAGTGATTAGTGTCGATGCCTTTATGAAAAGAAAAGGTGTTTTCTCCGTACAACCGTAATTTACATACATCCTGCGTTCACTTTACCTTGAAAAAGGAAGTGCGCTACTGAGCTCATGCCCATGAGCAAGGAGGTCTCATGAGGCATATGCGCTTTTTTTTTTTTTTTCCAAGTTTCCAGAACTCTCATGCCGTCAGGTGCAGTTGGGTACCTCTACACTTCTGATAGACTCAAGTTTCATTTCGCATGTCGTTTGGGGCTCTGATGTGCAAATAATTAAAACTCCGCCCCAGGTATAGCTGTAGCCTCAGATATTCAACCCGTGGACCGATTTTCACCAGTTACTTTTTGGGAAATAACCAAAATTTTCCAATCTTTTTTTTTTTTAATTCTCCAAATGTTTCCCAGTTGAAAAAACTTATACAACCTTTCACTTATAAAACTGAATATTCTGACGATCATTACTGACGTCTCTGTATACCGCCAGGAAAGTTTTGTGTCGCCAATTTTTTCAACAGATTTTTTAATGTATTAACGTGTACACTGTACAACCTACCTACTTTGCTATGATGTGATATGAAACTGCTTCTGTCGGAAATTATTCCCTTTGTCATCGCGATATCCTGGTTGTAATTATAACGAGCTCGAGGCGCAGACAAGTTCATACTTCACGATATTGAACACCGACTGCTGGTGAGTCTCATGTTTTATCTAAAGTGGCTCGCTCTCCCGAGGCATCGGCAGCAACTGCTCCTCAAATGAAAACTGCATTCCTAGGAGAAACTTTTGAACGCATACCAAGAGATTATTTACAAACTCCGTAATCTTCTTTGGCTGTACCTGCCTTTGCTGATGCTGACGAGCTACCTATTTCTAGTTGCAAACATCTCCCCTCCGATCCGAACAGCAAGTTCCAAGAGAGGTCCCGGCGCACCTCTCGCGCTCCTTCAGCACACACCCGGGATAATTTGCACGAGTCGGCAAGAAGTGCGAAGTGGAGGACCCATTCGAGAAGCCGTGGCCCCTCCAATCTTTCATCCTACAAGCACCTACCTGGGCATTTCCTTTCTTTGTTGTCCGTGATTAATCGGCGCGATCTAGACATGCAAGGGAAACGAAAAATACATAACGACTTTTCCCCTAGTTGGTAGGTGGGTAGGTACTCGTATATCCTTGCTTATGTGGGTGTCATTGATTAATTCCATAATTATGAACCCTCCGCCGTTTCTTCCGTGTAAATAATGGCTTAATTAGAGAAACACAATTTTGCGATAGCGAGCGCACGGACAAATCTCACGTGTAAACAACTTATAATTCACTGCCATGAATATTCAGGCTTGTTTTGCCCAAAATATGCGTGAGAAGCCAGTAGCACTCTAGGAACATCGCGAAGATTTATGAGGGACGTGCTAATAATTTCTTGCCGTTGTTTGACTTTCGGTTTCAGTTTTTCTTTTTTTGTTCTTCCGGTCCGGTTGTAATGGCATCCCAGAGTGCATTTATAGAAGCCCGAGCGGCCCAGCTCCGTGTCGATTAGCCCGGATGATAGTGGAAGGCATGGCGGTGTGGTGAGTAGATAGTGCTGGTGAGATTTCATCGGGAGTCCGGTGTGAATGTTTTATGATAGGGGATGTTCGTGCCTTGTAAATGTATATTACCTCTTGATTATGTTTAGATTACGTTAAGTCGAGAGAAAGGAGTCTGAAAGAACGGCCGGATCGGACGTTCGACGCACGGATCGCCCCCATTAAATATGCATAGAGTCCATTGCGTGTTCGAGAGGGCCGCGCTGAATGGACATGTTCATTTAGAATTGTTGTCTGTGGATTCGGTGACAGCCGGGCGAGACCTTTGTTTTAAATTTCAAATGAATCCAGGGCAATACCTTGATTAAAGCCCAGGGTGCTCGATAAATTTTCAGTGGGGACGGTGGTCTTTACATTGGTGTCTCTAGACTGATTCCAAATAGCTACCTATTCACCTCAGGTATCGCCGTGTATAAGGTTTTATCTTTTAGTGTGATAGATCATTAGAAGTGATAAGATATTCAGTTTTCGATCGCACATCGCTCTGTCACAACAGTAATTGAGACAGTTGACAGACAGATAATATACAGTTACTGTTACATTCTTGAGAATAGACCTTTCCAATTTCACCTGAGCTGTTCGGTTTGGGCAATGGTTACCATACATTTCCGATTGACGCGCATTCGAACAGCTATCAAATTGTCAACTCAACAGTGATTTAAACGGCTTTCCTTTGTTTTTCTCTCCACTGCAGTGGTTCAATGTTGTTATGTGTTCATGTCGAGGGGGTAATCACTCGCGAAAGGGGTGTCCCGACTGTGCAATATTGCACACTATTGCACGATATTGCACACTATTGCACGATATTGCTCACTATTGCACGATATTGCACACTATTGCACGATATTGCACGATATTGCACACTATTGCACGATATTGCACACTATCACAAATATTGCACATATTACACACTATTGCATACTATTGCACGATATTGCACACTATTACACACTTTGCACATATAACACGCATTCTTATTGATTACACAAATTATAAACTTACTATTACACATGGTATTGTAGGTAGCTAGGTAGGTAGGTTGGTACATTCGAGGTACAATCGGTACCTACAATCGCGTGAAGGGCTAGATTGCTTCAAGAACTTTAAAAGTGACTTTACGGCTGAAACAACATCTCATTGAATATCTATCAACTTGAAACAAATTAGAAACTGTCTTATTTCCCGGACACATATGGAATCAAACTTGGCCTGAAGTTTGGCCACCCATTATGTATCTAGCTATTTTGCTCAAAATTGAAATCAAGCATATTAAAGCAAAGATCGATGTGTGTATGGAAAAATAAAATAAAATAGGAGAATATGCCGAGGAATATGCCCTCACGGGCTCAGTAGCAAATTTTCATTCGGGTGAACTCGCATTAAGTGAGTGATACATGAAAACAAACGTGTACTATACAGGGTGTTTCACTTTTTTGTCAATATTTCAGGAGATGGTAGAGATCATCGAAAAATAAATATTATCGCCAAAAGAAAGACAGGAAAACATAAATACAGTAGAAGCTCGATAACGTGAACCTCGACGTGAACAGTAGGATATGTGAACATTACTACTCGTTAACGTGAACAGCGATACACTCGATAACATGCACTGACAATTCAGCAAGCGATGCACGTCAATGGTTCATTCATCCATTTAACTTGAGAAACATATCTTTTTCTCATTTTTTTCACAGAATACCGTTAATTAAGGCTATCAATTATTGCATACTAGCAAGTGAGAAGAGAAGAGACACTTCATAGCATCTATACATATTCAACTATACAATGATACATTACAATTACCATTTCTACTAGTAATCTATTTGGGCGACAATCAGCAAAATTTTACTCCTGTTCTGTGGTTCATTCGAGTTAAATGTTTCAAATTCCTCAAACAAACTATCAATCACTCGAAAAGTAGACCCGATATTATCTTGGTGAAAATCCCTCGACTTTGACAATTATTTTTGGGTTAAAACGATTCAATGAGAAAACCCTAAGCACTTGTTATTGATTGAAATGCTGTGTAAAATGCCGAATAAAAAAAAACAGAAGTTGTTAATGCTCTACCGCATCTTCTGAAATATCAACAGAAAGTGTGTAACGCCCTGCATACAGGTGTTTCAATAGAAACAAGCCACCAAATTTTTTGCCAGGCGAAATTTTTCTATCTTCACCCACACCCACACTAACTTCGGAATTTCAAATGACACTACCTACTTTGCGATACCGATACATCAAATTATCAAAAATTTCAATATCTTTCTGGAAAAATATTTCAAAGTTTTTTACCCCACCCCCTTTTTTTCTAAAATTCTCTGAATGTCCAATTTGATATCCTTGACTTTTCAATTCTCTTCAATGGTGTCAACGTCATCCTGCACAGCATCGAAGGAAAACATTTTCGGTGAAAAAAGTGCCACCCAAATTCACCCCTTCCGCTCCCTCTCACCCCACTTGGGGACACTACCTATTGGCGAGTAACATTACCGATGGTGGCGCTGCTGATGCGCTTCGCATGTAAACAAACATGTCGGATAGGGCACGGATTGTTGCCCGCGCGTTCAAAAATCCTATCAGTAGTAAGCGGTTTTTAATGTCCTCCAGACGTGAAACGTGGTTAATTAGTACCTATTGCGGTGGAACTCGAAAATGACAGAAGCGAATTGAGTGTTATGAAGGTTTTCAATCACTGGATGGCCTCAAGCCTTAACGGATAGGAAATTCTGAAGTCACAATTTCTTGTGTTGTGTGGTCGAAAGCGAACCGAATCAAGCTTCAGTTCAAACATAGACATATTTGGATTGTGTTTACAAACAAGCGCATTCTATGAATCTCCTCACGAGGCAACTGAGATTGTAATTAAAAGAAATAGTAGTAGCAGTTCTCGCGACAGTTCCTGTGAAATTGGAACGTTTAAATGCACTTGCAAAGCAGGCCACTCCGGGACATGCAAACATATCGCCGCTGTGCCTCTTCGATGCAGCCATTTAAAGTTCCTATTTTCAGCGACACTTCCCAGGCTTTTCTCGTAGTCAAATTTTCCACAGTGCCGAGTTTGTTTGTCATCTTGACTACCCAACTTGCGTCTTTCGCTTTCGACGGGAAACGGTGAAAATGTAACTCTTCCTTTTTCCGGTTTCCACTGCGCGACTCGCACTCGGGAACGCAACAAATTCTCCGCCACTTTTTGTCACTATGACAAAATCACAAATCACACCACCTCCCATTCTGATGCCACTTTTGCTTGTCAGTCGTCGTACACGTGCCACTCTTATTTAAAAATGCAATGCTTTGGCAACCGACGACACCTAGTATATTCAAGATAATGAAACGTGCGTGGCTCACGTACTTTGTTGGAAAAAATCAACGCCGCGTTAAGTCAGATGGAATCAATTAAAGTCACCAAACACCGCAACGCTCATAAGAGCCCACACAAATCTGCGGTTGATCCGTGCACAAACGTCGTTTACACGTTGTCCGTCAGATGGCGTATTCGATCTTGAAACTCGCCAATTCACCGAGCTATTTACTTTGTGATAATATCAAATTTGAAGAGAATTGAATTATCTTCCCAAAAAAATATTTTCAAAATTTTCAAAAACTCCCTTTCTCTCCTAAAATACTCTGATGTCCAATTTAATGGAGGAAAAGTTAAAAATATAGAAAAAATGTTTCCCGTAAATAGGGGTCGAGTGATACATCATTTGAAAAGCCTTCCGAGTTCTTTTTTTAACAAAACAATGCTCTCCGGCTAATACATCATCAGACGATCAGACCACAACTGCACAGACACGTGTTTCGCCCCTATTGGGAGCTCACCAGTGCGTAAGCATCCAGTTCGACCATCCGGTGCTGTGGCAGTCAGAGATCCTTGTAATGTACACAGTGGGGGCTCCTCTAATATGTAAGCCTAGGGTTGCTAGATTATCGACAGCTTTGGCTGTACAAGGGTTACGCAATCATCCGTTGCTAAGGGCCGATGGGAGGGGCTAAAATTCAGCTATGTGTCAAAATTTATCATGAGCGGAGAGAAAAGGAAATTTGCGGGGTCCGGTGCTGTTGCTTGATGTCCGCAACCGAACATACATGAAAATTTCATTCATATAGCAGCATAAAAGACGTGTTTTGAAACTCATCGGGCAAGTCATATCCACCTCTCACACGAATTTGTACACCTAAATCCAAAATAAACACGCTCTTGACAGCTAGAGCCCGTTGAGACGGACGTCTATGGCCTTCCGTGATGCCGTCAGCTGTCACTCCCTAACTCCGTGAGGCCATTTAGTAAACAAACGCTCAGCCAGAATGCGGTACCCTTACGCCGGCCGACCGGTCGCGAAGCCTCTCAAGCGGCGCCATCTATCAAAGGCATTCCGCGATGCTATATTCCAAAAGCATCAGACAGGCAACGAATATGATACGGAATTTCACGCAAAGCCAAACCGTCGCCAGGAGCATCGATGGTAAAGTGTACAATGTAAATGCAACATACATAGGTACACTCGAGCCGAGTTGAGCAATGTTAGAGAACATAAACACGCAAATGGGTCCACTTTGGCCCTAGGAGGCTGCGACGGTTTGGCTTGACGTGGAATTTCGTATTAAATTCCTTGCCTGCCTGATGCCAAAGATTCCTGGTGCTTTTGGGATATAGCATCTCGGAATGCCTTTGATAGATGGCGCCGCTTGAGAGACTTACATATTATGAGTCCCCCACTGTGTGCATTACAAGGATCTGACTACCAAAGCGCCGGGCATCCGGATTGGATGCCTGCGCACCAATACATGAGCCCCCAGTAGAGTAGGGGCGAAACATGCGTCTGTGCAGTTTTGGTCTGATCGTCTGGTGTTGTAGGCGGAGAGCTTTGTTTTATTAAAAATGCGATACATCTAAAAGGCGCAATATTTGCGTATTTGTTTTCTTCTTTTTTTGTGCAGAAAAAAACAAAATCGAAACATTTGTTTTCAAGTAACAATTTTGAAAGTCAAAACATCCGTTTAGGAGATAGACGAAGAGATACGTGACCAGACGGATCGACAATGAAGTTTAGCTGAGTGCCAAAAAATTATTTTGGAAAAATCGGAAAAAATGTACACTGTCAAATTTGGAATTTTTGAAAAATGTGGGCGTATGAGGGGCAGATTCAATTTCTGTGGGTAAAAAACATTGAAATGAAAGTTTCTCATTTTCCAAATTATAATATAATATTTTATATTATATTATTTTAAGAGCAAAGCCCGGACAAAGCCCCAATGGGAGATCGCAAGAAAAGAGCAAGGTCAATATTCCCCCCCCCCCCCCAATCCCTGTATATGGCGAAACTTGTACATAAACGTTGTCTATACTTTTGAGCAAGCTTTTGATTTGAGTATAGAAGTACTTATGTCAATTCTTAACCAGACCAGATTCACTGAGAAGACCACCTTTCCCTGAGAGTTCATATGTCGTGGGAGTGACAATTGGGTAACCTTCCACCAATTTCACGCATAATTTGCACTCACTTCAGATATTAGATGTTACTTCTCATATATTAGACGGTATTACACTTATTACACACATATTCCATGCTTATTTCTCATATTACACGCGTTCTATGCGAGTTCCATGCTCATCACATATTATACGTTAGTACCTACACATATTGCACGATATTGCACACTATTGCACGATATTGCACACTATTGCACGCCATTACACGATATTGCACACCATTGCACGATATTGCACACTATTGCACGATATTGCACACTATTGCACGATATTGCACACTATTGCACGATATTGCACACTATTGCACGATATTGCACAGTATTGCACACTATTGCACGATATTGCACAGTATTGCACACTATTGCACGATATTGCACAGTATTGCACACTATTGCACGATATTGCACAGTATTGCACACTATTGCACACACCTTGTCCCAAATATTGCACAAGTGATTACCCCCTCGGTTCATGTTGTGAGATCTTTGTATGTGTGAAGGTCTTTGACCCATTGGAACTTGGAAGCTCCAAAAGCTCTATTAAAACGTTGAAAATATTTTATTCCAACTCCAACACGAATCCAAACGTGCATGAACCGATTCTCGTTTTCTCGCTAGCGAGTTATGACTTATGAGCCCATGCCGCCCGATTTGGGATAGTTTATAGTGTAGGACGATAAATTACTGTAAGTCAGGAAATACTGCAAGGGCATATTCTCTTACTCGAAACGAAAAGTGGAACAATGATTCAAATCGACGTCTGGTTCAATTCAACAATCAACTCAACTTATTAATTGAACAATCCGACTGACATTCTTGAAAGCAAGTGGAAGGCGGCGGTTTGGTCATGGTTATCTGGTTCTGAAGAGATAAAAACGGGTGTGAGCATAACGCTGCTCTCATGAATTAATTTCAGGTCAATTCAGTCTTGAATCAATATGACTCTAGAACAATTCCACTCAGTCTTACTAAGTACGCGGCTCGGCCTTCTGTAAGAATTGAGTCGTTCTAAACCAGAATGGTGTAAGTCATAAAACATCATTTTGAGATATGGCCCTGAGAAGTTAGAAGATCCCATTTGAATGTACAGTGAGGCAGGGAAGCGGGGGCGTGTGATTTTTTTGCAAAAAGTGCTGCGTTTTTAGCGCACTTTTCCAAACGGGAACGCGCTTTTGTCCTCGCTTTGTCCGTTCGTCCGTCACAGCATCTAGTCCTAGACGAAAAAGTTTTTTCGGAAAATTGAAGAAAAAAAAAATCCAAAAATCCTCCAAAAAAAATCTCGACGAAATAATGATGAACAATCCATATTGAAATCTCTTATTAGTGGAACGATTTTCATGAAACTTGGAACTTACACTCTTGTCGAGTAGGTGCCATCATTCTGATTTTCAAGCCAAATTTCAGAATCATTCTGATTCTGCCGAAATTTTGGCCGTCATATTGAAATTTTTTGCCCAAGTAACGGTAGAGAACCCTAATTACTTAACATCTTGCGTTCACTAATCCTTCAAAAAGGAAGTGTGCTACTGAGCCTCATGCCCATGAGGCATATTCGCTTGTTTATTCTTAGCCTCAAAAATAGAGCAAGAAAAATAGATTCTGAATATGTCAAAAATCGAAAAACTCAAAATCGTGTCTTACACCACTGTGGTTTCCATAAACACCGTGATAATGCACGGTGCAAAGGACCCCCGCACGATTCTTATGGAAAATGGGTCTTGGTCAAATTCTCTAATTTTTTTATGTGTTGTAGCCCAACTCGACACGAGCCAAAAACCATCGTCCGTTACCCCAAAAAAATGGACAACTTTTTGTCTATATAAGGGGTTAAAGATGGGTTATTTCAAGGTAAAAAAATATGTTCCAACGTAAGTGAGATTATTTCAACGTCCTTTTTAACACATATAGCTCATGACAATTCCCTTTTTCTTTTGTGAAAAAATCAACCCCATCCCTCACCCCCAACCCCTACTTTTGAGTATTAAATTCGAAATTACGTTTGAAAGTCATGCAGATGGTTCTATTTTGTCGAATTATGAATTTTGGTACAAATTGTCAATTCGGCTGAATTTCTGATATTGTGCTTTACCAGTTACGCTAAACAAGATTACCAAGGAAAGACTCATTCGTATGACAAGTTTCCACCCCACAGAGGGTTGAAGTTGACTATAATGAAGCATAAAACATTCTTCCATGTCATGAACCAAATGAATGGAAATTGTAGACTTTCATATTATCTTGTTTCGTAAAAATGTATATTCTTCAAAAATACTCTCAACCCCGTCCTTCATCCCCTATCCCTGTTTCTGAACATCATATTCGAAATAAATCTTGAAAATTATAATAATTTATTTCATCCTTCACATGGTCGCAGTAGCTGGAATAAGAGTGTGACATAATATTCTGCCTTGATTGAGCAGTTTTCGCTTCAAATGACATTGAATCCTTCAATCTGAACTATAAATAGAGGTGTATCCGTACAAAAGAGAAAAGTTAGAAATTATGTAGAGGTGAACATAATTAACCTGCTGTGAAGTTGAAACTTGATAGGAACACCAATATTTGAAATATTAATCTAGTCAAAAATCATGAAAAAAAAAAAATCCCACCCCGGTTATGTTCGCCCTCTAACGTAACCATAGTGAAAGTGAATTTTGAGAGGGGATTCACAATCAGATGCACAGAATCCGACCATAGACCTTCTCTTACATTTTCAAGATTTATTTCGAATATGATGTTCAGAAACAAGGATAGGGGATGAGAGACGGGGTTGAAATTATTTTTGAAGAATAGACATTTTTACGAAACAAGACGATATGAAAGTCCACTATTTTCATTCATTTGGTTTATGACATGGAAGAATGTTTTATGCTTCATTATAGTCAACTTCAACCCTCTATGGGGTGGAAACTGGTCATACGAATGAGTTTTTCTTTGGTCATCTTGTTCGGCGTAACTGATGAAGCACAATATGTATCAGAAATTCAGCCGAATTGACCGATGTTTTTTTCCAACCCCACCCCCTATTTGGGGGTTGGGAAAACAATTTGTGCCAAAATTCATAATTCGACAAAATAGAACCATCTGCATGACTTTCAAACGTAATTTCGAATTTGATACTCACAAGTAGGGGTTGGGGGTGAGGGAGGGGGTTGACTTTTTCACATAAGAAAAAGGGAATTGTCATGAGCCATATATGTTATAAAGGACGTTGAAATGTTCTCACTTACGTTGGAGCATATTTCTTTTCCTTGAAATGACCCATCTTCAACCCCTTATAGAAAAAAAAACTCTCCATTTTTTTGGGTAACGGACGATGGATTTTGGCTCGTGTCAAATTGGGCTACAAAATATTAAAAAATTAGGGAATTTGACCGAGACCCATTCTCAATAGGAATCGTGCGGGGTCCTTTGACTTTCTTGCAACCGGGGGTAAATGATACCCAAATTCTTGAAGCATATGTCATACAAGTTTCTCAGTGCAAAAGGAAACCAGAACTACTGAATGTACCTACATAACGACTACGACGGTATGACTTTCATCAAAGACTACTGGAAATGATTGAGCGAGTAGCTGCATCTGGGATTCGCAGGTTTCCTTTTCTTTCCTTCTGTTCTTCGCTTTCTTGTAGAGTTATTTCGCTACCTTGTTAGCTCTAGCAGAAATAATTGTTTTGGTTGTGTGAGTCATGTCTTTTTCACGTCAAAGAGCAAAAAGCACGAGAATAATACTGGTCGTGCAAACAAAACCAGTGGAGGCTTGTTCTCGTTTCGTCTGTTGAGCTTCTTCACTTTGTTGTTGTGGAATTTCTACTGTTATTTAAAAATTTATTCAACTTGAACAAATCTCGAACAAATAAAAACTTGACTTTGTCTATATTGTGCGCTGCGTGGGTATGCCAGCCTTATCGCAGGCTCTCATTAAAATTCTACCAGGTGCGGGTATTTTATTTTCCCGAAACAACGAACGAGACTCGGATATGATGGTGTCACGTCGGGGTGCGGCTCGGCTCTTCCCCCCTAAAAAGCACATTCCGTCGACGGCGAATCTGAGATTCCACTTTTTTCCCAGCGCGCAAATATTTAACATCGAGGTGCCACAAGTCATTCATATCGGAGCCGCGGGCGAAGCCGAGGTATAACAATAAATGGCGGGACAAAAAAATGGATGGAAACTCCCCCGAGGACCGCATAACTCACGATTTACATATTAAAGTGAGGTGACGCCGCTGATGGCTGTGGGATGCGACCTACGCCACCACCACTTCGCCATCCCATATTTCGAATGACATCCATCCAGATTCCGAAGCAGGAGAGAGTATAGGGAGTCAATACGAGAAGAGAACAAAAAACACGGAATTTTACGGCCCATTTCGAGCACCTACCTACACAGTTCTGCTTTCAGAAATATATCCACGAATTAAAACACACAAAAGACATGGCACGGTGCTTTGTCTTTGCTAGGGTGAAGAACTGGGGAAGCATTAGCCATGCTACACTTTGTGTCCTGCCTTTTCTGTATGGTCGAGCGCTGTTGATGGTCCGGCATCGCTTGGCGCTGTAGCTGGCTGTGCTCTGTGTCTTGTCTTTTAATAATTGGGTAAATTTTTGCTTCTGGTAACAAGCGGTGGTTAAGAACCGAGTTAGCTCCTGCAAAACAAACGGAACGATGTCTCTTGTTTCTTTTGAAGTGTATGGCAACCGGCAGATAATATCGAAGCTTGTATACTTGCCGTACATTTCCGCACACTCGACTGGGCGCTGAATGTAAGCTCGGGGACAGACCGCACTTTGTAAGTTCTGGAAAATGAGGACGTTGTCTCGCAAATCCTCGGCGATGCTTTTTGCAAAATCGATGTCGATGTCAAACACAACGTTATCATGCAGTTATTTTATGCTGTGCAATATCCAGTGCGGCACGACCGAGACAAGGACGATAATACCCGGTTGGAGACATACAGACACACTCACACTGGTGTGCGGTTAGAGTTCACGAATGTACGACAAATCTTGCACTCAAGTCTTGAAAAGTAACACGAAGCTTATTTGAATAGCATGGCACATGCACCACATGCGAGGATCTGAGATCTATTGTTCTCAATTTACAACTGTAAAAATGCTGGAGAATAAATCCGGAAGTCTGACCAGTCAGTTGGTACAGTCAACTCAATTGAGGCTATATCTGGTGACAGCTACTGAATGGTTGGCTAACCCAGTAAACTACTGCGCTCGCAAATATCAAGAACTTTCTAGGCATAGGTAGGTACTTACCTCACTTTGTTCCGATAAAAAATGTCCAGGGTCCACTAAGCAGCAGCGGCGGGTCAGAAGTGGCCGGAATAAATCTCAGGGCCGACGCGGTCCTGATAAGGCGCATAAATGTCCATCCAGGTCCCGTTTTTTACCAACAACGGCCGATTATTATTATTACGGGCGTATACACAGCATAAAGCGCCTTTATGTGATTTCGTGTAATTTATGGATGCCTGGACCACGCCGTAATTTATCTGGCAGAGCGGATCTGTTGCTGCATAAAGTGTAAGTGACACGGGCCATGAAAGGCAGCCAGCCACCGGCATAGCCAACGGCCCTATGTGTGTGTGTTACACACAACAACTTTGATAGTGGATCAGGGGTTTATCATAAAGCAAATTACCTTACACACACCCGGCCCTACACGCACTTAACCCTAATACGCACATTGGGGCTGTTTTTGAGCGCGCTCCCGGAATTATGCGCGAAAACGCCAGCCTGGGAAATTTTACGGGGACATTGTCTCGAACAAACTGCCGTTTATAACTTCTTTCCCTTTCAACACAATTCTGCGGGGATTGCGAGCGGAAATTTCAATAATGGACTTATAATCGCCGCACTTCCAAACTCTCCCCGCCCAGTGTTTTCGAATGTTGTTATCAGAAACTTGGGCCCGATGCGAAGGAGAGAATCATATTGCTTGTTTCTTTCCATGGACTTTTCTTTCTGCATGGCTGAGTTCCAAAAGCGGAGCAGATCGAACCCTGTGTGTGCCGAATTTGAAACCGGGCTGCGCGACTTCCAAAGATAAAGACATTGTTGTGTGTAAGTGTGTCGGGTAAGCCCGGAAGCTCGATCACTTCTTGAAAAAAAGTGAAAAAAGCCAGATGGACTTTTTCACGCTTCCTTATTATTAGTACTGGGGCATCTACTCGTACTACTATCCTGCGGTGATGCCCCGGGAAAAGGGATGAAACGAGAAAGCCATCGAAACAAAACCCTACTGATAATCCCCCACCAATCCAAACATGTCTTTGTTCTGTTATCTTCATCACTGTAATCTATCGTTACTGAAAAACCACTATTGAAAAACCTGCTGATAACATAGTACATAGTTGATGCAGGGCAAAAAAAAAAAAAATTTTGAAGCAAATATTTTTTTCATCGATCTACTTCATCCACTTTTAACGTGCAGGCAAAGACTTCATTTATCGAGTCGAACTTGAGTTTGGTGAGGTGGGAAAATCTTACGCGGCAGACATTTTCGTAGTAAAATAAGGTGACCAACTTCAAATGAATGAAAATCAGTGTAACAGAAAACAAAACACGCGAAAGGGGAAGGGTGGTCCAGGGGGCGAAGCAAAATGCCCCATTTTCCAAAAACTTTACCAACATGAAAAATGTAACTATTGTTGAGAAATGAAAAAAAAACTCTCCTGGGCTGTGTCTGGGAGAAAAAAAAAAAGAAAAAAATCGCCGTCGAAAAAGAGAACAAATGTTCTCTTTAAAATAGACCTTCTGTCAACTTTAATAATAACACAAGAAATTCAAGTATGATCATTAGGAAAGAATTCCACACCTAATAGAAAGAACCCAAAATCGAACCTTTTGTTTCTTTGGTAGGTTGAGCAGACCTATCTGCAAATATAAGGTCTGTTTCTTTGTACTGCTCTGCTCTAACTTATCAAAGAAACAGATCCATAATAATGTCAAGTGTAATAGGCACATGAACGGAAGTATGTGGAAGGAAAGTGGTAGGGTGATGCTGATGATGTGGGAGAGGGGTGAGGTGGTGAATAGACCATTTCCACATGACGTCACACGCACGTGTCGAACGGCTGATTCGGGGCAACGTCAACATGATGAGAACTGTAGGTACGTGCCAGTTTGAGAAAACTTTGTGACACCAGTGACTTTCACACACCGACACCGACTGACAGATTGACATACTACCAATTTGATTACGGACATGACTGACGTAGCCCACGTGCCCCGTGACAGATAACGCCTATCTGACTGACGTTGCCCCGAATCAGCTGTTCGGACGTCAGTGGAAATGGTCTATTGCTTGATATTTTCGCGGCAATTTTGAAATCAGAAAAATCAGGATTTTTCCTGCTTAGAGGCCTTGTGGTACACGGATTAATTCAAACTTGCCTTCGGGAGTAATAAAAGCTGTATACTTCATGGAATTCTCCTCCAGTTTCACATGGTGATAACCTGATCGGAGATCGAGCGAGGTAAAATACTTGTACCCATGTAGTCTATTGATCAGATCATCTACGATCCGCAGTGGATATGGGTCTGGAACCATTCGTTTGTTGAGCGCTCTGTAATCCACGACCACAAGAAAATAATTTGTACCGTCCTTTTTTTTGTCAAGATAACATTGCTTGCGTAGGGAGAAGTAGATTTGCAAACGATTCCTGCGTTCAACTGGCGATTGACAAGCTTTCTCAATCCTAACTTTTCAGATTCAGACATGCAATAAGGGCGATGACTAATCACTCGATTGGAAGACAATGATTACAATCTCATTTTCAAGTTGGTAATTAATCGTAATTGTATCTGGACCGGAGAAGAAGCAGGCCCATCGGCAAGGTTTTGCAATTGATCGTTGATTCCACAATCATTTGGACCAAATGTGGTAGAAGGTGTTGGAGGTATGATTGGACCCCGTTGGGTTGGGTCCAAGGTTGGGGGTGGTTTGGGAGATTTCAAAATTTATTTGACAGAAAGAGAATTTTATTGCTTATATTCTGGTGTGCAACAAGATAGGTAATGCTATTTGAAATTCTAAAATAGAGTAGGGTGGGAGCGACGGGGTTGATCATAAATATTGGGCAATGTGTGTCCTAGATGTCTTTCTCAAAATATTCCTGGAAAAAAATTTGGCGTCAAGAAATCTGGGGTGGGTTCTTAAAAAAAAAATCACCCTGTATAGGAACATATCAACATTTGAAAAACTCTTTTATTTTCACGTGAACAAGGAACGCAATTCAAACAAGAAAAAACTGATTTATCCCAGTCAGTGCACTGTATGTTTTGAGTGGGACAGCTCTTTGTATTGAATGGGACAAAAAAAAACGATAACTGAAGAAAAACATTAAATTGGTACAAATTAAAGTACTATCTGAACAAAAACTAGGTTACTAACAATTATTCAGTATCTAGTTACTAAGTAGTGATTGAATTTAAAACTAGAAAAAAACAAATACAGGCTGAACATACAGGCTGTCCCGTTCTTCAACCATTCTTCACTATTGGTATCTCGGAAACGGTGAGAGATACAAAGTCGGTTACCTTTCAAAAAAGTTGCGCAATTTTATGATTATCTCAAATATGTCAGATATCCAAGATTATTACATACAACGCCCTTGATTATTAGACCTACAAGGATAATATTCACTTATCTAAATCCCCTTGTCAATAGCAACGGAATAAAATTCATGTAAACAACAAAATCTGACAGCTGTCACTTCGGACTTCTTTTATGTAATAATCTTCAAAATATCACTCGTGCTCGAGTTTTTCCCAGATAATTATGGCCAGGTGTTTCCCTCGGGCTGATTGTCCCTGGATAAATGCCCTCCTCCTACGGAGTCGGGCATTTATCGCTACAATCAGCACTCGCGATCGCCTGACCAAAATTATCGTGAAAATCTAAGCACTTGTGATATTACTGTTGATTATTATCTTTGATCATTTCAGAAATATTTGCTCTCCATGCATGCTCTCGCGGCATACAAACAATGGCATTTGGTTGCTATGGTCTGTTGATTTTGGAAAAAGTTGAGTTCCATTCCGTTTATGTGTAATTGATTATGATAATAAATAACAATAAAACAAATACAAAACCAAGTATAACACAAAATAACATATCAATAGCAATAAACATTCATAATTTACAATTGCTCGAATTGGAGTCCATTTTACTCTATGCAAAGTTGTGTGTATTTTGGCCATGTTTTCAACGGCTGCGCTGATATCGTGCGGGTTAATTGACTAGAACGCATTATCAACGCCTTGCTTCCAGCTCTTGGTTGCTTTGGGATGTTCTGTCATAAAACATAATACCGATCTTTGAGCGTTACCCGAAAAATGGACTCCATTTTGGGAATTTGTAAATTATAAATAATTATTTCTATTGCGATGTTATTTTGTGTTATACTTAGTTTTGTATTTGTTTTATTGTTATTCATTATCATTATCAAATACATAAAAACGGAATGTAACTCAACTTTTTTCAAAATCAACCGACCATGGCAACCAAATGCCATTGTTATTATGCCACGAGCGCATGGCAACCGAACCGGTAACTAGATCTTCTCGCCCCAGAAATGGTTTTCCAAATTTTTACAGGCTATTTTGACAAAAATGCTACAAGTGTTTTATATCTTTGTGAAGAGGAAGCAAAGATGAGTTTTATGGGAAAAAAAATAATAATAAAGAAATGTTTTTCCCCTTATCGGCCTGCACTGGCCATAGGAGTTTTTGCCCTTTATTATCAAGTTTACATACTCAGAAAAATTGCAAATTGGACAACACAAACAGCCAGACATTTACAGGAATCGAACCCGGAGCCTTCATGGCCGCAGGCAGTCACTCAACCACCTGCGCCACGGGGCCGTCGTAAATAAATGATATGCCTCGGGTTCCACCAAAATTTGAAGAGCAGATTAAATCTATCACGCTGATAGTTGCTATGCACTAGCCAATAGGATGGCCAGTTGCTTAGTTACTATCAGAGTGATAAAGTTATCGCGTTGATAAAAGTTTGGTGGAACCCGAGGTTAGTGTCCATAAGAAAAAATAGAGTCAACTGTCATATCTCAGAAACTAGTAAGTGCAGGTAAAGACTATTGACGTCAGTTGATAAAGGACCTTCAAAAATGTCAGGGTACCAATTTTTAAATTGATAAAAGAGTGATTTGAAATTTTGTTTTGGGATATTTCAGAAATGACCAAAGATATCTTGGATATTTTGATATTTTTGAGATACATAGCCATAAAATAGCGCAACTTTCTTGTAACTTAACCGACTTTGTATCTCTCACCATTTCCGAGATACCAATAGTGAGCGTTGAAAAACGGGACACCTGTATAGTGTAACATAACATAACATAACATTAATTTATTGTATGTAGGTTCTGTACAAAACCACTACACTACACTAATTTAGCATAAGAAAAAAAATAAACCTGGTGCATATTCCCAAAATTAGATATCAAAACAAAATATTTGCTACACTAACGTAAATCACATTCTGATCAGATCATCACACAAAAACAAAAATTACATCTAATAATATGGCAGCAATACAGCATTACCCAACAGATATTCACAACAAACTAGACCGTAATGAAAAGAGAAATGACTATTCATTAAGTACATAAGATCTCAACCGCAAAACACCATACAAACGTTTGACCAAAATTTTGACTGTACACAAATCATTGCTGCCCAGTATGGCGGACATATCATTCATGTCTCGAATTAAAGATGACCCGGTTGATCTAATTGAAGAATATAAAGGACATTCAAAAAACATGTGTTGCAGAGTCTCAGGCATTCCCATGTTACACATAGTACAAACATCAGTCATGTTTATGACATAGCTGGTCCCTCCATGATAGAGACGCAAAGTATCTTTGTTTGACAGTCGAATCTAGGCAATAGCTTTTATGATATTGATTGGTGTTTCCAACCCTAAATATAAGCTGGGAGTCGTGGATATCTCAAAAAACTTATATAGTGCCTTAAAGGAGAGTTCCTCACACTTTCCACATCTTTCCGGAACAGTCCTGCTTGAACCTGTATACTGTATATCCCCGACACTTTTTGTTCTCAGTAGAATGACTTTTTGAGCGAAACTATCAGCGGCCATCGGCCGTATTCTCTCAGGGCTCCAGCTTGTCACTTTATTTTTGCTCCAAAAAGTCATGGTCTTCTTCATATTGTCGCACCTTTTGGGCCTTATGCCCTTCAGGGTCTTAATAGGGGTGCAGGGGGTTAGCTCCTTTTCTCTTAATAATTCACATGAGTGTCATAATTATTATATATTTCCCTATACCGTACAATACTAGCTTACCTATATCAGCATACTCTGCATTTCACCTTCCGCACTCATTCATTACCGATCACCTTCTTCCTTAATCCGTTCAATCCATCATCGTTCGTACCTCTGTCTCTCCCCACTCAATTAGCGCGCGCTCGATCGCCACCTACGTCACAACCCCCCCTGGAGTTTAAACCTGACCCCAGGTTTCAAGAAAAAACACCCTAAAAAGGGCTTAAAGAATAAAAGTAAAGAAAAAAAATAACATTTAGGAGAGTTTGATCGAACGGCGCTGTCCACATTCATACCTAAATATCTAGACTAGCGTAATTCTACGATTTTATATAAAATAAAAGTAATAAAACATAGTACATTCAGGAATTAAAATTAGTAAATTTTTGAAATCAAATGAACATTCTTTATTAATGTGTAACACCGTCCAGTACGGCTTTATCTCGTAATGATGACGCTGCTCCCTGATAAAGCACGTACCTATGTATCAATTACACCAGCCTCTCCGAGAAGAATACGTCCGACTAGCGTCACTTGTGTCTGAACACGAAACATGTAAGTTCGATCCTGCACTATATTCGTCTTTTCACTTCAACAAGTGTGTTTCAATGTTTTTAGGACTCCTACATATCTTATGTCCAGTTCCACGCTCACGTGGTGGGCCAGGCACGCCCGTACTCCCGGATGGAGATCCCGGTCGGGTCGGGCGCGAAGCCTTCTGGTGGACTGCATCCAATACCTCCATCCCGTCGTGGTCAGGCGGTACCTGGCCACGATGGAGGTTGTGTGGGTGCCGGCCGGCGCTAACCCCGTTGACCTCTTCGGGGGTGGTGTTCCGGGCCGGCGTCTATTCGCCTGGAGGTACGGGCCTGTCCTGTACCAAGTATGGTATGACCCGATCGGGCGGCGGATCATCGCCGTAGCGTAAGCTATTGGGTAAGTCCTGGGGTTTTCTTCTTGTTATCGCTATGTTCACGTGACACTTTTTTGCAGATCGGTACTAAAAGGGGTTGTGGTGGTTGGGTTAGTACCGTCCTTTTTTTTCCAATTCCTTCTCGAGGATTTGTGTTCCTTATGGCGAGCCTCGTGGAGTCTTGACGATGGGCTTTTGCCACGAGGTTACTCAGTTCACCCCGGACGAGCCTCATCCTGGTGAGTTCCACGACTTTCGGCTACTGTGTTCTGCTCTGCCCTCTTGTTTCAGGATTCCTGGCGTTCTTGACGATGTCCTAAGGACAAACACATCGTATATAGCAGATGTTTATTCGAAATTTATTACATTTATCAGGTACAGTTTAATTTTTTACAATAGTAGGTTCAAAGCTATTGCTATATTACGTCACACACCCATACATACATACGTCATTCGACGTCCCAAACTTCCTTGCATACTTATTTCATTAAGTGTAAATAGTACAAATTTACAGTTTGGCTTTTGATATTCTAACAATACAAGCTACGTACCCGAAAACCTAAATAGGTTTATGAAAGGGTGATTATAACTTCATGAACCATTTAGATGTCAAGGGTTGATAACGAAAGTATCAGTATTGGCTGTGAGGCCATGCAAAATAATTGATCAAATTTTGATCCATTAGACTTGCAGACTCGCCAAATTTGATTTTCACTCAATTTTGTATTACAAACTTGTCGGTCTATTCCCTCATAATGCAAAATTATTAAAAATTGCTTGGCCTCCTCGGTTACTTGCTCAAGATTACCAAAATTCTTGCTTAAAATATTGATTACTCGCTCCATCGAGCTCTGATTAACTTGTAACATGCACGTAAAAAGCTGAGCCCTGCTTTTTACAGCTTTCATGTGTATTCATATACACATTTTCCAAAAATAACACGTGGCGTTGTTGAAACAGCAATTTTCCTGGATTTTCACTCCTATGTTTTACCAAAACGTTGCCGATTCCACTTTTAGCCATGTATTATTTTTTCTGTTGTGTCAGAGAGCTGTACTAGACCACATCTCTATGACTATGTTGTGCAAAACTTAAAGAACATGCCAGGAAGCGTTCCTGGTCTGGAACGCTTACTCGTGTGTTCCATGTAATGCCCTTTTGGTGATAATTTAACACAAAAGTTGTGCGGTACCAGCTTTTCTGTTAAACGCTCTCCACTCTATAATTGAATCGAGTTTGTCCTTCAATTTCTGTCCCGGCCGTAATTAAACCATTACAATAAAAATTTACGCTTGACTTGCTCGTGGACAGAATTTGATAAATTCCTACGTAACTTTTGTTTGTATGGTGACGTTCTCCTGTGTTTTTAAGTTGTCGTTTGCGGACTGGACCTCCGCACCAAGTTGTCGGAGCATTCGGGAATTTGCCACTCCTTCTTGGCCTCTCAGGAGAATGTCTGCTGCTGGTAAGGCCTGTTGAAGCCTTGTGGCCTGCCGAAGGCCTGTTTGGAAAGTCCTTCCTTTGATAATCCTATGTCTGTAATCAAATAAGTATATATTTTGTTCCATATAAGGAAAAATTCCTAGTTACTACCCATATATCAATGTGACATCTTTGAGTTTGAGATTACTATTCTGTATTTTTTAATTGCTCGAAATTTGATTTTATCATGGAATATTTCTTTTGATGTATTTCGCTGCAGCATTCCATTTTAGAGAATCAAGTATTTCGTAAAGTAGTAGAACACACTCTACTACTACAACAATAAAATATTTGTGTGACGTCACAGTATAACTTGATTGCCATTTATTGCTAACTGGCTATTATTAAATATGCCTTTGGCTTGATTATAAATAATTAACGTACGTTTTTTCAAAATTATTGAGGCCTCTTTTTTATATTGACAACTAGACGCTTAGGTCGCTGTTTACTATTGGTGTGAAACAAATTTTCAATATTCTCAATCTTCTTGAGCTAAACTGTTATGTAGCCCATGTATTTTTCTCAAACCTCACTCGTTAAAAGAAAATTAGCAAAACCAAAAAAAAAGAGATGAATCCTTAATAATCGGTAATTTAGTATTAAAATTTGAGCTTTGTGCTTCAGCAAACCACAGTTTCTTTTGGGTGATCAATCCTCAGTCCATGTGTTCACTGTTTCGCTCTGGTTGGTCGGTCCTTTTCACTTCCTTCTCCTTTTATGTCCTTGGTAGGGCGTGCACTCCCTTCAGGACTCCTTCTTTCCGTTTGTTATCCTTGCTTTAGATTCATCTATTTGTTATTTGAAAGAAAAAATACATTAGTACATGCAATTTATATAGTACACACATTCTAACTCCTGGCTTTTATTCCAGATTCATCGTCGTTTTCCGGATTCCAGGCATCGTAGTATGGGAGGATTCTTGAAACATGTATTGTTTCTCTTTTGGCACTTGGACCTGGACCATTAGCCACCATGGCGTATGAGAAACGCGACGCCCTAAAGCTGTTCCGTGTTCCTTAATTGGAAAATTGGCCGAATTTATTGCAAGAAAAGAAAATTATATGATGATGCTCTCAAATGATGTTCATGTTTTGGAACTACGCTGATGTCAGGGATTCTGATTTCCACTTCCTGTTTGTGGCTCGTACAGTATGCCGAGTAGGTGCATTTTTCCGCGTTTTCAAGGTGCATGAACCTTGTGCCCGAATCTAATGAAATGTACCTTTTAATCATCAATGAATTGATTGATTTTACTAAGCCTTGAGAATAAAAATTTGCTCCCATCTTTCTCTTTTCTTGAACGTTCCTCTGTTCTGAATTTTCCCATCACGGTTATATGGTTAGAAGTATGGCTGTAGTAGGTAGTAAGTACCTACGACTCAATTGCACTTTGCTGCGGCAAAAACTGCAATCTTCGCTAATTTTATCACGCGCTTTGTACATGTCAACTCGTATTATCACGTGGACTAAAAGTTAGGTCGCGTTCTTCAATTTCGGGGGGATACGTTATTTGAGGGTGGCCCTTATCATAGGCATTTAGGGGTGATATAATGGGGAATTATTTCCCGCGAAGAGCTGAAATGCACCGTATTTTTAAATAATAAATCAACGTCGGCGTATGCATGTAGCGCGTTTTATATTACATGTCTCTGCGTTCGATGCATTTCTCCGCACGCGAATTATTTAAACAAAAACCACAAAGTTAAGTTACACAATTTTCGCGTCAATTTCTGAAATCCCTAAAATTCAAATAAATATTACAATAATTGGGAGGAAGGGCTTCTCTTTTTCACTCGTGGAGAAGCCCCCCCAATGACGTGGACACTCTAGTCTATTTTACTACATTTTCTCTCTTTTTTCTCGCTTGGCTGGCATAGAAAAGGGCGAGATCTTACTTTCGTTCAAAAATTAACAAAAGGCTGGCGCCTCCACCATGTCGCACCTTTTGGGCCTTATGCCCTTCAGGGTCTTAATAGGGGTGCAGGGGGTTAGCTCCTTTTCTCTTAATAATTCACATGAGTGTCATAATTATTATATATTTCCCTATACCGTACAATACTAGCTTACCTATATCAGCACACTCTGCATTTCACCTTCCGCACTCATTCATTACCGATCACCTTCTTCCTTAATCCGTTCAATCCATCATCGTTCGTACCTCTGTCTCTCCCCACTCAATTAGCGCGCGCTCGATCGCCACCTACGTCACAATATGAATAATAAAATGTGTCGAAATTTCCAAAACGTCTCAGGAATTTGATTTCGAATTCATCTGGAACCAGAAGCACTCTCTGGGTCTTGCTAATATAGGAAATTGTATTCTTTTTCGTAGAACAGTCTGCTAAAACGAAAGTATCGACTTCAAAGTTCACGTTCAAGTTTTGCCAGACTCTGGACTTTCCGTCTTCCATTTCTTCATCTATTCAATGAGACAGTAGGTCTTCAACTTCTGATTCACTGGTAGTGTTTTCTTCTTCGAAAACCTTCCGTACCACTTCTCTTTTATCCGTTTTCTTTACGTTTTTCTTCCTTATGAACAAGGTTTTTTCATTTTGAGTTCATCGACTTCTGCGTTCTAACGTAAAAACTCTTTTTTTTTCTAATGTTTGGTGCATGCTCGAAATCTTTAGAATAAGTTAACTGCCTAGCATTTTTACCGCCCAAAGCAAAGCTCATTTTGTAACACCATGTCCTTATGTTTATTTCTTGTCGAATTGAAAATTTGTTCTTCACCACGTCGATCACGGTTTCTTTCATACGGTCAGAATTGACCCTAACAATTTTCTTCCTTTTGGGGACCATCTTCAGTCTGGAACCATAACCAACAACACATCATATAGCTATACATATATGGAACGATGTAGTTAAAACTACAAAATGGCGGAAAAGCTCTCCAGTACATTTCAAGAGACCCTTCAAGAAATTTCGAAAGAATAATAAAAAAATTCATGACTATGTAAAGTTATCAAGGGTCAAGGGACGGCTCTTTGAACCCTTCCAATTTTGGTAATTCAAAAGATTCCAGTTTACCGTTGACGACAAAATTATAAGAAAAAAATATTTACCACTGGATTTGTATTGACTTTTTTATTTATAGGGTGTCAGAATCTAAGATAATTATTATTCGAAGAACCAGTGTTCGACCCTTAAGGTCTTCAAAAATGAAAGTCGAAGATTTTCCCAATCATTTTTTCGGAATTCCCTGAAGAGTCCTCCACAACGTGCTGCAGAGCTTTTCCGCCATTTTCAGGACACTCCTGTATACAAAATAGACTAAACATAGTGTCATCGTCGGAAAATATTGAGCTAAAAAATTGTTTGGTGAAAAATTAAACTCTCAACTTTTAGTAATTGTAACATGTGCACATTGATCAATGCGTACTTAATTGCTTATGCCAAGCATAAAGTGGGAAGGAAGATGAAAAAGGATGGTTTTGAACGAGAAAAAATATACCTGCGTACAAATTCTACCAGCGTAGCAATTCTTTCACTACGTCAAAACAAAGCCAGCGATTGAGTTCGAATTTCAGTAGCATAATGTGTTACTGTGCTGCTACCTATTCTCGTAATGAAGGGAACTATCAAGTACCGGCAGTTACTGAGAAAACTCATTTGTCCCACTCAATACTTGTCCCATTCAAGCCACTTTCCCCTACAGGGTACACGTAGCACGTATAAAATAGAACAATAGGTAACTACGCCTAGCGGTAGAGAGGGGGCAATTTTTTTTTCTAAAACCTGTAAGGTGTAGACGGCGTAATCACCTAATTGCTGCCTAATTGCTAATTGTATTCACTGCCCATGTTCTAGGATTCCTGTTCCACGTTCCCCGTTCCTTTCCCCACATTGTACATGATGTCATGGATGGACATTTTATTGGACAAGCTTCAATCAAGACCGATTCTAGGCAACCCGCAATAATTTGTTCGCTGGAGGGGGAGAGAGGAGATGTTTTGTTTTGTGTTTGAGCGTTTTCGTAATGACTAACGACTAACGTGTAACGACCAAACCAACTATGGAGGTCTTCTTGATTTCGCTCACACGCGTCGCGTTGCAGCTCCAAATCTCCATGCTCCATGTTCTTGTTGTGATAAAGTTTCTGTGCTGTTTTTCTTTGCTGCTGCTGCTGCTCGCCTACTTTACTACGTGTGTGACCAATTTTTCCTGATTAGTGCGGTGCGCGGTATGAAATTGGACGTGCATAATAACATTGTTGAGAAAACTGCTTCTCTTCTTGGGGCGGGTGCTCCGCGAACACCACAAAGTCACCAAGCCGTCTTCAAGTAAGTAGGCACTTGAATATTATAGAAGGTGAGGAAGTCCCTCTGATATAAGCTGCTCATCAATAAAAGTGTTACAAAACAAAAATTCACCCAATTTTGAACCGCTGTAACTTTTGATTGGCACAAACGATTCTGATTCTGTTGCAAGTTTTGAACTGCCCAATCTTTTGGCCATCTTTCTTGTCAATATGGAATCCATAGAGCCCCTCATAAAATTTCTACAGGGTGATGAACAGAGCAGTGCAAAATTGATGGAAGTTCAACATACCCCCGTTTACCTTGAACATCGCAGTAGGTATATTGAAAGATCAGTTTGTAAGTTTCGAGCAAAAAAAGAAACTCTGCGTCTTTCAAGTAGTTTTTCAAAGCTGTCGCGCCTCTTACGCAGAGCTGGGCAAAATACTTTTGGAAAGTATTTAAATAAATACTTTTCATTTCCTGGTCAAAATAATATTTAAATAATAAATAATATTTTTAAAGTTGCAATTGTAAATATTTTAATATTTTCGTTATTTAAATATTTTTTTCATTTAAATAATGAGAAAATATTTAAATAATTCAAAAGTATTTATCTCTAAAGTATTTAAATACTTTCAAAGTATTTGACTACTGCAAATGTATTTAGATACTTTGAAAGTATTTCAATATTCGAAGTGAAATACTTTGTTTTATTGAAATCAAGCTTGGAAAAGTTATCACTAGTGTGTATTAACCTCGAGCAGTCTGGCCTATTAGTCTGTTCGCTGTGGCGCGTATTTGTCAACTTTGTGGCTGTGTCCCAAGCCATTCTCTAGCATTTCTGGCAAATTTTGTATCTGACGCAATACACCTATTCCGTAGGAAAATTTTGGACCCAGTGCGCACGCAATATAGCTATATTCAAAATTGAGGTTGGCAAGTCTGACGGGCATCGGCGCATATTATCTACTGTCAGTGTCAATTGTCTAGTTTCACATTTTTGTAATTGGTATGCAGGATCAAATGTATGACACTCATCAGATAAAACTGAAAGTTGACCTCAAAAATGGCTTCTCACAACCATGCACAACCGCGCAACTTTCGTAAACAATCAACAGAAAATGAACTAATCATGTGCAGTTCAGTCTACTAGTAGTCATACAACCTACTATCAGAATAGCCAATTATGTCCAAACCCCAAGCAAAATTTCTCCATGCCACCGGCGCACGCAGCGAGTTCACGAATTGATTTCGCGGTGGGATAGGTGTATAACTTCAGAAGACGATCATGCGCGCTATATAATGAAAGAGACTATTCTTATCATCCACTGATTTCAAGCCGTGGTCGGTGTAGTCATCCTGAGGTAGGTGGCTTCCCGCCTTCACTTTGATGGGTGAATTTCAGGCACGTTCAAAGTCATCGGTATCAATCTTTCTGGGTTGAATCATTCTCTCATTTCTGTTCTCTTACCATTTATAGCCTATTGTGATAGTAGTGAGATCTTGAGTGGCTACATTTACCGCGTCAGAATGGACCAAATTGAAGTTCGAATGCTCACATGATCAAGCTCAAGATAAGTGGTACAAGCAAGTGTGCGTGAGTGCGCCATCTGTTAATTAATAGCAGTAATCCAGGGTAAAATGACTGTAGAGTGTATGACTGAATGGACCTATTTCTTTTTCACGCCCCTTTTGCCTCCTATCGCCGCTCATTGGCGAGATTTGCCTCACAATCTCCCATAGCAACTCTGTCAGTGCCACTGACTTTCTACTTGTCATTACCCCTGCCAACGATATGTTACAATTTGTCATCAGTTGTCAGTAGAACAGAACCAAAATGTGGAGCAAAAGTCTTGCCACGCTGCAACCTACAGACTCGACAACGCTTTACTTTTTCATAAGAGTGTAAGCATCAAATGAAGGGGAACCAGCGTGATAAGGGGTTGAAGTATAGTGCGAAAGGATATTTTGAAGACGTACTTGTGAATAACCTGGAGGTAAAAGCGGAGTGCTACAGGAGCCAGAAAAAGAAACAAGCTTCTCAAGAAAATGTCCGGAACAGCATCTGTTTTCAGCGTCTTCTTTGTACCAATTACTGGATGAATAGAAATGTTCCACTCTGAAGTGCCGTGAGCACACCAAAACTGAAGCAAAATATTGAGGTTTTGTTGTGAAGTTGCAGTAGGTAATTGCCAAATAGGACGGTGAGATAGCATTCCCAGCACTTTGAACAGTGATTTTGGCGACCCCGCTTTTGGCCTTGTGCAACTTGTAAAACAGCTAAAATCGTTTCATTCGCTTTTGAATTCTTCCTGATGCCGGTGTCTTCCAGTGACGGCCATCCATTTATTCCGCTCATTTTCGTCGGCAGGAAAACCGTGGAACGGAACATTTGGGGGAAATATTCCTTTGGACTTGTGCGGACAGCTTTCCACACAACAAACGGGCCTTTTTCGAATTAATTCGATCAGTGTAGCGACACGACACAGGTTGCAGTCATAAGTGACAGTGACAATTCTAATTCATTGTGACAGTATCGCCTTCCTCGAATTTCGCGCCTAATAATTAAAGGCTTTTAATTGGCCAGGGGTGTGGCTTAAAATTATTCATCCTTGTCTGAACGTCTCTGTTCCGCATAAGAAATAGGTCTATTGATTTTATACAATTACATACTAGCTTTGAGAGATAATTTAATAAGCAGATTTGAATTATTCTCTAGGTAACGTCATCTACCGAGTGACAGCGACAGATCACAAAATGACCCAAGAAAAGTATTTAAATACAATTTACGAAGTATTTAAATCAGAAAAAAGTATTGAAATAACGCAAAAGTATTTAAATAAAGCAAAAGTATCTTTGAAAGTATTTGAAAATACTTTTTCAAATAATAAATACTAAATACTTTTGGAAAGTATTTAAATAATGAATACATCTCGCTCTTCCCGAGAAAATAAACTGCTGGACAACGAAGTTGTCGGTATCGGTATCGGAAAAATGGTTTGACTTTGAAGACCAAGAACTTCTGATTGCCGAATGCGATTTCCATTTTGTTTGTTGTGTTGATTAATTAGCCTAATGTTTCCGTAACCTATCCTGTTGAGGTGACTGTTGAAAAAACTTCATTAAACATTTCTACAGGGTGATACGTAAAATGCTGCAAAATTGCACAGACTTCATCGTATCCCCATTGGTCAAAAAAATTTTGTTCATGTATTTTAATACAAAAATCATGAAGTGTGGTGGATTATCTCGAAACTGTTTTGGATTTACCCCGATTGGAAGTCTAACATTGAAGATTTAAATTTTTATGTTGAATGTTACAGATTTGCCTTGTTGGCACGCGAGATTAGGTCACTGTTGATAAATGGATGTTGGCATTGAGCAAGATTGTTCGTACAACAGTCCAGGACAATTTTATTCTCAACATGACCCGAACATTTGGTGTGGGGTCAAGCAGGGGGCATTTTTTTTTGGTGTTTGGCACTGCCTGTTTTTCGTACGTTGAATTTCGTCAGAATTTCATCAAAATTTTAGATGTGAAACATGTTCTATTCGCAAGTCTAAGCCCCTAAACATGGTAACGATGTAAAACTTCAGTTTCCAAGTGAAGTAAAGCTCACGCGGACGTTATACTTTTTGTACTTGTGCTATGTCTGAGTTTCGTAAATTTGCAACATTCAAAATAAAAATTCATATCTTCAATGTTCGACTTCCAATCTGGGTAATTTCAAAACCGTTTCGAAATAAGACACCACACTTTATGATTTTTGTATTAGAATTTTGAAAAAATATTTTTTTGGAAAATGGGGGTACCATGAAGTCGTTGCAATTTTGCACCATTTCACGTATCACCCTGTAGAAAATTTACATGAAGTTTTTTAACATTCATTTTCATAAGATGGGCTACGGAAAGATAAGGCTAGTTGACACAACAAACAAATTATAAATCGCAACCGGCAATCGGGAGATATTGGCCTCCAAAGTCGAACCAATTTTCCGATACTGACTACTTCGTTGTCCAGCAGTTTATTTAAATACTGAGTATTCAAATAAAAAAAAGTATTTATAAGTACAAATAATGCCCAGCTCTGCTTCTACGGATGTTTGATCAAAATCAGCATTATCAATGATGGCATCGAAAGTTTCTATCAACTTCTTTTTATTTGTATGTACGGTCAATACACCCCGGGAAGTGAAATTCCAACGTGTTGGAGCCTCGGTTGGAGCACTTTCTGGTAACCGTTGTTGACAAACGCGATCCAAGACTTCAACTCTTTTAGGTGACTTCGAAAAATACACGGAAAACGCCGACAGGTTTGCGAAAAAAACTCTGACAGATTTGATGCAATTACATGCATTGCTGAGAACCAGATTTAGCTTATGTGCATAACAATGCGTAAAAAGGGCACGGGGTGCCACAGTTTTGATTTTTGTCTGTAAACCGTTCAAGTGCCCCGACATAACCGCTGCACCGTCGCCGTCGTAGGTTTGACCAACCAATTTAGATTGAAAGTCGTGCGCGAAAATTGCTCAGTCAACAAGTTGAATAAGTTTTCAGCCGTATGACCCGAACTAACATTATAAAAACCAATAAATCGTTCCGTTACTTGTCCATTCTTCACATACCTGAAAATGACAGACAGTTGAGAATTGACACTGATGTCGGTGGTTTCGTCGACTTGCCACGAGAAAAAGTTTGCATTAGAAGTTTCTTGATTGATATTTTGGTTCAAAACAGAAGCGACTGAATCAATTAATTCATTCTGAATGGTTTTAGAGGTCCCTGAAAAAACTGAGCTGCTATCGAGGTTTTTTCAAATTTGGATCTCTTTTGCTGCAAAACTCTACAAATTCTTTGAAATTTCCCTTATTCAGCGACTCTTTGACTTTCATCGTGCCCTCGTAGTGGAAGTTCTTGGAGACATGTAAAAATGATTATGTCTGCTAAGCTTTTGACGACTTCGCGGTTTTCCTTTACTTCCCAATTGAACTTCTCGATGTCAAGTCTTCGTGCTGTGTCCAAAATTGTAGCGATATTTAGCCCTTTCCCAAACAGCTTAAATTTTGTGCACGACCGTATGTGTTCCTTGCTGGTTGCATGTTTTTCAGCAGAGCGCGACAGATTCTTCAAATTTCGATACCCGCTATTACACGCATACAGTTTCCCCTGATTGATTATGAAGAAGAACGCACTGCCAACAAAACAAGCCGTTTCGAACTGTACTTCCCGTCAACCAAATGCACTTTTGATACCAGGAATTTTGGGTAACAACAAGAGACGTCAACAAATCTGGATGTAGAAGTAGAATTTTTAGTTCACTTACATACACTTTGTCGTTGAAGCAGAGACTGACGAATGAGTTTTTTATTAGGAAATCAACAATATCGGCTGTGTTTTTCAATGATTCCATTTCGGCATTTTCGGCCACGGCCATCATAATTCACTCACGACACATTCACACTTGCACAACCACAGAACTGCACCGCTATCCCTTCATCAGGATGGAAAGTGGAAGCAATACGCGAGAAACCGTTAATTTATTATTATAAACAAAAACAAATACACACAAATATATTAAAAGTGTACGAGCGGGAAAATTACCCGGCAGTCCGGCGAACTGAAACTGATCACGCATGCCTCCCACGCCGTGCTTGCATCTTTCTCTGATGCGCGATTTAGGTTGACGGGGAGGTTCAGCCTCTGAGCCGTCTCTTTTCAGCTAACGGTCGACAATGCTGCATAGGTCCGAACTGCACAAAGCGAGCTCTCCATTGGTCCGTCGGTCTTTGGCGCGAGAGACTGAATTCAAAGGAGTCTCTGCCGGCTTGATGCTCGGACTCGCAACAGTGTAACATCAATTTTTCAATAAAAACGGCATTAATTTTTATTTTAGTTATCGGGAAGATTAATAGGAAGACAGAATTTTGTTCAATGAATTAACTGTAATAGTAAGTGGATTTAAGGCTTTCTCTTCCACCTTTTTCAATAGTGAGGCTAAGCCTCACCAGCCTACCCTGACCGGCCGCCACTGACTAGTAGCCTGCTAAATACGCTAACCGCAAGATCAAATAGGGGACACAAAACCAAACCCCCTTTTACATTATTCCTACTTGTCAATTTCATGTCACTGATGTGGGTATAACAGGTATCTACTAGTGCCTACCTAGGTTACTAGACGTCCCAGTATTTGTTCCTCTCAAAAAATTCCTGCACGATCAACTATCGAGCTCTACACCAGGTAGCGTCTTTTAAATGTAAGTTGCCTATAATCATGTGCCTAATCAATTGTGAAATCTTATTTGCACCACGTAGTACCGTACGATCAAAAACTTTCCTACTCAAGGGTGCGACTGTGGCCTAGCCAAAATTGCCCCATTCGCCTGCCAATGACCAGGACCACACCTCCCTTGAGTAAGAAAGTTTTTGATCATACGGTATTCATCCTAATTTCAAAATGAGGTTTTCTAAGTGAATGCATTTATGCAAGCACGCTGTTGATTAACTTGCGATAGCAACTATAGTACGTTTAACTTGAGTGTAAATCGAGTTACTTGAGAGTCCGCCACACGACCGTCTTTGAAATGGAGGAATTCGGGAATCCATAATTCACTTGAATCATACTTGACTTGAGCGTACTGTAGTAGTAAGTCAAGATATGCGTCAATCCGCTTGCGAAACTCAGATATTTCCGCAGTGTGGCATTTCTACACAGCATCAACAAATTACGTCTTCACACATCCACATGAAATATTTTCGCGCGACTAAGTTAATGCTATGGATGTGTCTCAGCAAAGTTTCTGTATGCACTGAATTCATTCAAAAAGCTCAACTCTCTTCGTCAGTCGAGAGTTGTCACACAGCATCATACATGAAATAAATATCCTCCATGTTTAGTGTAATAGAGTTTTTCAGTTTTCGTTTGTTATAGTTGCCGTAACGCGTCGTTTTAATTCAACGAGTGGAAAGCACCTCGGTGCTCGTATAGAATCAAAAGTCGCAGTCATTTATTAAATTATTCTCCACTTTTTGTCACCGTAGAATAATTTCTTTATGAACAGCTTTTAAGCCCTCTCGCTGTGCTGACGCAAAAAGGTGCCTGTTTGCTCCCAGTATTTTTTAATCCCACACGTATTACGCGTGCTTACGTCCTCTGAAGATAATTATGAAAAATACGTGCTGAAATTTAATTAAGGCGAGAGAAGAGTGAAAGTTCCACGACTTTCATCCGGCTGGATGCTCTAACCCCATTAATTCCAGTAATGAAAATTCCGATAAAATAGGCACGAGACGTGAGTCATTTACTAAAAGTTTTTTTATTATTAAATTTATGCTCACATGCCTGCAGTGCACGAGAACTCTCGCAAAGTTGTACGCTTGTTGTATATGTATATTGTGAGAAGTTGCCCGGGGATTGGTTCAATTAGGCCATATGACGTCAGATCCGGCGCGGAATGTGTGCATTTGGAATTTGGCGGCGTTTCCCTCCGAAAATAAATCATCCCTTTACCACTTCCAGCGCGTATCTTAACCGATCTCATTTCACTGCCATTGACAAGTTTACAACCCCCCATAATCGAGTGTCAAAAAAATCCCCAACGCCTTCAGGATATAATGCTGTCATCAAAACCGTCAGCCCTCACACATATACCTGTTTATTCCGTCACACTTGAGTCTGCCGATGACGTAGTCGTTATACAACAGGTCATTTTCATATATACACACACTCGCATATACGTACACCATCCACACCATACTATTATGTCATTTCCGTCGAGCAAGGGTGGATCAATTCATCACCGTCTAATCTAGTCGAAGTATAAAGTATTAAAGCCTCCTCTTGAAATCCCATAAATCAAAATTTGCACACACACGTATGATGTGCTGCCAGGGTCTACAATCCTCAATAATGAAAAAATAGCTTTGCGGGAACTCCTCAATGACGACCAGGATTTTGAATCCATAGACTATTATGCAACGTACGTATGATTATGAATGAGTGAAATCTAAATGTGATAGGTCTTTTATTTTTTGGTCCTTCATTTGCTCTTCAAACTGCTAGAGAGTCCAAAACCCGAATGAAATCAGAGTACAATCATGTTGTTATGACTAGCATCAGCCTTCGGTTACCAATTACATCAGGCTGTTGCAATAGCACGTAAAGTTTGAGTGAAACACAATATGTGATCAAGCTTCCATAACACTAAGAAACAAATTCATCAGTCTACGATTGCTACAATATCCAAAAATCGAAGACAATTCATTCTGACCACCGATGCTTCTTATTGTGCACTCGGCGCAATTTTATCTCAGAATAAAATCAAAAAAAGACCTCCCTGTTATTTTGACTCGATGACATTGAATAAAGCTGAAAAAACTATTTAACAGTAAACGAAAGAGTACCAGGCGTCATATTTAGTGTGAAGTATTTTCGTCCATATTGATATGGTAGGAAGTTCGAAATCTTCACCGATCACAAACCATTAGTGTATTTTCTCTCGATTTATGACCCGTCATCTCACTTCTGACACCACTTGGTTGATCCCTTGGACAGATACAGTAATTAGATTATGTCATTTAAACGAAAGAGGTTCGCTTCACTACTTTTTTTTTCGTTAATTCAACGTCGGCCTATTTCCGCAACAAGATCTAACACCGACGTCGGTGAATGCTTACCGGAATAACTATACCGGAAATTTTGCCAAACCCCTGTGTCTTCCAACACCGGGTAGGGATTTTTACCAACATCGCTTGGGGTCGGCACCATCGTTCGTATTTTACGTGTTATGCGACACACGTCTTGCACTCAGCGAACATTCCAACTAAACCAAGAAGCTTGTTTGGTTCACTACTTGTTCGTTATAATTTGCTATTCAAACCGCCAGCCCGAATTGTCATCAGAATACATGTTATGTCCAGCTTGGGCACTTTACCTGCTCTTCTTTCCTCCTTCATCTGGATGTGCTTAGGTATAGTTTCTTGCAACGCCCTAGTTTCTCATGTGCCTTTTTCTTCAGTTTCAGGTAAGCCTCGCAACTTCCACGCTGACGTTTTTACAAAACTGAATTCTCTTGGTAAGTAATAAATTTATTGCGTCTCTCTGGTTCACATGCGTGTGTGCCTTGTGGGCCTTACTATATACCTCCTGTATAGCCGAGTGCCGGAGAGCCATTTTATTAAATCTGTCAAGAACTTGACTGAACACGTATCCGGACGTAAACGAGAGCACTCCGCGAAATTTAGATTATTTATCAAAATCTTTTAAAGCGAGCGGCAGATATACCTGCAACCTACACATTTCATATATTACATAGCGCGTATATAGTATATGTTCGTCGTTCTGAGATATTGCTTTTTTTCTGAATGTATCCGCATTGAACAAACCCATAAATTATTTTGTCAAACCTGCACTTTTCCATATCAACTAACACTACCATAAGGAATGGAAAAAAACACGCAAACAAAAAGGGAGAGAAAAAGAAAGAATGAAAGAAAGAAAGAAAGAGATGGCAATGCCCTGATGCCCGTACCCACACAGCAGTGACAGTGAATTTTCTTGGGACGCCAGTCAGTTTGGTTAGGAACTGTTGAACTCACACTGTGCGGAATTATTTACTCTGTGCCAAGGGTCTCCTGTCTTATTTCAACTTATTGTGTTAGAGCGAAAAGGGACGAATGGAAGCGATAAATGTACGAGTGCGTTTAATTCAGCCAAATAAAGGGTAAGGGCGGACAGGAAAACATGGGGGCGACCCAAATCTGCAATGTCAAAATAAAACCCATTTGATCCCTTTGACTGTGTGGAGCAAGACTATTACACACTCCAGGAATTTCGGTAAATGGACATATTAAAATAAATTGCTCTCAATATATATTTCAAGTGTTCCGGCGCATTTCGTCGTTCGAGAATATCTTTATTGCATCAGGGTCACCTCTCAGGCTTTCTGAGAATATCTACATGTAAAAAGGCCTGGACGGCTTCGGTTCGCTGTACATTTTTCTCTCGTTTTTCAGCAAAGTTTGAAAATATAGCTGACAAAAAGCATCGACAGCGCTCTGCTTTGCCTCAGAGTCGCTGGTGGTTAAATCTCTCGGCGTGATCTCCCGTGTGATGGCAAAGTTTTATCATTATTCCTCTGGTGTTAATTATCGTAATGGGTACGGATATCCGGGCTAGGGCTTAATTGTTAGTGTTCGGTTGCCACTAAATAATTTAGCGAATAATAGTTTATAGTCTGGGATAAATTTGCAGATACAGCTGGGCATTCTCATCCCTCACGGTTCGTATCAGTACTAAATTGAACATACGAGTCGAGCCAGCAGCCTGCATGACGGTGGCCGGAGTATGGTGTGCAATGTTTATGAGTTACGTTACGCGAAACGACACTAGTGTAACTAAGCCCTGGCGTCATTAGTATTTATTACTAATGAATGCCTGTTAGCAACATTCATCAGCACCAAGTTTTGACATGGCCGTATTAGGTTGCACATAGTATCTGGTCTTCCGTTAATCAGAGAGACTCCGTGCCAGGCGGGGTCAGCCATATCCATTGTCCTGATGGAACATTACCGCGGGGGGCTCATCTCCAGACATCCTCTCCCTGTCCCCATTCTGGGCATGGTGTGTTTCGCCTGCAGATTCCCCAGCTGATGACGATGGAAAGCACGTGTCCATTCTAATTGGCACTTCAGCTGCAGATCACCTCGTGTGCCGCATATCCTTTCATTTCCACAAGACAAAGGCTTGAGATTTCCTTTTTCCCGCACCACCGATCGATGATATAATAAACCTCGTAATAAACGTTCCATAAGGATTAATCTGGGGGGAGGAGTAGAAGCCGTGGATATTTTTGGACGGATTTCGTGGAAAAATTGACCCAGCACGCGCTCGGCGGAGGCTTTGACATATTTTACGTAGTTCAGATCTTCGGGCCGCCTTTATTGGCAGGTTTCTGGACGGTTTGCGGTGCGTTCGTTGAATTATCTAAGCATTAATTAAATCCATACCTAATTGGAATTCCTTTTTGGGGCAGAAGAGAGAAGAGAAGACGATTGACAGACGCGCGTTGGGCGGGCGGTTCGGCTTATTATCTTTATGATCCGAGAAAAAAATGTGTTCCATTTCCCCAATTGATGTTGTGAGGGGCGAGAATCTGATCCGTTTCCTTATTAATTAATAATTCCAAAGAATTGATTTAGGCAATTAGTATTTCCGTTTGGTAACAATAAAGAGAATGAATCTGTAATCATAATTATTGTTATACCTAATCGTGTCTGTGAAGGAAAACCAAAACCTGCAGGCGATCAACGGCAATTATTGTTTTCAAATTCCGCTGGTACATAATAATTATGAATTGTTTTTATTTAGTTAGATTTCCTAGAAAACACGCTATACCACAGCTTTGATGTCGGTCCCCTGTCTTGTCGTCTAACTTCTAAGCTGAAAGTCATACCAAATACGGGCTCTTTGCAAACAGCAAATGGTTTGGGCCAGAAAGATTGGTCTTGACAACAATTGTGAAGAAAGTGAAATGGTGCATAACCAGCGAATCAATTGCAAATTAAATTCAGCCTTGAGTCGCGAGGCAATTCACAACGCGAGGCAATAGGGTGATTGCATGTAGAGGGAGTTTATGGCAAAATGTCAATAGTGTCATTGTCATCTGTCTAGTTTCACCCATGTCGGAGCAACTTCAACCGGACTAACCTCACTGAATACTGTCATTTTTACGTGTTTTGACATAACTCGATTCTTGCGCTGTCTGCCGGTGATCAGGTGAACGAATTTCATGCAATTACCCTACTAACAATAGTTACTATTGCAAGTACATGCATAATTCCAGCGAATGAAATTTGCAACAGTATGAAGAAAACTTCTGTGAAAAATAGCGGAAGTAGTCGTAGATTCGGATCTGATGGCAGATGTAATTATACTGAGTTCAACCCTAGTGTGATCCGAGTAGGTTATGGTGTTATGATATATCACGTTGCGTGCCGAGACTCCCCGTCAACTAGAATCATACTAGGGTGGAACGTAGTATACCACACATTTTCAGTGGTATGTGAATTTTGGGCGGCCAAAATGACAAAGACTCGAAGTGGTGAAGTAGAAACTGGGAAATTAGAAGGACAATTTTGACAGTTTTCCGAAATGACGTTTGTAAATTTAGGTATGGAATAAAAAGAAAATTCTTTTGTCTACAAAATGACATTCCAGACGTTAGAATCCGTTGAAAAACACCTGCACCAGATGCCAATAATCCACCATAATTTTCCATGGTCCTTGACCGGCACGACCTATGCCCATATACTAAATGTTGAAAACACCTAACGCAAGCTAAGCCTCCATAGTTCCGAGCTTTATGGTGTTGGTATTGATGCATGATAATTTGAATAAACAGTTCCACATATTCTCATTATGTGACTAAATACGGAAGATATGAAACCGAGAGGCTGTTCTTGAAGCTCCTGCATTGTATTTAGTTGTGTGGTGTCTGTACCCAATTAGTAGGTGAAAGGGTGAGTTTAACTAAGCATAATTTACTCTTTGACCGTCTCCTTGGGCATCGCTCCCTTCGTTTCGAACTCGAAGGGCAAGACTTCTCCAGCTGGTGCTCCATACCATGTTTTTTGGAGGCCAATATACAGTCAACTGATATACAAGCCACGTCCCACATCAGTTGGCCCATTAGTAAAAATGCAATTTCTAGAAAACTAATGATGAGAATGTGAAAGTATTGTAAAATATTGTGTTTTTCTTCATGTTCACTACATGTTAGTACCTTTGATTATATTCTAGGATTAAATCTCCAGAGCTGGCGAAGTAGAGAGTTAGGGGATGGGACGAAGCTCCCTTTCCCCCAAATG
Organism: Anaspis maculata; assembly: GCA_949128115.1. NCBI lineage: Eukaryota > Metazoa > Arthropoda > Insecta > Coleoptera > Scraptiidae > Anaspis > Anaspis maculata. The sequence continues at coordinate 34,517,887 of OX421961.1, forward strand.
GTTTTTCCTAGCTAACTCCTCTAGGCATAGTAGGTTATGTCCGAGGTTATGTCAGAAATGTCTCTTCTTGAATTGAGCCAAATCGGTCAAGCGGTTACAAAGTTATGGTAATAAATCGATTTTCTGAACCATATTCGAAGAGCTATATTGTCAAGGGTCACCGTCGTCTTACCTTTTCTTGGCTTCTATTCGGGACATTCCGATATGCCCGAATACTGGACGATCGTTGCCTTCGACTGGGTGGCGTAAGATTTCACTCGCTTGGCTTTTTCAGTACATTCCGGGTTGAGTGGCGCAAGTTGAATAATCGAGAAAGGGGAACGTTTTAGACGTTTATTAAGCATTAAAGGGTATTGAAAATAAACGGTGGATAATGATTAGATGACTAGTGTGAGCTACTTACATTATGAAGCACACCACGACGATCCCGTGCATCGCAATGAACCTTTTTCCCATGGAGGTCGGTGGACGGTGTCCTTTGACCGTGCCGGATGTGATTCTGCCCTCTTTACAAAAACTGCACTTTGCGTTCCCGGTTCATTGCGATGTAAGAGGTGCAATGTATTTATTTATTGTACCGGGTGCGCCGTAAGTCGGTTACACCGAGACATACCGGGTGAATCATAACTTCAAATTGTCATTTCGGACAATATCTCCGATAAGGCCGATTATTGTGAGATTCATTCATTATCGAAAGAAACTGGACATCTTGAAGCAGGGTAGACTCCTTAAAGAATCCAAAGTGTCAGTTGCAAACGATCTGACGCGACAGGACAGAGAGGACCAACAGACTTTACGACGCCACCTTAAACAAGCCAGAAACCAGAATCTGGAAGCACAGATTAAGAAGAATATACTAATAATCAACAACGAAACGTATTCAGTAGACGACCTTAAAAGACTGGAAAAGGAACAGGACGAGGAAGGAGCGCGGATTCACCCCTCAGAAGGTGCCAAGCAACCAAAACAGAAGAAACACCGAAACTTGACAAACCTACACCAGTCCAATCTCATAAGAAGGAGCAGCAAATGGTGGAAAAAGAAAGAACCCTAAGACCAGGAACAAACAAGAATTATAAATATAAGTAGATGTGCAACAAATAGGTATACTTCCAAAATTAATTTACCCTCGAAAATTGTTATCAACTAAAAATTTATTTTCACTTCATTTCGCAAGAGATACATAAAAATAGTTTTACTAGGTAGGAAAGTCAACACAATCACTAGCACAAATTAACACATGTACACAAAACACTAACTTGTTGACGTCCGACAAAATTCTAGATGGATCCTTTTGTCCGTGACTTTGTAGAACTGCAGATCTACACAAATGTAGCAGAAGGTGTAGATAGTTGTAGGGCTATACTGGAAAAAAATAAATGCAACACACAGCTTAAAATGTTTCACAATAACATCAGAAGCATAGGCCACAACTTCGACGATTTTCTTGTGTACCTGACTGCGATTGACACCCCGTTCGATATTATCTGTCTTAGTGAGACCTGGAAAATAAAAAACACTTTGAATTTTGGTATACCTGGATATAGAGCTTACTATAATTACGGTGATGTAAATCAAAATGACGGGGCGATAATGTACGTGAGAGAGTCACTAAAGGAGAGGGTAACTTTGAAACAGATTAACAAGATAAACGCGATTCATACTGAAGTAACACTGGAAAGTAAAGACGTTGTGTCGATATTGTTTTTATATAGACCGCACACTGGTATCATCGTGGAGGACTTTTTGTACGATTTGAATGTTTTTCTACAGGAAAACAGTAATTATCAACATAGAATCATGCTGGGAGACGTGAATATAAATATTCTAGAACAAAATAGCCCCATTGCAAACGACTATCTTAATGTGCTGAGTGCCTTGGGTTATGTATCGCAAATAAACTGTAACACTAGAGTCGTGGAGGGAAATAGGGGAAGTAACATTGATCACATTTTTTATGCGGGAGAACTTCCGAAAGAGAACCTATGCCCCATCGTCCTAAAATCGGATATCACAGACCATTACAGTACAATCCTAACTATGAACTTAACAGAGTCCCAAACAAGATATGAAAAAAGAGATGAGTACTACACAAAAATCGATACCTATTCGGTTGATTCGGTCTTGAAAACTGCAAACTGGGAACTTTACTACAGCATCAATGAAGCAGAGTGTTTATGTAACTTTTTAGCTGAGAATTTCAAAAAAGCCATTGAAAGGTCAACCAAAACCATCAAAAGTAAACCACAACGTAAAAGAAAAGAGTGGATAGATAATAACATTATAAGGGAGATGAACATTAGAAACCAGCTATATGCCCAGAAATTGAAACAGCCGAAAGATGAAGAGCTCAAAATACGGTACAAGCGACAAAGAAATAGAGTTAACAACCTTAAAACTAAATTGAAAAGAGACTATTACCATAACAAAATAGGAACAAACATGAATGACACAAAGAAAATCTGGCAAGTTGTAAATAATCTAGTTTTCCAAAAAAATAAGAAAAATCAGATAACGGAAATCGTTACAAAAACCGGAGACAGATTGACCGATAGAACGCAAATAAGTAACGAATTGAATAAACATTTTTCGGAGATTGGACAGTATTTAGCCAATAACATACAAAAACCCATGCAAGAGTTTAAAACCCCAGTGGTGCAGAATACTTTATACTTAACCCCAGTTACATGTGATGAAGTTGATAGACATATTGCTCTGCTAAAAAAGAATAAAGCTCCTGGAATCGATCAAATCACGTCTGAAATTCTCAAAGCATGTATTCATACGATCGCACCTGCTATCACACACCTGATAAATGTAATGTTCAGCACAGGAAATTGCCCCTCTCACTTCAAAACTGCTTTAATTATACCAATACACAAAGGAGGCAGCATCACGGATGCTGAAAATTACCGCCCGATTTCACTAACATCTTCAATCTCAAAAATATTTGAACGATCACTAAAAGAAAGAATGACGAACTTCATGGACAAATATAATATCTTATCTGACAAACAGTTTGGTTTTCGCTCTGGAGTGTCTGCTGAGGATGCCCTCACTCGGGTGATTGGAAGAGTATACGAAGCTGTAGATAACAAAAAACCAGTATTGGGTGTATTTATAGATCTAACAAAAGCTTTTGATACGATTGACCACCAAATATTACTAAAGAAACTATGGGACCTTGGTTTTAGAGGACCAATACATAAACTAATGAGAAGTTATTTGAGCGGAAGAAAGCAGTACGTTAAGGTGAAAGACACGCTAAGTGAAGAGAGAGTAACAAATGTTGGCTTACCCCAGGGAACTATCCTCGCTCCCGACCTCTTCAAAATTTATATTAATGATCTTTTACTCCTGAAAATGAATGGCGAGGTTTTCTCATATGCAGATGACACAGCGATTCTTTTTTCCGGCGAAAACTGGGATGAAGTCAGATCGCATGCTAGTAAAGATCTAAAACTAGTAAAAGATTGGTTCGACTGTAATTTGCTTACCATGAATAACAAAAAAACAAAATACTTACCTTTCTGCTCATACGCAAACGGCTTGCCGCACTTCAACCAGCTAAATATACTTGGAACTAATATTACCATAGATAGCGCTGTCTCAATAAAATACCTGGGTATCACTCTCGACAACCACCTCAGATGGAGGCTCCACGCAGAGAACACAAATAAAAGAATTCGGAGTCTTCTATATTCTTTTTACCAATTGAGAGATGTTCTTGACAACAGAACACTTTTGCTTATATACGAAGCTCTGGTAGAGTCCGTAATAAGATATGGGATAGTCGTATGGGGCGGAATCAAGAAAACGCACCTGCAAACACTCTTTCAAACGCAGAAGAAGTTATTGAAGATAATTCTAAAGAAGGACATCACATATAGTAGTGACAAACTCTTCAGGGAGTATAAAATTTACAAAATAAAACAGATATACGCAGAAAAATTATTTACATACCAGACAAAACAGCACAAGGCCAAAATAAGGGTCTACAAACATGACATAAGAGTAAAAGAAGAGATTGCTGTTCCTCGAGCACGAAAGACTTTAGGTCAGAGCCATTTCGGATATTCAGCGCCGAGACTATACAATAGGGTGCCAAAAACCATAAAAACTATGAAAAATTCTAAACAAAACGAGCTGAATTGAAAAACTGGATTTTACATGAAGGCGACCCTCTTGAAACTCAACTCTAGTCATTTTCCAGTCATTTTTAACCCGTGTGATAATATTATTTTAGATTTTACTCTATGATTTTACGAATGAGAAAATTGCTTTTTAACATGTTTTACTGTACTGTTGTTTTTAATCTGCTTCACTATTTTACTCTTTTTTTTATATAAATGTTTTATTATTGTTACCGTCTGATTTTGAACTAACGTGAAGACACAAATGCACCTGCACACAAAGTTCCATTCAGAACTTTAAGTAGGGTTTACCATATTTATGACCTTTTTGATACTGTTAGGATCATTTTATTCGCTGTAAGTTGTTTAAAGGGAAATAAATTATTATTGTATTGTATTGTATTGTATCTCCGATATTTCACCTTTTCGAAATATAATTTTTTTTTTGATCAGTCTACTTATTTTTTAAATCTTCATCGGATGACAAGTTTCTGCACCCTAATAACTCCGGGGCATCCTGTATTTATTTGGATAAGAAAAGTGAAGTTTTCGCATTTGGATCAGCTAAGATGTGGTACGGGGCTCGTATTAAAATGGGTCTACCTTCCATGCAAAAGGTCACGGTCAAGGTCAAATTGTTGTTGTCAGATCGCGCTATCCATTTCTCTTGGAATTGAACTTCCTGGTCGATGGCAACATGTAAAATGTGTTTTTTTAGGGTCTTTGGCACCATCTTTTCACTGTGGAGGAGCGAGCGACGGTTTGCCAAATTCGAAAACTCAGTATCTTACTCAGAATACAAAAAGTTGGACCTTGGACCTACCCATTACCCCTTAAACCTATCTTACCTGAGATGCAGCTTTGATCGCTCCCTTACAATGTAAGTCAGGGAGAGGATCAATGATTCAGCTGTCTTTTTTTAATTCTCGAGTCTACAGGCTCCAACTCATCTTTATTCTCCGTTAATTATGAAAGTCTGCGGTGCTTCGCGGCGAAAAAAAAAAGATTAAATAGGTAAAACTCTTGCCTACCCTCAGCAATGCAATGACAGACTTTTTAATTGGAACGTCATGAAGTTTGCAACTAATGTCGAGGTTATTCCACCAATTATGCACGTTTTCGAGGTAAGTTAACGGCTACGCTGCCACCATCGCATGGCACGTCATGTTGTGCTGCACCAGCTAAATAATACAAACCAAAACGATGCTAATTATTGTAATCACCTGCCACCACAAAACATAACTGTGCATGTTAATGACCGCAGATTTGCATATGTATAAAGTTTGTGATATCCACAAAAGACACACATACTATATTATGGTGGAGGGCGAGAACATATTAATATGTAACGCCGCCAACGACCGGCAGTTGCATGAAACGTATGCCAAAATTATTATTCCTTCTTTGCTCATTATACATACATTTCATTACAATGCATCAGAGCGTACTCTATGTGAAGCTTATGAAGTCGTTTAATGGACAGGATAAGAACTGCATACCAGTAGTCGTTTGCAGTGCTATCCCGTACCAAGTTGACCTTAAAAATTTGTAATTTAAAAACATTCAATTTTATGCCTGTTGCTTGTGCTCATGGTTCAGTCAAACACGAAATCGTAAACAAAAACAAAATTAGTTTTTAGTTTGTTTATTATTATCAAAATATAGAAGATTAAATAAAATAATCAAAAATCCATCGAACCAGAGCTCATTGTGCAGTGTTTGTGCAAAATTATGCTATGATTCATGAGGATGAAGCTGCATCTCTTTCAGTGATCGTACTGCGGGTACGAACCGTCATCATAGTATCCATCGTTTTGATAATTTTGGTTCTGTTGCTGTCGGTATCCTCCGCTATATTGGTATTGGTAGTTACCTGGTGGTTTTTGTGTGGTGTAAAATGGATTGGGCATTTCAGGATGAGAAGTGTGAAAAGCTTGATTGTGTTGGAAACCCTGATGCGGTTGTCCCTGGGGACGGGGATTATAATGTTGCCCGTGACCCTGCGACGGTGGAGGGTAATTTTGCGGAGGTCTATACGGAGGTCGGGCGGGTCTTACTGTTACCGGTTTCTGTGGGAGTTTTTGTCCACTGTTACTTTCGCCGAATCTATTTTCCAAGTAAGAATTTCCCAGCCACTTTTTCTTGATGTGATCCACGCCCTTTTCCGCAATCATGACGCAAGTGGCGTGCGTGTTGCCAGAAACTAAGGATGGCATGATCGAAGCATCCATCACTCTGAGGCCTTCGATGCCGCGAACTTGAAGCTTTGGATCCACAACTGCCAGCGGATCCGAGGTCGGACCCATTTTGCACGAACCCGCTTGGTGATTTTCAGGACCGGTGTAGTAACGAACGGCGCATTGCCAGAAGTCATCGGAGTCGTACCTAGAAAAAACTTGGTAAAATTTTGATTTAGTGGCGACAATTTCAACTCACTTGAATTGTTTTTCGCAGTCTCCGTACTCGTCTTTATTCAGTTCCATGCCATATTTTTCTTTGAGTACTCTCGTGTTGGCCAGTCTTTGAGTGACTCTGACTCCTTCAACTAAAGTAGCTACATCTTCAGGCTCGCTTAAATAATTAGCGTACATCAGCGGCGGATCTAGGGGATTGTTTGATTTTAAAGATATGTGACCTCGACTTTTCGGATGTAGAACGACAGGTGACATGGTGGCATGTCTTGGTGCGTCTGGATTTTCCGGATCTTCCAGAGCTCTCACTTCGCCAGATTTGGCACAGTTTGCCAAATACCCAGCAAAGAACACTTGCAAGTCTGGATAAGTTCCCGAAGGATCGGCGTATTTCGAATTGACCCTTGCGGTAACTTGTGACATTCCAGTGGACGACATCGGCCCGCGTCTGTTCAGAATGTACTCTAAAGCCGTAGCCCAATCCAGATCGTTGTATGCTTTGGTTTTCTTCATGAGATATGTCATGTAAAACGTGACGTGATTGTGAAGATTTTTACCCACTCCCGGCAGCTCGTGGACTTGCCGAATGCCGACTTTGTCCAGTTCCGATTTCGGACCGATTCCCGAGAGGAGAAGAAGTTGCGGCGAGTTTACGGCTCCTCCGGAAATGATCGCCTCCCGTTTCACGCGAACGGTGTGCAGTTTATTATTGTACATGAATTGCACCGCCTGAATGGTTTTCGTGTCCCCGCTGGTGTTTATCAAGACTTTAGTCGCCGTGGAGTTGAGCATTATGTGAAGATTTGGCCGGTCCCGGGCTGGTCTGAGATAGGCCCTTGCACTGCTGAGTCTTGTGCCGTTCCTGCAAAAAGCAAAAAGAACTTAATCGAATTACGTGCAGAATTTACATTCGAAAGCGAAGGAAATGAAGTCGGAATTAAAGAGAAACTGTTGAATTAGCTTTATAGGGTGAGCACCTACAATTAAAGTCGTCGCGTTTCATGTTAAAAATCAACAGATTCATATTTCTTTTGATAGTATTATAATAGGTTAGAGCGGAATAATGGAAATTGGATTGGACAACGAGGAGACAAGAAAAAATGCCTAGGTATATTGTAAAATAATGACAGCGGTAGTTCTAGGGCGAGCGCGTTTAAAAAGGCAAATATGTAAATTAGAGTGTGATCGAAAGGCAATCAATCATTCTTTTAGCTTTTAGCAGAATTTGGAGTGAAATTAGCATGCGGCCGAACGACTCTTGAAACGTAAACACATGAATATTTCATTCATTACACTACAAAGGTCGGCGAACTAAATCTTTATTGAAATTGCGCGACCTCTGCTCTGCTTAAATGTAAGTCAAGATTCTATCATTTTTAAGGCAGATGAGCGCATCATTATGGAAGGTCAATCTGTTATCTTATTGTTCTAACGAATTATCGCAGTTATGTAAGAAAAGTACCTACCGTGTATTTGTTTGCGCGACAGTGAATCCTGCGTATTCAGTTCCGTGGTTCAAATCTTTTACTACAGGGTAGCCGAGTTCTTTGGCAGCTTTCAGCACGTCGTCGGCTAATTCGGGTTGATGCGGAAACCGGGTCGTAGTCAGAGGACCGCCGGTAGCGTGGTATTTCGCATCGACCAAAGTTCCGATTTCTTGATTGTCTTCGGACTTCAAAAAGTACGGAAGAACGTCGTTGTATGCCCAACCCTCGTTTCCTGCAGCCGCCCAATTGTCGTAGTCCTTCGGGCTGCCTCTCATGTACATCATTCCGTTGATGACACTGCAACCGCCCAAGACTTTTCCCCTGGGCCAATCGCACCTCTTCTCCGGAAAGCCTTGGCAAGCGTTCTCTTCCGGTTCGGTCTTGTAGTTCCAATCCAAGTGTGGGTTTCCGTGGTAGCTGATGACCATCGAAGGTACTTGCGAACCCGGTGGCTCATCTCCGCCCGCCTCTATCAGCAGCACTTTCCAATTAGGAACTTCCGAAAGCCGGCCGGCAACTGTAGCACCGCTGCTTCCTCCCCCGATCACCACGAAATCGTATTCCTGATCGGGTTGCTGTTTAGGTCTGACCCTCTGGCAAATTTCCGAAATATCACATTTGTTCTTGATGAACGTGTCCAGGAGGCTCATGAAAAGGATAAAGGTTCCTCCGCCGCAAGTGTTCGCCAGGGATGGCCCTATGTAAGGGGCCGCACAACCGCACTCCATTCTTCAATATTTTCACTTTGAGCACTCCTCCGAAGCCTTCAACTTGCTGTATGAACTCAAGATGGGTAAAAAACAGGTTTATATGTTAACTAACTAACAGTCGGTGAGGAACTGTTATTTGGTCCGGCTGCTCGGAACGTGGTTTTCTTTATCAACGCCAGTTACGTCATCAGGGTATTCCGGCCTTCGTGATGCGGCATGTGGTCGTCGTCCGGCGATCATCGCGATTTATAAGTTCGGATTAGGATTTCCATAAATTTGTGTTCGCATCAGTTACTAAGTTCCAGGGAAATCTCTAATAAGCAATAAATCGCGAACACGCGTCTTCCTGCTAATTGCTGTTGTTTAGTATAACCGTCGAGGTCAAGAATCATGACTTGCATTCGGGTCGGAATTAAAACAATACAATAACGATTAAAAAAGATTTCCCCAAGTTTAATAGGTTTGAAAGAATTTCTCGGACACGGACATCACTTTGACGTATAATATGCTCGTAGGTCCGGCTTATACTAATCATTAATCTCAGGGATGGACCTGTATCTAAACTGGACTGATGATAGCATCTGATTTTATTAGGACGGCACTAAGTCGAGGGCTGATATGATCGATAGAATCACCCATTAGTCAATTATTGCAATCAAGGGCACTAGTCAGAAAATTAATCTTTTATTTAATCATAGATCATTCACATTTGCCGAATTTCAATTGGGACGCAAATCTTTTTCATCATGCATTCAAAAAAATATGATTTATGAACAAGTATTATAATACTCACGATCACGTAAAAGGTGACCCAGTAAGAGTAGCGATATTTTATTCTTAAATTGTGAGGAAGCCAAACAAGATATCGTCATGATTTGTTCTTTAAATTATAAAATGGGCATTCAAGTGTTATCATAATTCACTTTAAACTTCATTACTTCAAAGTTGCATCAAGCAAATGCCCACTTTTTGGACCGATGCATATTTGCGCTCGACGCAATCAACAAGCACACCTAAATTGTGTGGCTCTGTACGATATTCTTTCCAGTTTTTGAGCGATTCACATTTTTCTTATCGCGTCAAATCCAACGCTGCACCCCTTTCCAGGACTTCTGACGACCCCTTTTTTTGGTTGCTTCATGATTTGGAGCAACAGCTATGCCTAGATTCTTGCCAGAACTGCCCCTGTGTCAAATTGAGGTAACTTTGGTTTGTAACTTCGCTAAAAATTCTTTTGATTTTCAGTTGCCCAATAAGGGACTGGATCAGTCACGAAAAGATACAGTATACACTATACAGTTGTTAACCCTGTCGATAGCACGGTGAGCTCTCGGTCCCGCTTTCAAAGGCGAAGGTCCCGGGTTCAAATCCGCACTGGGCCAGATGGACTTTTTCACGCGTCCCTCAGTACGGAGGCATCTACTATCGTGCGGTGATACCCCAGAATTAGGGATAAAACGAGAGAGCCATCGAAACGAAGACCCCACTGATAAATCCCCAACTGATCCCAAGATGTAAATCTTACAGTACTTCGTTGTTATCGTGACAGAAACACCCCGACGGAAAAAAAAACCTGCTAATAACTCAGCTGTTGATGATGAATAAGACAGCTCGACAAGAATTTTGATGATGTGTATTTTTAAGGGCAAAAAATTTGCTCAAAACAAAAGTAAAGCATGATTGTGTGAAATGCTAAAGTTTGGAAAGCGGACATCGCTTGTTGTTATAAAGGTTATGTGTGACTACCTACCAATTTTTATTCGACAGGTGAAATCTCGCTTGATCTCACTACAGTCATGCTCATCATCCCTACATAGTCCGGACTTGAGGCGAAAGCACCCTGTATTTTATGCATAAAACGTGCCACTTGGCATAGTGACTCATAATGAACCACACTCTTTTGATTTAGAAGTGTAGACAAAGCCGCCAACCCTGCAGCCGCTGTATATCGGGAGAAGTGGATAATCTTTGATCCAGCTTGATTCATTGAGGCTCCGTGAAAAACTATATGTTTTTTTAAGATTATTATTGGGTTTATTTTTTATGAAAAAATCTATTTTTATCTTTCTAATTACAGAACTACACCGAGGCGAGGGCTCATTAAAAAATGATTTGAATCAGAATTCAGATTTGTCAACGTTTTCATCAAATTTGTACGTTTCCGACGCTTTTGTTTTTTTTTTATTACACCCACCAGAATTATTAGAGAATAATAACAAGATGTCAAAGGCAAGAAAGTGGTTGTTAAGAAAGTTGAAAAACATATTAAAAGTTATATTGATTTTGGATATTATTACTGGCGTGTAGGAAGGAAGATAAGATATAAATGTATAGCATATTTAACCCGATATATAACTGCTCATTATACCTACATTTGTCAATCAAATGGGCACCTACGAAGAGTTTATACGTAGTTATTTTATTGCTATCGCACAAAATGTTTAAGTAGCAATAATAATGATTGTAACAATTTTTCAAACTTGAATTAAAACCACTTTCACCGGCACTGGTGCGAAGCATTATTATAGTACACGATTATTGTTATCGTACAGACTATATTATACCAATTATTATTATCATTATTGTAAAGTATAATTTTTTTAAACTTCGGTATTACCATATCGGCCAACATTGCTGCCATAATATAGGTACCAACTGAATCTTTAATGCAGAAAAGTATGTGACGAAGAATGTCTATTGTAGACTGGTTACAAGTATATTGAGGTAACAGGTTGTTGAAATTGGTTTTTTATCTTGATATTTCCATAATTATTGTTATAAACTTCTCCGTAATTGTAGTTCACCCTGTTGAGTAAACTAGCTAGGTAGGCACGTATACTTGAAAAACATAGAATTAAATATCGTTTCACGCCGCCGATTTGGAGTAGTTGAACTCATGCGGTTTCCTGCAAGGTAACCACGGGCAGGGCCCGGCCGCCGAGATTCCGCTGGGCCCCGATGCTGGATGTCACTCAGATTTTTTTAATAATAATAATAATGATGATGATAATAATAGTGATAATAGGTATTTTTCATCACCAAAACAGTAGCTTGCTTGTGAATTTCGTCCTCTGCTGTGCGAAATTGCTTTTCATTGAATTTGTGACATATTAAGTAGTAAAAGGTAGACAGTAAAAAAATTAGGATTTTGTTTTTGGTTTTTCACCTTTTTACTTTTTTGTTAGTGAGCTAGAAAAAGAGAATCACCTCGCGCTCACGGGCCCCTTACGAGTCTCTGGGCCCCGGTGAAAAATCACCTTCTGAACCACCCTCTTGTTGGCACTGACCACGGGTTGTATGTTGTATTGGAAATTTCGATCTTTCGGATGTGCGAAATTAAATTGTGTTGATAATGTGCGAACAAAATATATGTCTGGCACATCGCACTAATTTTTTTTAGCATGAGAAGTTCTCAAAATATTATGGAAAATAAGAAAGTTGCATAATTTTTTCTACAATTGATATATTTTTCGATATAATACTTTTCATAAATAAAAGATTCTGCAAGCAATAATATGTTTTTTACCGCGGAAGTAGCCATCAGGTTTGTTTTATTTTGAAGACCTTATCGCAAGTTGAAACTGTCTTGAAGGTTTCAGACAGTTTGAGAGTCGCTGTTCTGTCATTCCAGCTCCGACAGGTTCACCGCAAAATCACCGCAATCGCTATCTGTTTGCTTTTCACCAAAAAAACAACATTTTGAGAATTTGTACGTCACAGATTTTGGGTTTGTGTCAAATTCGAATTTGGTGTGTTTATACTTGGGCAAACTTGAAGCATCCTGTATAGACAATACAAATAGAAAAGACCACATGTTGTCACGGATTTTTACGGTTGCGTAGGAACCAGGCGAGTCCATCATTCAAAAAAAGGTTGGCTGATTTTTGTTGCCCCCAATATCCGTGACGACGGTGGTGATAACATATGGTCTTCTCTATTTGTATTGTCCAAGCCCATTGTGCAAAATGAAAGTCTCTAGTTAGTAATAACGATCATGTCGGCTTCCCACCGAAGTCATGTCAATATACGGTATTATATTATTAAGTCCAGTTCAAGTACAGGTTCATAGCTCGAACCCAACCGGTGTTCGTTTTTTCCAAGCTATCATAACTAGCAGAAAGAAATAACTGACAATATACCGGGTGTTTATAAACGTCTGTGATCGCATCGCCTTTGGAATCCGCTCTCGATCACTACAATTGCGCCTGTTACTACGTTTTTCGGCCTGACCCAAGCCTGCCGAGATCACAGTCTCTTATAAACACCCCGTAGCTATAAGTTCATGTTCAGAATTTTATGTTCATCCTTTTTTGTGGCTTTTTGTTTTGGCGCCCTGGCTATAGACATTCTGACATTCATGAAAAACTGACTTGCGTACTGACAATACGCAGTAGCCACAAGTAATAGTACATATACCCCGTTCACTTTTTATTTTCAGTAGAATGACTTTTTGGAGCGATAATAAAGTGACAAGCTGGAGCGCAGCGCAGGAAAGATACGGCTGATGGCCGCTGATAGTTCCGCTCCAAAACTTTGCAGGTGCCCATCAGCCTTAGCCGTAGCCCCCCAGCTTGTCATTAATTTTTGCTGCAAAAAGTCATTCTAGCGAAAATAAAAGGTGAACGAGATATAGACGGGGAGCATTTCTAGTATTTCAGTGATGACTGAAATGCATTCTGTACTGTATAGTGTATAGTCCATCGGTACATACATGGTGTCCGTTTTTCGAGGCTAAGCATGGGTATCTCGCTTATCTTGAGAGATACAAAGTCGGTTAAATTAGGAAAAAGTTGCGCATTTTCATGACGATCAATAATCCAAAAAGAAATTTAACGTTTCGATTTTCGTTTTTGAGATATCGTGAAAAAACAGGAATTTGAATTTTTGTTTTTATTTTTTATTCAAAAAACGGTTGGAGGTGGCCTTGTCTAATCTAGACATTGTTAGTCCACTTCTCCAAGGGGAATCCAAAGCTGCCAAAATCTTTATTTTAGCTTTCAAAGCAACCGAGATGCGACATTCAACTTTTTTCTCTAATGGGCGCCATATTGGATTTTGATATTTTTGAATACGGTATTCTTTTCTGGTTAGAACGATGTGCCACATGTCATTGTTGAATGAATATTTGACATTTACGTTTTTTTTATTGTCGGTGCTGATTTTGTTTCCAAAGCACTCTTTGAAAAATAAAAAATAATTTTTTTGCTCTAAAGCATGAATTCAACAGTGGCATGTGACACATCGTTGTAACTAGAAAATAAAATTGTATTCAAAAATGTCAAAATCCAATATGGCGCCCATAAGAGAAAAAAAAGTTGAATGTCATATCTCGATTGTTTGGAAAGCTAGAATGAAGATTTTGGCAACATTAAATTTCCCTTGAAAAAGTGCCTGCACAATGTCTCGATTAGAAAAGGCTACCTTCAACCGTTTTTCAAATAAAAAATAAAAACAAAAATTACAAATTTCTGTTTTTTCTCGATATCTCGAAAATTAAAACTGTCAAGTCAAATATCTTCTTGGATCATTGATCGTCATGAAAATTCGCAACTTTTTTCTAATTTAACCGACTCTGTAACTCTAAAGATAAGCGAGATACCCATGCTTAGCCACGAAAAACGGACACCCTTTATAGGGTGATTCAAAAGTGTCGGACCATCTCAACGGTGCGTGATATGGAGGTGTACTAGAATGCTGGAATGTTGTTGGAAAAATTCTATGTTTTTTGGTTTTTCAAGTTATGGAGGGACAAAAGTTGGTCTTTCCATTGCTTCTATTTCCTAACTAATGAGTACAATAAATCAACTTCTAAATCTGTATTGAATTTCTGTTTTCTATACAAAGTGAATCATAAATTACAAAAACCCGGCCGGTAGCGCGGGGGACTCCGTCTTTGGAAGCAATCCCAGAAATAGTGGGTTCGAATCCGGCCTGGGCCGGGTGAAAATTTTCATGCGCTCTCTAGTACCTTGGCGTGTACCACCGCGCGGTCACGTCAAGAGGAAAAGGGTGCAACGAGGTGGACACCGAAAAAAGGGCGCTAATAACCTCGTTGTTGATGCGTCCATCAAATGATGGGTAGTGTGCGAATCACCCGGCACCGCGAAAAAAAATACAAAAATTTAGTTTTCGTAAAAAAACAGAAGCGATACAACTCGTATTAGAACCAAATTGTGTTTTATAGTTTTATTGTGCTCTACATAGGTTATGGGACCAATGTGTGGCTGTTTACAGGTACTTTTAGAAAAAAAAATCAGGATTCATGAGTCACCCTTATACAAAACAGACATTTTTTGCAGATTCAGAGGTTGATTTTTCGTACTCATTCTTTTTTCCATTAACAGTTTTGAAAAATCTTTTGAAACAACGAAAATAGGAGCGATCGAAGGACCAGCTTTTGTCCCTCCATAACTTCAAAATTAGAAGACTTAGAATTTTTCCAACAACTTTCCAGCACCCTACTGCACCTCCATATTACGCACCATGTTACGCACCTTCAAGATAGTCCGACACTTTTGAATCACCTGTATGGTTGTAACCTATAGGTACCTATGGCCTGCACATAATAGACAGGCTAAATTCAGAAAAGTTCGCTAG
The DNA here is from genome assembly GCA_949128115.1 of Anaspis maculata. Classification (NCBI taxonomy): domain Eukaryota; kingdom Metazoa; phylum Arthropoda; class Insecta; order Coleoptera; family Scraptiidae; genus Anaspis; species Anaspis maculata. The sequence continues at coordinate 34,533,225 of OX421961.1, forward strand.
TCTTCCGGTCTCAATCCTCATAAAAACTGCCGCGCAAATTTTCCTTACAACCCTCCTCCCTGCCCTCGTTATAACCGTACAAGATGAGTAAAGATCACTACGCATATGCAAAACTTGGCCTGCAAAGCAATAAATAAAAAGTTTGGCGATGCGAATTGCACGTAGGTACCTACCCACCACCATCGCCTCCATCGCCACTACCAGTATGAAATTTCATTATTAGGTATCTTACCCCTTGCGCGGGCGATATCTTTGAAATGTCACGAACTCACGAAATGAGTATTTTACATCTCGCACAAAGTTTATCAATACCCGGTAGGTAGGCAGGTATAGGCAGGTTACCATCTCTTCATCCACATCCAGTTTTAATTAGTATTTTGTAAAGGAACATTTGGTACTAATTTGTAATGAACGTTATTTGATAAAATAACGAAGTTTTTAATGAATGAATTTTCAAATTATTTCCAGCGAGATTTCAATAAGCGGACATCCTTGGGCACGGCCAGGAAAATTAAACTTTTGGCAGATTTGATCAGTACCTTCCTACCTACACAGCAAGGCAAGGTGAAATGTGATCTTGAAAATTTTATGATACATTTTGTGCCGCGCGCCGGGCAAGTCGAATCTCCATATTTTTGATTTGGCAGGCTGACGCTGGTGAGGTGAGATTTCAAAGTGATACGTATTAATTATGCATTCAAACCAGTTTTTCAATTCATTATTGGGAAAACACAGGTGCTTCACTTTTACCAGTAAAAACGTGTTGTCTTTGGCATCAAGCACCATCAGCCCGTAATTACAGCAATTAATGATTTTCCAGTGGCGTCACTGCGCCCCGACGTAAAAAAAATATATCTAAACGTAAAAGTTCTCTCGTTGTTCCTTTACTGGTTTTAATGCATGTTACAGGTGCCAACAGATTTTTATTAGTCCATTAAATTAATATTGATGTTGTTTCCCATAGAGGTAGTGGCTTGGTTGATGTATTACAGAGCTTTCCGAGGGAACTTTTATGTTTTTTTTTTCAGAACTTTTTTTATATGTGTTACTCACCAAACAACCTACATGTGAGGTTTTGTTTTTATGCCAAGATCTTATGGAGCATTAATGAGACTCGCGCTTGGATAGGTAGACGTGTACATAAAATTTTATTTAATGAGCGAGGTTAAAGTGAGAGAAGAGTAAAAACCTGAATGCGTAATTTTTGTCTAATAAACGGCGAATTTATCCGTCCTTCCGGAACCACTGACAGATAAAGGAGCCGTAAAAACCATGAACTACCCTGATTCTCCGGGTTAGTGGAAGGATGACATAGCGCGAGTGTTTGAACAGATGAAGATCGGATCAATCGATTTCGATCTGGGCTATGTAATTATCATAAATATAGTGTTTACTTGTGAATACATACATTAACTCCGCGATAGATGCTTTCGGATCTAATTCTTGTGGGCTGCGTGGGGGAAGTTTTTAAAAAGTTCAGGCCTATCAGGGGCGGCGGAACGGAAGTTCATAAATATTGGGGGAGCCGAACCTAAGTTATATGAAGGGGGTTAGGGGCGAAGCACTGCAAAAAAGCGAAGTAGAAATTTCCTGCCTCGATCTCTGCAATTGAAAACATCATAGCAGAAATGTGGTTGACGGCGACTAGAATTTTAACATAAAAAATTATTAGAAGTTTTGTCAGGTGTAAAGTGAGGTGAAAAGTAATAAGATTTTACGTATTTGTTGTGTTAATACATGAGATGTAATGACTTTTATATAAGCTGTACATGGATATTACAGTTTATGTATTTAAGTTGACACTTGTCAAAATAACCTCAAAGATCACAAAAATTTCACAATTTTTCATAGAACAAACACGTAAAATGTTGTACAACACTCGTGGCTTGTTACACAAGATGCTTTCCGACACTCAGCCTCTCACAGAACTCGGGCTGCGCCCTCGTTCTGCAAATTTCGACTTCGTGTCTGAAAACCACTTATGTAATAGCCAACTCGTATTGTAAACTACTATTACAAAGCAAGAGTAGTAAGAATCATATTACGCACTCGAATACTCCGCATGCAGTAAATCTGTGAGGATAGTCTTTTATACACAGTGCGTCTATACCGGGTGAGCATTTGAAAACTATCCACCTGCAATAACTCCCGATTCCTAGTCAATATTTCTTCGAGCAAAAACAGGTCGATTTTTATATCGAGGGGGACATCTAAAACATACATTGGCAAATTTCCATCTTCAGCCCCCTCGCTCTCACCCATCCCAAAAATAAAATTTTAAATGACACTACCCACCTTACGATGCATCAAATTGAAGAAAATCAAATTCTCTTTTTGAAAAAGATACTTTCAAAAAATTTAACTCTACCCCCCCTTCTCCCTAAAAATTATCTGAGTGTCCCTTTCAATATTCTGGACCCCTCAATTCTCTTCAGTTTAGTCAGAATCATCCTGAATAGCTTCAAAGAAGAGAATTTTCGGTGAAAAAAGTGCCACCCAAATTGACCCCATTGCTCTCCCCCACCTCAACTTAAAAATTTAACCAAATACCCACCCACTTTGTGATACATCAAATTGAAGGAAATTAAATTCTCTTTCTAAAAACATTTTTTTTTCAATTTTCAATCCCTCCCCCATTTAACTGGACATTTGCAGTATTTTAGTAGGAAAACGGGGGTTGTAAAAATTTCGAAAAAACTGTGTTCAGGGAGAGAATTCAATTCCCTTTAATTCGATGTATCACAAAGTGGGTATTGTCATTTTGGATTTTTAGGGTAAGGAGGGGGGAGCGAAGGGGTAAATTTGGGTGGCACTTTTTCCATAAAATTTTTCTCTTTCGATGCTGTGCAAGATGACGTTGACTGCATTGAAGAGAATTGAGAAATCAAGAATATTTATTTGGACACCGAGAATTTAGGGGGGAGGAGGGGTGGGGTTAAGAATTTTAGAAATATTTCTTCAGAAAGGGAAGAATTCTTCAGAATTTCTTCTGTTGAATTTAATGTATCGCAAAATAAGTAGTGTCATTTGAAATTTCAAAGTTGGGGTAGGTGTGGGCGAGGGGGCTAAAGATAGAAAATCGCTAATGAATGTTTTAGATGCCCCCCTCGATATAAAAATCGACCTGTTTTTGCTCGAGGACATTTTGACTAGGAATCGGGAGTTATTGCAGGTGGATAGTTTTAAAATGATCACCCGGTATGTGTTTTTTCATTCCAGGCTCTTGTCTATGCCCAAAAAACTCTCCTGCACATCACCCATACTGAAGTGCATCTTCTGAGTTTTACTCTCATATAATGCCAAGTTAATTGCTGTCCATCAACTTTCTAGCCTCCCGCAGAATTTCATCCATAGCCTCAGTCACCTCGTTCCTTGATGAGCCCTGTACCAGGAATTTGTGTCATCAAACAGGTAGGTTTTTGCAAGTGGGAAATTATTCGACAGATTATTGATGTAAATGAGGAAAAGTAACGGCCCCAACACACTCCCCTGTGGCTGTGGCACACCATGTCTTATCCTTTTTTTCCTCTGACATCCCATTCATCCAGTGTATCCTCGAGTGTATCATATGTGATCTGTCTGCTAAATATGACTTAATGAGGTCGCAGACAACCCCTCTGATCCCATAGTAGTGCAACTTTTGCAGAAGAACTTTGTGACTGATGGTGTCACATGCTTTTGATATATTATAATATCACAACAGGCTAGTAATAAATCTTCTTTGTTGTCTAGTGAAGCTTCAATTTCTGCTAGTAGGGCACCTACGTCTGTAGCTACAGAGCGCCCACGTCTAAAGCCATGTTGAGCAGCATTCCAGTATCCATTATTCTCGAAGTAGCCCAACAGCCTATAGTTTTCAATGCACCCTCTAAAATTTTTGAGATGGTCGGCAGGATCGATATTGGTCTATAGTTGCCACATGTATCAGGATCTCCTTTCTTGAAAAAAAGAACAACTCTGGCTACCTTCACTTGTCCCGGGAACACTCCTTCGAAGCATTTATTGACAAATTTGCAATGGGCTCTGCGATCTCCCGCGCCACCAACTTTAGTAGTTTGGCTTGAACGCCATAGATGTCTTCTGAACTATACTGGTTTTTAACGCCTGGATAATGGTAACTACCTCCTCTTTTGAGCAATCATGAAGGTACCTACTCGTAACATGAGCTGTTATTATTCATATGAAGATTTTTCAGGTAATCGAGAGGATTTCTTACTTTATCGCTTTTTTTATACCTCTCACAATAGTGTCAGTTATACCGATAATGACTCAAATTGAAGAGGTCGTATCCCTCGTCCACCCTCATAAATTGATAGGCTTTATTCAAGTCCGGACACCCTGTATTGGTGCAAAAAAGGGCGTTTGAGCTTCAAAGAGTCCTGAGCTTTTCATTCGATTAGAAGTCTCTAAATCAAGTTAGATAACCTTATACTTCTTAATTTTCAGTGGAAGGAGTTAGGATTGAGAAGGCCTTGTCCCCCTCTGGTTCCGCCGCTCTTGCCAAATTTGGCTGTTGAGTGATGCATTTTTCCATCTGAGCTATAGCTACTATCTGAGCGGTAGCATTATGCTCAACTCTTTGAAGTTTTTAAAGTTATTTTGTTGAGGTTTTTTAGGTTTAAAATAATAAAAATAAAAATTCCACTCCCATTTTCCCAAAATACAGAAAAAAATTTATGAAAATATTCTTGTTGTTCTCTTTTTTCATTTGATCAAGGTTCGAATTGGTTTTTCGAGTTTTTTTTTCAAGTTTAGAAATGGAATATATTATTGTACCTCTATGGTTTATTTTGCACTGAATTTCCCGTACCTGAAAGAGTTGAAGCTTCGTTTAGACTTCAAGCATGACCTAGCTTTTTCGTTAAGGTACGTCAACATTTTTCTCATTTGTCAAGTACGTGACAATATTAAGGTTATTAAACCACTAAATATCAGTCTGTGTTAAGTACTGTATGTGCATAAACACGTTTGACTTTCAACAGACAAATGAATAAATTATGGTGTTTCACTCATAAAAATTTATACACCTGTTAAACAATAAGTACCTATAAGGCATGACAGCGATATCTAGAGAACGATAATTACCAAATGATCGATAGGAAATGGGTTGCGCTGAAATATCAATGCTTTATAGTACAAGAAAGATAGATTTCAACCCCGGAAAAAATATGGACGTCCTGAAAATTTGATATTTTGTTCAGAATTGAGTGCTCTACAACATATCCAAAATCGCCAAAAATCGCACTCGGGGGTTTTGAGTTATTGGAGGGGGAGTAAAAAATTGCTGGTAAAAATGGAGGGGATGGAACCCGTCAACTCATTGGATGCGAATACATTATAGTTCGACGTATCATATCCCATTGATACCATTTTAGCACAAAAAGTGTCCATCATTGTTGAAGGGGAGTAGTGGGGGGGCGAAGCTCTGCTAGGAGGTCCATTTTGTTTTTATTGCCATGTAGAACCGATCACAACAAGTTTGGTATCTTTTCTGACTAAATTCAATCTCCTGAACTCGTATCCGATGTGCAAATTCGGATGAAAACAAGTTTAAACAAGTTAACTTGAGAAAACTTGTTTTTTCTTTGACAATTTTGACGAATTTTTTTTGTACTGTTGGAGGTGTTCATTTCCAGTAAATTTTCAGGAACCATTGAATTGAAGTATATTCTCCACAAAAATCATTCATTCGAAGTATAATTTTGTTTATCGAGTTTACAAAATCGATTTGAACCTGAGCCGGCGCGGCGCGTCGTCTACTACTGACCAGAACACTACAGCATGCACATTTAAATGAAAACACCTCAAACTATTGAAGAAATATGAACTGATCTTCGAAAATTGGAGGATCTGTGGAGAATCGAATTCCCTATAACATAAACAAAATCGCCATGAATCGCACTGTAGGGTTTTGAGTTATTCAAGGGGGGAGGTAACAGCTCATAGAGTATGAATCCTGTCAAAGTGTTATACTCTTCCTCGAATAACTCAAAATCTTGCATTGCGATTCATGGCGATTTTGTTCATGGTATAGGGAATTCAGTTCTGCACAAATCCTCCAATTTTCGAAGATAAGTTGTTATTTCTCCAATAGTTTGAGGTGTTTTCATTCAAAGGTGCATGCTGTAGTGTTCTGGTCAGTAGTAGACGACGCGCCACGGCGGCTCAAGTTCAAATCGGTTTTTTAAACTCGAGAAACAAAATTATACATCGAGTGGATGATATTTGTGGGGAATACACTTCAATTTATTGGTCCCTGAAAATTTTCTAAGAATTAACACCTCCAACAGTACAAAACAAATTCGTCAAAATTGTCAAAGAAAAAACAAGTTTTCTCAAGTCAACTTGTTCAATCTTGTTTTCAATCGAATTTGCACATCGGATACGAGTTCAGGAGATTGAATTTAGTCGGAAAAGATACCAAACTTGTCGTGATCGGTTCTACATGGCCATAAAAACAAAATGGACCACCCAGCAGAACTTCGCCCCCCCACTACTCCCCTTCAACAATGATGGACATTTTCTGTGCCAAAATGGTATCAATGAGATATGATACGTCGAACTATAATGTATTCGCATTCAATGGGTTGACGGGTTCCATCCCCTCCATTTTTACCAGCAATTTTTTACTCCCCCTCCAATAACTCAAAACCCCCGAGTGCGATTTTTGGCGATTTTGGATATGTTGTAGAGCACTTAATTCTGAACAAAATATCAAATTTTCAGGACGTCCATATTTATTCCGAGGTTTCGCCGATTTCTTTACTATTTTTCCTGTACTATTATGCTATGAGGCATACGATCAAGAAGTAACAATATAATTTATTGATTGCCACGTTTACATTTCGCAAGATTTCAGTATATTTATCCCATAACACGCGCGAAGCCGTTTTTTCCATTCACCATGCCAATCAAAGGTTTTTTCTTGCCTCTATAACAAAATTTATATATACAGTCTACATCAGTGATGATATAAAGCGAATCAATTTTCTATTAAATATTCATGAGGAATTGTTGCGGTTACGCAATAATGCTTTGTGTAGTATTCAAAGTCAAGTTCACGGATAGCCGGAGGGAGCAGAGGTTCAAACTTGCTATCCTCAATCTTTCGATGATAGGAAGGAACCGCCATCAACTTAATGTGGCGCAACTTCCAGGATATGTGCGTTAATCTAAATAAAATTATGATATCTGCCAAGGCGAAGTGTATTATATCTGTTTTCGTGTGTCCTCCCTATAATGGCCCGTCTCCAATGGTCGCAGAACGCAAAAACGTAGGCTTGACGCAGGCTCGTCGCAAAATTCCAACGCAAGGTGTTTGAAATCCGTCTACAGTGGTCGCAGCCGTCGCAGCGGAAAATTTCATCCTGTCAAAGTTCTTGTCAGAGTGGTTTGGTCGCATTTTCTTTGCTGATCGTTGTTTACTGTACGGGCAATGGCAAAATGGATGAAAATGAAAATACACGCAACTTATTACAAGCATCTGTGACGATTGGTCTGGAAATAAACGCCGACAAATCCGACGTCATGTGCTTCATCAGAAGAGGCGGTTATGCAGAGACGAAGACGCTGCGCTTCTATTACAAAGAGAAGCCTCTGAAGACCGTTCGCTCTTACACCTATCTGGGCGTCCCATTTGTATCCTCTGGCCTTTTTTCGGAGGCATCGGCCACTTTTGTGAGGAGGTCGGCGGCTTGCCTAGGATCTGTCATATCCACAATGTGCAGGGCGAAGTTGAACTTCTGGCACTCCCGGGTCGAGCTGTACGAATCGATGGTGTTGAAGAGTGTTAACACACAACATGGCTATATGGGGCATTCGTTATCCAGACGTCGCGTCGTAGAAAGACTACAAGTGAACTTCTTGAAGAGATTATTCTCACTGCTGCTACACGGCCCCGACCATCTTGTTAGACTGGAGTTTGGAGTCGTTAAACTTGAGAATCTCATCTCCGCTTCGGATCTCATTCCTGGCTTTCCTGGCTGGAGAAGATTCTCTCCATGACGTCAGAGCGCTACCCAAGGATTTGCTTCGACAGATTGCTACACCTAGCTGAGTTCCCTGCCATAGAAGACCGACCCAAAATACAACTGGGTTACACAAATTGGGTCCTAGTTCACTGCTATCAACTCCCTGGAAATCCTGCGGTCTCTCACCTTGCCTTCGCTCAGGCACCATAAGAGGGATCTGCTTATGAAATACAAAGAGATATGCTATACCAACGAGATATCGTCGCCCTTTTTAGCTTTGGCTACTCGATGTTCTACAATACATTTGTGCTGTCTGGCCTCCCTGCTCAGCACCCCTCCTCAACATCAGGTTTCAGACTGTTAAAAGAGTAACTTAGCTACGTCTGTCTGGTCGAAGGCTCTTGAAGTTCACTGTCAATGGATGTTGCTACATGCATGGTCAAAGCGGATGAAGAGTGCAGCGTTTGCCACCTGGATCGCTACCTTGTCAACTGTCTGGGGCTGCGCGCTTTCGTCAGAAATGAGTAGTAGGAGACGCTTGCTACTGTACAGTGTTTTGGTTTCAGTGTAAAGTATTGTATTCATATTGTGTAGAGTGTTAAATTTATATTGAATTGTTTTTTTATGTACATGTCCGGTCTTGTTTTAAGGGAAGTTCTTTTAGAATCAATAAATTATCATTATTATCATAATTTTTACAAGCGTTTCGTTTAACGCTGGAGTGGCTACTTCAAATACAGAATCAGCGACGACATCAGCATCGTAAATGGTGGGTTAGGCCAATTATTTGTAATCGCCGTGAAGAAGGTCGTTATCACAGCCTGCATGTTTAGGTATATGAATAAAGAGAACGACCATGAGGATGTTTTACGAATATACGCGAATCTGGCTGCAAGAGTTTGATCATTTAGTTCAGCTTGTGGCTCTTTTTCTTGCAAAGACAAGTATTCGGAAACCTCTTCCCGTGGAACTCCGTGTGGCCCTGACTCTCGTGTGAGTAATTTTATCAAAAGGTTTCTATAGTCAACAGAATACGCTATCCAAAAGAACAAACATTTTTGAAATCGGTGAATGTTTTACAAGAAATTTTCGGGGGAATCACTCCAATCATTGACATGTGATGATTGAAAAATGGTAGAAATGAGTATCTTTGGTCCAGAGAGACCTGGTGATGTTCTCTTGACCGTTTATTGGGATCGCCTGTAGATATACGACAGTTTTTTTTTTATAATGCTCACTTATTTCCTCCATACTCAGTTGCTTTTCTGGGATGGTCACTTCAACCCCCCCCCCTCCCCCTTATGGGCTTTTGCAAACCTGAAAATATCGATATCGCATTTCAGCTTTCTCTCTTCTGGCACGAAGCCCAGGACCTATGTCACTATATTTCAGAGCCTCTATTTGATGCCGTTGTGGTACAGGACAGGCTGAAAATCTTTCTTGGAATTTCCTTTGCAGATCCCCCTCAGCCAGCTTGTCTACATACTGAGTGAAGCCGCAGTTGTTGTCCATTTTTCCTTTTAGAACTTCAACACCAGATAATGACTGCACTGCTTTGCCCCTGAACAATGTTGGTTGGGGCACTTGAGACGTTGATACCCAATCTGAGGAGGAGCGGCTACGGTTTTCGGGGTCGAGGCATGAATTATTCTTATCGAAGTCTGCTACTTCACCGCTACCTTCACTTCGAAAAAAAGGTTATTCATACCTATCTGTTTCAATAGTTGCAACACCATCTAATGCCCCAAAATACAGGAAAATTTATATCTTCTTCCGGGTTCAGCTGATTGGCTGACGCTATGCAGCCGCAAGCACGTCGCAGGTCGCAGGAAGTTGGAGCTTGGTCAACTTCTGCGTTGCGTTCCTTGCGTTGTTGCGTCCATTGCGAAACTCAATTCAGTGCAAATCGTAAATGTCTGACAATCAATTATGACGATATTGACCCCTCATATTTTCCACAGTTCCAAACCAATCATATTTTTACAAATAGAAACGAGTTCGCAGACCTCTTTTATGTCAGAAATGATACCCCACACATCCCCTTCAACGACCAACCTTTGTTAATCCAGGAGCCCCCCATGACACAACTGACTACTCTACCTTGTCTCCCAACAGGCTTATCATTCTGACAGTGGCAGCATCGTGAACTGCAGGTTGTAGTTATTCATGCAGAAACGGCATCAAGCATGATCCGATAGCAGCGTTTAGTCCTTGCTGCAAAAAATTGTCATGTCCCCCTTGTACCTACTTCCCAAGTCCTGGACCAGCAGGAGATGATCGAAAAGAGCAGCGGACCAAATAATTCATTTTGGTTTCAAGAGCAATTGTGCTGAAGTTCTTGTTTGTATCACAAATTACAGGATTGTTCGAGTTGAAGCAGCGAACCGCTGCGCTAGTACTGTAGATGACACTGTATGACACACGGGATGACACAGGATGAAAGCCGTCAACAAGATGCAGAAAACCATGGAGAAAAACAAAACCTCGCATTGGCGCGGAAACAAATCGTATTCCGATTTATCATTGGCTGACGCAAGGTTGCAGCAAGCACACGCAGGAAAGTTGGTTGACTTCTGCGATGGTGTTTCTTGCGTGTTGCGTTCCCTCTGCGATTGCCTTACGTTCTGCGTTTAACGTTTAGCGACCATTGGAGACGGGCCATAATATGCCGCGCCGCGCCATGCGGTATATAAATTTTGAGTGTCGCGGCGATAACTTTTTCGCATTCCGCATCACAAATTCTGCCTGTTGGAGCAAATGAAGTGGAGCCGGAAACAGCACAATTCAGCCGCACAATATCCCCGGACGGAGGCTCCGGGCAAAACTGGGCCCCATGATATCATATTTATGGCGGATATTTAAAGTGATATCTAAGTGAGAACATACAAAAGATATTGCCGTTTCCCTATATTGCGAGAGCGAGCAGAGCATGTCTCTAGAGTGATTTTTGAGTTTATTGGTATTAGCGCGCGCGCGAGCCCGCCTTTATTATCTGCGAACTAAGGGCTTTTTCGGACATAAAAGTGTATTTTGCTCCGAGAAAACCGCATGATAAAATATTTACTATAGTTTCCCATCCCTTGGTTTTATATTATTTTCATTTTAGAGCCAATAAGTGTCCTTGAATCTCGAGCCTCGAGCTGTTCGAATACTGGCGCAACCTAGCTCGCATAAAATCCCATTAGTGAGGTATTATGCAAAATTCATATAGGTATCGCATCGTTTCATCTACTAATTATAAAGTTTAGCGAATGTTAACACCAAACTGTGTCTGGACTGACAGCAAACGTTTAGTTTGATGCAAGCAATTTTGTTAACAGTGTAGAACTGTGTATATTTTTGGATTTTTCCATTTTCGTGTCTGATGGATAGGCCAGTCAATGAAGCTATTAACATTGTTCTATTGAACATCGCAAACGCGCATGTATCCACGATTTTTGTATATTGGTCAGATCCTTGAGAGTAGTTGATACTCAAGTTTACAACCCTGAAAACCCTGTGTTATTCCCGTTGTGCTCGAAAAAATGCGAAATTCTGGCACTGGTTGAAATTTTTTCGAAAAAACTACCTCAAGGAAGCGGTTTTTGGGTATGACTTTTGTGATAAGCAAGTGAGGTTATACTTTTGTAAAGCAAACTAAATTTGCTACAATTTAAACTCAACCCGAGCTCTCTAGGTGTATTGGTTGCGGAGATACAGTCAGTCAAAGGATAGTGCATTTTTTTCTTAAATGTGAAAATTTATCGGTAGGGTAATTTTCCAAGACTCGTACCGGTTAAACTAATGGTTCTAGAGATAAGTCATGCAATAGCAATTTGTAGAGAATTGAATTAGCTTCAATTTGATTTCAAAATTGTGCCTATAGGCCTCACAGTTTTCTCAAAAGCGAAGTGGGAAAATGATGAAAACATTGTGTAGATGAAAAAATGTTGATACGTATTTCTTAGGAAGAACGTGCAAGAATGGAAATTCATATTTCAGATGTAACATAATGGCTTCAAATAAATACACACTAAACAAATAAACATGAACATAAAATAAACAAAATGAACATAAACTTTATTAAACTGTGTAAAATAGTTATTTATGTACCAAGGCCGTAAAGGTGTGTGCATATCCACCTATGCCGTACAGCCGACAGTACTTGTTCTATCGTCAAATATGTCCACAAACCCGACCAGAACTTATCGGAGTGACGTATTGTGAAGGCTCCCCCTTTGAACATACGATACTCGTCTGGCTTCATGTGCTTTTCCAGATGAAGCATGTCTTGAAGGTAGAGTCGGGCACTTTTCGCGTAAAAGAAATGTCCAGCTGAATGAAAGAATGGGAGCATCTTTACACACTCCAGGTGAAGCTGCCAGTCTCCCATTTGCTCCACCTGGGTAAACAGCTTCCGAAGAGCAGTCATGCGGTAAAATTAGCACCAGAGCTTGGATGTGGGCCCATTGTGTTGAATTTTTTCCAATGCAGTTCTGAACTTGACACTTACAAGTTGAAAATCCTTATTCTCGTTGGCAAGAAGGATCTCGTTTCCATACATCAGTCTTGTCTATCCAGCACGTTCACTGTTTAGGTATTCAATCTATCTCACTAGTCCCCATTTCAGCTAATACGAGATTGGTCCTCGGATTGGTCAGTATGTGTGCCCTTACGGCCCTCGAATAAGCTTGGCCAATGACCATGGAGCATTTTGTCAACGCTGTTTTCGGCGTAAATTGTTGTGAACAGCTCCTCCAAACCACTGCACGGCCAGCCATGACTCCACCAACACACCCAAGGAAGGACATGAGAAAGGGAGATCTGGCACTGAGGGCAGTTGTTGTACGTCACTGGCCAATTTTCACGTTTTGGAACAAAATGCGCTTCTTTGACTGGCTGTATCCCCACAACCAATACACCTAGAGAGCTCGGGTTGAGTTCAAATTGTGGCAAATTTAGTTTTATTCACAAACGTATAACTTCGCTTGCTTGAGTAATACCCGAAAAACGCTCCCTAACGTAGTTTTTCCGAAAAAAATTGCAACAAGTGCCAGAATTTCGCACTTTTTAGAGCACTACGGGAGTAGCACAGGGTTTTCAGGGTTGCAAACTTGGGTATCAACTACTCTCAAGTAGGTACTACATGGGTACTAACCATATATACAAAAATCGGTGATACATCTTCGTTTGCGATGTTTTTTTTTTTTTTTTTTTTTTTTTTTTTTTTTTTTGGTGTCGATATTGACTAGCCTACGAGTATCATGTTATAATTGCATATTATATGGCCGGTTTGTCTGTCTGTCTACCCGTATGTCCGTGTAGGAATTGAGAAGTTGTACTCCTTGATGTCCCCAAACATGTCCAATTGGCATTATTTTTCTTATACATACATAGTTATCATTATTATTATTATTATTATCAAAATACAAAGATTTTCGTGCCCTTCTAAGATATTGAACTCCTTCTCGGGGAATGAAACTTGAGCCCTGGAACTTTTCCGATGGATAGCTTAGGTCCCCAAGGGTGGCCAGTGGGCAGATTGAATTTCATGATTCCGCCACCATCTTGGCCGCCATATTGAAATTTCTTATTAGTAGAACGATTTACATGAAACTTCGAACTTACCCTTGCCTCGTATGATCATTCTTATTTTCAAGCTGAATTTCATGTTTCCGTCGCCATCTTGGCCGCCATATCATCAATATCAATCTTTATTCGTGCTATTATGTACAAAATAACATTTACACCCGTCAAAACATAACAAAAAAAATAAGATAAGGTAATAAAGTAGGTAAATACTTGAATGGCAAATAAACAATCAATTTTTGGTAAGTAGGTACCTAAGTCTAACTTACAAACTCAAAAGATATAAATTCGGCTATTGAATAGAAAGCATTTCTTAGCAAGACGTCTTTGAGGGATCTCTTGAGCTGCGCTGGAGACTTATCTTTCAGACTATATGGCAGTTTATTATAGAATAAGAGCCTATGGTAGTGCCTGGCCTCTCGTGATCGTTCAAGTCTGTGAAAGGGTATTACAAGATGATCCTTATTTCGAGTACTAAAGTCTCCCTAAAATAATGATTCTTCTATTTTTACTCCAACGTTTTTGACGTTACTCTTCACGTCCGTCCCCGTGAAGATTACATTCGCTTCGATGGCACATCATCTCTGGGGGCCCTGATTAATGTGTAACAGATCATGAACCGGGAACACTATTGTTTGTCTCCTGTGACTATAACTCCTTCGATTCTGTTTTTTTTTTCGTCGGGGGCGGCGTGTGGGGACAGCGTCGGTTGTAACTATTTTTCCTGTAATGTCAAAGGGGCAGGAAACATGATTACTTTTGTCCCGTTATTGAAACTTCTCTGTTTTCTGGTTTTGTTTTTGTGTTCAGGGGCATCTGTGTAACTCGCTTGCTTCCCGTTTTTGGCGTCTGGAGCAGGAGCGGATTTTTTAAACAATAAATTAATAAGTGTTTCAGAGGCGTCCGATATTAATAAGTGTTTCAGAGGCGTCCGGAAGAGCTATCATAAACGTACCGAGCAGTACGACCAGAAAAGTGCGAGTGCATTATTTGTCGGCGAGCACACAATCATGCGTCGCCGACCCGACTCCCGGCCTGGCTCCCGGCGACAATGAGTGTTTCAGAGGCGTCCGAAAGAGCTATCCCAAAGCACACATGTGTTGCCAAGGCGACCCGACTCCCGGCCGACTATACACACGAACGCTAAAGCATGACACGAACTTGTTACAGAGAGACAAACCTAGCGCTATTCTTAATTCTTATGTATATAATATAATATATATTGTAAGTGTGTGGATTAGCCTGGTAGTCCCCTTCATTGCACTTCACGTACAAGACAGCTTGGAGAATGTATAGGCACGGTACTGTTAGTATTTGTGAGTTTACAAATTCTTGTTTACAGTCTTCTCTGTATCGAAGGCCAGACATGATTCTGAGACACTTCCTTTGGATGGCAAAGACCCTTGTAATGTGAGATGAATGACCCCAGACTAAAATTGCCTAGTTTAGATGACTTTGGAACAATACGAAGTAGGCTGTCTTCAAAACATTGAAATTTATTGTGAAAAATATTGAAATTTTCTATCGCTGGAACGATTGTCATGACTCATGAAACGTGAAACTTACTCTTATCTCGTATGAACATTCTTGTTTTCAAACTGGACTTCATTTCTACCAATGACAGATCTGCACTAAAAAAATGCTCTATTGCGACTCAGGCACGTGAGGGGATATTCACTTGTTTTTAACCACAGGGAACAATCTATTACCCAGTGCTCAGTGGCGTACCTAGCGTTGGCACCCGGGGCGGACCATCCTGTGATCTCCCTCCCTTTTGTGTAAGAGAGAATAGGCGTCAGCTATTGTTGAATCGCCACTGTTAAATTCACCTAAGACTTAACAGAGATCCCAACCAGGTGCCTGTGCAGAGGGTTGTTTATTTAAAATCCGTTCAATTCGTGAAGAGATCGATTTTTCAAGGAACCTCTCAAGACAATATGCCCTTAATTAATTATTGGTATACCGCCAGAACTCAAACTCTGGATTGATGAACCTCAAAAAGTAATCAACCCTCACTGGGATATTAATTAAAAACAAATTTATTTAGTATCAGTTCTGTACACTACCCCTCCCGCCCCCCACCTCCGGCTCCCGTGAAAAACAAATGATTGATGGCTATTTTATTATTAATACTGGTGCGGTGTCTTTCTATCTCTCTTTTGCACGATAAAAATGCAATTAGGGTATATCTGGAGTAGGTATGATGCTCTGATTGATATTTATGAATATTTATAAAAGCTAGTCGAATTCGCGACTGTTTAATTAAAACAGGCAGCAGAGCTCTGATATATGGGACCGGATCGTGTCCCGGCGGTACAAGAGATGATGCTGCTGGTCATTCGCCGTCGCCCTCACCGAGGACTCTCGCCGTGTGTCCCCGTTTATGAACTTTTCGTATTCGTTCGTTAACGATATTCGCTGTTTATCATCGGAAAAATAGATTGCTTTTAGTTCCGGAATCATATAGGGGAACGAGTGAGGTGGACTATAATTACTGGTTCCAGCCCCAGCTCCAATAGTGCCGCCGGGAGACAGATCTATGGCCATTTTGGTCTCAACTGACACTTTTTTTTTCGAACTAGTGACTTTATTTTGTATTTTAGAATTGGCGATCCATCGAACAGAAATTGAATAATATGTTGCTCTCATCTCAGCACTACCGTGCAACGACTTTTCAGACAGAGAATACAAAGGGTGAATGGTCTGCGGAGGTAGAGTTGTGTACGTGCTTCGTCTTCATTGGAGACTAGATCAGCAGGGTTAGCTGAGCTTGATACGATAAACACACTTCTGTGAAACGTGAAACTATACAACCCAAAGAAACGGAAAAAATTACGGAAAAGTAATGATACCATCAAATCATGAGAGATCCCCCTAGATTGATTGTATTGGAATAGAATCATCCCAAAGAAATGTCTTGACAGCCCGATGGTTTACCGAAGCTGATGTCATTCATGTCATTGGGGAAAACTCATCATGTATGGGGGGAAGCGGGACCACCCCGGGTTGGGAATCCCCCGGCCCGGCCAAAGTCTCATTTATGACAGCAGGACGCGGAAGAGAACATCCAATCTAGAAATTGCTGCGTGCCACATTCACACCGCACTCGTAATTAATGAAAACAGCTCCACACTACGTGCACGTATATTAAAATGTACCGGAATTAATCCTACCCAGGCACACAGTGCTCCAGTGTGTGTTTGTGTGTGTGGGCGAGAGTGGTGATGGTCCTCTTTTCTCTCCGCCACCTCCAGCACCACCGCCACCATGCATTCTGCCTACCTCAGCCATGCATGGCGTACCATGTATACTATAGGCACAGCAAATTAATAATTCACGTGTGAGCATTTTAATGGGATCGCTCCCAGCTCTGACGGAGCTCCACGGCGTGACTCTAATAGCAAAGTTCTTATCAAAGATATCAGCCCGGATAGGTACACTGGCATAAAATTAATTTCGTCTCGAGGTGCTTTGAGGAATTATTCCGCAGGGGGCAACGAAGGAGGAAGAGGGAGGAGAAGCGGCACGCATCGAGCCGGAATTACATTACCTACATTACAACCCAGCCTTCTCTTGAGGCTTGTAATAAGAAATTAATGAAAAAAAGAGGCTTTGAACGCGTACTTTTTTGGCAAATTATAAACTACGGGGGGTTCCGTAGGAAAGGGCGGGAGCAACTTCCGAGGTTTGTTTGAGGCGGTGGTGTTTCGCTTTGTGTGGCCGCAGAAATAGAAAAGCCTCCGGCATTCTTTCGTCTCGTTACACCAGTACGCCAATGATCACTTGGGCCAATCCCCTGATCTGTCATTCCACCAACTTCATTACGGGGCTCGAAGATGCCATTTCTTGAAGTTCCTTTGAACATCTGGAAGTAACGGCACTTAGATTTCATTTTCTCGATTCAAAGTAAATAGGTGTATGATCAACCCCTTGGATCAACCGTCACAAAATCTATGACTTCTATCCATCGACCTGTACTTGAGCTGGACTGCTGTTCTGGAGTACCAGGCCGAACAATAAAAATGTTCCCGATATGGGCGCTACCATCGAGCGTTTTCGAGTCACTAGAACCGAACCAGTCAAGCTCTAAAATAAGGATTTTTGATTGGTTCTCGAAAATTCCTGGTCAATTAGTGATAGCGATTTTTGAACTAAACTAGCTCTATTTTCTATTACTAGGAAATCCACCATACTGTTCAAGAAAGTGATAAAAGATGACTTGATTGGCTTTTGCAGGTAAAAGGTGGGAAAAGCTTCGAAATCGAAACAAAAGATCTCAATACAAACACGTACTATAACAATACAGTAGTCTCAAATAACTTCTAGTGTCACTTCAAATTACTGAAATCAAAAGACATTGCAGGCTGGGTGCATAGTTCCTAGCTCACTTCCCACCCACGTCTCCCAACTTCACTGCCCTCAACCACAAGCTGGTACCCCCCTCCCTATTCCCATAATGGGGTGTTCCACGGGTTTTGGGAAAAAATTAATTTAAATACTAGAGCCTTCGTAGAGCTCAGCTATTTTTTATTTGATTTTCTTGCGTCATTTAGGCCCCGAAAAAAAAAATTTAGCGTGACATCACGCGCTTACTGGTACCAGAGTGCGTAACAGATGGCGCCAAATGACGCGGTACAATTTCTTGCTAGATATCGTACAGAATCGGGAACGCGGTGAACTCCGAACATCCCAGCGTGTCAGCCTGTCAACCTGACAAACAGCTGATGCCAAGAAAAGAGTGAAGTGTTACCGCAAGCAATCATCAGCAGCATTCAGCAACACAGCAACACCAGCCACGCGGGGGCTAGAGTTAGCTTCTCACAGATGGCGATAATGAAAATTAAATTTGCGAAAATAAGGGAACTTCTGTGTCAATTTTGTAGTGTTTTAATTGATTTGATCCAAGAAAACCGATTCATCAAGACACAAACCCTGCTGGGATGCCCACAGAAAAATTCAGGAATGCTACCAAAATATCTCACTGATCTGCGGCGCTAACCTAGCTTAGTGGCCGTCATGGTTGCCTTCCTCAAAGCCACTCAAAGGACGTTTTTTCAAAATTGCTCTCGCTAAGTGCAGTCGTTCTAATTCAGACAACAAATGTCATGTAATTTGAAGTTTTGGATTGCACGTCAAAATTGACTAACCGTGATTCAGATTCGAAGACGCCAAAATGTCGGCAAAGTAGGTCACGTTTGGTTTGCCAAATGGTTCACCACGTGACGTCACAGATTATTAAAAAAAAATTCTAGATAAATAGAGCAAGATTTAACGTGCGTGTTACATGAAAGGCTTGATTAGATAGGAAACAATAGGAATACTCAATAAAAACAACTACTTTTTTTCCAATATAACACCCCATTTTCCCCCCAGTGCAAAACAAAAACAGTCGCTTGCTCTTAAATTCGACAACCTTCTCTTGCAACCGTGCCAAATCAAAATTCAAAGCTCAGCTTGCCTGCAAAATAGAGTGTCTGGATATTGGCTACGATGGCTTGCAAAAATAAGCACTCCCGAGTATGTCTTCTCTTTGCCGTTTTAATGAGCTTTGACGAGCTGCTCGCAGCGATGGATGGGGAATAATAAACTTGAATCGACTGGAATAGTAAAATTATGGTTTATTATTACGAGTCCATTCGGCTTATCCCGAGCAGCTTTAGACGGATCTGCTTTAGTGACGTGTATTAGCGTGAATTTCTCGCGCGACGACGTTTTACGAGATTTATTATTTTCCATAAAGTCCCGAACTAATTTCAATTTATGGCACCTGTAACGTTATACACGATGTGCAATTAACTTCATCCTGAGCCGTATATCTTATCTCATCTCTGTCGTATGTAGGTAGATAGGTGGGTACTTCGTTGCACAAAGCTACAAGTAGTGAAAAGTTTATGGTCAATTGCATGAAGGTTTCATTATTATATACTTGCGTACAGGGTAAGTGAGCTTTTTTGGATTTAGTTCTTCAAGCAGTGTTAATTTTGGAACTCAAACTTGAAACATGAAAGTGTGTGGCTGTGGCTCAAAATTGTTATGGATGCGTTCAAGCAACTTAGTATTATTAATGACACAAAAAAGCTGAACGATCGATGAATGATATTTCACATTTTTGCTTGGAGATGAAGCTTCGGTGTATCCAGATGCTGAAGGACGATTCGTTTTGCCTTGTTGCGCGCACCTAGAATTTTCCAGAATTAGATAAGAAAGTTCGGAAAGACCGACCGTATTCATAGCTACCCCAATTCATTGATAATCGTCAAAACAATAACCTAGTTTAGAAACCTGTACCGTGTAATGAATATTAAAAAAAATTTCAAGGTTGAATTTGAATACAGATATTTCATCGTTTAACTGGATTGGCAAAACGGCAGAATCTACCGGCACCAAAGCCAACCCAAGATATTGGTACGGATTTTTGCACTGGGGCCCTTTCAAAATTGAGACGATCATTCAAAACACACTGTTTATTACTGCGTACTACTATAAATACACGTCAATGATCATTTGCGCTTGGGTCTTGGGTATATCGCCGATTACTTCTCGCTGTTATCGCTCTGAATTTAAGAATAGTCTGTCGGCCGATCCATCGGTTGTACTTCTGACTGGTATTCTGGAAGTTTCCACCGGTTCTTCAGCAAATTCCACATGGACCGCGGCATATTATGACTTCGAGGCGACTCTCGAACAATCCTACAGCCTACACCTTTCGCGTGCATCATCAACGTGTTCTTGAATGGTGCATCCGCCAATTGGGCTGATGTATCTCACCCGCCTGTTGAATCTCCATGTAAATTGAATGCTCCGAACCATCACACACGCTCTTGAATGCCTGCTTCGCAACTCGTAACACGACAATCGATCAGTTTAGAATGACCGCGAGTGCTATCGAATGCACAGTAGAATCGCCACTCCTAACAATAATTGTTTTGTATATCGCTCGTTATAAGTATGTAGAGTTTGTTGTAGATGGTGAGATTAAAAACAAACGCCCTTGAGTTGGCTTGCGACTCACTTTTTATTGTGGAAATGTGGGTCTCCTATTCGCACCAGTCAGACACGCCAACTTGAGGTCGCTCGTATTTGATTACACGTTGTAAGTAGGAAAGATACATTCAAGTTCTAATAGCAATAAAGTTCCATAAAGAAATGCCCTGGCAATAAAATCGCTTTCTGGATATCCAGCACACCGCAATGCATGCTTAGCGGGGCAAAGTACCTCCCAACCCTAGTGTGATTCGAGCAAGCTATGATTTATCGAGTTTCTCCTTTCCAAGGGCGTCGCGTGGCGAAACTGCCAGCAGTCCCAGATAACTAGAATCACACTAGGGTTGAAGATACCTTCATCCACCAAGTCTTTGGACTGAAAATTTGACAGTTGCATTTTTCAAACGTCAAGCTGAATAGTATTTCACCACATTAGGGACTTTTCACACTATCTGCACGAAGTCTATAACGTGAAGCAATCTAGCTCTCTCAAATCGTACATCAATTAGCAGAAGACTTCATAATCTTCTACTCCTATAATGAATTACACCAAAATCTGTCTAATATTTCCCAGGACATAAGATACTTGTAAAGATCGAATTGACCGAAAAATTTATAATAGATACAAGATTCGCCGATTTTTCAAATTTTTCTTCAACACTTTATAGAAATGTGAATATTTTCCACAATTATATTTTGTTCTAGTTGTGGAGCTGGGATTGTCTGACGTCAACAATATTTTGAATAGAAGTTCCACCTCTCAGGATACTACTCATATTCCAATTTCATCTAAACCTATGGAATTTTTGCAAATATGTGAAAAAAGTTTTTTAATCATGTTGTGATGAACTTGACTGACGTTCTAGTGCTGGAAATGTTTATTACAGAACAGATTAAAAACTGATGACACAAATGAGATAGATGAAGTGAGGTATTTTGATTTTTGAATATATTCTGCTCCTCAGGCAGAGAGTCGTCCTAATTCATCCCTTAGCAACACACATATTGATTCGAGCTGCGTCTCTTCAGAAATTTGTGCTCCCATCAACCGACGCCTCATACAACAACAATGGTGTTTTGTTGCCCAACTCGGTATTTATCTCGACGCGAACTTGTGAACTTACTTAAACTTTTATATCGCAAAAAATTTACGATCCCGAACCTCTGAGTTTACTCGCCACTTTACTGTAACGATCCAAAATAATGTTGATTTATTTTGCAACGGCCGCGTGGCATGACACTATAAATAAAAATAACGGCGTTAAGTAAACATAAATAAACAAAAAAAAAACAACGACGGCAAAAGAGCATAGAAAGTGTCTATGTGTAGCACCAACAGGACGTGTGCAAGGGAGCAGGTGCTTGGCGAAAATAATCGAATTGATTCGGTTGATTTCTGGATCACACAACACACAAGAGCAATTCGCTGGGCTGCGCTGCTCCTGCAAGCTGCTGGTGGTGCCTGATGCCTGATATGCCTGGCACACAGCGGCCAGGACCCCAATAGTCATCATTCTGAATTCATGCAATCCTGCACACAAATACAATACAGACACTGGCACAACGCACATGGTGTTAGTCTCTGCTCCAGGCGTTGAATTTTACATTGCCGGGGTACCGAGCTCTCATGCCAAATTCAAAGAGGGTAGACGAAACTGGATACACGTAATTTCAGCAGCCACACACCCCATCAGAAACCAGTCACGATCATACCGCATTCATCCATTCTGGCAGTGATTGCTCATACAAGGAAAAGGATAACGTAAAGTATCCAGACAATTACTTTTGCAGTCTACAGTCTGCCGGGTATCAAAGTTAGAGCTTGTACGGTATGGTATAGGAAACAAATATTGTAGGTACTTGAACCTTTTTGATGAAAGTGAAGTCAAACTATTTTGAGCAGTATTGTCACGAATAGGAAAAGGTCTACTTTTCCCTACTTGTGGACTGGGGTTGCTATTTATTGTTGTTAAGCACAGTTCAAATAGGAAGAGGTAGTATATGGTAACTCGAGCATTGTACTACATTACGTTTATTGAATTATGAATAAATGTTGCACACATCACACTCGACACCTTACACTAGCATCACAGATATAAAAATAGTTCCGCTTACTACGATTAATTAACCTGGACCTAAGGGCACTACCTCAGTCCCTCGAATCAACAACCCGCATTCAACCAGCAGTACTAATGACAATGACCATCACCCAAATCAACGAACAATAAGAGGTGCTTTCCTTCTACCACAAAAGTCACTGATCTGATCTAAGTTAGAGATAGAGAGAGAGAAAGCGAGAAACCACATGCGCGAAAGTGAGATACCACTAACAACTTAGGTCAGAATACTTGGTTTAGGTTGTAAAAGGAAAGCACCTAATAATCGAATGCCTCGTGTCCCAATATTGCAAGCGTTTTTTATCGAATCGTCCAAATCAGATCAGTGACGTCTCCTGCCATTTCCGGTAGGTGTTGGCTTTGTTAGTGCCAAGTCTTTATCAGCATTTCGTCATTTTTATGGGAAATGCACCGTATTGCTGATTTGGACGATTCGCTCACATTCTAGGCTGCACGTGCCTTTTCCTTTATATTCAAAGGATGAACTTTCACCTTATGTCATTATCATGACAATATCTACTTTATGCCTAATATCCCATCTATCGTGTGCAAATGAATTCTTATTTTAGGTAGGCTGTGGCCTGGTCAAATTCAGGGGTGCGAAGTTGAGTTCGGCTAGGGCACAGCCTGACTAAAATAAGAATTCATTTGATAACACGATATAAGAGTGTATAAGTACTGCTTTTCTTGGCATTTAAAAAATAAACGGGATTTTTCATCAGAATTGAACATGATGAACTGATGACACTTTGCCGACGGTACCTACTCTTGACGGTCAAGTCAGGCTCAAGTCGTACTGAAGAAAAAAGGTCTATTTGAAAAAACTGGAAAATTTGTACGAAGGAAAGCTTCATAAAATCTTAAAAAAACTGGTCTTTTTTTAAATTTTGATAGATGCGAACCAGATTTTCTTGAGCGCCTGTCCTCAGAAAGAAAACTGGAAATTTTCAAGACATAAATTTGGTCGCCTATAGTGCTCCTCTAACAGAGAAATCTTTTCACGAACTTCAGCTAGCATGATGCAAATGCAGCACCAGAAAAAAATCATCTAGAACAAAAACAAGAGTTGAAAAATCTTCTCGAATAGGAGAAGAAGCGCCTCGGAGGAAAAGACGAATTAAAACATCTTTCTAACTTCATCTTCAGTTCCATTGAATAAAACTAAGATGTCATCAACATAGCGAAACCAGTTGAGTATATGACGTGAAAATAAAATATTTGTTGAGATCTTTTCTTTTTCGAGAGAATTTAGAAAAACTTCAGCTAAAAATGGGGAAAGTGGGGATCCCATACCTAGTCCAGTTTTTTGTCTATAAATTTTATTGTTGAAATTGAAGAAACTTTGTTTATCAGCAGTTTCTGAAAGAGAATACAAGCTATTTGAATAATTGTCTGAAAGAGAGGAATTGGATAGCATATTTTTTATTAAAAGTAGACATTCTGCAATTGGAACGGATGGGGATAAATTTGTGAAATCAAAGGAGATCAAAAATGAATTTGGTGGTGAAACAATGTTTTTAATTTAGTTGATCAACTCGGTTGTGTTTTTGACACTAAAATTTGGTTTAAAATTCAAAATATCTGGTAAAATTTTACTAAGGAATTTGGAATTGTTATTATTATTCAATTGTTTACTTTGACTTTGACACTTTATCTCGCATTTTATACATTTTACACTTTTACTGCTTTGAAGATGGCCCTTTACCCCAAATTGTGAGGTCGAAACGCGTCGCAAAATATATTTATACAATTTACGTGGAGAGACAGATTATTTTTACAACTTTATTTCTACAAGATGCCTCCATCAAGAGAATGCCTCAAACTTTTACGATAATTATGGGTCCAGCCTTGGAGCTGCTGCAGACGATTTCAGATAGCGAACATAGGGACTTCAGCAGGCTGACTAGGGTTCCGAGGCTCCAATATGGGAACAATCACGTGTGGTAGATTGACCAGACCCAGCTGAAGGCTAGAAGCAAAGCAGCGGAGAAAGCCTGCAGAAATTCAAAGCTGACGTCCTAAATCTGAATAACCTAGCCTACCCAGTGCACTCAGCGGATCTTTGAGTGAACATCGGCAATTTCATCAGTGGATTGAAAAACCCAGACTTGCATCAGATGGTCATAGTTGGTGACCCACTAAACATTAGAATGACGCACTCATCTTAGCGATACAGATTGGGGCAGCCAAATATAGAGCCAATAGAAACTCCAGTTGGCCATTCAATGACTGAAGAACACCTTCTCGTTTTGAACTGATTTATACTAAAACAATAAAATGAGACGCCGAAGTGCTATGGTTTGACCTCACGTTTTGGTCGATTCTTCCTTTAAATTCACTAATTTTTGCTCGTGCAGGCTTCGGATTAATGTCACAACAGTGTTATTAGTGCCATATGAGTGGCAGTACTGCGAGTGTCGCATGCCATATGTCAAGCCTATGTCAAATAATCTAGCTTTTTTTAATACAATTTCACTTCATAATACATAATAACTCCATGCAATGGCATCAAAAACAAGTTCCTTGTAATAAAGTTGTGCTCGCACGTGAAAATACACCACTATACGTCATGGATCCAGAACGAATGCTTAGGTCGAATGTCAAATGCGTTCTCTCATTCCTCCCTCCCACCTCCTAGCCCACTTTCAAGCTGTGACGTAGCATATTATTCCTGATTTGAATAAGTCCACTTTCAAATTGATTTTTTACCGAAATGAAATCATATTTCGAAAAACTTTTCCAACTACAAATTCGTCATTCAGATATTTATTAGATTTATGATTCTTTTATACTGAAATGCGATTGATGTCCAGTAGCCTATTGTTCTTAGCAACTCCTCGCACAACCAAAATCGCAAAAATGCTTGATGCTACAGTAGCCAGTAGTTGCAGTGATTGCAGAAATGTAAATTTTTGATATGTTTTGCCAAATACTCTAGTTTGAACTGGGTATGATTATCATCCGAACTAATGTCACCCAGGGAAAAAATAAAAGAACAAAAGGATGTTCCACCCTGTATGTCACGTTTTAGCAGTTTGAGGAATGTGACATTTTTATATCTTGAATGAGAGATTTTAGACTTCCAACAGAGCCGGAATTGGTCTTTGTCCGAATTGATTTGATCAAGATAAAATTTACTGAAAAAAAAAATTGATTTCACCCTATACGTAGAATACCAGCAGCTATCGAGGGGTGAGTTTTTCACACGTTCAGTAGGAGACTATAAGGTGTCTGAAAAATGAGAGACTGTTTTTTTCGAGAATCTTTCGACGGAATAAAAAAGTTCAAAGATTTATTTTTTAATTTTCACTCTGTATACTAAGTATTACGCGTCACAGAGATGTATAGACAATACAAATAGAAAAGACCATTATGTCGTTACGGATTTTTACGGTTGCATAGGAACCAGGCGACTCCATCATTCAAAAAGAGGTTGGCTGATTTTTGATGCCCCAATATCCGTGACGACGGTGGTGGTAAACATACGGTCTTCTCGAGGGTCTTCTCTATTTGTATTGTCTATATATGCTTTTAACATGTTGAACAGGTGGGGATGAGCTAACCATATAGCAAAAAACCGTTTGAGAACTACTTTCTTCATAAGCAAAAATTCTAATTCAAATATACTGATATGCTTCATGCATTCACCGTGCCTAGGATTAAACCCCAAGACGAGACACAAACTCGAGGGAGACCACGCGTTCTTCGCCGAAAGTGGATTGTACCCGTAAACTGTCATGGTACGCTTGAACTTGAACACCAATAAAGAGTTTTCGTAATTCTGTGCATCCTGTTTGAAATATTCAACGTTGAAGCCACCAAATGAGTGGGGAACAATTGTACCGATGAGGTTGAAAAAATTTTAGTCACTTGTGAATAAAAGCACATTTTAGTCGCTGAGCACGATTGAATGTCAAAAACTACCTCGAAAACTACCAATACTGCTAATGAAAATAATAATCATGAAACGCTTCAGGCCCTGGAGACATGCGGTTGAATTTTGTATGAGTGTGTTATAAAGAATCATTTTTTCTGTCGCATTAGTAGTTATTGACATTCAGTCGTTTTCAGCGACTATAATTTTCCTAAACCTCATCCGTATGATTGTTCACCAGTCACTTGGTGACTTCGAAATAATTGACTTTTTGCAGTATGCACAGATTTGCTGAATTGTTGAACTGCATTGGTAATTATGCTATGAAAGTTGATAAACGGATTCGATGTAGTGGTTCTCGGTAGTCGGTTCTAGTGTAGTAGTTCTCGTCAAGTTCGTTAGCTCAAAGTCGAAACGATAAAATAGAGTATCGGCAATATATTTTCACCAGTTGAAGGAGCAATAATCGCTCGTAAATTCGTGCAAATACCGAAACTGCGTTATACCGCTTTATATTGACACTTTTCAAAGTCAACACAATATTCCACTTGTGCCGGCGTTTTGGCCGCGCCGTGGCACAGGAAGGACTGTATATTTATTTCGTTCGGTTTTCAACTTTTGCTCGCGATGCAAGTGCCCAGAACTCTGGAGGAAAGTTGAGTTATTGCACTTTATATGCGCGGAATTTTACGGTCAAACCGAAAACAACTGCCCGGAAAGTCGCCGGGCATTCAACAGTTATAGACGACAGGACTTTTAAAATTTCCAGCAGCAAGCCAGAGGAAATTTATATACCTCCCAACATGTTCTCGTTGCAGCTAAATACGACGCTCGGTTTGATTGTTACGGCAACTTCTATAGCTGTTGCCGCAAAGTTTTACTATCCCAACTAAAAATATATAACTTTGGTGTACAATTTTCAAAGTCAGTGGCTTGTGTTTCAGGGTAATTGGATGATGATAAAAACAAGTCCATTAAAACGTCATGGAGATAAGACCGCTGGATTGATCAAAACATCTATTAGCCGAGCACTTCTTGTAAGGCGAAAATTGTGCGGCGATTAATCACCGCGCGCGCGGGTTTTCCACTTCACGTCTGCAGAATGTGCGCCGCTTTTTTTTCGACAATAAAGTGGCCCGGTACATCTGAGACCGCAACAAACGACATTATATTTGACACACATTTGTAATCGGGACCGTCGTCGTCGGGCTCGTGGAGTAAAAAGATTTGTTCTGCTCAGCTGCCCTTTGGAATTGTCAAAGAAAAAGGTTCATTAAGCACCGCCGCCACTGTAGCTCCCCTTCAGCACACATTTCCACCGTTATGTTCAGATTAGCAAATGAAATACGACCGCAATCGGGTTTTCCTCTGAAATTTTATGGCTAGGTAAGTATAGCCGCCAAGCAAGGATTGAGCAATCAATTTCCGAGAACGCGCTGACCACAACAACAAAAATGTTGTCATTAAGCATGCACGAAATGTTCCAAATGCTCCGCATCAGAAGAGGCCTTTGGTGCCTTTGGGATGGGCTGGGTTCAGGTGGTTTTTAATTTTTATTCATTTAACCGCATCCGTAACAATCAAG
Source organism: Anaspis maculata (assembly GCA_949128115.1). Lineage (NCBI taxonomy): Eukaryota > Metazoa > Arthropoda > Insecta > Coleoptera > Scraptiidae > Anaspis > Anaspis maculata. The sequence goes on from OX421961.1 coordinate 34,561,323, forward strand.
ATTCAGTTACATTATATCATGTGATCTAATCACGAACCTGTAGTATAGCTGGACTGATAATAACAGAGGGGGAAATGACGCCAAGCGGGCGCTGTCATGAGATTATGTGGTCACTAAGTTTTTTGTTTTCAACGGTTGGACTGGCGGTCACCTGCCAGTCCTGCCACGGCAACGGTCTGATTCTACGAGTTTACCTAGGTATATACCGTTCACTTTTCATTGTCAGTAGAATGACTTTTTGCAGCAAAAATAAAGTGACAAGCTGGAGCGCTGGGGAGATACGGCTGACGGCCGCTGATAGTTTTGAACTAAAACTTTGCAGGTGCCATCAGCCATAGCCGTAGCCCCCCGGCTTGTCACTTTATTTTTTATTCAAAAACTCATTCTACTGAAAATAAAAAGAGAACGGGATATAGGTACAAGCCGCCGAAATCAAAACCAGAAATCAAGATATTATCCCAGATCAAGATGGCGCGGCACTGACAGCCAGGCACCGACTGTCACCGAGCGAAAATTCTTCCAGTGAACCTCAAACGTTCTATGTAATAATGACAAACTCTTGCAAATCTTCATGGATCGGTAACAAATTTAGCTAAAAATTATATTAATATACACTAAAATTACATATATTTATAAAATAGAATATATAGTCATAGTCATCAATACATAAAATTGCTCCGTTGAATATTGAAAGCCACTCTCGAGGACGCTACCAAACGTTTTAGGACTTTTGGGTACCGGTGCATAATAAGATGGCGACTTCCAGAGGAGGGCTCATAAGTTGTTGGGGGAATCTGGGGGATTAGCAGTCCAGCTATACTACAGGTTCGTGGATCTAATGCATTCCTAATTCAGTTAATGAATGATTATAGAGTGCATGGAGGGCGACAGAATTTGACTTCAGGGATGAAGTTGGGGATTTTTATAGGGTTGTCATATATATTTGAAAAGATAATTCTTCGCTCAATCATAATTCAAAAAAATCCAATATGGCCGCCATAAGAAAAAAAGTTGACTGTCGATTGTCAAAAGTGATTCAACATTTTTCAATTTTGACCTCTGGAATAGAAAGAGAACCATATTTTATGAAAACGAACCAAGATTGAGACTTATATTATCGAAAATAACTGATTTATAGAGAAAATAAGAAAAGGGCAATTTTCAGTTTTTTTCAGGATATTTCATGAACGGTTTAAGCTAGCCCTAATTTTTTTACATATTCGTGATGGTCGTAAAATTGCACAACTTTTCTGTAATTTAACCGACTCTGTATCTCTTACCGTTCTCGAGATACGAATGGTGAGCCGTCGCGGACACCCTGTACATCGCTGTTTAGTGACAGAGCCGCTTGAAGCCGGTCAGGAGTTCAAATCCCGTCGGATCAGGTGACTTTTCTCTGTGCGCTCTTCAGTACCTACTTCTACTTTGGCGTGCACTAACCGAGCGGTCACGTCAAGGGAAAATGGGTGAAACAGAGGAAGTCACCGAAAAAAGGGCGGTAATAGCGAGGGGGTAATCACTTGTGCAATATTTGGGACAAGGTGTGTGCAATAGTGTGCAATACTGTGCAATACTGTGCAATAATGTGCAATATCGTGCAATATCGTGCAATAGTGTGCAATACTGTGCAATATCGTGCAATAGTGTGCAATATCGTGCAATAGTGTGCAATATCGTGCAATGGTGTGCAATATCGTGCAATGGCGTGCAATAGTGTGCAATATCGTGCAATATCGTGCAATATGTGTACTAACGTATAATATGTGATAAGCATGGAACTCGCATAGAACGCGTGTAATATGAGAAATAAGCATAGAATATGTGTGTAATAAGTGTAATACCGTCTAATATATGAGAAGTAACATCTAATATCTGAAGTGAGTGCAAATTATGCGTGAAATTGGTGGAAGGTTACCCATTTGTCACTCCCACGACCATATGAACACTCAGGGAAAGGTGGTCTTCTCAGTGAATCTGGTTAAGAATTGAGATAAGTACTTCTATACTCAGATCAAAAGCTCGCTCAAAAGTATAGACAACGTTTATGTACAAGTTTCGCCATATACAGGGATTGGGGGGGGGGGGAATATTGACCTTGCTCTTTTCTTGCGATCTCCCATTGGGGCTTTGTCCGGGCTTTGCTCTTACAATAATATAATATAAAATATTATATTATAATTTGGATCATGAGAAACTTTCATTTCAATGTTTTTTACCCACAGAAATTGAATCTGCCCCTCATACGCCCACATTTTTCAAAAATTCCAAATTTGACAGTGTACATTTTTTCCGATTTTTCCAAGATCATTTTTTGGCACTCAGCTAAATTTCATTGTCGATCCGTCTGGTCACGTATCTCTTCGTCTATCTCCTAAACGGATGTTTTTGACTTTTAAAATTGTTACTTGAAAACAAATGTTTCGATTTTGTTTTTTTTTCTGCACAAAAAAAGAAGAAAACACAAATACGCAAATATTGCGCCTTTTAGATGTATCGCATTTTTAATAAAACAAAGCTCTCCGCCTACAACACCAGACGGTCAGACCAAAACTGCACAGACGCATGTTTCGCCCCTACTCTACTGGGGGCTCATGTATTGGTGCGCAGGCATCCAATCCGGATGCCCGGCGCTTTGGTAGTCAGATCCTTGTAATGCACACAGTGGGGGATTCATAATATGTAAGTCTCTCAAGCGGCGCCATCTATCAAAGGCATTCCGCGATGCTATATTCCAAAAGCACCAGGAATCTTTAGCATCAGGCAGGCAAGGAATATAATACGAAATTCCACGTCAAGCTCAACCGTCGCAGCCTCCTAGGGCCAAAGTGGACCCATTTGCGTGTTAATGTTCTCTAACATTGCTCAACTCGGCTTAAGTATATCTATGTATGTTGCACTTACATTGTACACTTTACCATCGATGCTCCTGGCGACGGTTTGGCTTTGCGTGAAATTTCGTCATATTCATCATATTCGTTGCCTGTCTGATGCTTTTGGAATATAGCATCGCGGAATGCCTTTGATAGATGGCGCCGCTTGAGAGGCTTACATATCAGAGGAGCCCCCACTGTGTACATTACAAGGATCTCTGACTGCCACAGCACCGGATGGTCGAACTGGATGCTTACGCACTGGTGAGCTCCCAATAGGGGCGAAACACGTGTCTGTGCAGTTGTGGTCTGATCGTCTGATGATGTATTAGCCGGAGAGCGTTGTTTTGTTAAAAGAAGAACACGGAAGGCTTTTCAAATGATGTATCACTCGACCCCTATTAACGGGAAACATTTTTTCTATATTTTTAACTTTTCCTCGATTAAATTGGACATCAGAGTATTTTAGAAGAGAAAGGGAGTTTTTGAAAATTTTGAAAACATTTTTTTGGAAAGATAATTCAATTTCAATCTTCAAATTTGATATATCACAAAGTAAATAGCTCGGTAAATAGGTAGTGTCCCCAAGTGGGGTGAGAGGGAGCGAAAGGGGTGAATTTGGGTCGCACTTTTTTCACCGAAAATGTTTTCCTTCGATGCTGTGCAGGATGACGTTGACACCATTGAAGAGAATTGAAAAGTCAAGGATATCAAATTGGACATTCAGAGAATTTTAGAAAAAAAGGGGGTGGGGTAAAAAACTTTGAAATATTTTTCCAGAAAGAGATTTAAATTTTTGATAATTTGATGTATCGGTATCGCAAAGTAGGTAGTCATTTGAAATTCCGAAGTTGGTGTGGGTGTGGGTGAAGATAGAAAAATTTCGCCTGGCAAAAAATTTGTTCAGGGTGGCTTGTTTCCATTGAAACACCTGTATGCAGGGCGTTACACACTTTCTGTTGATATTTCAGGAGATGCGGTAGAGCATTTACAACTTCCGTTTTTTTTTATTCGGCATTTTACACAGCATTCCAATCAATAACAAGTGCTTAGTGTTTTCTCATTGAATCGTTTTAACCCAAAAATAATTGTCAAAGTCGAGGGATTTTCACCAAGATAATATCGGGTCTACTTTTCGAGTGATTGATAGTTTGTTTGAGGAATTTGAAACATTTAACTCGAATGAACCACAGAACAGGAGTAAAATTTTGCTGATTGTCGCCCAAATAGATTACTAGTAGAAATGGTAATTGTAATGTATCATTGTATAGTTGAATATGTATAGATGCTATGAAGTGTCCCTTCTCTTCTCACTTGCTAGTATGCAATAATTGATAGCCTTAATTAACGGTATTCTGTGAAAAAAATGAGAAAAAGATATGTTTCTCAAGTTAAATGGATGAACGAACCATTGACATACATCGCTTGCTGAATTGTCAGTGCATGTTATCGAGTGTATCGCTGTTCACGTTAACGAGTAGTAATGTTCACATATCCTACAGTTCACGTCGAGGTTCACGTTATCGAGCTTCTACTGTATTCATGTTTTCCTGTCTTTCTTTTGGCGATAATATTTATTTTTCGATGCTCTCTACCATCTCCTGAAATATTGACAAAAAAGTGAAACACCCTGTATAGTACACGTTTGTTTTCATGTATCACTCACTTAATGCGAGTTCACCCGAATGAAAATTTGTTACTGAGCCCGTGAGGGCATATTCCTCGGCATATTTTCCTATATTTTTTTTTTCCATACACACATCGATCTTTGCTTTAATATGCTTGATTTCGATTTTGCAAAATAGCCAAATACATAATGGGTGGCCAAGCTTCAGGCCAAGTTTGATTCCATATGTGTCCGGGAAATAAGACAGTTTCTAATTTGTTTCAAGTTGGTAGATATTTAATGAGATGTTGTTTCAGCCGTAAAGTCACTTTTAAAGTTCTTGAAGCAATCTAGCCCTTCACGCGATTGTAGGTACCGATTGTACCTCGAATGTACCCACCTACCTACCTAGCTACCTACAATACCATATGTAATAGTAAGTTTATAATTTGTGTAATCAATAAAAGAATGCGTGTTATATGTGCAAAGTGTGTAATAGTGTGCAATATCGTGCAATAGTATGCAATAGTGTGTAATATGTGCAATATTTGTAATAGTGTGCAATATCGTGCAATAGTGTGCAATAGTGTGCAATAGTGTGCAATATCGTGCAATAGTGTGCAATATCGTGCAATAGTGTGCAATATCGTGCAATAGTGTGCAATAGTGTGCAATATCATGCAATAGTGTGCAATATCGTGCAATAGTGTGCAATAGTGTGCAATATCGTGCAATAGTGTGCAATAGTGTGCACTAGTGTGCAATATCGTGCAATAGTGTGCAATATTGCACAGTTGGGACACCCCTTTCGCGAGTGATTACCCCCTCGGGTAATAGGCAAAAGACTATTTTCCACGATTCTGTTATTTCTGTTATTTTCCACCAGTTTTCCCATCAAATGCTGGATCAAGTGGATCTTGTTGTTTGAATTCGAGAAAAAGATTTCCTGTTCGACAGTCAATTTATTATTGTCCTTGGTGCTATGTATATCTACGTACGTCTTGAGTCAATTCAAGTGTTAATAGCATAGTTTGACTGAAAATATGCCCGAAAACCGTATTTTCAGGAAATAGGAGATCTTCAGAAGCGAATAACTAGAGAACGGTTAAAGATAGAACAATTTCGTGAGAACTAAAATGTTGGAAATTTATTCAGCTTTCAAAATATCAAGCAACATTTTTCATAGGACCAACTGTTTCTAAAGCTAAGAACAAAAAAAAATGTCAAAAAAAATGGACTTTTCGGAGCCCCCCTACGTTCGGCGCACCTTCTAGAGTCGGGGACTATTAGTATGTTCACCTCCTAACTACTCCAAACTTATCCGTGAAGTCAAAAATTCTGCCCCCTTCCATGCACTCTACAGCTCTCTTATGAGCATTCTTTGACTGACGACACTATTACTCACATAATAGTGATGGTGCGGCCATGAAACAAAGAATACTCGACTAAAACTTTTCTCACACTATACTAACTTATTGTTGCTGCTGGTACAGTCACCGTATATTCAATACGCCCGAGCTCCCGTGCACTTGGAGGCTCTGTAGTTCTGTAGCCAGTGGCAGGTCTTTGGGGCCGATCACAATATAGTAGTCTCCCACGAGCCACCGATACAAGTTCCAAAAGTAAGAAAAACTCGTAAAAATACATATGAAACAGTTACGTTGAGCGAAAGGGAACGTTGGACTTGCACGAGTACAAAAATGTGAAAATGGTATTTGGGGCTACTCAGTAACTCCAACAAGGCTCTTCCACTCCCGCTTGCGCAGTTTTCAATAAGCATTAACACACTAAATTCCAGTTGCTCACTTCTAGTTCAACTTTAAACTTGGTTTGGTTGTCATAGACTTGATTGTTGCAACAATAATTAATCCAATAAACAAACCGGGTTTAAAGTTTGCTTCTTGTTTTGATGTCAAAAAATATTGATATTTTTTTATCTTGGTGGGGTTCGGATCAAAGCGATTAATTTCGTTTTGTATAATTTTACCGACTGCGGTTACCCGATGTTGACGGAACATGTGCCGCTCTGATAAAATCAGGCATGCAACTTGGAAAAAGTTGATATATTTTCAGAAAAAAAAGTAAAAATGAGCTTGTACCCCGTTTAATTTTCGTGTTCTCAGATAGATTGAGATATACACCTTTGTTGATACGCGTCTAAAAGAAGCCAGCCGTAAAAATAAGTTTTCCTACGACCATCACCTATGAAAGTGACGTTTTCTACATGTTCTTGACACTTCGAAAGTACATAATATCAAACAGGTGTGATATTTCTAAAAATAGTTTGTGATACGTTCAGTGCAATTGGGGTCATCTTAAAAATGCAAAAGTTAGAACGGCAATTATTAAAAGAATGTCCCGAGATACGAGGTTGCTGCTTGTGACGTTAGAATCCAGACAAAAAATTGATCCGACGGGAAGCATGTTGTATTTTTTCAAAATTTGCAAGAGTTCAAAAGTTATCAGTTATCACTTGTTTTGACTTTCACTTAACCGGAAAAGTGTTACCCTTAAATTTCGCTGCCTTTGTTGTTCGCGCAATAGGCATCGTGGATGGGCAGGAGCTCTGCTTTTCTCTTAATGTATGAATATAATCATACTAAACACAACAAACACGCGAATATAAATAAATATTGCGCCTCTTAGGACCATACAGCGGCACCTCGCATTTTTATGAAACAAAGCTCTCCGACCACCACAACACCAGACGATCGAACCGAACAACTGCACAGACACGTGTTTCGCCCCTGCTGGGGGCTCATCAGTGCGCAGGCGTGATCAGCTCAACCATCCGATGCTGTGGCAGTCAGAGAACTCATGGTAATATACACCCAAGAGGACTCCTAATATGTGAATCCTCCAAGCGGCGCCATCTATCAAAGGCATTCCGCAGATGCTATATTTCAAGGCATCAGGCATGCGAGGGAATGAACAGAATTCCACGTAAAGCAACACCGTCGCCAAGAGAGCATCGATGGTAGGGATGTCCAAATTTAGTCAGTGAATCGATTAGTGATAATCGAATCGAATCGCAATCAATAGTTTGATTCGATTAAAAAATCGTATGAAATGAATCGATGCATCGAAAAGAACCGATTATTTTGTAAATTTCTCATGAAAATATGAATAGTTGTACTAAATCGATATAAAACCTCCAAAAAGATTCAATAGCAAGCAAAACAGATGATGGATATGGAATCAACACTACATCACTACAAACGATAGAAATAGAAATGAAAAATTTATTCATATCAATATCTAATATCTGAGTTCTATAGACATAACAAATAATGTAACATAAAATAAATTCAAATTCGTAATAAAAAAAATAAGAAAATGTTTATAATATCTGTAAATATTGTGGTCATCAACATAAACTCTAGTATAAAAAAGTAGGTAACTCAAATTAGTACTAATGAAAAAATTATTATGAATTGCGCAATCTTCCCATCCTCTTTCCTCCCGATTAGAGCAAACCACTCCATTGATTTCTTTCCAGAGAACCAAGGAAAATGAGTTGGCTGAGTTTCTTAGAGGAAAGACGATTTCTGGCTTGAGTTACGTAATTGCCTGCTTTAGAAAACAAGCGTTCTGATGGTACAGATGTAGCGACAACCGGCAAAAATTTGTATGCAATTTTTGCTAGATCGGGATAGATTGGTTCTGCTTGTACCCAGAATTTCAGTGGGTTTTCTGTTCTTTTAGCAATCGGCAGTTGTAGGTAGTGCTGTAGCTCAGCATGCATTCCATCTGCACTTGCTTGATCACGACTTGTACCAGCTTGTGATTGTTGTACCAGCATCTCATAGTACGACCAAAAATCTTCGCTGCCCCCAGTCTCAGGGTTAGTTCTGGATTCTGCTAGTGCCGATGCGGAGTCTTCATCGTCTGGACCTGTTTTCATTGTTGTTGAGAGAAGACGCAACGTTGAGCTAACAGCAATAGCATTCTTGAAATGGAGTTTCTTGTATCTTGGATCAAGTAGAGTTGAAATAGCTAGAATTTTCACTAATTCAATGCTTTCGAATCTTCTCAGTAGCTGGATACTGATATGTTTCTTCAAATCCTTAACTTTATCTGTTGTTGGATTGAAATTTTCGATGGCTCTGATCATGCAGTTCACCAAGGGGATCACACTGCTGCTAGTGACATACTTGCTGCCACATAATTCGACAGTTACATGCTCTATGGGTTGTAGGAGCTTGCAAATCTCTTTACAAACTTCTAGCTCATAGGCTGACAGCATTGTTGGCGATCGTGGAAATTTTAGCAGCATACTGCTTATAGTGTCACTTGATAAAATGAATCTTTGTAACATGTGGAATGTTGAGTTCCATCGGGTTGGTACCTCCTGAATCAACTTTAGCAATGTCCCTTCCGTTTTACCTTGAGCTATTTGAATGCGTCTAAGTTCATCAGATGCTGAAACGGTTTGTTTTGTATAGGTCACAATACTCTTAATTTTTTTAATCAAGTCGTCGATACGGTCATCTGCTTGTTGTATAGCTTTCGTAGGAACCAGATTCAAAGTATGTGCAAAGCACGGTAAATGTCGGTCTTTCCCATATATATTTGTGATCGCTTTCACAATATTCGCTCCATTGTCTGTGACGACTGCCGTACCTTATTTATGTCAATATGCCATTCCTCGCAAATTTTTTTGAAATTCTCCTTGATGTAAGAAGCAGTATGACTTTCGAATAATTGGAACACTCCAATACTCACAGATTTAAGTTCACAATCAGACTTGGTGAAATGATGTACAGTTATACCCAAATAACTGACGGTCGTTTGTGTCTCTGTCCAGACATCTGTGGTCAATACAAAATGAGAAGCGTTCTCAAAACTTGTTTTCATAATACCGCTTAGATCTGCATATTTGTCATCCATCATTTTTGTGACCGTTTGTCGACTGGGAACTTTATACAATGGCACAGTGGCATTTAGAAAATGTTTAAAACCATCTCTATCGACCAATGAAAATGGTTCCGAATCTTTTGCGATCATATACAGCAATGCTTCGTTAATTTTATTGAATTTATCTCCCCCGCGATTGAATGAACTTATATTTTGAAATGCTTTATCGATCGGCTGTATTTTCAATTTTTTGGTGGCTGGTGAGTCCGACGAGGAAGGCCTGTCCCTAGGATGTGTAATTGGAATTGAAGATGTCTGTGATTCTGATGAACCTGGTGCATGGCTGGTGATGTTTGATGGTGATGGTGATTCTTCTTCTGGCTCAATCAAACTGATGCTGAGGGCGCTGGAAGAACTGGAACGTCGAGAACTGGGTCGTTGTGATGTTGGTTGGCTGGAACTGGTACTAGGCTGTGGCTGTGGCGTTGATTGGCTGGAACTAGGCTGTGATGTAGATTCTGTTTGTCTGCAGCAACAGAGACCATGCATCATTAATAACTTGACCAAACAACATAATATCAAAAAAGTTCTATTATAACGATTGGGTGGGTATATCAATCGACTGTTAGGTACTAGATTTTACCAGATCCAGGGCCCAGAGTCCAGGTAGATTATTATTTTCACTGATATCATTGTATTTCTTTTCTATTTCACGCGCATTTGGAATGGATGATGATAATATAGGTACCTGAAGTAGATGTAAGGGTGTCCTAGAATAAAGTAGCCAAACGCTTGTGGGAGATAGGCCAAAAGGAACTAGAGTGAAGGACCCTTATATTTTTTTTTCGGCATTCGATTTTTTCTTTTCAACTATTATTTCTCCCATTTTTTTCACAATTGATTGGATTTTATTGGAATTTGACTAATAAATAAGTAGGTACATATGATAATTCAAAACCAGTCTCTGGTCTCTGGTGAATTTCAGTCGAATACCTCGATCTGTTAAAAAAAAAATCATAGAAAGCCAATGAAAAAGTCAAATTTTCAAGAGCTGTATCTCGGTTAATAATTGCGTTTCCGCGGAAAAAATATTAGAGGTCTCTCAGTTTCTTCTGAGCTATCTCCCATAGGCGTTTAGCTTTTATATTCTGGGACACTTGTACACAAAATCCATTACATAAAATTAAAAGAGTTTGCTTTTGCTCTTAAATATGCCTTTCTGTATTCTGTACAAAGTAGGTATTACTTTTGTGGTATATGTGATGATATAAATATTTTCCAATAAAACAGAGCAGGGCTCCAATCGAATTACTAGAATAATATACCTCGCCTCGTCATATTATACATCACCTACCTACCCTACCGCATGCAGTTAGTGGTTTTGATTTGACTTTTATATAACTGATTATGATAATGGCACTGAATATGTATATAGGTACTTACGGGTCGTCAGGATTGTCTTCAGATGATTGCAGTAAAGGATGTTTTCTTTTCAAGTGGTTGCTCAAGTTCGTCGTATTTCCCGAAAGTTTCAAAGAAATATGGCAGTGCCTGCAACGAGCCGATCTGCTGTCGTCCTTGATAATGTGCTTCCACACCTTACTCGTTTTTGGTGGAGGCATCTTGATTTGCACGAATAATCGAATATCTCGAAGTCGAATCTCGATCTCGAATACCAATGACAGCACCGTACGGCGTACGCACACCGCTATGAAGTGTCATGCATAATGATAATACAGATTGCAGATCTCTATACTACTGCCGTTTAGAAACAACACGGCGACGACGTACAACAAATTACAGGGTTCTGAATTTTTTCAGCAATTTCAGAAAATCATCTATTCATCAACAGGTGGCGCTACTGCCTACTGACGAGTGACGTCGCGTGCGTAATAATCGAAACAAAAATCGCATCGGTTTGAATCGATTCACTGAATAATCGTATACAGTTGAATCGATTCAACTTTTCAGATGCATCGAATGCATTGAATCGATTCAAGTATGAATCGAATCGAAGTTGGACATCCCTAATCGATGGTAGATGTACACATGTATACTCAAGCCGAGTAGAGCAATGTTAAACACAACAAACACGCGAATATAAATAAATATTGCGCCTCTTAGGGCCATACAGCGGCACCTCGCATTTTTATGAAACAAAGCTCTCCGACCACCACAACACCAGACGATCGAACCGAACAACTGCACAGACACGTGTTTCGCCCCTGCTCGGGGCTCATCAGTGCGCAGGCGTGATCAGCTCAACCATCCGATGCTGTGGCAGTCAGAGAACTCATGGTAATATACACCCAAGAGGACTCCTAATATGTGAGTCCTCCAAGCGGCGCCATCTATCAAAGGCATTCCGCAGATGCTATATTTCAAGGCATCAGGCATGCGAGGGAATTAACGGAATTCCACGTAAAGCAACACCGTGATGGTGGTATTTCAGTAGAATGGTTACGACTATATTTCGAGATGTAGGAAGAAGCTATTAATGCCGGACGAAGGCATGTAAAAAAAATATTACCAAGTTTAAGCCTTAACGGGAGCAAAGTGCAGGTAATAAAGAAGCCCGCTTTATTACCAACTGCGAATAACTCAGTTGACATTACTTGCTATTGATAGCAGCGCGACCACTGGCTTGGAAAGACTAATTATTATTCCTTTTATATACCTTCCAACGGCGAAGCATAAAAATTGAATAATTTCGAACGATTTTGCCGGATACGATCGTCAAATTGAATCACGGAATGGTCGAAAAAAAGCGAGCCTCTGTGTGATTAACCCTCAATTAAAATTCCTGTTCAATTAAAGCTTTATGATCATTGGCCTCGCAGGATAAATATGTAATCAAATAAATGAGCAGCCGATTGATTTTCTTTGCTATGCTCGGAGCTTCCGTTTTACGAATTAATGATGGCGGGCGATTGAAGTGTCCCGATTAATTTACGTGATGGGCTCGTTTTAGCTTCGGCATGACCATCGTCAATTATTTTCGGCTTAAAAGAACCCTCTTTAGCAAAAAGTTGCATTGGAATCATTACGATACTCTTCCAAGGCATTTGACAGTTCTTGTTGGGTGTGACTTCATAACCATAAAATATAGTACAGACTTTACGTGGCAATTTATGCGATTCTACCTCTTTTGGTTAAGGTATGCCTCACAACCTTTCGTTTTTTTTCATTCTTTTTCGCTTTGTAAAATCGATGACGCTCACACGGGAGCTTACGGGACTTTTGATGTGTAGTTCAGCATTTTCGATAGAAAACGTGTAATAGTTTCCAGTCTTAGGGTATTTGGTTAGCTATAAGTTGGTTTTAATAAATGCAAATGGCCAAAAGCGAAATAAAGCTGATACACTTAATTTGCAGGCTGGCTCCCACCTAGGGAGCAATAATTCAACCGTCTTGGTCTATTTCCTAGAATTAACTTTATACCCGTGAAATTATGGCGCTGCGCATTCTTTTAATTACCGCCAGAAGTTGAACTTGAATCGCCCAATGTCTGTTGAAACAAGTTAATTAAAGTCTTTGATAAATATTTATCAACCTTTTTCGGAAGAGCGACTCAAACGTGTAAAAGGTAGGGTGCATTATCTACAAAACATCCAAGTGTTTCTCTCTCATCCCTCCGCCAATATAAATCCAGGCACGCTCCTTTTTTCTCCTTCCAGTTTTTTTACGTTCTAATTAAAACGAAACTTGAAAAAATTTGTTATGATTATGGAATTCGCCTAAAATTTATAGCGCAACTTGGATGGGCACCGTAAAAGTTGATTTATGAAAAAATATCATCTATAGAGGTGATGGCGGGGCCCACAAGGCTGGATAAGAGAGAGGAAAAACTCAATATTGTGTTTTATTAATAAACTTAAAAAGTTCACCACCTAAATCAAGTAAAAAAGTGGCGGTGAGTGGCGTAGGCAGTGGTGGTTGTGGTGCGGTGGTGGTGTTCTTTAAAACTCGCGTTTCCTCTGCGTTCGTTTAAGTTATTAAATAATAAAGAACATTGAAGTTTCATTTCGTTAAGGGCACGGGCATAAACTTAAAATTTGATTTATACGCGCGCCCAATTTTCCCCGAGCATCTCGTGCGCGCAATGTATGGAAAGACGAAAAAGTGAGACGGGTGGTGGTGCACTTGCGAAAACTTTGAAAAATGGAACATCGGACGGAACATCGTCAAAAACTTGAGGGTATAAGGAAAAGAGTTTAAACTGTAACAGAATGAGCGTTGCTCGTTGCGCGTTGCGTGTAAGTAACTTGGTTTTCTTAATGCAGTAGGTACCAAGTTCACTTTTAACCGCATCAGCCTTTGCCACTGTGCATCACTTGAACTTCTTTTTTTCGTCTCAATCAGCTTTTGTCTCGGCCCAAAGTTGCCGTCTAAAGCATCATACTGCCTTATATACTGCGTTCAACCCTAGTGTGATTCTAGTTGGCTGGGGGTCTCGCCACGGGTCGCCTTTGGAAAGGAGAAATTCGAGAAATCACAGCTCACTAGAATCACACTAGAGTTGAACACAGCATAGTAAAAGACCTTCCCAGACAGCACATGAACAAAATGTTTGTGAAATGTTGAAAGCAAAATATTATAACATTGATAAAACATTGAAGGTAATTAAGTGAATATTGTACAAACTAGCTCAAGTCAGGAAGCGGCCTGACGTAGTAAATGTACACCGAGTTGACCTATAGCTAAGTGCCAATTCTGTAAGTTAAAAGTACAGCACCAGCTTAAAGTAAATTGATCTAATTACCACAGTCAACTTCCATGTAAATTATTTTGATCGATATATTGATCTAATGACAAGAATGGCTATCAGTCCGAAATACCAAGACCATACTCTAGGTGAATAAGATTAATGATCTCTCTCTCTCTAAGTACAACCAAATGATCGATATTTCTCTTCGTACAAATAAATATGGGCTAGAAGAAAGAGGGTTGTTTCAAATTAGGAAAGAGTTGAAAAGTAAAATCAACGACGTAATAAATAATTGAATATGCAAAAAGTCAAAGCTCAAGTAGCTCAGGTGCGGATCTTCGCAGGCAATTAGGATGTGTTTCAATTTTCCAGAAACCTAATGTAAATTGGATAAACTGATTCCTTATTGTAAGCTGGATGCAGCACAATATGAGAGCATGTAACGAATAATGATTCCAAATGAAGTATTTAAGGCGCACTAAATTGAATTAGCGATCATTGATCAATCGGTAAATGAAGGATTTGTGGTTTTAGAGACTTTGTTTATTTTGCAACATTTGTTCAATCGTCCTCTTTCAAAGAACCTGGGGAAATAATGGGTTTTAGGGATCAGAAAGGGATGTAGGAATTTATTTAAATGATTCAGGGAAACGGTAGGGAAACGGAGTTCAGTATATATTTTCAAGATACTTATTGCTAAATATTTAATAAATGTTCAAAATATTTGCTGAATGTTGATGTAATATTCCACCTGAATATTTTTGTAATATTTGTAACGAATGCTTTGTAAATATTTATAGAATGTTGTGAACACTCATCAACTTATACCAAATATTCACAAAATATTTCGTGCTGTTTGGGTTATAACACGCCATGGGAGGTTTCCAAACAACAGACGTACACCTAATTGACTCCCAGTATGCTGTAACCGAACCACAATTTTTTTGCATTTTCTCGAAACACCCTGTATTTCATCACCACAATCGATGTACATTGTTATCCTGATTTGAAAAAATGCATGACAGTTCTGAAAAAATGTTTGAAAAAAAATTGGAAAATTCACAATGGCGTCTTGAATAATTTATTATTTTTGAGTATGATTATATTATTTCAAAATTCAAATCGTCCATGCAGAATATTTTGTTTCACTCCTAAATGACATGGAATGACATAAAATGACTATTAAAATTTCCGGCACATGTCTGATTTCTGAATTGAATCCATGATTGAAAACAAATGTTTTTTGAGATGTTATTGTAAATTTCTCAATTTTTTTTCTAAAAACATTTGAAGTGTCACGCATTTTTGCAATCAGGATAACAATTTGCATCGATACATTCCATATGTGACACGAAATGGAAAATTATACTTGACATATTCAGAAACTAAGGAAAAAATTGTTGCAGGAAAGTTTTTCTTTTTTGAATTATCGGGGTATCCGTCTCGCGTGAACACCTCTGTATAGTCGGTGCTGTTGAGTTCCCAGGAAGACCAAAAATTTTGTATAATAAGATTTGAGATTCCAATGTTCACCATCGACCGTACATTTCTTGTTGAGGAATGCTCATGCCAAATTGAAATGTTCTGTTTTTGAAAAGGAAACATAACAACTCGATTCTACTAACTCACTTTTACGGCATTAGCCTCATTAGAAACAACCGCCTAAGAAAATTCGCCCCCACAGATCTCCTTCGAGGAACTCATGAAATAACCCGCATTCAAAAGTGGGAACAAGAATAATGATTGTGGTTCACAAGATATCATAGCCCCTATTTATACACACACACGTTGCTACTAAATTCGTTCTGAAAGGATGATAATCTTATTTAATGTAGGTTTTCATGTCCAGAGAACTTCTTGAAGAAACTCTGGGTTCCTGTGGCTCATAAATACAACACACACTTGCAGATTTTCATCCTTTCTTGTCATAATCCTTCATAAACGCCAGCCTTGAACTTGTTTACAAATGAAAAGCTTTCTCTAGTCGTTTTTCATCAGTTACGTGTATGGGTACAGATAGCTCTTCTTGTTCTTAATTTCATTGAAGTGCGTCCCATCCACAAAATGAAAATTGCTATCAGCCGTTTCTGGCGAGCAAATTTCCAATTCCATTCTGCTTTCTACAATATACGCTGCCCCTATTCTCAGTCCTCGGTCAAGTACGTTCCTCTTGAAGGCCGATTCACATGAATTTTGATTTAGGTACTCCAGTTAGATATTATTAATTCACGTCAGTATAAAATTAAGGCACTCTCACGGTAAGTGATTTGGCTTCATTGGTTGAATTGCCACAAACACAAATATCACAAAGTTTCTCGCATGCATTTTAAGCGCTGGATATTTTATGAAAATGGCATAAAATGGTCAGGTACGGGTCCACGAGGCTGGACAACAAAACGAATTTTTAAAAAGTCAGAATTTCTGGAATTCTCTGGTTATGTTTTTTGAGAAACTAGGAAGACTAGATCTTCAGGATCTATGGCTAATTTGCCATGTCATCCGTAGGTTTTGAACGGATTTTCTTAGAAAATTGACCTTTACCGGAGCTCTGATGCCTGTCCGTGTGTCCGTGTGTCTCGTCATCTAATTTCTATAGAACTTCCTTGATTACGTGAGTTTTTTTTTTAGTTGAAATTTTTTGTAGCCGATAAAGGACATCGTTTTTACTGGTTGGTAGCTCTTCGCTAATGCTGTTAGGTCAGCGGTGGCCACTGAAGAAAATAATAACCAAATGCGGCCGTACATGAGACTGCCGAAATCTTTTGGTGCTCATCACTTAGTAGTGAGCCCTGCCTGCTCTAGCTCATGTCGGGTAGTTGAAATAGTCTTCCCGCCTTTCAGAAATAGCGATTGCAACTGGTCTGCGGCGCTTCACTGAAATAGTTTCATATGCCAGGGTAACGAAACTGATAGGCGTCCCGTCAAATTAACTGACGAAAATGTGAAGTAAACACTGATTTTGGCTGGTCAATTCCCGTTCTGATCGGTTGTTTATTCACCATTGTAAGCGCCATTTCCAAAAGACGGCAAAGACAATTTTGAATACCCAGTACTGAAAACTGAAACCGCAAGCAGGTATGAAAGAGGAGGTACATATTATAGGAAATGAACATGTTTTATGCTAACAGAACATTTCAACATAGTTGACTCTCGCGCGTATCGCCTCGTGAGGTCCAACTTGATAAATCATTGTCCATCTAAGGAAGTTTTATCAGCCTTGCTATGCTAGGACCACTGGACGTGAGCATTTTCATTCCATTTTCTTTAGTAGGTACTCCCACGCTTGGGCATCATTTTCTTCAGTGGCCACCGCTGACCTAACAGCATTAGCGAAGGGTCACCTACCAGTAGAAACGATGTCTCTTATTGGTCACAGCAAATTTTCAAATCTCGTTTTTCTATTTTCCCTACATTATCTTGAAAATATCCACTTGTGCGTACATCACGTCGCGATGACGGTGACAGCTGTCGCATTATACATAGCATATCTGGAAAATTAGCTGCCAAGACGTTAGCATCAAGAAAGCATCGTACCTTTCGTACCAACGTAACGCATTTTTTTCCATAGCACTCTGATGAAAACAGCCGTGAGTGAGTATACGTATACGATATCATTTTTGCATGTTTTCTTGAAAAACAATTCTGAAGAATCAAGTTTCAAGAGCGCATTGCTCGAAATAGGGCCATGTGACAAAATATGAATAATGTCCGTGATTATTGCCATGAATGGGTCAACTGTAGAATGAGTGTTTGCTCCATGAATCAATTTAATAACTCTGGGGGAGCAGCTTCCAGCTGGGGAGGAAGTACAACATAAATGTGAGTAGGATAACGACTACCTAGTACCTACCCGTATGTACCCACTATATGCATGCCGAAGTTGCCCTAACGAGGAGTTAAGCCCGGGCCTGGTGTGCGCGGCTCTGAATTAATAATAATATTTAAGATTTCGGTAATCGCACAAATCAAGAGCGTGCGCGTTATTAGCGCACAGCGAGTTTAACATTCAGTTAATTTCCCACGAGGAGAGAACCCGTGAAAGTAAAAACCGGATCAAGTCAGAGGAAATGAAAATCCATAACTTGCACCCGTGATTTAAGCCCCCGGTGTTGCCGGCCCGAGTGTCTGTGTTATTCAAACCCAATTAGGTCTAATTTTTTCGAAATTGAAAATAGCAGCAGGTTTATAATACTGCGGAGCTTCATGCCTGCCATGCCGCATTAAATCTAGCTGATGGTGTGAAGGATTCAACGTTCTCAGGTTTTCTTTTAATTAAGTTTTTAAAAGTTTGTACGTTTTCGTTTTCAAGGGCGATGAGTTGAAAAGGCAACGCATGTAGCTGCACGCAAGTCGCCGAGGGCATCATCTCCCAAACATTTTTGTCGGTAGCTGAAAGGAGTTCATAATATGCCCGCCTAATTAGGTGTTCCATACCTAAATCAATTTCTAGCATTTAGCTGCAGTAGTAACATAGTTCTGGCAATTCCAATTACTTTTTACAAGCAAAGATGAAGGATTGAAGAAAATCGGTTGTGTCACCCCAAAACTTTCCAGACTAGTATCCAGAAACCTATAGAATTATGAAATGTTTATCGAAACGTTTGTTCGGGTGGGAAGTATTCAAGTCCGGTCTGGAAAATCCAGGCCGGTTTTACATTTTCAACCGGAAAATTCCCGGAAAATTGGAAAAAAATTCTTGGAAAATGCTCAAAACCAGTTACCTCTTGTTTAAAAAAACAATGTTGATAATTTTTTCACGGGATAAAAAGCTGGAATATTCGCACTTTTTCCAAAGAGGAAAACTCGAAAATCGTGGGTCCAATTTCAAAAGTTTTTGCTCCAAAAATTAATTAATTCAATCTTTTCTCTAACTTTTATTCCTTGCATGTTTGCACCTTGAATGAATATTTCGTGAGGCTCATGGACTCATCTCATGTCGAAGTTTGCACTGCAGTTTTTTCAAAGAACCCCGCACGTTTACTATGAAAAAGTGGTTTCGGTGAATTTGTCTGTTTTTTTATATATTGTAGATCTTGATTTAAGGAAAATATTTCTTAAAAATGGGACCCCTCCTATGACCATTGGTTTTCAAGGGGGTTGGGGGTCTAATCAATGAAATGGAGTGAAATTCCGAAACCTCTTTTTCCCATAATATATGATCTTACCAGCAATGGAGAAATAATTCTCCAAAATCCTAACCAATGACTTCGGGCATTATTGAGGGAACCAGTCTGGATAAGGATCCAGTCCTTCATTTCTCGATCATCCCTCACAGGTGTCCTCAAGTAGAAATGAGTTTAACAAAATTGTCACCAAAGACTGTTAATGGGACCTTGTGATAGAGGTTCTGGGGAGCACAGAAATGTATCTAACAAAATCGTAGCTGATCCCGAACGGTAATTATTCAATTTTTAAGATTATCAGTTTTAAAAATGTCGTGATAAAAATTTGGCTTCGGTTTTTTTCAAATTTTTAGAATAACTAGGATTGTCTTAACGGTTGATTTTGCATCTCTCCCAATGTCTAAAAAAATCTCTGTGAATAGATCATACCCTTCTGTTCTAATGAAAGTCCAAAACCTCCATTGTTGAGGAACTTCAACAAGTTTTGGAGATGACATAAATTTCCAAAGCTTGTGATAACACCCTTGTCTCAAAACACTTAGATAATATATTTATGCCCTCTTTGTAAGGTTCAGCTACAACCTTTGCAGTGCTGAAACACTTTTCAACAATTTTGTTCATCGTTTTGAAGCCAGACACAAACGGAATCAGGCAAAGTACTCCCACATTTTTTGCGGATCATTGAGACTGTCGCTTTCCTTCGAAAGTTTCTGACAGGAATTCTCTTCAAAAATCTTATGTTGGTAACTTTAGGCGACCAAGTTTAGTTCCTTGGGCCACAGCAGAACTTCATCACACTCAAGTATCGGCACAAGACCATTCCAAAATAAATGGTTCACAAACCCTTGAAGGAGATGCTTCGAAAAGAGGGGGTTCAATTGTGCTCTGACAATCTTTCGCAAAGTTCTTTTTTTTTCCTGAAGAGCAAAATTTTCAATCAATGCACCTCAAATCTCCATAAGTCTTCATACTCGTAACCATCTCTTTCTGTTTATTTTCTTCACAAACCTTACTCAACGTAATTTCATCGAATTTCCCTCGTAAGTCTTTTAGAGTGATGAAGCAGTACGGACATGGAAGTAGCCGTAGTTGTTTGCTGGTCATTGATCAAAAGAAGTTTGAATTTCTGAACAAAAATTCAAAGGAATTGCATTGATACTGGTCATTTCAAACATCAACTTGATTTTAATTGGTCTAGAAGATGCGGAAATAATTTTAGAGAAAAAGGAAAAGAAAAATTACACAGGCAGCAAAAAAGTCGTTACATAGATTAAGGATCGATTGTCAAAAAAAGGGGGAATCAACCAGTTTCAATAGGCTTATGAATAGTTTGCATTGTACCCCAGGTGAAAAAACCTATATGAAAATATCAAGTTGATGTTTCAAATGACCAACATCAATGGACTTGGGTTTAAATTTGTTTCGGATCTTGAACTTATTCTCTTGATCAATGGCCAGCGAATGGCTACACGGCAACCATGCCCGTACTGCTTCATCACTCTAAAAGACTTAGGAGGGAAAGTCGATAGAATGACGTTGAAATAAGGTTTGCGAAGAAAATAACAGAAAAAAATGGTTACGAGTAGGAAGACTTATGAAGATTCAAAGGCGCATTATTGAGAAATTTTGCTCTGAAGGAAGAAAGAAGTTTTCAAAAGAGTGTCACAAGCTCAATCAACCCCCCTTTTTTTCGAAAAAGACAAAGCTTGTATGTTACCGAGAATTGCATCATTCCAGAGTTGCATCTTTTCAAGGGTTTGTGAACCATTTGTTTTGGAATGATCTTGTGCTGATACTTTGGCATGATGAAGTTTTGCTGTGGCCCAAGAAGTTGAACTTAGTGGCCAAAAGTTACCACGACGAGATATTCAAAAGAAACACCTGCCGGAAAATTTTAAAAGAGAGCGGCCGATCTTACTGATCCGGAAAGCGTAGAAAATGTGGGAGTACGTTGCGTGATTCCGTTTGTGTCTGCCTTCAAGACGATGAACAAAATTGTTGAAAAGTGTTTCAGCACTGCAACGGTTGTAGCTGGACCTTACGAAGAGGGCATAAATATATTATCAAAGTGTTTGCGGACAAGGGTGTTATCAGAAGCTTTGTAAATTCATGTCATCCCCAAAAGTTGTTGAAGTTCCTCAACAATGGAGGTCTTGGACTCTCATTAGAACAGAAGGGTATGAATCTATTCACAGAGATTTCTCCAGATATTGGGAGAGATGCAAAATTAACCGTTTAGACAATCCTAGTTATTCTAAAAATTTGAAAAAAAAACCGAAGCCAAATTTTTATTACGACATTTTTAACTGATAATCTTAAAAATTGAATAATTTCCGTTCGGAATCAGCTACGATTTTGTTAGATACATTTCTGTGCTCCCCAGAACCTCAATTACAAGGTCTCATCAACAGTTTTTGGTGACAATTTTGTTGAACTCATTTCTACTTGAGGACACCTGTGCCCTGCCCCTTACCCACCCACCATGATACCTATACCTACAACCATAATGGGAGGCTCGAGGGTTTCAATCAAGATTCTAAGAACTCACGGATGATATTCATATTGCAGATACTTGAGAAGCTATCCACAGTTCTGTGTGCGTCCATCATATAGCTGAAAAAATAGACTAGACTCTCACTATCTTTTTTTTTAATCGACATGAACCCTGCTTTTGGTCTTTGGTTGATTTGATAAGATTCCAAAGATAGATCGATATTGGGAGTCAGATTAAATTTTTTCAAATGTGAATTTTTATTTCTGTCCTATTAATTTGAAGTTTGGGAACTTTCTTTCGTTTCCTAGATTTGGACCCCCGTTCTCTCAGTAACCACATCAAATTATTGATTCAGGGTTTTAGAAATTATTTATTTATTATTCCTTTAATCGGAAGCTCTGGAATGTTATTTCTTTCACTCGAATTCAACCCTCCACCTCTAGTAACTAGGTAACTACTCCAGTTCATAACTTAGATGTTTTTTTTTCATGATCACAGCCTTATTTTAAGCCATTTCCGGGTTATTTCAAAAGTTTTGCGACAATTTCTAATTTGGACTAGGACATGGTTATAGGCAGATATCATGGTGGGTAAGTGAGAGGTAGGGGTGGTCGAGAAATGAAGAACCTAATCCTTATTCAAATTAGTTCTATCATCATTTTGTCATTCGACCATATCAATTTCTAGATGAACTAGAAGATCCCGAATTTCAGTGTTTTCTCGATTTCGACCCCCTCGATCTCCACCCCCTCCATAACACCCGAATTCATCAGTTTAGACTTTTCAGAATTATTTACCCATTTCCCGTGAAATCATATATCATGGGAATGAGAAGTTTCGGAATTTTACTCCATTCCTTTGATTTTGACCCCCAACCCCCTTGAAAACCATCCCCAGTCAATTGATTAGGATTTTTCAAAATTAATTTTCCATGATTCTTTTGTTCAGCTCTTATGAAAATCGAATGTTCCGGAATTTCATTTTATTTTCTCGATTTTGACCCCCATCCCCCTCGGTCTCTACCCCAATTTATAAGTTAGATTTTTTCAGTGATTTTTCTCATGATTGCAGCCTCGATATGAGCCCGTTTCATGAATTTTAAAAGTTTCGAAACAATCCCTAATTTGGACCTTATTAGGAGTGTAGGGGGAAAACTTTTCATAGGAGTAGTGGTCCAATTTTCCAGGAATATATTTCTCGTTAAAGCTATCGAGTTGCGGTGAAGACCGTTGGATTCAGCTGGGTTATCTAATCAAATTTGATATGTCAATAAAACTACTTCACCAAAACTCTGAGTACGGGGGCACCTCAAAATTTTGAGCATTTTTTTTTCAACTGCACAATATTGAGAGATATGTCATTGAAAAGCCCTTAAAAAGTTTCAATGGACAAGTGCACAAAGTTTCCGAAAATTTCCAGCAGTTTTCATTTTATGACAGAAAACAAAAACCTGGAAAAACACGTTTTTGTGAAACATTCCATATCCCAAAGTCAACTCTTGCGGACAAATTGGAAGGAAAACATCCCAAATACCTCGAGGGGCAAACGGCACTATCCCAACAAAAAGAAACAAGTGAGTATGCCTTCACGTGCGTGAGTCTCAGTAGCGCATTTTCTCAAAGAGGCATATTGTGAACGTAAAGAAATTTGGTTGAAGGAGAAACACCATTCCTTGTCCACTTTCTTCATTCGAAACTCATTGTGATATTGTGTTATCAGAATGGGGTACTTGCCAATGAAATAGATTTGAATGAAAATTCTTTTACTCATCAATATATTTTTTTGTTTGAGGGCGGGAGCTGGGAGCGGCGACTAATCAACAGTAGTCTATTCTTTCCCATTTTTAGTCGGCCATCCATATAGCGAAAGAATTAGATCGCTATGTCTTCGGGTTTATGTTTTCCATTTATCTCTTACTTTGAGGGCAGCGTGTGAGGGTGGCAGTTGCACAATTTGAGTTGGGAGTTTCTAATTGAGAGGGAAATATGACAATCAGTGAAAATTGTGAAAGTTGCATTTTTTTTTGTTTGGAGGCGGCAGCTGGAGGCGGCGGCTAATCAAAAGTGGCCTATATATTTTCAATTTCAGTCAGCTATCAATATAGTGAAAGAATTAGATCGCTATGTCTTCAGGTTCATGTTTTACATTTATCTCTCACTTTGGGGGCGGCGTGTGGGAGCGGCAGAGTTTGTCAATGAAATTCTTGTACAGTTTGAGTCAAGAGTTTCTAAATGTTCGAGGTAACATCAGCTAAATCAGTGAAAATTGTTGAAAGTTGCACTTTTCTTCTTTTGGGGGCGGAAGCTGGAGGCGGCGCCATATCAAAAGTAGCCTATTCTTTTCCATTTTTAGTCAGCTATCCATATAGCGAAAAACTTAGATCGCTATGTCTTTGGGTTCATGTTTTTCATTTATCTGTTACTTTGGAGGCGGCGTGTGGGAGCGGCAGCGTTCGGCTGAGCAAATGTTCCACAATTTGAGTTGGCAGTTTCTAAATGTTCAAGGAAACATCTTAATCAGTAACATTTGTGAAAGTTGCACTTTTTATCGTTTGGGGGCGGAATCTGGGGGCGGCGACTAACCAAAAGTAGCCTATCCTTTCCCATTTTTAGTCAGCTATTTATATACCGAAAGAATCAGATCGCTATGTCTTCAGGTTTATGTTTTTCATTTTAAAGTGATTGGGGGCGGTTTTTAGCAGTTTTTTCATGTCGGCGGCGCATATTGAAGACGGAATGTTTCTTGGCTTACGTTAATAAGTGGCAACTATGTGATATTCAAAAAATGAGAACACCAGAGCATCAGGTC
Organism: Anaspis maculata; assembly: GCA_949128115.1. Lineage (NCBI taxonomy): Eukaryota > Metazoa > Arthropoda > Insecta > Coleoptera > Scraptiidae > Anaspis > Anaspis maculata. The sequence goes on from OX421961.1 coordinate 34,585,789, forward strand.
TGGTAGAAAGTGCAATATTATGTTATTTCAAGTTTATCGGGGGCGGTTTTCTCTATGTTGGCGGCGCAATATAAACATCCAATATAGCCTAGCCCTCCTTTGGGAGTGGCAGCTATATAACAGCGAAAAAATTAGAAAGCTAGGTCGTCTAGTTTGGGAGGAGTTCGAGGAACGGACGGACGGACGGACGGACGGACGGACGGACGGACAAAGCGGTTGCAATAGCGATTTTCATCAAGATGGAAAATGCGCTAAAAAAAGTTGTATCCTTGATGTTTTGTTTTTGTTACGGGTGAATTTTGCGGTAGCAGTGCGACCTTGACCTCATGCTTCAATCCGACAATTCCTGCAATTCTCTCAATGCAAACACGGCTGGTACCCAGTGAATTTGCTATCAACGGCCCTGCAAAACAGTTTGTTTATATACACCTGGTCGTTTTTACCCGCTCATTGATGAATATAGCTTTATCTCTTCGATTCTTCGCCGTGCTAATTCACCTGAAAAAATATTTCCGTTTATTGCCCAGAGGCTAATTTTCCTTTGGAAATGGTTTGTTCACCTCGTGAACTTCAAACCAAAAACTGTCATGATTGACATGTGGCCACCACTAGCCCAGGCGCCAGGGAGCTAAAATTAGCTCAATAAGGAAATAATTGTTTCCTGGCTGGAAACTAACTTAAAACGATCTGTGTGGCTTAGGTTTTGACATACTAATTTCCCCCCTTTCGGAAATGTCAGCGTCATGTCGCCATCATCAACAAGAAGTGCACCAGCGTGGTTTTTGCCGAATATCTTGATTTTGGGCCATCTGACAGCAAAAGATGTAGGAAGTAATTTTGAAACCAATGAAATTTCCTATGGAATAGTTTTTAAATGACCTTATTGCGACCTATGGTTTTTGAGATAGAGCTTCTGGAAGCGAGAGGCATTGTCGTAAAAGCTCCATGATCACTTGACTCGAAAAACTAAAATGTCGATGTGACAAATAATTTTCAAAATGAGAATCCTTCATGCTATAGTTGCGGTGATGGTCTTAAACTCTTCCTCTTGAACCGTTGATTACGAATATAGAAAAGTCAAAAACGTCACATCGTACATATACAGGGTGTACTGAGGGAATCAAATCAGATCAGAGAAATTTTACATATTTCTTCAATTTAGCTTATATGCGACACTCTAGGCACCTAACACGAGTCCAATATCAATATGGATTTGCTCTATAAGCTTCGCTTAATACACTAAAGAAGTGGTCAGCTCACAGCTTTACTGTAAAATGTTTTGAAGGCCCTCTGAAATCATGAAAATATTGAAAATTTACAGTACCAAGGAATGTATATAACAGTATATTATATACCAAGGGACCAAAGTGAATTTTTAATTTGGGGATTTGGACCCAAAGGGCCCTCGAGCAACGAACTTCACCCAAGGGATCAAAAATTCACTTTGGTTCCTTGGTATATAATATACTGTTACATACATTTCTTGCTACTGTAAATTTCGAGGTAAATTTTGATGATTTCAGAGGGCCTTCAAAACATCTTACAGGAAGGCTGTGAGCTGACCACTTCTTAAGTGTATCAAGTGAAGCTTACAGAGCAATGCATATTGATATTGGACTCGTGATAAGTGCTTAAAGTTTCGCATAGGCTAAATCGAAGAAATATGTCGAATTTCTGTTCTGATTTGATTCCCGTAGTACACCCTGTATATGTACAATGTGACATTTTTGACTTTTCAATATTCGTAATCTACGGTTCAAGAGGAAGAGTTTAAGACCATCACCGCAACTATAGCATGGAGAACTTTCGAGTAATCTCATTTTGATTTTTTTTGTCACATCGACATTTTAGTTTTTCTAGTCAAGTGGCCATGGAGCTTTCACGACAATGACTCTCGCTTCCAGAAGCTCTATCTCAAAGACCATAGGTCGCAGAAAATTGATTGAAAAACCAGACTGTATGGAATTTCACAGGCTTTAAAATGACTCGTTACATCTTTTGCTGTCAGATGACCCAAAATTAAGATATTCGGCAAAAACCACGCTGGTGCACTTCTTGTTGATGATGGCGACATGACGCCGACATTTCCGAAAGGGAGGAAACTAGTATGTCAAAACCAAAGCTACACAGATCGTTTTAAGCTAGTTTCCAGCCAGGAAACAATTATTTCCTTATTGTTTTCCCTGGCGCCTGGGCTACACGTGCAATCGGAGATTTTGTCAGGTGTCGTAAAGAACCGAAATATTCATGTGCGGTGAAGAACAAGGACGGGTTGACGCCACAAGCCCTGTGTGTGTTGTGAGCTGCAGTGATTCTTTTGCAGAAAGTACGGTCCTGCCTGGGCAGTAGTTCGTGTTCTGATCTCTTGCGACCTTGAGCGACGCCACCATTTTTATCAACCACGTGGAATTCAGTATACAGGGTGTTTCAAATTTAAATCGCGTCCTTCCAGGAAGTGATGGGAAACGTCAAAAGAAGTAGACACTATCTCGAAAAAATATATGTCAGAAACGAATAGAATAATAACGGAGATATAGGCGTTCAAAGTTGAACTTAAAAAATAGATTTTCGTCATAACTTTGAAACTTCTCAACCAATTTTGTTCAAATTTGAACCGAGGCTTGCTTAAATAACGCGGTCCACTAAAATTTTTCAGGGGCGTGGATAATAGGGAATGCCTTTGCTTTTTTGACCCTATTTTTTACCCCTCAAGGTAATTTTGTAGATTGTTCACATTTTTGAATTCCAAGTTCAATTTCAAAGGAAAAGTTACCTCTGCAAAATTTTGATTAGAGACTTCGTTTTCAAGATTTTTGCGTTTGAAACTCCGGAAAACACATCAAAATATCCACTATCAAGAGCCAAAAAAATATTTTTCCTGAAAACTTCTCGTTTCTTACAGAAACTCATGATTTAGCAACTTAAAACACCTACAAAACCTATCCCATTAAAGGAATCATTAGTTATCTTGGATTTTGATTTGTAGCGCTTCGAAAGTGGTGTTTTCGAGATAATTCCCCGAAGTTTCAACCTCAAATATCTTGAGAACGAAGCCTCTAATAAAAATTTCGCAAGAGTAACTTTGTCTTTAGAATTGAACGTAATATTCTAAAATATGATCAATTTACCAAATTACCCGAGGGTTAAAAAAAATAGGGGTAAAAAAAGTGGGGGCACCCCCAATTATCCACACCCCTGGAAATTTTTGATGGAACGCGTTATTATTGTTTGATACAGACTTATCTCAGTGAACTTTGGTTCAAATTGGGAGAAAATCGGTTGAGAAGTTACAAACCTATGATGAAAAATAGATTTTCAAGGTTCAACTTTGAACGCCCATATCTCCGTCATCATTCGTTTCTGACATATATATTTTTTTGAGAAAGTCTGCTTCTTTTGACGTTTTCCATCACTTCCTGGAAGGACGCGATTTAAATCTGAAATACTCTGTAATCGTGCATCCCTCAACATCGAGGGGTTGGAATCACATTTTCTTTTGTTGAGGTGTGAAAATCGCCATCAAGCTTTCTCAGGTTATTCTGGTTTTCGATATTTTTCTTCCTTTGTCATCTGTTTGACAATTGTCTTTTTTTTTGTGGCCAATGCTTCTCAGGGCCGTCTTAGGCGGGCGTGCAACTCGTGCGTGGCACAAGGGCGGCCAGATTCAGGGGGCGTTTTTCCCTATTTTCTTTTTGCTTTTTACATTTTACCTCTGCGGCCGACCTTGAACATTTTGAAAAAATTCATTGAAAAATGCTATACACAAAATTTGACATTTGAAAAAATGCTCGAAAAAATGGGAGAGGGTCTTAAAGTTTTTGCACGAGGGCGGCCAAATGTCTAGAGACGGCCCTGATGCTTCTTGTAAAGTGGGGATTTCCTTTGTTATCTAGTGGTCATTCTCTGGTAGTTTCCAAAAAAGATAGACTCGGTGTTTTGGTGAAAGGCGCTGATTAGCTAAATCTCATGTTTTGAGGAGCATCCACCTTTACCTGAAAAATCATCAGCTTGGCTGGATTTTGGAGCGGTGGAGCGGTGGTAGCCGAGTGGTACAGGTGATGGCAAGCCAAACCATTCGCGCTGCCCTGTGTGGGTTCGAATCCTACTTCATCCATGGATATTTTGTGCTGTCCCCGAGGTTGCATGGTAGAGCAGCTTATAGCTGAATGCCGCCTCGTAAAATAAGACAATTAAATAAAATAAAAAATAAAATAAATTTTAAATCGATCAAAGATACTAGATACTACTTAACTATTTTGGGGCCAAATCACAACTTTCCTAAGTTCTCTCGTTGGTTGTTATTATCAACTCATTTTACAAGTAGCTTGTCCACAGGGCCCTTTCTCTTGGTACCGACAATCTGGTACCACCAATCTCGTCAGCCACGTCACCCTCTCGGTGCTTTTGGAGAATTACTGCTGTGCTAAGCTTTTTATTCCGAAGTTGCGTAACCACAGCTTGAACAACACTGCGCTTGCATGCGGACTGGTTTGGACTGGTCTCCGTCTGCTCGTACGCTGTCCCTGACTAGGAATTATCGTCCTGAACTGCATCGTGGACATTCCTGCTTCGCGACCGGCTGCTAGTGTCGAGCCATTTATTCATTTTTCCCCTGCACCTGAATTGCTTTTGTTCTCGACGGGAACCCAAGACAATAAGGTTGGATCTAGTCCGTAAGCGGTGCGAAAGTGAAATTAGGCTAAGGTGACCAACTTCAGAAGAATAAAAATCAGGACATTGAAAAAAAAAACACGCGAAATGAAAAGGGGGGTCTAGGGGGGGGAATTAGAATGCCCCCTTTTAAACAGAAAACAAAACACGCGAAAGGGCGAGGGGGGCTAGGGGGGCGGAGCAAAATGCCGCCTTTTTCAAAAGCTTTTACCAACATGAAAAATACAACTACTGAGTAAAAAAAGAACTCCCCTGGGCTGCGTGGGAGGGATTTAGAATCATTCAGAATCATTTAGAATCAGAAAAACCAGGATTTTGCTAGAAATCAGGACAAATCAGTATTTTTGCATCAAATCAGGACAAATTAGTACATGAACGTAAAACAGGACAAAGGTGTGGAAATTTAAACCTGTTCTCACCAAATCAGAACGGTTGGTCACCTTAAAGTAGGCGCGCTACCGAAGTTTGCGAAGTTCCAAACCGCCCCATTTTTGTTTTATCGAGTGTTACTAGTTTAAAAATCGTCGTGTCGAAAGTAAACTGTAGTCTTGAGCTACGATTCGTAAAGTTATATTAAGTTGTGAAGCACCGTCAAAAAATGAAGTTGTTGAAATTGAACGGTATTCGAAAAGGGAAGGTTCAAAGCATCTAGATAAATTTTTCCGGATTTTTTTCTGAAGAACTGACTTTGTTTGACGCGATACGAAAACTACGAAAAACTGTCCGAAGTCACCTCAAATGACTGTACTGTTCTGGTTCGTTATTTCGAGATCACCTGTATAATCGTCAGTTTTTGGCACTTTGAATTGAGGGACTGGGGCACCCTGTATTTCGATGTGTTAGGCACTTATCGAGCGGTCATGTCATGTCAAGGGAAAATCGTCGAAACAACTACTATAAAATTAGTTTATTTTATAAGCGAAGCAATTGATGCGTCCACAAAGAGAAGGGCTAGCTGCTGAACACAGGAGCCGCCTATAAAACCAACGACCGCCGACTACGGCGGTGACAACTTCTTAGTTCTGAGTACAGGGGTGGGTACCTCACTCTAGAGGCACTCTTTAGAGATATATAGGTACTAGGTAGGTACCTCTAGAAGCCTTCCTGTGTTGGAGTGACTTACCACATTTAAAAAAAAGTGTTTAGCTGGACAATAATTGAGGTATGAGCAATTCCAGTGTTCCCAATTGAAAAATAGCGGGTGCATTACGAAGCTTCATCTGCGCGACCTATATTAATAAAGCTCGCGCTAGGTGCTAGAAATTAAACGCTTTTATGTTGTCTTTTAATTATAATTTTAAAATTCCCCGCATTTTCGTTTTTAAAGGGAAGAATTAAGAATGCAAAGCTGCCGCATATAAATCCGAGAGCACATCCCCCCGACCTCTTCTTGCGATATGCCTGGATGCGCGCGTATTTGTAAAAATAATGATAAAGTGAGCGCGAGCGGCTTAATGGGCGTCATAATTACAATTCTTAATTAAAACGTTGTGCTGCAGTGCGGCGCCAATGTGCATAATCTTTGAGATGATAATGCCCCCAAATCCCCCACAACAAATCTAAAACAAGCCGCTGCAGCGGACTTGAGAGCTGCGTCGAGGCTCAAAAAGGGCTCCTGTAGAAGAGGAAAGAGGCCGGCGAGGGCAGATTAGGGCTGCCGCTACACGCCGCGACGGTTTAAGCAGATTCGAGAGTCGTAATTCTGCATTAGTTTTAGCGTAATTCCGGCAAAGTGGTGCGAACGTACATATCTAGTTGGCGCTGCAACGGGGCCCTAGAAGTGTCATAACTACAACGCGTCGCATTATTTCAATCTATGTGCAGTGTGCATGGAGCTTCCATTCAGCAGAATTTAATTGCATCTGCGTTTGCGGACGTGTCCCCGAGTCCTTTCCACTCACTTTAACGTAATCCTGTTGTGATCAGACGAGCGCGTTTGCTTCAAGCAAAAGAAAATGCGTTTTGCGAGAGACAGGCACTGCTACAGCCCGGGATAAACTTCAAATTTTGGACTTACTCACCCATCCATATCGCATTTTACCTTCGGTCAATCCTGATCAAAAGGAAAGTCTGGATAGGATGAAAGTGTCTCACTGTGTCACGTAAACATAGTGTAGCAGTAAAGTTGCGTGTCGTGTCTCGTGTCCTTGGCAGGGGTTCATGAGAATATTGGGGTGAGGATAGGGTCTGAAGCTTTAGGGCAGAGGGGAGAATCAGATTGCATCTCATCAATGATCCTTATCCGCACAATATGCTCGTTGTGGATTACTGCTGGTTGCGGATTCGGATCTCAGTGTGTCTGTTGTTGATAATACGTAATTAGACTGACACTGATAGCTTTGTCTTTGAGATACTAGTAATATGAAAACTACACGCTCTATATTTTTGCATAGTGGCATGATAATAATAGGTGTGGCTGTTTTACTGCGCTTATTCACTCGATTTGAACGGATCGACCATGTTGAGCTGAATTCCTATTTTCTGTCTTGGTGCCAAAGAAATTTTTAATACTCTTGTAACTGAGCAGTAGTAATTTTATTCACGCTGGCGTCGACCTACGCCAGTAAAATCGTATTTTGTAAATTTGTATAAGACCCCATTGTGAGATGCATGACCTAGAATATTTTCAATGAAGTCGTCGCTCTAATTTCGCTACTGTACCTACGTGGAGAGTCGGAGACACTGGTTAGCAGAAATTAAAGAACCATGGCAGTTGATAATATGGTAACGAATCAGGACTGATCATACAATCCTCGTGGGCTATAACGGCAATTTGTAGTGAATTGGCCTAGAACTGAAGGAGATTGAATCGGATCCGAACCAGCTAACGTAACCTAGGTAACTATGTACTTCTGCCCGAAGTGCAGCATGTGAAATGGTGCTGTGCCTCGTATTAGTCCATCATAGGGAGCTACCTGTTAGGTTGTAAAAGTTCAAACAAAGCGGTAAACATAAATTTCAAATCCTTACATTACCATGACTCCCGGCCAATTACGTGGGTCCGACAGAAGTTCAAACGAGTAAGTGCTTTATAGACGTTGTACGAGGCATAAAACAGTCCTAAAACACAATAATTATCTGCCAAGTTATTCGTGCGATATAAAGCAAGTGCGAATAAAATACCGCGTGCCAGTTTATATGTTCAATGCATGCGACATGACAATTTACTGCCGTGTTGTAAACGTCCCATTGAACATCCATCCATTCAGATCGGTAGAATGCTCTTTCCTGTAGGTAAAGTACCTTGATAAGGGTGGCGTCGGAATAAGGTTACGAAAATTAGGGAGTTATCGCAAAATGGCATTTTACTGCACGGCACTATTAAAGGAGGCGTTATCAAAATACTACTCACCTTTTTTTTTTTGGTTGCAGAATTAGAGATATTGCAGATCGCAAATTTCCTACTCCCCCTACTTATATCCTCTAACGGGTGTCACTAAGCGCATGCCGCATGCAAAAGACCCCTCCGACGGACCTGATTTTTTGCACACGTGTACTGCAAGGCCTGTGGTGTCTATTTGCAAAAAATTAGCTCCCTTTATTAAAGTAAGGGTATTTTGCTCAAAATTGGAGGAATATAGGCAACCAACAATACACTAAAAGGCCATTTTTGGGACTTTTGAAAATAAAGTATTAATAAGGTCGACCTAAAGAGTGCACAAATAAAGGCAGGCACTATCTTTATTAAGGAAGATTTAACGTCGCACTAATCTGCGCAAGCGTAGGTGTCAAAATAGTGCCGCTTTTAATACTGCTTGCCCTTATTTCATCTGCAATAACTCTCTAATAACTGAATGAGCCGCTCTTCTACTTCTAAGGTATAGGTCGCGGGAACATAACCGTCACCTTGGCACCCGCTATGGCAACGTTGCCAAAATAGTGTCAAAAACAAATGAACTTGATTGTTTACCTGACTGATTGTTCAAGAAATTGTACAAGAATTAATTATATTGTATAAATATAATTTTGTTTTAGGGTTTTTGAAAATGAGAACATTCTGTCAAAACGAATGATGTTTCTTTTGTTTATTCAAGTATTTATTTATTGGTTCCAATTTACATGGTTATTAGCTACTTCGGGAATCATTCAGCTTATGACTTGTTTTTGACGTAATAAAGTTTATTCATAATAAATTTTTGCGTTTGAATCAATTATGTCTGTTATCCTATGATTATTTTCACAGCTTGCTCGTTTTTAGAAATGTGTAAAGTGAAGCTTTGGAATAGAGTTTGAAGTGACGAGTTGCCACCTCAAACTATTTTATAACTAATGGAATGGAACAGGAATGCCAACGAGAAGAACTTCTTGTGGGTTCCACAAAAAAGATAATACGAAATCAGGTAACTCGCGATTTTTGTTTGTCGATTTGTAACTGACTGATCGATGGGAATGCTGGTTTATCTGTAGCTAGTGAAAAGATGATGGTTCTAGTACAGATTTCAGGTATTTTTTGTGGTTTATCAACTAGCATTAGCATTCAGCAGAAAAAAGTTCTGGTAATCTGCAATCATCCTGATCGCTGATAATCTTTTTTTGTGGAACTCACGACTAAAATAATAAAAGTGTGGCTCTACATTCTATTGAGGAACTTGGCTCACAAAGTGGAAGGTCAGAACTCCCGTTCTTTTTGTTCACTACCCGGTTGTCGCAGACGCCTGGAGGTCCGAGGTGATGGGGTGAGCATCACGCCTTAAACCGCCTTGTTCCCCCTTGTTCACACAGAACGCAGGTAACTGATTATTTATAGCGACTGGGTTGGTCGCTTGCCGAAAATGTTTACGACAACGTTAAATTTTTCATCACTGCTGCCGCGTGGTATCGAACTCACTACATTTAGGTTCGCAGTCCAGCGCTCCAATCGCTGAGCTACCGACTCAGCTCGGAATTGACGACTAGTGACTGAAAACTAATAAAAACTTTATAAACGCCTGATGGCGACCTACGGCCTACTTTATGCAGCCTTATTCGAGGGATAATTACACTACCACCACTTACACTACCAGTGAGGGCGCTGCGAGACATGGATGAAATGGCGGATGGTAAAGCGGTTGCTATAGAGCCTGAATTGGGAGTTGATGAGTGATTCGCAGTCTAGTCTCCAGTATTTGGACATCAGATCACTTACTGACTAGCTTCGTTATTTGAGCCGCCAGCAGACGTCCAGATATTTGAATCGCATATTTGAGTGCAGGACTATAACTACAGCTTTTTCAGTTGGTACTATTAAATCAAAATATCGTAAGTTGGACGGCCCAGCAGAAAAGAATTCTTTTTGGGCTCCCTTGAGCGTTTTATAGTCATGTTGCTTCGCAGCTACCAAGAAAAGAGTTCGAGGTCTCCATTCCTGCAAAAATTACGAGTGATATCCACTGGGGACATAGAAAGAATTGCTCTTGGAAAAGAGGTACTGAATAAGAGGTCACCACTTCTTTGAAAAATACTATTACAAGAAAAATTTCTTCATAATTGGGTTTAGGGAATGCGATTTAGTTGGGAACGCAACAGGACATATGAATGTATCGTCTTCTTGCATAGAAGAAAAAATAAAAAGAGTTTTTTTGACCTCTGCCAAAGAATTTTTTTTTCAAGTGTGAAGAATGAATCGGACACGACGACAATAATTGATGAAAACATTTTCAATAGACTCGTAAGCTCCACTTATGACATACATGACGATATACTCAATGATCGTCATGCGAAAGTTCTTGCATCTTGAAAATTTGGAGGGCCCCCATTGGCCCCCTAAGAGACAAAATATCGAGTGCTGCGGGTCAAATCGCTTGTCTCGGTATAAAGTATGCCCATGCAAAATCTCGTTACTGCACTCCAAAATGCAGTATCGATGTGTTTTTAGGTGTGTACCGCTTTCACTAGAAGTTTCACTCATACCCCTAATACAATAAATATCTATTTTCATCAATAATATTCTCCACAAATAATTATGCGAATGTGACATCGTGACGGATTTTCTTACTGTACGATTTTCCCCGTTATATTACAGCATGGTGAAAACTGTGTTCTGGCAGGCACAGCATGGAAATCTAATAATCTCCACAAAGTATAAGAATGTCGTTTGGAAAACTCGATCTGGTATTAATTTTAATTGAAATAACAAAATCAAAACCACAATAATTTAACAAAAACAAAACAAAAATAACATAAACAAATCAACAAAGCACAAAAATTAACAAGAAAACAGCTCGGAACTTTGCTTCGATTCGATTCGAAAATGTAACGGTAATCGTCTGCACATGTGAACATAAATTGTCATGAAGCAGACAAATGACAGAAAAGAAAAAAGACGGCGAATGAGAGCGCCACGCAATGGTCACAATGATAACTTCTAGCCAAGTCGAGAACCATTCCTGTCGGGTCACCAGCACAACCACCCTGCGCAACACCAAGTAAAGGAGTCCAGTGTCGGCGACAGGTTGGCGATACGAAAATAAATTAATCATTTTCGGTTGTAATTGACACTTCCGTTGAGTTAGAATTCATCGATAAAATTAAATTTTAGTTTATGATGGAAGCTGTTGTCCTTAAAACACAATGCAAGCGGTAAAAGAATACTAACTGTGAAGAATAGAATCGAACGCGGCAACAGCTTATTCCCATTTTCTCGGACGAGACACTGGTCACCCCAAGGGCCGGACACTATAACGTTACACCTCCGCGTTACACACCCTCGTTACATGTACCGCGAATTCACTCCCATGTGGTTCTGCGTTAGTTGTGTGTTGTGATCTAGGCGCGGGAATAGAAGTTTCACTTCAAAAAAAACCAATGCACATCCAGTGGTAGATATTCCTTTCTCATAATTCTGCCGTCAACAGTAAACTGAAATCGTTTGAATTAACAAAAGTAGAGAGGTTCCTCTCGAGGTTCCTTGACCACTATTGTCAAAGAATTTTTTGAAGGGTCCCTTACAAGGCACTGGAGAGTTTTTCCGCCATTTTCTGGACACCTGTATACAGCAGTTTGGAGCTCATGTGCGGCTCGCGCTGTTGTCACATGTCTACCCGACTATCTCTTTCATAAATTATTCGAATGCTATATTTTGTCGCAGTATTGTTTACGTCCAGGTATACGTAAGTACACCAGAGGCGTTACGACGCCCTGGCGCTGTTGACATCGTCTCTATACTAAAGTTAATTAACTCCGTTTCGCATCGCGGAAAACCCCATCAGCTTTTTAATTATTCGATGGATTCGCGTCCGATTTTTTTAAATAAACGAATTTCTTCGGCACCCAGCTGCTTCATACCCAGTAAATAAATTTGCACCTTCAAAGAGCTTCGTTAAAGGAGATCGCCTTCGCTGAAACTTTGCTGATTCCGTGATGCGCCAAATAAATGTTCCAAATCAAATTTTTAATTCCAGATTTGCATGAAAACAAACAGTTGATTAAAGTTTGTCCTCTCTAGAACAGGAAAAAAAATCTTTCTCGAAATGTTTTCACGACCTGACAAGATTTTGAAATGATTTTTATCCTATGAAACCGCGCCGAGAGTCTGTTTGGTGAAACTTATTTGGAACTTTCTCGACAACTTTATTGTCAAAAAATTCAACGATTCTTTAATGCTCACTGTATTACCTAAGAAAAAGCCGAGAGCAAAACAGAGTTTCACAAAAGCCATGAGCACTGAAAGAAGTTTTTGTAGTCCATGATTGGACATAAAAAAATGCGTTTCCAACACCGCAACGTGTGGAAACTATCTACGTTACGATAATTGCATTATTCTACTTCGAGTTGAACAACAATTCTGGGACGTTATTTTATAAATTACATCTTCCCTAAAAATAATGATTTTGCGACGTTGCGGGACGAAGGAGTTGCCGCTGGCGTGGTTGTTTATTTTAAATTGAAGAGATGTAACGTTCCCTAGCTTAGAAACATTTCAGGACTCCTCTATTAGGCTCACTAACAAAGATGTCAGCCCCTGGCCCAGAGCTCTAGTTGAGCGGAAATTGGCTCGAGTGAGCTTTCCCGGGAATTGCAAGTGAGGCGCGAGATTTTTTCCCGCAAGCTTACAGCGTCGATACGACGATCTTTAATTTATTACACACAATGGTAATTATCCTTTCCGATCAGGCCAAAACAAACCTCCTGCAAGCGTCCCCCAGAACCGGGAGCCAGAGAGCGCGCACATTGTCGCAGGGTGACTGTTCGCACCACACGGTGTGCTCTGGGATAACACGATTAGTGGCCCAGAGGGGGCATTGTCATCGCGCCTGGCCTGAATGCTAATTGCAAATCGATTATTGGGGATTACGGCTCGCAACTTTTTGTTATTTTTCAAGAGTTTGCAAATTCGCCGCCATCCTGTTTCGTCCTCTTTCCGCTCAATCCTTTGTTGATTTTGGCGAGAGTAGCCAGGTTAGCCCCCCCGCCTCCCTTTTCCCCAGTGCACACACAGCCACCGCGTTTTTATCCCGCACCTCGGGACATAATGGGTGGTAATTATTATCCATTGTGTCCGAAAGAAACGAGATAAATAACGCGATATGGCGAGTTTGTTTTTGTCCCTCTTTCCGTCGATGGAGTGGTGGTGTGAGAGCTTTATTGGCTGGAAATTAAAACACCGCCGTTCTGCGGCGTGAACTCTGCAAAAAGCGGCTGTTCCAAAAAAATAACCGAGCGATTTGCAGGAAATTCAATGCTTTGTGAAATAAACGGTAACGATTCAACCGAAAGTTTCTAGAAAAATTGCAGTACCGCGGATACCTCAATTGAACATTTAATTCACCTATTTCATTCTGATGACTAATCGCTAACCTACATCTACATGAGATCACCATCAATACTATCGTACAGATCTTCCGCCACTGGACATACATTCAGATCCAAAGCGTCGGTGGCTCGTCAGCTCGGGGTCCGGGCGTCAAGATTCAGCAGCAGACAGGTAACAGCAGTGGCAACGGTAATAAATCTAAATCTCCTAACATCTGACAGTGAGATTCCCATGTGGTGCCCTCTATTCGTAGCAGCTGGTGGTGATACTAGAGTATATCAGATGCTTGATGTTAATTGATAATAATTACTACATGCATAATGTGTTAGTTTCAACCAATCAGGACAGCTGAAATGGGTCTTGGCTACCCTCTTTAAGCTATCGATAAAGTGTGAAAAAAATCATACCTGTTGAATTAACAGCGTCAAATTTTAATATTTTTCTGGGCCTGTAACTAGTTTCAGCCGTAAATGTCCCCAGTTTTGCTGATTATGATTGAAAAACTAACATTATTGCTTGAAGCAGTGATTTTCGACAACTGAACCATGTTTTTAAATTTCAATTCATTTGAGACAAATGTGGGCCTTCCCTAGATCGGGTCTTGTCTACCACTCTCTTCGCAACCTGTCACCCATGTGTCATATTATAACAAGGTGATATAAGCTGTGCTGAAATGTTAGCCATGTAAACTACCCACAAGAACTACCCTTTGCCACCAGTGTCCAAGGCAGCTAATTAATTTATACCCGTGTACCTAACTATCTAATACAGAACCGAATTACAACAAAAACAATTAAATGCAAAATAAAGAAAACATCCCAGAGGCCTTACAAGACTGATTTTTTTTCCACTATTAACCAAAGTAGCCAGACAAAAAAGGTTGTATACATAAGCCCCATACTCTTTGTTTGAACAACATAAATTCCCGATCGTGCTTATTGTACATTTGCAACGGTTCGCTTGTTTCTTTTCACAATAAATAACTTGTCTGTGCTCTTTATTGATTGAAAAACACTTGTTTGTCAATATCAATACGATACGTTCATTGTTGTTATTCTCGGTCGTCGCAACTTTCGCTTGGCGTCCCGGTCGCCCCATTAAATTTCCGCATCCATCTGTTCGTTTTGTTACATTTATCGAAATCATATTCGTTAGACGAAGTTGAAGAGTCGCATGGCCCCGCCATGCGTTCCAGAATGAGGGAGTAGAGAATCCTCTGTCAGAGCATCAAGAGACGAACTTTGCGGCACGAATCCGATTCAATTCCGCCTGTCGGAAAGTAATATTGAATCTCAAGGACGTCAGTTATCCATTTCAACAGCCTTAATTGAAAATGTTTTTATGACTGGGAGGAAGCTAATAAAAGTACAAGTACACACATGAGCGAGCAGGCCCAGAGAGATGTTCCTTATCAACGGCGATGGGGGGGGTGGTGAGGGAGGAGGAAAAGGAGGAGGGGATGGTATATAGGCCTCAAACTTTCGTATATATATTTTCACGTAGGCGGCCGTCGTTGTAAGTCACAAAGATGTTTTGTGTTGGCGCCCTTTTATGACGACGACGCCAGCTCAGCGCCGGAGCCCTCCTCTCCTTTTGTCCCCTTTCATCAACTTCCCTGGCACAGCCGCCTAATACTGCCTACCTCAGTATCTTGGGAGCCTGGGATCTGAAAGGGTTAATTAATACGAGTCGTTTATATCTTTTCGAAATATTGTCCTAGGCCTCGCGCCGGAGCCAAGTCAAATCGGAAAAGTCCTCCGTTACGAATGGCAGATCGCCTTTGCTGATTGAATGGAACCTATCAAATCAGCCGATCCCGATGGGGATTAGAATACTTACTTGAACCAATCTCGTGGACTGTGGCTCGAAAAATGACTTACACGTGAAACTCTTCCGCAGGTCTGCTCTGGATAAGAAAAATTCCCACTTACTCATGATATCCATTTAGCGAAAGGGCTTTATATTCATTCTGTTTAATCAAATTGAATTAAGCCGCTCTGCTAGAGGGCAAAGACGATTCTCCCTTATCGCCTGTTCTAGTTGACAAACAGCGCTCTCTCTTTTTGTTTACCAGCGTTCAAACTTCTGAAGCAGCTGTCATTACGTGGTTACGTCACAAAAGTAGAGAAGAGTGATACCATCTCGAGTGTACTTCCGACTTAATGTGATCACGAATCCGATTTTAATTACCGAACAAGGCGGCAACTAATATGGAAATAGCAAAACACTCGAGCAAGTCCCCGCGAGTGATTCGCTCGTACAACATGAAAGCGGCCTCTTAAGAGCTCTTGGTGCAGTTCAAAGCTCCGCACTTTGAGCTCCAGCTAACAAGATCCTGCGTGCAATTAAAAGTAAGCTCCGAATGCCGTCCGCAGGAATAAATACCGAAGCGCGATTAGAATTTTTCTGGACTAAACGGTACTAACATGATGCTCACCGTCCGTCGTAATGAAATTGTCGCCGACTCGCCGGTTCCGCTAACGTGGAATAGTTTTCCAGGGGAGCGCCATCTGCTGGGAAAATTGAATTTTCGTAAACCGTATGGTCCATACACCTAGCAGCTACTGCACGGGATATTGCGCAGTTATAGTGCCATATAGTGAATGGTGGGGTACCTGCATCCCGGGATTAAGATTGTTGTAAAAACTGAAATTTTCAAATAAAACCGATGTTGTTCGTTTACTTGAGGAATTTATGTGGTAAGTACGTCCATATTATACGGTACGTCTCGGTCAGATCATTTTTATAAAACCACAGTTGCTTACCGCTGCGCTGCGGCAGTGACGTGAAGATTTTATTTGTATAAAGTCAATTAGTGTTAGGTATACTCGAGGGTATACTGTTTGCTTGTGGGTGCAGTTTGTTGATGATTTAGTATTTCATTAGAATGTTTCTGTTAACCCTTTCGGTCTAGGGTCATTCTGGCACGCGGTGCTGTCAGGCCGGGTGTGCTTTTTGGGCCTTGTGAGTTCTCTTTGTTTAGGATGCGATACTTGATAAAACGAACGGACAGACGGTAGGACGGACACACGGACCGACCGACGGCAGGGCGCGGCTAATAGCGAACTTTCAGTGCGGAACGAGCTAAATGATTTGCGAACGGAGCCAGCCGCCTCCCGGACCGAACAGGTTAACGTCAGTTATAACAATTATTGTGTGTCGCATTCGACGGAACCAGCCATTGTCAATCATTCCAGTCTGGTCAGGTTTACCATAAGATGACAGATGCCGGTGTCTGTAACCAAACAAGAGCTATTCAGTAATCAGAATAGTTGATTCTATCTGTGATTCTATCCTGGATTAGATTTCAAGCAAAGTAATAATAAAAGGATTACATGAAAAACTTTATAGTTAAGCTAGTTCAGCAATGAGAATCATGAGAATCTAGCTGCAATATTGTTATCGAAAAATATTTGAACATGGACACGGAACGTATCGAACTACGTGCAACTCGCGCAAATAATAGGCAGGGAAGTAAATATAATCAGTTTCATTGCTTTTTCCATTAGAGCCATGGGAAAAGTGTATTTTGTTGGTACGAATGATGAATGTGATACTTATCACCTTGGCATCGCGACGTAATGTAAGCGCAAATGAAAATGCTCGAGGTTACGCAGCGAAAATCCTCTCTTCTAGTTGCTGTCTTTCACTAATGCTGTTAGGTAGTGGAGGCCACTTGAAAAAGTGATTCTCAAGCGCGGCAGTACTAAGGAAAATGGCATTGAAATGCCTGTTGCCCAGAGGCCCCATTTTCTGATCTTGACTTGTACTAAAACAGCAAGCAGGTATAAAGGGGATACATAGTGCATACCCTTGGACACAGTTCACTCACGCGCGTCTTGTCTTGACTCCTGTGCAAACCAACTGTCAAATGTCACATTATACATAGTGAGTACTTGGTAGATTAAACTAGTTGCCAAGACGTTGGCATCAAGTTAGCATTGTATCATTCGTACTGAAACAACACATTTTTTCCATAGCTGTAACGCTGAAACAGGGAGTGAAAGAAGCGTTTTGAGCCAAACAGTTGAATTTTCCCGCATAAAAAAAAAACAAACGAATTTGAAGTGGTATTAAAATATTCATGAAACCTTCGGGGGTGCTGTCCATCCAGAAGCGTTTCATATTATGCTGTATAAAAAAAATAGAAAATATCAACCACTGATTTTCGCGTTTTTTTTACTGTTTTGTTTCGTGGGCTAGCTTCTGCACCACTGCACAGTGCACACTATAGGTGCCTATTATAGAAGTTACGAAGTCTCACTATTGGAAATAAATAATTGAGATATACATATTGCTTGAGTTTTTGCAGTGCAGTTTAATTTTGTCTGCTACTGTATGCCTCCATTATCGTCACGATTTCAGGCAGAACCATTGTTTCTTCAGCCATCAATTCTTCACTTTTTCCATCACAAATCTTCGAAATTCCACCTTAAATGGTTCTCGGTGCTTTGGTCTGAAGCAGCTAGTGCGAGCTTGTTTCCTTTTCTGAACTCGCAGCTTTCTCAATATATTTTTGCAAACATACTGCCAATGGTCGATCTCATGGTGGATGTTTAATGTTTATTTTTTGTTCGTTTATTCAACGTCGGCTTATTTCCGCTCCGAAATTTGACACCTAGGCCGGTGAATGTTTCCCTTCTCAATATTGGAAATTCTGCTAAATCCCTCTATGTTCCAACACGAAGGTTGTCATTTCAATCACAAGGACAGACTGCGGACTACCGGCAATTCGAAAGAGACACAGATAGGCTCTACTGTCAAGCTCCTTGGCTAAGCCTGTGTATTTTTTCGAATAAAAAAAAAAATCTGGAAAAATTGAATCGAATTTTCGGAAAATTAAAATTTGGAAATACGCATCATGTTGCTAATGTCATTTAGTTGGACCCTATTTTTTCACTTTTTTCGGCAGACGGGTTCAGCTGGGAATCACCGCAAAAGAAAAAATACTAGGAAATGACGTCTTTAAGATCACCAACATCCATCACCAGCTCTTTCGAATTTTTGTATGAATGCGACATACGACGCCCCATCTATAGAAAGCGTTCCAATTAGACATGGAACTCGTAGTTTTTCTGGTCCAAGCTAGAATCGAACCCGGACCATACCATCAGCATAGCAAATCGGCGCGTTAACTCGCTGCCCTATGTGCTCTTCATGAGGAGTGCTTCGATACGGGGGGGGGCTGCATATCTTTGACTCAAATAAATAAATAAAATAAATAAATATGCTTTATTGTTCCTTCGGCCTTTTCGACCATTAACAAGTAAATAATTAAAAATAAAACATATTACAAAAATTATGGTACTCTCTGTTCTCGTAACATCAAAAAATGGTAAAATGTTCAAGTCACAATTACAGGGAGTGGAGTAGGTGAAATAATCATGTAAACATAAAGTAAGTACAGACCATATACAAATAGTAAAACTCGACGCACAACGCTAAAAAATAGCAAATCTTATCTTAATCATCTATCAAGGACCGTATCCTTACCACTTGACTCAAAAAGGAGCGGATATAGCCCCAAACGTGCAGACTTGTGGAGGAAAGGATAGAGTGGACGTCTATCAGGTTTTTTGATTTTTTTCTACATTCACCATAGATAGGACACTTAAACAACACATGCGAAAGAGTTTCATCCTTTCCCAGGCAGCAGTAAGAACATTTTTCCCGAATTCTTAACTTGTAACTTGTATACAGCTCGGCCGACAAAGAAAGTGCAGTATTCACTACTCGCGGTACGGAGTTGCAAAGCTAGCACTCCCAGATGGTGAGAAAAATCGTCGAGTTTACTTGTAGAGCTTAGACGTTCGTAAAATTTGAATTTAGGGAAGTGGACAGATAAAAGCATTGAATCTTCATCACTCGTTCTTTGCGCTTTCTGAATTTTGTTCAAGAGGTGATCCACCACTGCGTCATCCACCTCAACCACCGTGTCCAAATCCAGACCCCACCCGTTCATCAACTCCTTCATCTGAGAGTACCAGTTCAGCCTAATATCGTTTGTCGGTGTCTTGTCTAGGTATTTAAGGTGACGTAAAGCCCTCGCTGGCAGGCTGCTGGATTTCATTTTGAGAATTCTATTCAGCAAACAGAGTGAATCCCTGACAACATAATAAGAGAGTTTAGTTGTATTGAATTCTAATCTCAAAATGTAATTTGCCGTGGTCCTTTGGAGAAAATTGCAGTTCTTGAGGAATCTACTTTGCATATTTATGACTTGAGCATGGGTACAGTGTGGTTTCTACACATTTTCCAATGTTTGTATGTACCACTTTTCCAGAATCATTCTAAACTTTGTGCTATAATAAACAATTATTGGCTAAAATTGTCACCCCAAGAAACAAATGTAGTCGGAAGGGATATCACGCAGTTACCTCTGTCGTTGCGTAGCAACCTATAAGCAATCATTGCTTGATATCATCAATCAACCAATTTTCTTTTTAGAAGTAACAGTTTCAGTTTTTGACAGTGATAGTTTGTTGTGTCTCATATCCATCCATGATATAGTGCACTATTTTGCTCGGTGACCGATGATAAGGCAAGTGAAGCAACATTAGTCAGTAGAATAATACAAATTGTTATTTGCACGGTAACCCGCCTGCATTGGTCAGATTTATATTCATTCATACATGGAATGGTATCAGGTTTGCTCAAACTTTATTTACACAACATAAATCAAAGTGTACCTGAACAAACCTGGAAACGTTGGTTCGCCGAGTTCAATTTAAGTACTTACTTACCAAGTGGTACGAGTAAAAACATAATCGTATGAGATCGTTTGCGGGAAGTTCCGAAAGTTGCTCCGCGCCGAATGAACACTCTTGAGCTTACATTCACTACCTCCAAATTGATATTTTCAAAATATACATATACATAAAACATATACATAACGTAGTGTGGTGGCATCATTCACAATGCCCGAAATTAACGATTCACATAATGCATACGATGCGGTCGATGCGTGCTTCCACCTAGCGGAATTTGAGAAAAGCTGTTGAACATCTCTGTTCCACAGTCCCTGTCCCTGTTCCAGTCTCTGCAACCCTAGCCTTCGAGATTGCTGATGTTGACAGACCGTCGCAAGACAATAAGTCAGTTCTCACATTGTGGTCACACTCACGAGTTCTTCAAAGAGCATATCAATTTTGTATGGATTTCTCTCTCGACACTTAAACCTGCAAACAAACGCCGCACAGTCAGGTTAGAATAAACAAAAATAAGAGAGTAGCCATTTTGAAATATTGACCATCTGTCATCTGACGGATGAGGCGAGTATGCGCAATGTGCTCGAAATTATACGTAAACATACTTCTCACATATAAGTACATAAACGCTTGAACCTTGCAAGGTTCTATATGTATACGTAGAAATTTCAAGTCTGCGTAGAAAGTTGAGGTTGTGAACATCATATTATGATTGCGCCTGTCAGACTTCTACGGTAGTAGACTTCTCATGCGTATGTAAGTATAATATGTAAAACGGTTAATTTGGAGGTTGTGAATGTGGCTTTATCCTGTGGCAAGTTGTAGTTAGCGATGTGGCTCGCTAACTCATGGAGGCCAACGGCTTGTTCTGCTTCTCGAGACACAGGGTAGAAATACTTGTAGGTTACTGGCTCAAGGTCGGGTATGGCTGTAGAAGTAGAACACATCCATGTAAATTATTTTTTTGAGCTCAATGAAGTTCATGTTGTTGGCGTTGTGTTGCGGACATAACGTATCTATTCATACAAGCTGTAGGCACGCAAGGATCAGCTGATCATCCGGCCTTGAAGCGCTGTCAGATTTTACCTTTGCCAAAGCTCCCCCGATTGAGACTCGAATTGTTCACTCACGTCGACCGTGTCCATTCGAAAATTGGGGTGGAATGCCAGAGCTTAGGTGTTTTCAGACTCGACTGATGCCGCACCACCACCACCAGTGCCGCCGCCGCCGTCGATATATTGAATATTTGCCTGTATCATGTTGCCGAATTGGCCCGAAAGTTCGGGGCTTTGTTTTATATGTAGGGGAGGAAACAAATTTAGATTGGTTCTCTCAAAAGAATATAGTTTAGCAATATTTCGCTTCGCAAAGTCAATTTCGAGTTGCAAAACAAATTACATTTGTGATACAGTTTGACAGTTTGCTGAATATACATTGAGATTGGTTGGATGTCCATGAATCAATTGCGGATGTGTGTATGTGTGCGCGCTGCTGCGGTGTCTGCCATGGTGTGGGGGTGCGGGCGAAATCGGAATCTGTTTCTATTAAATTGTTAACATTTGTACGCCCAGACGTATTATCTGTGTAATTAATTGGCCCGCGGGGAGCTATCGGTAGTGGAGATTTAAACGCTTGGACCGATACCGGCCGATTCTTACGCGTTCCCGATAACCAATCGAATTCGATCATAAATTTTCGCAATGACGTGCCCGTGCCTACCTGATGCAATTGTTGCCGGTTTCGAACATTATAGGAGGGCAATTCGTTTTCGGAATGTGCTCTTTACCGGCGATGTTAGAAAAGACGGTTTTTGCTACACCCACATCGTGTTTGGTCCACAGGGTCCTACTATCAGAAATTTGGAATGTATTCTGGCCCATATGAGAGTCAGAGGCGATAGACTTTTTATTTCAGAGTACTATACGACAGCCAAGGCTTCTCATTTCAAGCTTCACAAACAAGTTTTGCTCTTGAAGGTTTCTTGCCGCCCCAGGTACAATATCTTGTTCATGTTGAAACGAGCTGAGGCTCGTATATAGCTCAGCCAAATTTCTATGGTTTCTGGTTTCTCTGTCAGTGGGCAGTTGCGGAATTTGTGACGTGATGATCTTAGTGATGTCTCAGGTAGATTCTAGAAATCTTTTTTCTTTCTCGGGAGAAGGAGAATGTTACGCACACCCCGGCTTGGTGGCACCAGGGTAGTGTGGGACTCGGCAAGCGTCTTTCGCTTAACCCCTTCCCACTAAACTCCTCCTCAGTCCTAGTAGTTGACTCGCCCGCGCCCCCTGGAACTGCGCCAGCATTACTCCGGGGGGGGGGCTGGTCTCTGTGGAGCTGCTGTAGTTGTCCTATTGCGGATTATTCAGCTTCTGCGCTCTTTCTTCTTCTGCCTTGGCGCTCATGATCCCAAACATGAGATTTTTCATGACGTTCAGAAAGCTTTTCCGTCTCTATCATGATCTTTGTGATGTTATCCGTCGTTATTCTGAGCTCGGTTTCCACTTGTTTCTTTTCGTTTTGAAACCTTTCGCAGACCAAGACTATGTGCTCCACCGTGTCTGTCTCTGCGCAGTAGCAACACATATCGCTATCGCTTGTGTTGATTCTTCGCGGCTTGAGAATCACTTTTCCAAGTGGCCTCCACCTAACAGCATTAGTGAAAGCCACCAACCAGGAGAGAGGAACGCATGGGATGTGAGACGATGCTGCGCTGAAATTGAAGCAACGGCAAAATAAACTGACTATGCCCACCTTAACATACTGAATTTTGGAGTAAATCTATCTGGGACCTTTTTTCGATAACGATCGAGCGGAGTCCTTTCCCAACAATTAACGTTTGTGAACGTTGACGATCTTCAACGGTCTGCAATCTTCATTCCAGATCATTACATCTTATACATCAGATCTGATGGTGATAGTGATAGAGTATAGACTACATTATGAGACCATTCGTCATTTACCGCTCATAAATACGAGCATTGGCACAGTGTCCATTCAAGCATATTTCAAAAAATTAAGTTTTCAATCAAAATCTTGCAAAAGTCACTTTTTCTAAAATTTAGATGATTCATTTCAAATTTAGATTTCTTATTTAATTTAATTAAATAAGAAATCTTAGAATGCATTCTATTTTGAAATATTTTCAGTGCTGTTCAAGATACGGGGACAAAAAGGTAAGCCCCCCTTTTCAATTTTCGCAACTGGGCACTAGTGACCAAATATATAAAATCGAATAGAGGCATATTTAGAAAAACAATGATAAAAATTTGAGAAGTTCAGTCAAGCGGTTCAAAAGTTACAAGTTTTAACTTTGAAGAACTATATCTATCTCCGTTCCTATGCATTTCTGGAGATTGCTTTCTTCCAAACACCCCCAGATTTTTGATTCCATATATAAAAAACGTTTTTTGATATAACTTTTAAAAGCTTGACCGATCTTGCTCAAATTTCCAACATGGTTTCCCCAAAAATGTCTTCTATTTAATAACATAACACATTTGGTTAAATGTGCCCAGCTGCGTAAGTAGGGGGAGGGGGCTTTTTTTTGTCCCTATATCTTCTACGCCACTGAAAATAGTTCAAATCGGAATGCATTTTCAGATTTCTTGTTTAATTTAGCAGTAGTTATTCTTGTTAAAAGACAACAAACACGCAAATATAAATAAATATTGCGCCTCTTGAAGCCATATAGCGGGCACCTCGCATTTTCAATGAAACAAAGCTCTCCGACTACCACAACATCAGATGGTCGAACGGAAACTGCACAGACACGTGTTTCGCCCCTATTGGGGGCTCATCAGTGCGCAGGCATTCAGCTCAACCATGCGAGGTGCCCGCTATATGGCCCTAAGAGGCGCAATATTTATTTGTATTTGCGTATTTGTTGTATTTTAACATTGCTCTACTCGGCTTGAGTATACATGTGTACACCTACCTTGGCGACGGTGTTGCTTTACGTGGAATTCCGTTAATTCTCTCGCATGCCTGATGCCTTGAAATATAGCATCTGCGGAATGCCTTTGATAGATGGCGCCGCTTGGAAGACTCACATATTAGGAGTCCTCTTGGGTGTATATTACCATGAGTTCTCTGACTGCCACAGCATGGGATGGTTGAGCTGAATGCCTGCGCACTGATGAGCCCCCAATAGGGGCGAAACACGTGCCTGTGCAGTTTTGGGTTCGATCGTCTGATGTGGTAGTCGGAGTCGGAGAGCTTTGTTTCATCTAGTTATTCTTGTAAGACTTTGATTGGACGCCTCATTCTCGACATATTCTTGAATATATACTGTGCCAATTTCATTGAGACGGGGGTCGGGGGTCGTATAATAAGTTGTAGTGCCATAGTGATGATGGCTTGCTGGTTCTCTTTGAAAATGCCATTTTAAGTACTACAATGATTACGTAGCAGTTTCTGTTGGATAGCCCAACGGGGATATTTTCATTGAATGATTCCGTCATGACATTGTCTCCCATCACAACACCTAGCCTGAGATAATGTTCTAGAGCTTTGTTCTCACTAGCTTGGAGCTGCTGGAAGTTTGTGACCTCTCCTTCATTCACTCCGCCTTTTAGATAAATTTGGAGGAACTGTCACTAATTGCACCGACATCGACAGCTAGATTTTTCAATGGAGAAGCCGGGTCGTGGATTTTATATCTTACTTGACAGTATATTTACTTGGGCGCCAATGTGGGTAAGATATGAGTGGCCACATCCCACTCGATAAAAAAATTTAAGCTAACGTTTCAAGTTTTTACTGATATAAAAATTTGATAAAAAAATATTTACAAGTCATGAAATGATATTGAACTAACCGAGAAAAAAATTATTGCTGAATAAAAGTTGAAAAGTTGAATGCTGATACAACTGACTGACTAATTCAACAAAACACAAAATACGCAAATTGAATGGGGTACAGGGACATTGAAAGAATCTTAACTACACTGCTATCTAGGCAGCCGTACAATTACTGGCTGCGCAAAATACCTACCTAGCTTAAGGGGTCTTGAAGGCATTGAACGCGAAGGGCTGATTGGGCAAGGGGGTCCCGGGATTTACCTTTGAGCTCATAAACAGTATCACCTGAAGCCGCGGTTATCAAAGGGCTATTCGCAGCCGCAGTGCGCAGTCAGCTAATGTTTATAGAAACCTACCATGGGTTTACCGCAAAAAAATCAAAGAATTTGAACTGTACAACTACCCTTACAAATGAGGAAAATAAAACCTGATCTAAACCTAAAGCACTGTGATGGTCGACGGATTCCGTGTGATAGGACACGGCCGCACAAAACTTGGAAGATCTGGCCTTAACTCATTCGCTGGGCAGGCGTCAAGAATACTCAAGATGGCTGATGCTTGGCGTGGGTACGCCATCACGCTGCTCTCTCGATGACGTCACACGCTGAATGGGCCGCTCATGTGCTCTGGACAGGTACCGATAGTACATCGACGGAGACGGTGGATATGTAATTATCCTGCTCACCGGTACGTTCAGGTCGAGGTTCAGGTAGGCAGTCCTCAATCAATCCTGCGCGGCTTTCACCTGGATTCACCTGCACTAGCGTCTTTCAGCTAAGACTTGCAGCCCGCCACGCGTAA
Organism: Anaspis maculata; assembly: GCA_949128115.1. Classification (NCBI taxonomy): domain Eukaryota; kingdom Metazoa; phylum Arthropoda; class Insecta; order Coleoptera; family Scraptiidae; genus Anaspis; species Anaspis maculata. Next base: position 34,611,498 of record OX421961.1, read on the forward strand.
TTACTACGGGCTTAGCGGCGTTACGGAAAGGCCTAGTTTGAGAAATGCCACTTTAGGGAATGTTTCGAACAAATCACGTTTTTACACTTACCAGATTAACTGGCAACACTTCCTAACTACAAATTCACAAATACTGAGACACTGAGAGCGTTTCTCTAGACCGCTATATAGCCTGATGGCACCAAAAAGAAAGTGTACCGCGCTTTTCGGCAAGAAACCACCCTTCACGGCCGTCTTACGCAGATGGTCGATGGCTGGGTATCTTTGTAAGACCCCTTGGTCTATCTATTAGAGGAGGGTTGAAATAAGATACTCTTCTCATAGAGAACGTTTCAAGTTGTTGATGTTCGCGGACGTTCTTTTCCGTCAACAAAACGGACGTTCCCAAACTTCTCCGTCGTCCGGTTGGACTTGTAAGATACACCTTCTGCTCCTGCTCCTGCACCATATTCGCTCCTCGCTCCACATTGTATCCATTGCCGACTTCTAGTGGTCCCAGCCGTTGTCGTTCATTTTGTACAGTAGTTGTTCACCTCCAACTTCGTTTAGTAAGGTAAGGTCTCCTGTAGATTTATATGTAGATAACAGGGAAGGATGAGAGAAACAATTACCTAGCACAAGATGGCAAACAGTGCAACGGTTGGTAGCGGCCTGAAGTTAGAAACAGTGGAGTATATTCGGAAGCCAGTGCACTTTTCAATCTAGTTCTCTAGAAAAAGCGGAACTTAATTGAAACCTCTCGCCTTTCTGTCCCCAAGCACTGGCAAAAATTGCCCTTTTTTTATTCAAACAGTAAACCGGTAATAAATCCTCGCAGTTCTCAAATCTCCCTCCTTGACGTGCCATATCATGAGGGTGGGTCCCGTTGTTAAAAAGCGCTCCCACCGGCTGGCCGTTAAGTTTCCATCGAAATACAGGCACCGCAAACAAAATAGAAAAGCCATAAAAGCGGTGGTGTGATGTCCCATAAAATAGCGTCATGAAGTGCTCGCGGGGACCCTAGGGTTGGGGGGACGGTGCGGGCCGGGTGGGGGCGTTCCAGATATCATAAACTGGCCGGGGCGGCCGCGAAATTGCGTATTTTTACTGCACACACGCCGCCACACGCCTGATGGATATTTTTTTCCTGTTTTATATTCGGACCGGGCCCCTATTGAAATTCGACCGGAGTTGTTCGGGGGTTAAACCTGAATATTTTCGGGACTTATGGCGCGCCCCCGCAGGACGATTTAAATGGGGCAGGGGACATCGACCGGCGGCGCGGTGCGGCGGCGGGAACCAATCTTACGTGGTGGCGGGAGATGCGAAAAATGTATACAGGCGAAAATTTAATTCCTCAGGCCGCGCCGCCTTCCGTTCCGCCAAATTCCTTCTTTGCTTCGAAAGTTTCTCGACGGCGCCGACATTTTTGCGCTACAAAACACAATGTTGACTTTCGCCCTTCATCCCGTAATGAGATAAGCTCTGGAGGGCGCTCTGGCAAAGTTTACAAAAAACATAATGGAGGCGCCCAATACGGTACGATTGGAATACAAGCAAGGAAACGAGATACAAGGGTCCGGAGGTCCCCAGGCAATGTGCAAGGATCATGGCCTCGCTCGAAATATACTCTTTTATGAAGTCCCCGTCGAACTCGCTCTTTCGCTTCTTGGAGAGACATATATGTAGAGGGTGAAATCACGACCCTTAGCAATATTTTAACCAGGGTATCCTCATGATGTGTATAGTCTAGTAGTCCTTGGTTTAGTATAGTACAGTCGACTGATACATTGATATGAAATCAGGTCAGGTCAGGTGCTCAAAATGCTTCGGAAGCGGTGGTTGTTTTGATGTTTGCTAAATGTTTGTTTGACTGGGGTGGGGGGTGACTTTGCTCATGCGCTCTGTGCATTGTGCCAGTTGCTAGGTGCTGCGTTGTTTGTTTTGTATTTGTTGGTATTTTAATGTATTTAATGTGATCTGATGTTCTTTTTACTTTTGCATATGTATTTTAGCATGATTGTTTGTATTAGGGAACAACACTGCTCACGCATTGCTTTGCTTATTCATGGTATGTATACTGAAAGAACAATAAAGACTAATAATAATAATAATAATAATAATAATAATAATATGAAATCAGGTTTACCTTACAAAAGGTTGTGAAAAGTTGAAAATTTGCAGTCTGGTACAATTTTGTGTCCTGATTACCAGGGCGCGGATGCCGAGGAACATTACCAGATTTTGAAGGTCTTCCGGCGACTTGGCGATGCTGGACTGATGGTGGGACGCGACAAGTGTAGCTTTTGCAGACCAGAACTATACAATACTTAGGGTATATTGTTGACGGTCGAGGCCTCAGAGTCGATCCGGGAAAAGTTCAGGCTATTCTTGACGTACCAATACCAACTAAGATACGCAAAGTTCGCTGTAACGTAGCTTAGAAAATTGGTCAAGTCAGGTCAGGCCAGGTCAGGTCAGGTCGTGTTGTCCTTGTCAGAATAGCTAAGAATATGGAACCTGATTTCTCAAAATGGTTAGTTCCCATGGCACAGATTCAGTGGCATCGTCAATACATACATACTTTCATATACAAATTTATGATAAATTGACCAAAGCTCGACTTGAGCTACGAACGTGTCTTCGGGAGATCAAGATCAATTTTCTAAGCTACGCTACAGTGGCATTTTTCTGACATACACTACTTCTAAGCACTGATACTAACCGGTGGATCGCAGGTTAGAAGGAGCGTGTGTTAGAAAATCATGAACGAAGATATTAATCTGACCATGACAGTGTTTTCAGGTTCTCTAACCCCTGGTATTTGTCAATGCTTACCCGAATCAACGACGATCCCCTAAGGTACCTCTTTGGAGAGTACAGCAGGATCGCATTTTCAAAAACTGTCGTGATGCTAGTATTGCTAGTGCAAACTTTGGCTATGCTCAAGGGTGGAAATTGGTTGTACCATCTGAGCTCAGGTGAGAGGTATTGTCCAATATGGCCCAGACTGCGCAGGGATATCGTCTCATTTGTTGCCCTATTCCTATTATTGCTCACAATCCCTAAAATAGTATATTATATACCAAGTGTATTTTGTCATTGCTGCGCCGCCGATCCAGCTGAAATATTTAGTGTTCGTTATTCTATGTATATCTTCTTGTTATTTATGGTGGCCGCAATCGTATCAGTGTTTATTTTTATTCCGATTTGTGGGTTTTTCAAAGCGCACTTACCCCCCCATATTCAAATGTCAATATTGGTTTTGCACAGAAGCGGAAGTCTCGGCGTTCCCAGCGGGAGCGAGAGAACGTGGCGCAATTTTGCCGGAGCACGACTTTGAGTTGCTCCTTGAAACAATTAGATGCATGGGAAGAGCCAAAGTTTGGTCTTGGCGGTGATAAAACATCCGCACTGGACAGTTTCGTGATGTCAGCGCGCTAAACCAACACTGAAGAATCGACGGTGGAAGTTTAGAACAATTAGAATTACGATTTGAAAAGAACCATAATCCGTTTGGAAGAGTGATTAAGTGCTAGATTAAGTGCCTAGTTTTAGAACTAGGTACTTTAATGATTCATCAAGCTTATCGCGTGTTGTTATATAGGTAAAACACACCTGAGGGCTGAGATTGCAACGATCGTGTCATGTCTGTGGAAAATGCACGACGCTAAACTTGATGCAGGCGCCATTTCTCATCTGTCGCCTCGACAATAAACCAATGACTTCAACTACAAGCTCTAGAGACTCTCGGTCATCAAACAACTTGTATTTTGAAACGCTGCAGCTACGGAAGTGTCTAAGTGCTTTGTGTCACTTCCATTTGATTGGATGGAAGTGACTGATGATTCAATTATTCAAGCGACATACCTACTTTCGCAAGAAATATTTTATGATCACCTAGTTATGCTAATGGGCAAATCGTGGATAAGCCAAGCCAGAGCGCATACTTTCAATTTTTCCCCGCCATCTCAGGCCATCGGGTATCGATTAGGAACTGATTTTAGAATTATGTTCGATGGGTTTGAATCCTGAATGTTCGGGAAAATTCCTGAATGTAATACTACTTGCAACAACTGGCATTAATCAATGTTATTAATGTTCGGGGTATTACACGGCGAATTCTCGGCAACAACGGTAACATCCTTTAAGCCCTCAACAGAAATAAATCCGCATAGGCCAATGAAATCTACTCTCAAACTGTATGTGGCAATTACGGAAACTAATAGCCCAAACTGATGTGTGTGGGATGCACTGATGCGTTTGCGAATAAATAGACAGAATTCAATGGGAATTTATGCGAGATTGGCGATTCGTGAAATTTTGAATTAGGGATAGAGTTTTTCTCATAGTGACCTATGTAATGTGATAAAACCTTTTCCCCTAATTGCCGTGATGCCTTACGTTGTGTTCAATTTTGTTGTTGTGGATTTTCTTCGCCCTCAGTTCTTTGAACAAATTCCCAGATTTCATGGCCTAAATTTGTACTTGTTCCCAGGTTCTTCTAAAAGAGGATGATTAAACAAACGTTACAAATAGACAAAGTCCAAAACCACCCTAACTTTTATTGCCTGTGAATTCACACCACTTATTCAATTGATATACAATACACACTTTTTTTTTTTTCACAATACAATTAGGTATACAATAATGTAAAATGTGTAAAAAGTGTAAAAATATGAAGAACAAAGAATTAAAAATTATAGAAAAGTTGAGATTCCAGCTCCATCCTCAAGTCCAGCTGATCTTATTTTGCGTCTAGTACCTCTGAGCCTCAGGGAGACCGCACGTATGATGGAGTACTGGGTTTGGAGACGGACCCATCCCATGACTTGTCCAGCCGACTTCTTCCATTTCTCTGCTAAAGCATGAGCGATTCTTTTTTGGAAGGCTTCATATTCGACATGTAATGCACCATCGCACGAGCAGATCAGTGGTGTAAAAGACCCTCGAATATCTTCCGCTGCTTAATCGTATTTCCTATGTTTTTCCTGGGCATGTTCATGGGCTAAAGTGGACCAGTCCTTGTTAACGTAGGAAGAGGCGTCAGCATTTATAATGCGGTTATCAAAAAACGCCGTTCTCCCCGATTCCCAGACACCAGTTATTTTTATGTCCGCTATTAGTGCTGTTATGTTGGATTGAGGGTCAGCATCCCGTAGAATAGGCTCCGTTGTTACGCCATTCCATGCTAAATTTGCTAAATTAGCACAGTCGTCTCTAAGGTTGTCATGGCCGTGTTTTACAAGGCCTCCTTTTTTGCAATTCAGGGCATGAGTTACGTTCATCGGTTCCTCGCATCCGTCACATCGGGTCGGTAGTCCAGAAAGTTCATGGTTGTAGCGGATTGCCAGGGCATCTCTGAATTGTGTTGGCGACAGATCGTAGTGGTCCGCTACAGTTGGAACCACACTCAGCCATTGGGATGATTTCGCTTCCGTTACGCGTTTCAGTGTTCTGCGTTGTCGTGGAGATAGTGAGTCGATAATATGTGTGCTCTTAATTTGGTCTTCGTTTTCTCGTCGTAGTCTTTCCTCATTCACAACTGAACAAACCATGTTGTTATGTTCATAATTGTCAAGCGGCTCCTTCCTCTTGATAGACGTTACTAATATATTTGTCGCAGTCGATGAGATTCGGAAGGCATTTTCATTTGTTGTTACTGGATCCTTGATGGCCAGTCCTCCAAATTTTGTTGGTAAATCAAAAAGTTGATGTTCAGCCGTGGACGCTTCCCATCCCAGAATAGCGGGTATCAGCTGTTGACGTATGGCATCACGGAGGGGTACGTAGTCTTCATTGTTTCCTTCAATAACCCTTTGCATAAATGCCCATTCAAATTGCAACGATTTTGTGAGCGCTACGTAGGCAGCTTGAGGACTCTTTTTGGCCGCATTCGTGAGTTTGCTTACACATTCAACCCATTTCTGTATTTTTTCTTGAATATAGTTATGTTTTGCTTGCATTGGTCCAACAACACCGCCCAAAAACCTTTGTGAGAGAACTATCTTTATCGGTAAATCTTGGAAAATTTCTGCTGCTCTATCTTCCAGTCCTTGTTTTACGACTAGAAAACTTTTAGCTGGCTCTGGATAATATCCTATCTTCGGTCCTTCTTCTTGTAATAAATCGAACCATTGTCTTATATGTCGAAAACGTCCTACACATGCTGAATCGTCCGCGTACCAATTTTGTGTCCATCGGAGATCTTTCAGATTTCGAATTAATGGTAAGGTGCCAATGGCATACATGAGCATTGCTAATGGGTCACCTTGCGTGGTGCCTTCTTGACTAAGAATGACATCATTGCAGTTCCGAAAAATGATAAGGGCAAATCCTCGGTAAGTATTAAAAAGAAATCGAGCGCATCGTGGCCAGAATAAGCGTGAGTGCCATAAAGCTAAAGGGCGATTCAATGCATTAAATGCGTTGACAGCATCTACTAGCAGTAGTCCTTCACTTTCGTCTTGTTCAAATAAGGCATTTATTCCATGAATTGCACCTTCGATACCGGCTTTCATTCCTGCACATAATTGCTCTGCTCCGCATTCTTCTTGTGCATCCTCCCTTGTCACAAATGCCATTGCTTTCGCACATATTCGTTGCAGTAGCTCTCCTACACCTATCGGACGGACTCCAGGACATTTATCAAGTGCTACCCCTCGACGTGCTAGCATACACCTGATATGATTCCAATCCACAATATTATTCGCAATTTTCCTAGTCAAAGCAGCAACAGCTTCTCGTAATTTTGTGCTATGAGCACCGAATCTGATTAGCATGCTTTTCCATTGATCTGCATCTGTGCCACTGGGGCCTGCACTTCCCCTTAGGCAACGAGCAATTTTTTCGATATGTCCTGCCGAGATGTCAACGTCAATCATGAGAGGTAGATTGTCACAGTTCAAGAAGCTATCGCAGCTTGGAATCATTTGTGTTGGATGTTTCTGTTCCAATGTTTGTAGAACAGTTCTTCCATCATCTTGTACATCATTAGGTTGCAGTATTCCTCCACCCGAACGGTCAGTTATCCAACGTATTGCATCTCGAAGCTTCCCTTGAAATATTAGGCGTGTGAAGACACGTATTTTATGCTCCTCATCGTGCTTAATTTTGGTCACTTTAAGTTGTCTGTCACATCTAACTGCCTCTTGAAGCAATTCGTCATATTGCTGCAGTTGCCACATGTCCATTCTTTTCCTAAGTAAGCGTCTGATATCAGCTCCAGATTTGATCATTTTTTCTCTTTGGAGAACAGTTGAGCATAGGAACAGAGCTTTTTCTGACGAGTTGACACCATCTGCAATTGCTTGCACTTCATTTGCAATTATTGTTACAAATTGCCGTCCGACTGCACCTTGTGGCAGCGTATATTGTTTCCCTTGAAGACTCATTGCACACCGCCATCTCACGTACCATTCTGAATTTTTTTCATCCCCATCCGAGTTTAGCAACGGGGCATTAAAACCTCGAATGAAGTGGTTTTGTACGTAATCTTGGACATTTGTTTCAGGCACGCCGTCATCGTCATTCGCACTTGTAGTTCGGCGATTAGTATTTTTCTGATGTGCTGCTCGAATGTGATTCGCTAATCCTCACCCCATAGAATCCGCTGACGGCAACCAAACGACCTGCCGACATATTCTGTGAAAACCAGACGTCGGATCTTGGCGGGGTATTTTTTTAAAAATTTTCGCAAACGAACCGCATCCCAAGTTGAGGGTGAGAATTTTTCGAAATTTTTGCCGAATTTGTAAAGATTTTTCGAAAATTTTCATAATCCATTCCAAATTTTACAAGGGAATCGATGTTTGGATAATTCGTTCCACATTTCTTGATACGGATTGCGACGAAAACTCGGCTTTTCGGGCAGAATTTCGAGAAATTTGGTGTGAAATGCCGACCGGGGCTTTTCGAAGGCCGCGTGTCGTCCAATGCGGCCCATGCGGTGGCGTTTTTCTTGAAATTTAGCCGAAAAATGTTGAAATTGGGTCACGGCACGGCCAAAGTGATCGTCACCTGACAGGAACGTCAATCGGCGCTCTGGTTTTCGGAAAACTCAACACCTCGGGGCATTTCAACAATGTTTTTGGAGAAAATGTACCGTGTCAGCGTGCGAAATTGAATTGTGGTCCGGAGGAGACTTTTGACCGCCCACAGACACAAAACACAAGAGCCTCCTCCAGATTCGAACGGCACATTGATCGAAAATTCCCGGGCCGGGCCAGACTTTGACGCCATATTTCACAAAAATAGAAGACTTGAAGGGGCAAAACACGTCTGGGTGGGTACTCACAGTTTATTTGAAATTTTCAGCGGCTTCACATTTCGAGAAAGGGGCCTTTTCGGTCCACCAGAGCACATTTCATGTCGGTTACAGGGGTTCCTTGTCGCGACTTGTTTTCTAGGGAATCCATAATAATTCCATGGGACCTTTTGGCCACACCTTTAGGAAGAATCCGTGTTGTGATCTGTATAGTTTTCATGTCGTCTCTTTTGTCCAGTTCTACAAAATCTGGCTCGAAATTGTGGCGTCACCTTAGAGCTCGACTGTGGCTGTGAAATGTAAATAAACAAATGTCAAATGTAACGTGAAGTTGGCGCTGGAATGGTTGCATCATGAACTTAGCCGCTCATTCTTGAATGAATTGCGAATAAATTCCCAAAAATCACACAGTTTCACTACGAAATACAGCAAAGCGTCTACAATCAAGTTTCAAGGTTCGTTTGTTTCCACTGTGAGTGAAATCTGTCAAAAACTCGTTGCCAAAATGGCTTGCACAAGATCGTGTGTCGTCGGCACACTTCAGCACCCGACTCGACTTCGCTGCTGTTTCCAAGGAGCTGTTTCGCGTTTCGCTCTTGCGTCAATATCATTTGTCATCAGAAGAAATGTCATTTTTTTGATTTGCTTTGCTTTTGATATTATAATTGATATACTTGATTGTTTGGCTTGTGCGGGTCGTATTATGTGATCGAACGTATTGACTAAATAGTAATAACCGTATCAATCCTTGATCGATGTGCATACAACCAGGAAGACGTTCGTATTATTCCTTGTGTCGTTTAGGTAGGTATACCTACAATTCGCATGGTTCCATGTCCGATTTTCAACTCAACAACACTCTTTGTTTACCTATAATTCCAAAATGTTAGTTACTAGTGAATGCCTTAGACCTCTTCCATCAAGTCCCGAATCATGTGCTATTTCAGATTAGAACTCTCTGAAATCTTTGATCACTACAAGGGCTATTGCTCGCAATGTTCGCATAGTACTGCATCCGATATCCAACATCAACTCGACAACAAAGTCCATTACGTTCCAGAAGAATCACGAATACTTTTATGGAGCACAAGAAAAAGAAGAAGAAGAAGAAGAGCGAGAAGAATTCCCTTGCATTTGCTGCGGCTCTACAAGAGCAACAACTAGCTAGGTTACATGCCTATCAGTCCGAGTCAGTACGAACATTGCAAACAGCACATAATCTGGGATTTCAAACAATAGGGTCCTTGCACGATTTTTTTTATTGCCTCCAATGATGCTTTGGTACTTATTGGTAGCCAAATAGCACCACAGACTGGACGGTTTTTCGAAAATCTTAATATATTATTTTATTTTGTAAATTCAAAACACAAAAACTGTTGGGCATCAGTGATGTAAAATACCTACCCGGGTTTTTATATTTTAGGGTGAATACCCGGTATTGAGTAAATACCCGATACCGGGCATTTACCCGAAATAGGGTCTCTAATAGGGTATCTATTTTCAATAATTGTGACGAACAATAGGAGAATAACTACAACAAACGATAATGATTTTTGCTCACAGCAGCAAAATCATAATAAGTGCTTTGGCGATTATGTTCATGAAGCCTTGGGACTTGGAAAAAGAGATCATTCAACCTATAACCGTCAACACTGTCAACCGAGCTGTCAACAGTGTCAACTTCTCTGTCAAACTGGGTAGGGTGGGTAAATATCGTTCGGGAAAATACCGGGTAAATACCCGATTTATATTTACCTACCTACCCGGTAAATACCCGACTCACATCACTGTTAGGCATGCAACTTCCATGCACCGATGTGTCAGCTGCGGGATGATGTCATCGTGCCCCGGGCTGGGGCTACTTGATTCTACACTAACAGATAGCGACTACGAATTTCAAATGTTTGACATAATCTCACTGTCACCGTCTCAGATGTCTGTTGAGCTGACGCTCAATTCAGGTTGAAAAGCGCGTAGCACGAGCTTGGGGTGGCCCTGATACGTGAGCAAGGGCTGCGGCGCTGTTCGCGGCTCCAAAATTGAAATAGGTCAGGTCTGTAAAATAATGAAGATTTGAATTTTCGCGGGGTTGCAGGGAAAAAAAACTTGCAAACGAAAAATAGAACTCTCGGGTTGACGTCATCGTGATCATACGAGGTCATTGTAGAAGCCACCGCGTTTTTGGCGCGAAAAAAAAATTCAAACTTTGATTTTCATTAAGGATGGACCAATTTTTTAGAAAATTTTTTTTGAGCGGAAATTATTGTGGATAACGTTTTGAATGATTTTATGAAGTAACCGTCTCAATATAAAATTCATGTAAGGACCCTATTGAAATGTGACTTTTGTGAAATGATTTCAGCACATTCATGTGCATTTACTGCAAGTACGAATCGAATTCGAGTTTATGTCTCTTTTAAGATTTCATGATTTGTGTAGACCACTCACAAGCAACCATCAGTGGCAGCTTCCCTGCTCGCTGTCATCTTTGTATGAGGGCATGAGGGCAAAGGTTCCTCTTCCAAATTCCTCAACTTAGATTCAACCATGCGGTTGCCTTTTTATCACAATTACAGAGTATTTCATTCAGGAAATCGTTGCTCACAGACTAATTTGGAAATTTTCTCGAAAATTTGATTATTTAAACGTAAATCAAATCAGCAGTACAGAAATTTCATTTTGAACAATTCCGGTTCATTCATTTATTTTTCAAATTCTCCGAGGAACAACTGGAACTTCAATTTTTCACCACTTTCCATTTTTTCCTATGTTTTTCGACGCAATACGCAAAACATAACGATTCATCACCAAAACCGTTTGAGTAGGTACATTTTCTCATACAGTATTTGGTGGAAATTGCGATGTATAGTGTTCGGAGGCGCCAAACACGAAAAAATCGATAACTTTTCAACCGTACGTCCGAATTTATATCGGTTGAAATCAATAATAAATCATATTTTGTCGAAATTCATCATGGATGGGTGTGAATGTAGAATTTTTAATTTTTCACCTATTTCAATTCAAGGCAAGAAACTGTTTTTCACTTTTGGGCCTCTTAAGCCAGACGGTATGTCGATAGATTCACTACAATCTGGACAAAATTCCGACAAAGCTTTTATGGTGTCAAACTCTTCGTTAGTTTTGCACCATTTTCCACTTTTCTCTCCAATTGATCTTCAACAATACGCAGAACAGAACGGTTCATGACCAAAGCCGTTTCCGTGAATTTCCCGATGTTATTTGGTGGAAAACTGTGGATTTTCCCTAATCCACAAGAAAATTCAGTAGGTTTGGAAACCTCAGACACGGAAATATTTGTAAATCAGTAACCGTACGTCCGAATCCAAATTTGGTTGGTGTCATGAAACTGATCATAATTTTGCGCATTTTATCATGCAAATTCTATTCTTTGATTTTCCGGAATAAATATACAGGCGAGAAACTGTTTCACACGTTTGAGGCTCCAACAATCGGCAGGGTCGATCAACAATCGACAGGGTCGATGTGGAGACATGAAACCTACACAAAAAAAAATTCTTTTCCTGTCCTCATCCGCCATTATCAAATGCAATATGGTTACGTTGTAGAATTCTCCGGGAACAACGTTCACAGAACTGTCCCAATGTTATTCGGTGGAGAACTGTAAATTTTCCTTATTCCATAGGACATTGAGAATGTGTGGAAACCTCAGACACGGAAACACTTGTAACTCAGTAACCGTACGTCTGAATCCATATTGGTTGGTGTCATAAAATTGATCATGATTTTTTTGCACTTTAACATATCAATTTCATTTTCCTTCAATTTTCCAGGAAAAAGATACAGACGAAAAACTGTTATACACGTTTGAGGCTCCAGCAATCGACAGAGAAGTTGCGGAGACATGGGACCTATAGACCTAAAAATCGGGTATTTTTTTCCGCATTCACCAATATCAAACACGACATGGTTACAATGCATAATTTTCCGGGAACTTAGGCGAAAACACAAAATTTGACAAGATAATTGGATTCTGCCAACAAAAATGAAATCAACAGTTGATAGAACAAATTTTATAGACTTGGTTGATATTTCACAGTTCACCTTTCATTTGTATTCAATTGTCTCATTTCTATTCATAAACCAAAGTAGGTACTTGATCTAAATAAAAATATCTCCAGGTTTCTCATTGCATGCAGTTTTTTTTTACGACGACTGAAACACATGCTTCACGATTTAGCCGTTTTCGGTAATGTAGGTCATCGTTTCCATTTTTCACTCACAAAAATTCATGACGTTTCCAGCATTCTCAGTTTTCATTGTTGACCTTGAACATGAATAAATATTTAGGCAGATACACACAATATAAATAAGTTTTCATTTTTCCAATTGAGAATCATATAAGTACAATAATTGAGACCTATTATTTCAGTGACATTGTACATTGTTAACGGCCTAACCAAAATTGTCAACAATCTGACCAGAAATTCTTAAACATACGGACACACCATCCTTTCTTCAAATTCATTCCACTTATACATTTATCAATGGTTTACGTCCTCTGGAAAATTTCAGCTGATGAGATACTACCTACTGACATGCGTTTCGTTCGGAATATAATCTCACAAGTCGAGGCAGACATTTCAAAACGCGCGAAAAACAAACATTTCTTCGAATTCCTGTTACTCTTACACAATCAGTTGCTTACGCCTCTTGAAAAATTTCATCTGACCAAAACACTATCGACGGACATGCATGAAATTACTAAACTCGCCAAGGGAAAACCTGACATCTGCCTAAAACAACCAAAAATCAACATCATGTATACAATTCCCTTTCCACTTGTCCGGTGTCAGTGGAACAAATTCCCTGTCTACTTTTCAACCAATAGCTGTCACCCAGGCGACGGCTTGCCGGCGCCGGTGACAGCTATCTTCTATATTGTCCGCGGCAATGGGGGCAGACAACATTAGGTTCCTGGGAGTTCTGGGATTGCCTTTGAGAATTTTCATCCGACAGTGATGATGACATCGACATGACACTGTGAGCTTTTCAGGACTCACTTCATTCAATTGATTGAACCTAAATTGCTCCATTTAAATTGATTATTGAATTCACAGTCTCATTATTTATTGTTGATTACACAATCTAAAATTATGCTGAATTCAGCTGACAATAAGGAATTATTCAAGACGATTAACATTCAGTTTCTGAAAAAAAAAAACATCATGATGGCGTCTAATCAAGCAACCTACCACACATTACATCCCTCTATCCGAATTTCTCCTATTTTAAAAAGAGAGATAGATGAGCTGAATTCCATAGCACATTGAGTTTGATTTCTTGCATAATCAACACTCTGTTGATTAATTAACCCTTCCACAGTCAAACCCTCAACTGCAGTCAGATATTACCCCTATCTTTTCACTTTGAGAAGAAGACTACCAATAAATATAGTGTGATATTTTTTGCAATCCGAAGTTAGCCATTTGCCCTAATTACTTGTACAAATATTGAATTGGGTATTCATTAGTTTGATCAGGTGATGGGAAATCAGATGTGAGACCTCAATTGACCTAGACAGATTTATACAGGATCTCGACGTTCTCGTGGCAATACTTGAATGCGTTGTAATTTCCAGCTTCCGTTTGCTTCAAGCAGGTCTTTTCTGACCTCGATTCTAATGCTCGGAGTGACTGTTGACGCTTTTCTGGAAGGGTTAAATCTCACACAACAAAAATTTGTTACATGAGGGACATTCTTAAAGGAGGGATTGGCAGCCAGGTCAAACGTATTTAGTTGCAAGTGCTGCATGTGACAGCCGATTGAAACTCGAGTTCCTGAATAACTACCTATCCATTGGTAAGGACACTAGGTATAAATAGGGATTAGACCTGGGAAATTCCCTGTAGCCTCGCGGACAATAAACAATTCCTAAAAACTCACATCGATCTGCGGGACATCAATTTATAAGAACCTTAAATATATTTTTATCTGATCCTGAAGTATCTGCATTTGCCGTAATTTGAATCCAGTTCTTAGGGGGAAGGCTGGGTGGTTCGCAAAGAGCGAAGGACGTAAGAGCAGCTTGCAAGATCTCCCTCAAGATTTTTCTTGCAGTATCAGTATCCAATCTTTGCAACAAGCTCAGGGTCAGTCCGATAAAAGAATGAGAAAAAAAATCAACACAACCTGACATCATTTCAAAGATTGAAGTGGGCGGTCGCTTGATTCTGCTCAAATGCCAAACCACCCGACATGGTATACTAAAATGAGCGTGGTTTTATGTGTGGGACTATTAAAAATTTGGCGGCATTATTCGATAGGATTTTTCAAATAGTGAATCCGAAAAAAATGGAAATTTATCATTTATCGGTCGAGACGTATACAAAAAGAACCATTCTTTCGAATAAAGACCAATAGCAATAACTTGTTTTCCTCCTTTTCCTTGTTGTTCACCGTTTCGGCGGTGGGTCTAACGAAAATAGGTCAAAACTCGAACTCCATCCCTGAACTTCTTTTCTTTTTTGTTACAGTAGTGGTGGTGACAAAAGATGTGGAAGCTGTGGAAGGCAAAAGCGTCAGTTTGCCGTGCGACGTGGCGCCCCCTGGCCACGACAAGGTCTACATGGTGTTTTGGTTCCAGCACGGGTCGGGATATCCCATATACAGGTAAGCACAGCGCGACCTTGAAAATCCTCCCGGATATAATAATTCAGAAATTCCACATACGTCGCGCCCCGAACTGACGGAGGCGTGTGGAGCATTTACATAAAATACCAATATTTGCGATGTTCTACGATTCCAAAAAACGATTTTTTCCCTCTGTGATTTTGATAAAGCGCCGTTCTGAATGGAAACCGCCTGTGTTGTACACATTGAAACACCCTTGACACGCACAGGTCGTAAAGCTGACATAATATTCTAATCCGTGCCACACATATTAGCGATATTAGCAAAGATTAGTATGTAAATGTTGTGGTTACAAATTCCGTACAACATTACGGCATTCATTCTAATGAACTTCTACTTCGGGAGGGCCTGCCTGTGTGTGTACTGTGTACGTGTGAAGTTTGTGTATAAATTTCGATTAAGCTTTAATCAAACCAAATACGTTAAAACTACCGGATTATATGGCCGGCTGTGCCTTCAAAAGTGACCCTGATACACAGATCGTGGTTGGTGTATGTTTGAAAAGTCGATTCAGAATGACATACGGTAAAAGCTACTGTGATTGGTCCCTCAAGGTACACTAGAAAGTAGGACAGCGACAGAGAAGCTTGTGGTATGGTGGTTGGCGCGTCCGACTGCCATGCCAAGAGTCGTGGGCTCGATCCCCCCTCACCAGTGGCTGGTTGAATTTTTATTCCGAAAACAAGTTTCTTGATTTAGTTCGAATGCTTCCTCAGGGCAAAGGAGGGGGGCACCGAATGTATAGCATAAATTCAATGTTCCTGCTCGTCTGCGGCAGAGTGACAACCTTTTCAAAAATTTCAAATAGGAATAGGGATCGAGTAGTCGGTACATCATTTTGATGTTTTCAAGACCTCCCAAGGCCTTCCAGGCCCACCACCCTGACCTTTGGTACCACCTCTATACAAAAATCAAAGGTCGAATAAATTCTGAAGACCTTCCAACTCTCTTTATTTAAACAAAATGAACCACCTATCATTCCCAATGTCAAAGCCCCATTTCGATGTTATCCTGAAACTTGTGTGAGTTGAAGAAAGAATAATACCTATATGCCGCTCACATTTTAAATTCAGTAGAATGACTTTTTGGAGCTAAAATGGAGTGACAAGCTGTCATTCGCCAAATAAGAAATCCTGTAAACATTGATCAGTTTAATTACCTTTCCTGAAATCCAGCGCATATGAATCTGCCCATCTTTGTCTATTCTTGATTCTGGATTTTAATGGGGGAGTTAATGAAGAACTCTATCGGCCACGTGGGCCTCGTTTTTGGGCCCCTCATTCTACCACCTTTCCAGAGCAGCCGGACTCACTGAGCGGCAATGTGACGTTTGGATGCTTTATGTTCGGTTCATCCAAGCACTAGGGCTGCCAAGTGCCCGGTTCATCGGGATTTCACCAGACCCTCAACAGCACTGCGCTGGTTCGTTCTTATCTTTGGCCCGCCATTCGCCCACGGTGGCGGATTTTCTTCAACACTTCCGTACTGCCGGTTGCAAGCGTGATACTTGGAGAAGCTTGCTCAAGGCCATCCAAGAGGGATTTTTAGCCAGTCAGAATTTGACGAGGTCCGCCTACTCGTTCACGCATTTAAATTCTGACTTGGCTTCTCATTGCTGCAGAGGGTTTTTATTACGACTGGAGCGGTATACTGCGCGCTATGTGGGGTCCTCCTATTTACGTTGTTTTGGATCCCAATTGTTTAAGCGGCTGAGTAGGTAAGTTCTTCTTAAAAGATTACTAACTCAGCTCTTTTCGCGATTTAAATAATTTTCGCCGCCACAAGATGGCTGCTAAATGCGGATTGAAATCAGTAGTGACAACCGAACTGTCAATGACATCAAAGTGATATGCCAATGGCAACCAATCATTTTCAACGCATTCCGCCTTTGGCAGCCATCTTGTGGCGGGAGAAACCAATTTAAATCGGGAATATGCTTGCGGCTTTCATCTTGGATCGTGGACAGCTGCCACCGAGTTTAAATACTTACTTTTCGAATAGCACTTGAGCCCATAGCGGCACAACTCGATTCTGCCAGATATACCGAAGGAATGCTACCGTGTGCAGTGTAGGTACGTACATCAAAGATGTTGTTGCTGATATATTTGTCACATTATGCTACTTTTGGGATACTGGTCATCGTGGGAGCATCCCTAATTCCGGCATAATGCGCCATGCTGCTCCTGGTGCCCCGTTAAATTTTTATGTAACGTCATAAATGTTGACTGCATCACCAGGTATCATAAATCGCACGCTACAAAGTGACAATATTATTCAATTCTCATTATTTCGGTCGTGTGCTACCTACCTAGTCTACATGATGGCGGTAAAACTAGCACATTACCATAATACACCCGGCGACATTTTATAATCCCGGTCGTATATTCATCATTATCTTTTATTAAGACAAATGTGTTTCATAAAAAGTTACGGCCAATTAAAATTCGAGTTGACACATACAGCTTTTGATAACACCGGCACGCCAATAGCGGCAGAACAACCCAACATCAGGGCCAGGGGGAGCGGCAAACAAAGCTCAATAATGTAGGTTTAACACAATTTATGCTTCGTTCTCTTTTTGTTGTTTTTCTGTGTACTTTTTCGACTTTTTCGCCTTCAATAGTTGTAGAATTGTATCCGTATATTATGCCAAAACGCATAGATCCTTGTTGATTGTTACGAAGCAGTGGTCTGGTTTCATGATTATATTGGTAGAGTATAGTGATATAGTGTCTTATGTCTTGGTTAGGTCAGGTGTTAAGTGTCCATTGACCACGTTCCAACGGTGACCAACGCTGGAGGGAGATACAATTTCAGTCCTGACCTAATCGTCAGAGTTTCAAATCAGTGCCTGATAATAAGCTATTTCAGCGCCGGCAGAAAGGAACTGCGAGCTGAAGCCAACTTTTCTCAGCTTATTTGTTTTTGAAGTGGAACTTCTATTCTCGCGCCTAGATCACAACACACCTCTAACGCAGAACCACACATGGGAGTGAAATTGCTTCATAGCCATCAGTGGTTGTAACGAACGCCTGTAACGATGTGCTGTAACGTTGTCTTGTCTGACCTTGGGGTGACCAGCGTCGTCCCAGGAAATAAAAGAATAAGCTGTTGCAGCGTTCGCCGCGTTCGGTTCTATTTTTTACTAATCGCCGACACTGGACTGCTCTTCGTGTTGTCGTACTGTTGGCCCGACAAGAATGGCTCTCGACTTGTCTTGAATAGATTCGAGCGGTTGTGATTTATTATAGGGATAGGGAGGTATATTCAGGGCCGGGCCTAGCAGGCGTGCAGTGCGTTCCGGCGCGCAGGCGAATACGGCAGGCGGCAAGTTATAGGGGCGGTAATATGATAATTAAGTCGAATTTCGAAGGATTCCTTTCATTCCCGCATTTGGTGGGGCTCTCCACTGCCGAGCGCAGCGAGAAAAGAAATAAAAGAAGTCTAATCGTGAAGAAATCATGTCGAAAGTAGGTACTCTGCCCTTTGAGTGACTAATGATAATAATAATAAGATTGATAATAAGAAAAACAAGATGATACAAACCGTGAAGGAGCGGAGCGGGAGTACAAAAAGAACACCTCTTCGAACGTTGTTTGCTGATTGATTCATATGTTTAGAAGTTTCACTTCTTCCGAGGGTGACTATGGTCACGCACTCACGTTTTTCATTTAAAATTGATACCGGTGTTTCCCAAACGACATTCTTATACTTTGTGGAGATTATTAGATTGCCATGCTGTGCCTACCAGACAGTTTCCACCGTGCTGTAATATAACGGGGAAAATCGTACAGTAAGAAAATCCGTCACGATTTCACATTCGCATAATTATTATGTGTACCTTGGACAGACGGACCGCGTCGGCTCACCGGCACCGCAGGAAGATAAAATAAAATAATAATAAAAATTATTATTACATTATAGGTACTTCATGGAGAATATTATTGATGAAAATAGATAGATATTTATTGTATTAGGGGTATGAGTGAGACTTTATGTGACGGAGATGGAAGTTCAAGCGCCGAGCGCAGCGAGAAAGTAACAATAAAAAAAGTCTAATCGTGAAAAGATCATGTCTTGCCCTTCAAGTGACCCATAATAATTATAATGATAATAAAAAAACAAAATGCTACAAACCGGAGTACGAAAAGAACACCTCTTTGAACGTTGTTTGCTAATTTATTCATACCTATAGAAGTTCCACTTCTTCCGACGTTTTTTTCTTTAAACAGATGCCAACGCAGCTAGATCAGTGTGACAGAGCTGCTTTTGGTCTGATGGACGCGCATATAAGATGTTCGATCTTGTTAATGACGTGTTCTGGTATTTACTTGTTGAAGTGAAACAAGAAGAAAAACAGTAAGAGGGATGTGAACAGAAAGAAGGAAGAAAGCTTGAAGCTTGATAGATAGGGCAAATAGTTAGTAAGTATTGTTACGAGCGGCGATTCTGGAGAACACGCGGTCTTTCTCGGTCTATCGCAGTGTACAGTGCGCAGCTCTAGAAATAATTAAGAACGTACGTGTAGGCTCTGGCCCGTGGAACTAACCTAGAGACTTCAACATGAGACTTCAACATCACTCCATTTGGCGGAGGTGCCAGATTCACAGCACGTTGGAATTGCACGCAGGAGGTGTATGATTTTTCGGGAGTCGCCAAGAAACCGTATGGCGGGGACATTGTGGAACTTGCTGGAGAACCGGTGAAAGATTCGAGAACACTACACACCTTTTCCAGTTTAATTTCAGACATCGTCAGTTGGAATTTAGATTCAGTCAGTTTTATTTTAGAATTGGATTTCAGAATAATCAATTGTATTTTAGAAAGCGTCATTTGTAATTCAGATTGGTCAATTAAATATTGGAAAGCATCAATTGAAAACCAGATTCGTCAATTGAAAAATAGAAACCATCATTTAAACATCATAATTACTCAAATGTAAATTAGATTCCAAGTGCTGCAGCCATAATTTTGCCTTATCAATTGTATTTTAGAAAGCGTCAATTGGATTTTAGATTTTGGTCATCAGTCTGACATTGGAATGCATCATTTGAATTTCAGATTGCGTCAATTGAAAATTAGAATATTCAATTTAATTTTAGAAGTGATAATTTGGAAATAGTCAATATAATTTCGAAAAGCATCAATTGGAATTCAGATTCATCAAATACAAATGAGAAATCGTCATTTGTATATTAGAACTCGTCAATTGGATTTCAGAATTAATCATTAGATTCAATTGAAGAGCAACAGTTGAATTTTAGAAGGCGTCAATTGAAATTTAGAAGGTATCAGTTGGATTTCAGACTGTGAGCCCCGAATACATACGAGTAAGTTCGGCCAGCGCGTTGGGTCGTGGAACGACCGTGGCCGAGTGATTGCACATGTTGCTTTCAATGTGAAAAGGTCCGGGTTCTAATCCTGGCGCAGCCCAAATCTTTTTTTTTCCTCTGTATTTTTCCTTTCGCGCAGATATCAGTGACTTATTTTCTTGCATTTTTAAAGTAATCTTGGCGTAAAAATGAGCCAAAACAAAGTACTTTGAAAATGCAAAAAAAATGAGTCACTGATATCTGCGTGAAAGGGAAAATACAGAGAAAAAAGATTTGGGCTGCGCCAGGATTAGAACCCGGACCCTTTCACATTGAAAGCGACATGTGCAATCACTCGGCCACGGTCGTTCCACGACCCAACGCGTTGGCCGAACTTACTCGTATGTATTCGGGGCTCACAGTCTGAAATCCAACTGATGCCTTCTAAATTTCAATTGACGCCTTCTAAAATTCAACTGTTGCTCTTCAATTAAATCTGATGATCAATTCTGAAATCCAATTGACGAGTTCTAATATACAAATGACGATTGCTCATATGCATTTGATGAATATGAATTCCAGTTGATGCTTTCCGAAATTATATTGACTATTTCCAAATTACAAATGATCACTCCTAAAATTAAATTGATTATTCTAATTTTCAATTGACGCAATCTGAAATCCAAATGATGCATTCCAATGTCAGACTGACGACCAAAATCGGACATCCAATTGACGCTTTCTAAAAAAAAATTGATAAGACAAAATTATGGCTGCAGCACTTGGAATCTAATTCACATTTGACGAATTCTCATGTTCAAATGATGGTTTCTATTTTTCAATTGACGGTTTTCAATATTAAATTGACTAATCTGAGTTACAAATGATGCTTTCTAAAATACAATTGATTATTCTGAATTCCAATTGATGCTTTCTAAAATAAAACTGACTGAATCTAAATTCCATCTGACGATGTCTAAAATCCACTTGATAGGTTCTGAAATTCAACTAGAGAAGGTGTAGTGGGAGGTATATATATAAACACCCTGGATCGCCCACAGAGCGAATTCGAAGCGATAGTGAGCGGATAGAAAGCGATTCGTAATCAGCGATATTCCCAAGCAGTAATTGTTGGCGTGTATTTATTGTATGTAGTACGCAGTAACAAACAGTTTGTGTTTTAAAACAAACGTCTTTATCATAAACGAACCTAAGCGCGGAATACGTAACAGTATGTTCATTTCATGCCCAAGATAGAGTGTTGAATAAAAATCGTCATATTCTTGGAGAAGATGATGATGTGCTATACAACACATACACAACGCAATTTCCGAAGCAATAAACAGTGTTTTTAACCAATCGTGGCTCGACGTGATGACTTCGGATCACGTTCCCCGGTTCGAAATCACGGCCTCAGGTGGTGTTGTCATCAAATTTCATAGTCTGTAAGAAAATTTGTGATAAACGAGACCATGCAGACGTTAGGCGTGCTCTAGAAAAATTTAAGAAATTAATAGATTCTATCAAAATGTCATTGAAAAAAAAAATTTGGGAGGCTTCCACAAAATTTTCCATGAGTTCCACCCAAAGGTGATCAGTTACTTGATGTTCCATCTAAATATTCAATAAGTGCTTTCAAACTTTCGTTCTCTAATGTCCGTAAAATTTGACATAACCTCGCAATTTCACAAGAAAACATGATTTTCCAGAATTATGATATTCAGGAATGTTCAGTGATCAGAGTACAAATTCTATTACAATTTATACTTTTCCTTTGACATTTTCTGTCAAAGTGTGTTTTGACAGAAACTACTTCTTTTATTTAGTAGAGTTTGACATTGCCTTTAGAATAAACCTACACACTTGAAAATCTGTCCAGTAGAGCCGGAGCTCTAAAAGGTAACTTTTGTTTTTATGTCTTCATTTTGAAGGACCCATCAAAAATCAACGACGAGGAATATCGATTGCCACCAAAAAAAAAAATTGTTCCAAGGGCTCTCCCCGATCGTACCAAACAATTTTCATTATTTGTAGTTTAATAAGGTACGCATAGGTATAAGGTGAAGATGATAGACAGTGTTTGATGTGCACCGGGTTCTTGTAGGTAATCTACATTACTGACTACGTTGTGAATTTCAAAGGGGGTGTTTTTTCGGTCTTGATGGCTGCAATTTAAAACCCCTTTTACCCGTCAAATCAACCCCGTCCGATTTAATTACGGCACCGCGGCGCCTTTTTAAAGCCCGGTACGCTTCGCATTCTTGCCGCTTGTCACTTCGGTGTAGCATTAGTGGCTCAGGGGTTTTACAAGCCGTCGAAAAAAAAGCTCTCCGAAGTCGAAGGCGCCCTCGTCCATGGAAAAATGGTCTTCAGGTCATGAATCAGACATAGCCGATTTGATATATTGCGTTACCCTTTAAAGGTCGCACCTGGCGCCAAATAATTTTTATCCGTGATGAAGGTTAAAGGCATCAGAACGGCATTAAAAAAATGTTCCATCATGCCTTGATATTTTTGAGCATCAGCACTCGACGTGAAGGGGCGGGTGGGAATGCGCCCCCATGATGATGCTATGCCGGAGAGAAGCGGCTCAGCAGAGCAGCAGTTTTGCGGATGAAAATTTTAATTGGGTCGAAATATAAGCGCCCCGTCCATAAAAAATCCGGCGAGATTACCCACACATTAAAATATTTTTATGGCAATAAACGCAGCTCACCCATTAAGTTTTTACGTTTCGTCCGAATTTATGCCGAAAATTTGCAACTTTATCGTTTGTTTTGCATGCAAATTCGCGAGCGGCGACAACTTGATGAATAACGCCGAGACAGTTTGAGAGATTATATTTCAAGTTCAACACTTTATAAAATCCCTCCTTGGGAATTTTTTACGCGGCGCAAAATTGAATAAGAGGCCGGGATTGATTTTCTCAAACCCCTCGGCGTGTGCAAGAACCCGCCCGTGTTTATACGCGTGCGGACAGAGGCTGAACGAACGCTGAACTTTTCCTATTTTCTTGAGGTTACACGTTTGTGTGTGATGCCGGTGGGCTATGCATATGCGGATCGTGGTTTTCCTGTTCTATTTTACTGCCTCGATTATCTTATTTCGCAGTTAGATGTGTTTATTATTGCCGCAGTCTGTTTGTTGTGTGTGTGTGCAGCAGCAACGGCTCTGATGCAAAGCCTTTTGTGTGTATATGCGAAAGTCCGGATGAAAGAACGGGTAATGCCTGCCAGCTTTGTTTTCCCAAAGCCAAGTTTTTGGAAGTCGGCCTAAGAGTTTTGCCATAAAAGCCAAAATATAAATCAACCGCGCGCGCTAGAAGGTGAATGCGCGATCCCGCCTACATGATGCTGTTTGCTTCTGCTTCCTTTGGCCGTGGAATATCGTGGACCAGCCAAAACTTTCGCGTTATGGGGTTGTGTGTTTTTTGTTTATCATGGCTGTTGTTGAACTCCGAGATTCCTTAATAGTTTGCAACTCCGCGGAAACTCCTATTATTGAGACGATTGTGAAGCGCCGGTCGCGCTAAGAGTAAATCTCGATTTAATTCGCATTTTCTTGCGCGCCGAGTTTCATTCAAATTTCCCTTTCTGCAGTCGTTACACTTCTCGGAATGTTAGAACAACCGGAAACACAAACTGCCGTTATTTCGTTCAGAAACAGTTTTCATGGAACATCTAGACCAAGGTCTGTGTCTCATTTAGAAGTAGCAGACATTGCAGCATTGAACTCTGGTACTTACAGGTAACTTTTCGTCATCAAATGGAAACTTGAACAAAAGGAGAACAATAGTTGAGCTTTGACTGCAGTTGCTTGGTCTTCTTTTTTTATGTGTATTCTACTGCAGTGAGTGCAGTGTTCAGTTGTAGGTACGTGCAGAAATTATGTTCTAACCGTGGAACAAAAGCAAACTCATTTCAATTGCATCGACGATCAATTTCCAGGAAGATCGCAGAAAAAAGCAAATTCGGCATTCATGCATTCGTCGCACCAGTTTACAACAGCTATTCTTGAAAATTATTATGGTAGCACTGGATGCGAGACGGTTTCAGGAAAGTGTCTTTTTTGCGGGCTCTTCTCGCAGAAAACCGTTGTTTTTGTACTTTCAATGGTAATAGAATTATAAATAGCGAGAATAAACTACTGGGTGTGTAATGTGTGAAACCCCCTTTTCCTATAATTAAATTAATCAGCTGTGATACGTCTAGTGACCCTAAGTCATGTTTTGTTGCATCGTAGATTTTTATTACCTTTACCATGTCATTAAATTAATTTTCCACCTACCTCAACTTCACGTCGCGCTAATACCTCAATCAAACTATAGTTACCTCACGTTCTTTGAAAGAGGATGAATTGAATAAATATTGAGAAATAAACAAAGTCATTCAACCACACCTCACCTTTATAAGAAATTAATCAATCATCTCCACTTTAACTAAATTCATCTTAATTATTCATTTCATGATTTCCAGACGTGCTGACATCAGCTAGCGTTAGGAATTAGTTAATTCAGTTTACATTCGGTTTATGAAAGAAAGTTCATTCTAATTACGTGCGAAAGCCGTACAAGGAATCAGTTCAACTCTTCCAATTTAATTCCGTTTCGCATTCTTCTTAATTTTCAGAACTATTGTTGAACCCGTTCCCTAACGCACCTGAGTTTCAATTCCCTGCTCAAGTAATTCAAGACCTCGTCGAGATTTGAATTTTAACCCCTTCTTCTACCTAGGCCATCTTCCATATACGAATAGGAATCTCGATTATTTAATTGTACTTAGAGAGAAACTGCTGTTCACTGAGTTTTATCTTGGTATTCCGAATTCAGAGCCATTGTTTCAATTCTCGATCAAATAATTTTTATAAAATTGAGTGTTCACATTCCATAGATTCTATATCCGGCTGGTACTGTAGTTTGTAACTTACAGACTTATCAAGCAGCCCTATTTCACGCTGGTTTGAATAACTTTACACCAATCTGCAATCAGGTGTAGTGTACAATTGATGTCTCCAATTTTCCGTTGTCTCTCTTTACTGTGACGTCATGCGTATAAGAGATGGTTAATCGAGGTCATTGGGCGCTTTCCAATAAGGCGTATAAAGACAGATAAGGACATAATTCGACACATATGGACACAATTTGACACAGCTAGCGTTCCAATAGCAGTAATAGCACCACATGTCGACACAATCCAAACATTGGCGAGGCTGAGTTTGGACTTGAGCTGGCAAGTGCACTTTGACATTGTGTATCCGTCTTGTCGCAGTTATTGGAAAGCGCCCTATGTTTCTTGAGATATGACATTTCGTTTCTGACAATGGGAAATTTTTCAAATCTGACAAGCGCTCTGTCGTGTATCTATTTGATTTCAGCATGGATTTCATGATTTCACTTGTTCTTACCCTCGTTCTTACCAATAAGTGTGTTATATGTAGTAGAAAAATGAGTACCTAGATACTTACAGAAATGTTCAAGGGTGTTGTGTCGCTCTATGCGAGTGCAAGAATAAGACGAATACACCCGGCGTAACCATGCACCGGTTCACGAAAGACCCAAACTTGATGAAAGTGTGGCTGCACCAGCACCAGCAGGGATCACGCTGCACCAGACAATGCTTGATGTTTCTGCCAACATCGTGAAGCGTCGTAGGTTGACAAAACATCAATAATGCCATTTGGATTACTTCGTAATTGTAACCTCTTGTCAAATTGGCTTTTACGTGCATCTTACTACGAAAAAACTTTCTTGCTTCGTCCATTAAAAACTCCCTTATGTGCTTTAGTGACTTTCCCCTCATGATAATGGGAACAGTATAGCTAACCGATTCAAAATTCCCACAAAAGTCAGAAACGAAACGTCCAAACGTCATAAACGTCAAAACGTCAAAGGTGACCTCGAAAAACCATCTATTTTCTATCTCCTAAAATTGGAGAGGTCAATTTTTCGCGGTGAGCCTCTAATTAAAGCAGCCTGCAAAAATATTATTATGTTTCTTTCTGTCTTGAAGTGTTTTCGAAACGACACTGAATTTTCATGACACAGTTCAGTTCAGGGGCTTTCTTTAGGAACTCAACTTCAATGTTTATAAACTCCTTGTCGTGCAAAAAGTATTGAATATTTTATTCTTTGGGGGAAAATGACGCGTGAGATGTTTGCCCAGATTTGATTTGCATAAATACTGCTAGTGCTTATCTTAAGCTAATAGAGTCTACAAAATCATGGTCTGTAGGAAGCTAAATTTCTTTGAAAGGGTTACTGAAGCTTTCACCATTTTCCTGGTGGTTTGAAGGTAGCTGAAAAACAATGTACTTGAAATTAGGTTTAGATGTTCTCTCAAAGTCTTGCCACGGTTTAATTTTTTATTATTGGTTGACGCGCGTTTTGGCACTAAAGGCCATTCTCAAGACGACGACATCTACAAGGTAAAATAGGATGATGTAATAATAGTACAGTAAATTTTCAGGCAGTAGGTCTTACATGATAAACCAAAATGGTCGCAGCAAAAAAGTTGTAAAAAAAATTTAAAACAACTTTTTCGCTGCGACCATTTTGGTTTTTCATGTAAGTCCTACTGCTTGAAATTTACTGTACTATCATTACATACTCCTATTTCACCTTGTAGACGTCGTCGTCTTGAGAATGGCCTTTAGTGCCGAAACGCGCGTCGACCAATAATAAAAACTTCAAAAACCGTGGCAAGACTTTGAGAGAACATCTGAACCTATTTATAATATTCAAAGCCACTTCAAGGAACCAAGGACCAACAATGCTGGACACATACTTAATGTACTTGAAACCTCACCGCAACTTCAAGGTATTAAATCAGTTTGACGCTTCCTATGACTATTTTGACTATCCTATGACACCCAACAATAAGCTTTTGGTTTCAATAGAAATCAGACTTGCCTTGATGTTTTCACTTCTCGTACCCGATGCACTACAACTATTAGCAATGGTTTTTCTGCTCTAGTCACTTTCTTCTTGTTAAATATCAATTTTCTATTATCACACGTCTGGCGTTGTCGACTTCTACCACCCGAATCTCTTACCCCCGTACCTATTCTCCGGACCGATTCTTCCTCCCTCTATCCCCTTCTCACGTCTCTGCCCCTCCGGTCTACAAGGCCCGATACGCCGCATGCGGTGTCAGCCCGAGACCAGCCGGCAAAAATCGATATTCTTTGCATTCCTTATCCCATTTCTTTCCTTCTTTATATCGCATGTAATGCTAATTCATTCTAAAAATATTTCATTCCCTTTTATTTTATAATTTAAGGCGTCCCATTACAGATTGCCCCCCTGAGCTTTTAGTCTAGAGCCTCTAACTAAAAGTTCAATCGCGTCCCTTAATCTTGGCTACTTTCTTTCAATTAATTTAACAGTTTAAGATACAAAATTTTAGACTAGAGTTATAAACAAGAACAACCTTTTGCTTTGAGCTGCAGAGTAAAACCCAAATTGTTACTTCAATAGGAAATTTCTGCAGAGAGGAAAGTCGTCAGACATAAAACCTCTAGGTCACATTATTAAAGCTACGCGAATTTTCATTTTGTGTTGAGTCTTCGATCCCGTAGGCGAAGTTCTTCTTATTGGCCTAGATTGTTTAAAGTTGTCCAGAGTCTCACTAGTGTCCAGGATTCATCTGAAATTCAACAAAGTCAAGTTCCATTGTCTAATAAAATTCAATCAACATAACTTTTACGTGAATTGGATCCGGTGTTGGGCTGTCGAAGTTCGTTGGTTCCCTCAGTTGTTCAGCTTCCGATGTTACGACATCTCATGAATTTTGCACAGCATCTTCTAACTTTAGGAGCAAGTCTCCAGTTTTCGCTATCGATTCGCAACCGCTTACAATCCATAGTTGTTGAATATGTTTACTGGAAAGTGATATCTCAATTCCTGCACGAGCGAGTGTTCAGGAATCGGAGTCGTCAAAAACTTGCTAGTTTCACTATTTTCGCAAAATAGTCGAAACGATTATTGCCATTTTTGGAATCATATACGCCATCTTGAATCTGTCTTCGAATTCCTCTCGTTGCCTGCTTTCCGGCCAATAGCGAGAAATAAACTGGCTACGGAAATCGCTGTACGTTTTCCATTCCTTGGAAAAGATAGCCGCCCAACGTCTCGGCGCTCCCTGCATCGCGTCGAGAGAGATTTTCAGTTTTCTATCGTCTTCTTTGATACCTTGGTTTTCAAAATGTCGCTCCAGTTTTGATTCGCATTTAAATATTCAGGTCGCTCGCCAAATTTGCTTGACTGCATTTTGGTTGCAATTCCCAGGTTTCAAAAGCCACATGTGTGTCGAATGGAATGTGCCCTTTGTAGTGTAATCCTGGTCACGGCACCACTTCTGTAGTATACCCAGGTCACGGCTCCAGTTCTGTAGTATATCCTAGTTACGGGACCACTTCTGTAGTGTATCCTGTTTTCGATGTTGGCGGTGATCGTCGTTGTTCCTTCCCTTCCCCAAGTCGTTTATATTTTACCTACGTTGTGTTGTTGAGTTCTTACTCGAGATGAGAATGTGTCGTTGGGGATGAGGTTTGATTCTTGAATGAAACGCGAATGAAATGCAAGCAAAGTGAAAGTTTATTGAAAATCAATTAGCAAAGTTTTGAATGAATTTGTTGCTTTTCTCAAAACACCTCACAAAAAGAAATTGACAGTGATAGAATGACACAACATGAATAAAAACAACAAAACATATAACAAGAAAAATCATTACAAATTATTTAGACAATTCAATTTACAACAATACAATGAACACAAAATCAAATTAACGAAACAAAACAAGAAATCATGAAAACAAGTCAAACTGTCAATTTAATCGCAAAGGAAAAGTGACGTATTCGCTGACAGGCACACATGGGAAGAACACGTCAAAGAAACGCCTGCGTATTGCCTGGTTGGTTGCTGAAAAATCCTTTCCCAAATGATCTGAACAAAAGTCAAGTGTGAATGAGTCATGATGAAATGACAGAGAAGTCACTCCAGTAATGCATTGCCCAAGTCGGCTTGAATCGGGACTTGAACCTTTTTTGAAACGTTTGCTTCGTTTACGAGTCAATTATTTAGCAACAAAAGGAAACTCGCTCGCCTTCGCTTTGAACGCTGAGCAATTACATTTACACTTTACAAACAAAAGGAGTCAAATTGATAGATGAGTGAAAAATAAAGAAATGATCGGTAAACAAGTGAATAAATCAGCAAGAAACAAATGATGAGTAATGGTGTGGGTGAGTAAACAAGAAACAAATAAGAGATAAATAGGTAGATAAATAGACAAGAAACAGGTGAGAGATTAATAAGTAGAGAAGTTGATGTTGGTCAAACTCTTGTGAGTAATTGGAAGGAAAAAGTATCCATAACGCATTCGCCTGAAATTCCCCAGCAGTTACCCATCGCAAACCCCACAGATACATACTCACGTACAAAACAGAACAATGGTTAGTAAACAGTAATCATATACAGTATATAACAGTAAATACAAGAGAATCGACTCGAGCCAACCTGTGGCCCTCTCTTCGTCGTTATACATAATTCCCCCCCCCCCCCCCAAATAAGACAAGGTTAGTAGACTCAACAAGGCAGATTCATACGAGCAGGTGGAACCCCCCCCCCCCCAGGACACGGAGAAGCGTGCAAGTCTCCTTTCCTTCGTTAACTTTCAGGTATAACCCGACAATGAACAATGAAATGTGAATGAATCATAAAAAGTACTGTTCCTACTTAGCGGCTGATTTTGGCGTAGCAGAGTTTCTTTTGGTCGTCCTGCTGTTTGTGACGTAGCTTGTGGGAAAGAAACAATGAAGAAACCTCGAAATACGCGCGACAGCGGAATTCTGAGGTCACGTCATGAGTGTGCAAAATGCACACCCACTAGATTACGGCCTGTGCCATCAACATTAAGATCATTCGGGGAGTAGATAAGTTACACAAAATTCGAAGCAGTGCAAACCACCTTGATTTCAAAGGTGAAAAACTGCGGGTTATGCAAGCCCGTTGAGAACAAGGAGAACAAAGAATTTCAGGTTATGTACAATAATTTTGCGGACAAAATAGGTATCTAAATGGATGAGTTGGTGAGTGGGTGGGAGCCAAAATGACGATGCAATAATCAAAGAAAGACCGACCTTGAATACGTGAAATCGAAGCACCCCGGAGCACTAAAAATCACGTGTTCTTCACCACAGCTGATTCTCTTCTCCCTGCCTGCGGCTGCCGCTCGCGCGTCCAGCGCCATCTCCCTCTCCCATCGGCAAACGCCACGAACGTCAACAACTGTACCTACTTCAGGTACCAACGTACAAACAAAACAGAGGGGGAATACCACACCTTCGCCCGAGTTGAGCTACCCACGCATCCCGTTAGGTCACCCGCTGACAAGCAACAGACCTACTACCCTTCAACTAACTTTTCTTTTGTGTCCCACTACTTTTGTGTACACTATTGGACATAAACTTCATGATTTTCATTGCTAGTTACTTGCAGTACATTCCACCTCTCCGATCTGATTCTTGGTACTTTCAGAAACAATTTCACTAAATACGACGAGTGATGTTTCCCTCATCCTTCTCCGATCTGATTCAAATTCTGCAGGAAAATCCAATTTTTACACACGTCTCTTTGTTCAATTCCGGGAACAATGAACAATGCAATGAGAAAAAGCCCCTTTAAAATTCCCAACACCGTACATGCAAGCAAATATTTGAAACACCCAGAAAACTGACTGCGCAGACAGACCAAAAGCGATTTGGAGAACAATTTTGAGGACTGAAGTAAAACGATCTACCTGTGAAGAAATTTGTGCAGCACGTCGTCTTCGGAACGTCTGGTCCGCGAGCACACACAAGAGCAAGTCCTTTTTTTGACCCGCGAGAGCCCTGAATTCCTGTCGCGCTTATGCACCGATAGATCCAAATATAGAAATAGTTTTGCTCGCGCGAAAGTGTATGGCATGCATGGCATATGACTTCCCAAAATAACGATTCACTTCGAAGGAAATGAATGCCAAGTGTAAAGTAAGGTATCAGTTAAGAATAATTCTGCTTTTTGATCGGGTATCATACAGCGCACATACATACATTTGCTGTGTTGACAATGATCGTAAGCCATATAGGTATAAGAGGTGATCGAGTTGCTGATGAGGGAAATTTTGTTTTCTGCAATAGACCATTTCCGCATGACGTCATACGCACGTGTCGACCGGCTGATTCGGGGCAACGTCAACATGATGTCAACTATACGTGTCAGTTTGTCAAAAGTGTCACCAGTGACTTTCACACACCGACACCGACTGACAGATTGACATATTACCAATCTGACTGACGCACACGACTGACGTAGCCGACGAATCAGCTGTTCAAGACGGAGCTACGTGACGTCAGTGGAAATGGTCTATTGGTTACGAAGCAACCGCTGGGGTTCTGTTCAAACCTTCTTCTTCCAAGTTTGTACTTTTATGTGTTGCAGTCCGTGTGTTTGAAACCAGATAGATTCCATTTGGATCTTCATGTTACTAAAGCGAGGTGTGCTCATTGTTTCGTTATTTTATTAGCGCAACGCGCTTGTTGACCGATGTGGAAATAATGGCTCTTGGCTCACATTACAATGAGCCACATCACCTCGAGAAAATCCAAGAGAACCAAATTTAACTTTGTAACATTACCTTTCGGTGTTTGTGCAATTAGGCCATGCCTTGAGCCTCGAAAAACAATTCACAGAACCGTGCTTTCTGCGAGAGTCTGGAAAAAGATCGAATTTCTACCTCCATGCAATTTTCCCCGTTTACAGGCTGTGCTTAGTGAAATTTTTGTTCCTTTGCTATGACCGTGTCCCGTGTAATTGGCAAAACTTTGAAGTTCAAAATTAAAGTTCCTTTGTAACGAATTCCTGACTTTTCAGGACATACCAGGAATGTCCAGCATCCCCACGCATCACGTCAGTAAACAACCACTCGCATGCACCACACATACATACAAACGCTCCGCCGCCGTTCCATCTCATTTCACGATGCCACTGCTCGAGGTCTGAAATTGTTTTATCTCGCACCTACTATTTCATGTTGGTTGTTCTGGTGTGCGGTTTCTCTTCAAAATAAATGTTAGAGGTAGAGAGGAGGTGTACGCTTCTGACTAGCGGCACGGATAATCGGCGAGACTAGTATTTCGCCGGTAATGGTTCCGGGGGAATCACACCGCACACACATACTATACACCCCCCAAACCCAGAGCTCGCATATCCCAGAGATAAGCCTCTGACAAGGTATATTTGATACGCGAGGGCCGCACCACCACCAGCCACCTATGAGACCTATAAACACTTAGTGCCCGGGATCGTCTATGTGTACGTGGAGTACAGCTATCATCTCTCTACCAGGCCATTACACGCTGCGCGATTCCATAATACGACCAAATAGACACGTGGAAATTGCTTAGCGTGCCACCGCGATTAAACCCATACATGCACGGCAACAACCCGGAGAGACGACATTTCGGGCGGAATTCATAAATAAAAACGGAAATTGAACCGCGAAGTCCCCCTCCCCACCTCTTCGCATTTTCAAGGAGAAAAAGCCTCACGGAGTTGAGAGAAAGTCTCTCGGCGTCTCACTCTCGCCCTCAGAGGAAAAGGCGCATTATACATATAGAGGTGCTGGTTCATTAGATGGCGTCTCGGATAACGCGCCGGGATACATCACACGGGCACTTGTGTGTCACTTCAGAAAACGCCCCATTCTTGGATTCAAATCGAATTTCTGATGTCTTGTGCGGGAAAAGCCGACCGTCGAGAGGGCGGAGGTCGGTTAAGGAAGAAGAAAAAATCTCGAAAGGCATGCGAAAGAGGAATCGCACTGTGCCTCCTCCGCACGACGATATGTCATATGGAGCGAACATCTCCAAAGAAACGGAGGGTTATTGTCGCCAAATAGGGCGTGTGTGTGTGTGTCTGTGTGTATGTGCGTTTCTGCATGGCTTCACGATTCCAATTAGCGATTCCCAATATAACAACACGGAACTAATAGAATTTGGCGTTGCTGGCTTCCTTCAAGAGCCCATTTCGAAAATCGAACGGATAACCCCACTATCTCTTCTCGCGCGCCAGTTATTTTATGGCCTCGATGTGTAGTTACGTGATGCCCCGTTATACGGAACGGATTTAATCACTGCAATGTCGGGCGGGAAGAGAAGACGAGGAAAGAAAGACGTATAAGCCAGGGGGAAGATGCACGACGTATACGTGTGTGCGAGCGTTATGTGTGTGGTTGCGGCAGTACATTCCTCTGATGGCAAACAATGGGGTTGTTTCTTTTGCTGTTGCTGCTGCTCCTGCATCTATAACATAAAATGAAATACCAACATAAGAATTCTTGCCTTCCGGTGTGCTCTACGCGGCGTCCAGGAATGTCCAGCATCCACGCAGGACCGTAAACTACATTTCTACCACACACCGTTGCGTATTTGGTCCGAAATTGTTGTATTTTGAAATAAAAACGCCTGTCTCTACAAATGCTTGTACAGTGAGTATATCATATAACGAACGTGAGAGTGACGAAATTCGCATGAGCGTGAAAATTTCGCACGAGGCGTAGTCGAGATAGCGCCAAACTCTAACTTCATTCCTTGAGTATTTCAACTGCAAAAATTGATGCACTGACAGACGGACAGACCTATAGACAAACCGGCCACATCGCAGAGCACTTTTGTCGAAAATGCACTAAAAATGAATGAACTTCCGAAACTTACATAGGTACTTGCCAAAAAGGTTTAAATCTCGATTCAAACCATAGAATAGCAGACCAGAAGCGACGCTCTGCTCCCCCACCAAATTTCTCTTTTGGAATGTGTATTTCACTGATGATGATGACGCGTGTCACCCTCTACCCTTTCGGCCTGGGGCCAGAAGAGCAGTTCCTCTCAGCTCAGCTGAGAGAGGGCTATGCCCCGACGCTCGGGGCAACGCCGGCATGGCAAAAAGCCCTACAAAGCTACAAACCGTGCTGTCGCTGGCGTTGTTTTCAAGGGCTGCACCGGGAGTGCGGACGGTAGAGGGAGTCGAACAAAGCTTGTTTTGGCAGATCGAGGTGTATTCAAATTATCCAGGGTACAATCTAATGCTGAGGACTGCAACCTAGCTACAAATGATGATGGCAGAAGCCCTTGAAAAACTACGTGATGTGGATATGAACTATAAATAGAATGTACGTCACCGAGCTCCTTTTTGAGGTGAAAATCTGCCCGGTGTGGCCTCCGTGTTCCTGCAGGATCATCAGCTGGGTCTCGCTCGTGCTATACCAATGCGGCAATGGGGGCGGTGGCCCCCAAAAAAGATGTTCCGACTAGCTCACTTGTTTCGACGTGGAGCCACTGCTGGGGAAGGTTGATGTGGCACCTGGTGCTTTAGTGCAGTGTAGCGCACGCTGAGGTAAAAAAGGCAAGAGAGTGTCCCCAACCGACGTCCTGGAACAACACAAAACACCGC
Source organism: Anaspis maculata (assembly GCA_949128115.1). Lineage (NCBI taxonomy): Eukaryota > Metazoa > Arthropoda > Insecta > Coleoptera > Scraptiidae > Anaspis > Anaspis maculata. Next base: position 34,646,212 of record OX421961.1, read on the forward strand.
CAGATTTTTGGGTCTCGACAACATGTAGAATAGAAAGTAACAATTAATTTTGCTTCGAGGTCAACGACCTCGATCAGCTGTGATCACACAGACTGAGGTAACATTTTTGGTAGGGTTTTGTCATGGTAAGAGAATAAAAAGCTGAAGGCACCTGAATATAAACAGAAGAAAATCTAGCCGGAGGCAGACCTAGCCTAGCAGAGGCATAATAAGTAAATTACAAGCACAGCGGACGATTAGGAGAGGCCGTCTGTATACGCAAATTGAATTGAAGCAAACACTCAGCTTTGTTCGGCGTTTCGGTGAATAAAGTGAGCTCGCCACCACTATCGACGGTTTGACCGTCGCACCTCATCGGCGATGGCTGACGGGGGTCCACGGCCGTTCGTCCGATGGCGCGCGCTGGACTGTCAGGCCGGTGGTGGTTCGAGCGGAAAAGGAGGCCCACGCCCAAAGCTGATTGGCAGCGGCAGCGGCGATATACGACAGCAAGGCTCGACATGGTGCACGGGACGTGTGACAATTCCTCAGGCAGGACGGGCTCACGAGAGCCGAGATGAAAATAGCCGGCGTGCTCACGGTGTCCTGATGTCGTCACCATTTTCTGCCAAAACAAGCGTGCGGCCAGGGTTCAGCGGAGTCGGCTCGCACGGCCACAAACTCTGACCCATTCTAGCGGCCTGGAACACGAATTTTTTGTGACTTCAGCGTCATGCCAAACTCAACCTCCAATTGCTCACCTGGGATTGTTGGCAGGGGCGGCCGCAATGCTATTCAGGATGACGCTGATTGAATTGAAGAGAATTGAGGGGTCGAGAATATAAATTAAATGGGGCAGTCTGAGAAATTTAGGGAAATAGGGGGTGGGGTTAAAAATTTTGAAAATATTTTTTCAAGAAAGAGATTTTAATTCTTTGATTCTTTCAGTTGAGGTAGGGGTGAGGGAGCTGAAGATAGAAATTTACCAATGTATGTTTCAGATGTCCCCCTCGATATAAAAATCGACCTGTCTGAGCTTTTTACAAAAAAATGAGGTGGAATACCCGAAAACCCCTCTGTTCTGTTTTCGTTGGGCCACCCTGTATAGACAGGGCAGAGAATAAAAACGCCCTGCAAGTCAGCGAAAACGTTGTGCTTGCTTATTTCAAAGAGCTGAGTCTGATTAGGAAGCCGTCGACTTTTGGGCAACCGAGTGGGCAACGTACTTTATGTTGAAAACGACGTTGAGTTCATTCTTGACCTCGTAGGAGTTAGTAATAAATGCATTCCTAATAATTATGATTGTGAGTAAAATTTATTTTCCTACTCGCTTTCCTACTGTAATGGGACAGACTCACCCCTTTTACTTAATGGACTCGTGATGATAAATAAATTAATGCTTACCCTTTTTCTTTACTTCTTTTGCTGACTCTAGGTGCAGCACTCTTTCAGATCGACGTTGCGCCACTTATATCTCACCGGCATGACCCTACGTTGTTTTCTTTCTTAATTGATTAGAGATCAATAATTTAAATAAATATCAATGACACTAATAAATTCGGTGCCCCGAAAGCCCCAAACCCCCGTGCGCTATGGAGTCGTGGCGTGAGCTTGAAGACATGAATCAAACAAGAATAACCAACGAATTTATAGATAATAATTTAATTTATTTCACAACAAGATCGTTTAGATCGGAACAATAAATTCTCTGTTTTAATTTTCGGGACTACACTGTCCTGCCTATTTTCTAATTGGCATGGCCCGTCCCGAGGACTCAAGGATACAGAATTTATGGCTTAATTGGCGCTGCTAATTAGCTCATGCTACCCTGGAAGTCTCTAGGCGAACAAACATCACAAATGGCATAGTTCTGAGGCCACAGTTGACCATTTATCAACTCTTTGGTGGTTGACCTCTATTGCCTGATTAATCTAGAATTACTTAACATCATCAACTTGTACCGCCATACACAGTGAGAGGTCTAATTAGCTGAAACTCTTCGCCTTTCGATTGAAGCTCGGCTTTAACTCTTCATCTTCCCGATACAGGTAATTCAAATCGTGAAGCTTAAACAACTCTTACAGCAGCTACACGACCCACAGGTAAATAATTAGCCGAAGCTTTAAATGATTGTAAAACTGAACAAGTAGATTTGCACCTCTAAAGGTGAATGATTCAAAATGACTTGGCCCAATTTAATTCACACAGGTAGTGCACACAGCTGCCGTTATCTGGAGTGAGTTCAAGCGTTGAGTTTCTTCCAATCAATAAACTGACTTGTAGTCCGGTGGACTAGGGTTATAACTATGCATTTCATGACTACGGAACAATTTTTTGCAGGCATGTTCAGAAAGCCATCATCTATCATTTGAGGAGTGCTGCCAAGCAATTTTTCAATGTGGGGGGTCAGGGGGCCCTTTTTTGACAACTTAAATCGTTTTTTGTCGATAAAATCCGTAATAAAAATGCTAAACCGAAAATTCTAACGGATTATTAAAAAGCAACTCGAAAGGTCACTTATGTGTAATAAAAACTATTACAGGGTGAACAGGTTCCGAAAAAAATGACTTTCCGTCAACATGCAATATAATAAAGAAAATATTGTGCCAAAGACCTTCATCTTCGTCATTGGAAAGTGCCGATTGGCATATTTGTTGATCATATCCAACTGAACTGGTTGAAAACGGCACCCAACAGCGTCAACAGTGCCGGGGCTATATACAGGGTGGAAGAGGAAAATATTTTTGTTTTTATTTATTTCAAAAACCAAGATAGATAAAATGGACAAAATTAAGGAATTGATGTTTCATTCAATGCATGTGAAGGCACAACAAACGGTTTTGAAATATCTTGAAGCGTTCCTGAAATATTTTAAAAAAACTGAAGAATATCATCAAAATTTTACTTTATACTTTTATTTCGTATTTTCCATTATACAGATGTATATCCTCAAGTTATGCAACAAATTTCACAATATACACAAATATACAATAAATTATGGTTAAAACTAAACAGCACCATCACCGGCATCAATCATGTATGCGTTGTATACAGGGTGTAAGAAAAAATTGTTGTTTTTTTCTTGCTGTATATAAAAAAACAAGCAAAAAAACGCGTGGATTACACATTCACGTTAGTAATTTACCTTATCAGGTGTCTTGGCTTGGTTTGTTTCCCCGGAAATTTCTTACCTCCCCAATTTTTCACTTTCTATGTTTTGATTTTTCTATTACAGCAAAGAAAACAACCATTTTTTCTTACACCCTGTATATGACGCATTAACGCATACATGATTGATGCCGGTGAGTGATGTGGCTGTTTAGTTTTCACCCTAATTAGTTGTTAAATTAAAGTATACACTTCTATATAATGGAAAATACGAAATCAAAGTAGAATGTAAAATTTTTATGATATTCTTCAGTTTTTTTAAAATATTTCAGGAACGCATCAAGATATTCCAAAACGGTTTGTGGTGTCTTCACACGCATTGAATGGAGCATCAATTCCTAAATTTCGATCACTTTATCTATCTTGGTTTTTGAAATAGATAATAGCAAAAATATTTTTCTCTTCCACCCTGTAAATAGCTCCGGCACCAATGACGCAGTTGGGTACGCTTCTCAACCAGTTCAGGTACGTATGATCAACAAATATGCCAATCGGCATCTTTCAATGACGAAACTAAAGGTCTTTGGCGCAATTTTTTCTTCATCATATTGCATGTTGACGGAAAGTCATCTTTCTCGGAACCTGTTCACCCTGTAATAAGCCTTATCACACATAAGTGACATTTTGAGTTGCTCTTCAATAATCCGTTGAAGTTTTTTTTATAGCCTTTTTATCACGGATTTTATCGACAAAAAACGATTCAAGTTGTCAAAAAAGGGGCCCCCCTGGCCCCCCACAATGAAAAATTGCTTGGCAGCACTTCTCAAATGATAGAGGAAGGGTTCCTGAACATGCCTGCAAAAAATTGTTCCGTAGTCATAAAATGCATAGTTTGGGCAATATTTGGCGCTAGTCCACCGGACTATTGATGTTCAATTACTGGTTATTTTCAAAGGATTACCTTTACAAATTATTTGAGATTTCACTCAATAAATTTTCTGATAATAAGTGACTTTTCAATTCAGTCAAACAATAGTCACTAGCTTTTGAAACGGTTAAACTCGTCTTCGTGGTGACAATTTCCGCTTGTTAAATACCATATGGTGTTACGAGGTGTCTCGTCTAATTATTTCTTTACGATAACTCTGGGAGGTCCAGTTACAAAAGGTTCCTCATCAGCTATTCTAGCTAACAATATTTTGGCGGTGTTGTAGATAAAGATGCGTGCTGCCGTCGGCTGGAACAGACTGAAAATTGCGAACTAGCTCAATCAGGCACGGTGGATTACTTTATCTCATTTAGGAAAGGGGTAGCTGACGTAACCAGCAATAGGGAATTTATGACAGATTTCTAATAGATAATTGGAGGACACAATTTACGATGTATGCTTGGCTTTTGACCACTGAATGAAATCCATCATTTGTTCATTTGTAGTTCCCCGGTTCACACGATCGCGACCCCGCGGCTTGATTCAACATGCAAATTCCATGCACAACCCTCCGATATACGATCGCCCGGAATTCCATCAGGTAGCTCTCCTTAAGAATGTGTTAACTCAAATTATGGCTTGAGACTCCGGCCCTTTATTGGGTCACACAGATGTCACTTGTAGCCTTTTTGCAGGGAGTTACCATCGTTGGCTCTTCTCCTTCGCCTTCGCGCCATTATAGCACAACCAACTTTGTGGTGAGCGGCACTGCGGATTTCCAAGTCTGGTAGACATCCTAATGATTGGATGGTCACCTCTTCAATAACCCTTCCAATCATCGAACTTTGTATTCAAAACACCACACCACCAGATGGATAATAACACGGAATTAACGATTATCAATCACTTACTTCAAGCGGCCTTTTTGGCCAGGGCAAAAGTACACACCCTGTCAAGGGCGTTAGTCACCAAGTTAATTACTTTGTTTTCGACAAGCATAACTCACTCGAAATACACCTTCCACTTTTTAGTATATTGGAAATGGAAAAAAAATAGGTGCTTTGCTGGAATTAATTCAAACAAAAACGATTTTTTCACCATGGCAAGCTTACAGTCCCTTCTTCAACATATCAAAAGTCCTCAACTCTGGGACTGCTACAAATCAGTATACAGGGTGGAAGTTAATTATTTTTCTTTACTTTATTTTCTTCTTGGAAAACTGATGTCCGAAAAAAACGGTTTTAGGCTAGTTTAATAGGCCATAGTCCTCCAATAAACATATAAAAAATATACCACCCAGCAACTGCTGCGTATCAAGTTACAGGGTGAAAACTATTTTTCAACTTCAATTTTTTTCTTGATGGAACTGATCTAGATTGAAGCCGGTTCCAGTTCTTTTGCAAGCTGATAATGTCATACTGGACATGTGGAAAGAACACATCTCTGCTTCTGCTGCTTTTCAATTTACAGGGTGAAAAGTCATTTTCACGTTTCAATTTTTTCTTGATGAAATCGGCTCACAAGACAATTGCGACTGGTTTTTCTGTAAATTCAAGTTTTCTAGTCAAACATATCAAAATTACACATTTCTGCTACAGCTACGTTTTTATTTACAAATTTAAATGTTTGGTTGCGTTCCAAAATATCTTGAATTTTTGATGCAAAATACCCGAGTATACTCGAACATTTAAATGTATAGAAAAAAATCTAGCTGTAGCAGAAATGTATTATTTCGATATGTTTGACTAGAAACTTCAAGTTTACAGAAAAATCAGTCGCAATTGTTGTGTGAGTCAATTTCAACAAGAAAAAAATTGAAACGTGAAAATGACTTTTCACCCTGTAAATTGAAAAGCAGCAGTTGCAGAGATGTATCCTTTTCATATGTTCAGTATGACATCATAAGCCTGCAAAAGAATTGGAACCGGCTTCAATCTAGATCAGATTCACCAAGAAAAAAAATAGAGATGAAAAATAGTTTTCACCCTGTAACTTGATACACAGCAGTGACTGGGTGGTATATTTTTTATATGTTTATTGGAAGACTATGGCCTATCAAACTAGGCTAAAACCGTTTTTTTCAGTCATCAGTTTTTCAAGAAAGAAAAGAAGTAAGGGAAAATAATAAAATTTCACCCTGTATACTAATTTGTAGCGGTCCCAGAGTTGAGGACTTTTGATATGTTGAAGAGAAAACTGAAAGCTAGCCATGGTAAAAAAATCGTTTTTGTTTGAATTAATTCCAGCAGATATTCTATTTTCAATATACTATTTCTTTTAATATGACGTGCACTAACCTTTTGTTGAGTAGAGATTGTATCGAGTCCACAACTACCTCTGGGCACATGGTTCACTACACAAATATCAACCCCTGTTTTTAAGTTACTTCAAACAAATAGGTCCTGTGCGACTCAATCGAAATATTTAAATCTCTAAATCACTCCAAACAAAGACAGTGCTAATATTTCAATCAAATTAATATCATCTTCCTCTACGGGAAATTCGCTAAATCTTTTTATCCCTTTGAGAACCAACCCGCATGGATGCTCAAGAAGAGGCACTCTCGAGGGCACTCTCTTACCACCTCGACCATCGGCCAAAACACTCCAAGCTCTAGTTTCTTCTCATTCTATTTCGTGTTGCCTTTGTCATCTGAAGAATGTGAAAACTCTCCCTTAGCAAACCTCGCCCCGGTTTTTATAGCTTCAACATCTGTTTGGTCTGGCGGCCTCGAGATTCTTACAAAGACCGAGCTTTTCTCTTCGACTAAATTTCTATAACTTGCATCGACAAACTTTTATATTTAAATAACTAGGCTCGTAACTCGTTTTCTTTCTTCTCTGGAGTCGGGCCATTACACTACCAAATGAGATGCCTTAAGTGCCAAAATCCGTTGAAAAATTAAATAGAGCAATTTTCTAATGGCAGTACTAAATTCATTTTGGGCCCTTACATGCGGCAGATGTCAGTGTTACCATTTTCTTCATTGAATTTGATATCCCAGGAACCGAAACCGAACATAGCCCCATATATCTCCACGGAGCTGGACAAGCTGTCTCCAGTTATAATTCTAAAAAGTGGTTTGCCTTTATTATCATTTGAAACTTATATTCCCTATTTAGGTTGTACCACGACCACTAATTCTTTGCTCGTTGTATAAGTATACCTACTATTGTGCACTCTTGGATGAACGATTACTTCCTAATAAGAAACTCGAGAAGTCGAGAATTTTCACAGGCTAAGGTGATGCCACTATGCGGCAAATAAAAACTAGCCGTGGAAGTTACGGTCTTTGTGAAACTTATTCCCATCAATATTAGATACCTGCTACCTAATGGTAGCGTAATGGCATAGGTACTGAAGTTATCGAAAGTTGTCGCTCAGAACTTTGCTTTATAAAGGGACACGACTCTGCCAGCTCGTGAGTGAAGGAGATAGGCATAATCGATTTTACATACTGTAAATGCTCAATCTAAACTAAGTTGCGTTACGTATAATAACTTAAACTGTGTTCAATTAGGGTTAAGGACTTTTAAGTTTGTCTTGTCCATGCTGCACAAATTCTGTGGATATTGGTTTGATGACTTGGTTCTGGTTATACTTGATCATTATCGAAGCCCGTGCGAAACTAAATTACTACACCAAAATTCAATTGTTAATTAGGCAAGTCTTTGAAAGCGCTCAACTCAACATTAGTAACTTCTCGCGTTCCATCAACTAGATTATCGCCCACCATCGAATGGAGAAGCATATTGATGGTTTAATTTTTATGGCCGAACGCATATCATGTTCCGCGTTGTGTTCGAACGGAAAATTCATTTCCGAAGATCCATCAGCGGCAAGGGCCAGTGGTAGCAGCCAGCAAGAGTGAAACGTGTGCGACGGTGGTGGCGGCGGGGTCGGAGGAGTCATCCCCTTGGCTTGCTCGCCGCATTGTCGAGTTAACCGGAAATGGAGTGAAATTCTGCCGCATATGAACTCCAGAACTGGGCTTTCTTCGGAACGAGACGTGAGCTTGTATGCGGGTCCGATGAAAAGACTGCTAGAATTGCAATTCACAGTTGGTATGTGGCCAGCCCCGGCCCCAGCCCTAGCCCTTGCCGGTTCCTGGCAGCCGCACAATAAAAGAGACCCCCATTCCGCTGCATGATTCGAATGCATTAATTTTCTACTTGTGTCAGAATGCTCCGCCGGATATTATTTTTGCGAAGGATACCTATACAGTATACCGTCGGTCAGCGAGCGAAACGGGCGTTTTCTAATAATTATTCCAGCCATTTCAACAAGTACACATATCCGCATAATTTCGGAAACTTTGACCTCTGCAGTATGCTGTGTATAGCTCTGTTTTCGAAATCTGATATCGGAAAAATTAATTTCAGCTGGAAAATGCCTGAAATATTCAGAACTGGCTAACTTAACAGTGAACAATGGATATATTCTATGATTTGTAACGCAACGTGAGGGATCAGGAATGAAACCGCTATACGGTTGACCTTATTTATATTTTTCAGAATTTAGTGACCGACGGTATCTATACTCTTTACGGTACCTATTTTAGCCGCCGAGTGAAAGAATCGTATATGTAATACACCGATTGGTGAGGTGTATTGTCAGTTGTAATACACTGATAGGTGAGGTGTATTGTCGTATGTAATACACCGATGGGTGAGGTGTATTATCGCTACATCGAGGATTTTCACGAGGGGATCCGAGTGTAAATCGAGATGTAAGCGATAATATATCAAACGTAGAGGTGTATTTTTTAAGACAATCAACCGAACAACACTGGAAATCTCCCTAAAAAAGTGAAAACTATTTGAATGTTTAAGGTTGGTCATCCTGGAGGGGTGTTTTCACCATTGACCTTGGTGGTAATACACTTGAACGGCCTTAAGGAGTGAGGTGAATTGTCTAAAAAATACAGCAGCATGAAATAGGTACTTGCCAACTTCCAGAATCTAGATGTTCCGGTGCTCTTCTCAGTTGTTTTTACCGTTTATCCGTCGGAATTAGTGAGTAAAGCCTGAACGCCCTAAACACTAATAAAGAACAGTTTTATTGGGTCGGGCTGCATAGGGTTGGAAAACTTCGAAGAAGCGTCACAAGTATTGAAATGAATATTGGTGATCATTCTACAAGAATGCAATAAAAGCGTAAGTCAGGAAAGGGGTTTGCTCCATGCAAAACTACTCCAAGGTCCAAACTCTAAAACCGTTTACGGTTTTTACGATACCTTTGACGGGAATGAATGTGAAGGATCACTCTTGACAGCCTCCAGGCGGAGTAGCTTCGACGAACTTACCGCTCGGAAGAGTCGGGAGCGCTACGACAAGATGTTTAGTCTTTTATCATGAACACTATACGCAAAGTGAACGTGCCAATAATAGAGTCCTTCTACAGTGATAAAATAAATATTTCACAATTGGCGATTTACCTTATTGGGGAAAATGGCCCATTCGTGTAAAAAGTTTTAGGGAATTAATTATTTAAGAAGGTTTAAGTTGCCTCAGGCAACATCGGCTGTCACGTCAATTTGAGGCACGTCAAAACTGTCACTGTGCTGTCTTGTATAGTCCTTGGTTTGTGTAGTCCACCACAAGCAAACTTTTGGTCCTGTGAACCCTTGGGACCCCGTAGGGTCTTTATTAGGCTCTATGTCAATGACCAGCGTCGCCGCAGAACTTTCTTCAAACCATCCATAGCTTCCACCGAAGGCAAGGAAGAGCATCAGATTGTCACATCCGCAGTAATTTGGATAAATCTGCACGGACAAGCCAGCCTGCCAGCCAGGAGAAAAGGTCACCTTGTGCTAGCCGTGCAGTCACCCACCACCTTTTTCCTCGCCTTTTTTTAAGATTTTCTGTTTGGACTTCAGCTGGAGATCCGCATTTTACATTCTAAGAAGTTCGCCGTAGCTACCTTTGTGTTTGGAATGCAAACGTCTTTTTTTTTCACCGCAATCGCAATGCTGGTGGCGTAGTCTTTCAGCTGCGCACCTCTAGAGTTAGATCCATTAAAAGCCTGCTAAATACGGTAACCATAACATCAAATAAGATACACAAATACGAACCCCTTTTCACATTATTTCCACTGTCAAATTTCCATGTCAATGATGTGGGCAGATGTGGGTGTTGTAGGTATCTACTAGTACCTACCCAGGCTACTAGACGTCCCGTTATGAATTCCTCTCAAAAAAATCCTGCACAGTAAGGTACCGAGCTCTACACCAGGTAGCGTTTTTTAAATGTAAATCGCCTATAACAAAATTCTATACTTTTTAAATTTTGTCTTTATTGAACCTTTGTCACCTCCACACAATTTTGTTAAAAAAATATTGACGCATTTTGCCCTTGTCAAAAAGGCATCATCAGAATCTAAAATTATACACATAAAGAATTAACAAGCACAACAGACGAAAATATTAAAATACATACGGAAGAGATCGATGAATATTTAAAAGCGCGCGTAGGTGTGTACACCTATAATAGGTGTTATCTATCAAGGATTTAAAAACAATATTGAAAAACCTCAACAAAGAGAGACCGCTATTAGTTTAAATTCCGGGATGTGGGGAACAAAAAAGGCATAAGTACAGATGAATTAAAATGGACCTGCTCGTTTAGACATAGAAGAGGTTGACTAGAATGAAATTTTCTTATCTCGAGCTTCTCAAGATAGTTACAAATTGACTTGTCCGAAGTTACATGTAGTACTTCCATCTGATCTTCACTTGGGGTATGTGACGACAGGAGACAGTGTCTGGAAAAGGCCGACATAGAACCCGCCGCGTCGTCAGTAAGAAGGTGGTGTTTTACCTTCATATGGCGGAAGTGTTCCCTGATGCGCGTGTTGAAGGACCTGTACGTTCTACCAATGTACACCTGATTACATGTACATGTAAGTTTGTAAACCTCACTTTTTTGAGGAAGAGATATTGAAGTTTTTATTCTCACCAAGGAAGATTTAAGGGGGTGAGGAGCAGAAAAGGAAACCCTTACGTCAAGAGGTTTGAACAATCTTGCGATTTCATGGGAGATCCCCGGGAAGTAAGAGAGGGAGACAAAAGAGTTTCTGGGCTCATTCTCAGGTATCCGAGAGAGAGCCGTGACTTGCATTAGACGATGCTGCTGTAGTTTCTTCTTGTATAGAGCGTTCATAAACTGCGTTCAAATTGAATTGGATACTGGTTGTTGACAGCTACTTGTCTGATGAATTTGGAGCTCCTCCCTGAAGCTATCTTCGTTAAATGGGATCGTGAGAAGTAAACGATTGAAACTGCTGTGGAAAAACGCCATTTTGTGGGAGAAAGGACTGCATGGGTGGTAAGGGATAATTGAATCTGTGGAAGCTGGCTTATGGAAAATACCAAAAGAGAAACTATTGTCGACAATGGCAATTACCAAGTCCAGATAGGAAATTCTATTGTTGACACTGAACTCGGCAGTGAATTTGACGTTTGGGTGGATGCTATTCAGGAAAACCAAAAACTCGTTGACATCATCTACAGTACCCTTGTACAACAGTACCCACAGATAGGCGAGCGGCCGTTAGCGAAAAACGTGCATTTTAAAGGGTTGAGTGACCACGGGCGTACAACAACAATTTTTGATTTTCAATAGTGAGTACTAGATGAGGGTGTGCTGCTTGTGAATTTTTTTCGAAATCGCCCCATGGGAACTCTCGTCAGGGCCCCATTTCCATCTTTTTTCAAAGTCATCTTTTTTTCATTTTCTGCATTTGTCAGCTCATAACTCAGAGACTATCAATGACACAGCAAAGATTTTTTCACCAAAACAATACCTGGATATTACTTATACCCTCCACATTACTTTTGTGTTGCATTTCGCGATATTAATCTTCCTGGACTATAAAAACATAAGAGGTGCAGAAATACGTCACAAGAACTTTGATATGCGGGAAGCTATATCATTTTCTCAAAATATGTGGACATATATGCGAGAACATATGTAGAGAATACTCCAAAGATGTTTTTGGGAAAAGAGCATTGCAACAGGACTCTTGGTTTTTGAGTTATGATTTTTTCAAAATCCGACACTGATATATGCGAGCGGCCGAGCGGCCAAATTGGCGAGAAACGAGGATTTTCATCAATGTCGTTGGCAAAACATAACAGTATGAGCCACAACAGCGGTCTTTTTCGTGCTTCACTCAGTAGTCGGTAGCTCAAGGTTCAACTAGACTTAAACCAAAGGTTCAACCTGAACTACCATTTCCGTTAAACCGTTCTATGGAGTCGTCTACTGCAACATTTTGGAATATAAACTTGTGTTGCAGTGATTTCTGTATGGACTTTATATAAACCTCAGCTCTTGATTATTATTCTATTGTATACCTATTTCAACATGGTGGCCTCTTTTCCGAATGCTGGCCGTACTTGTCAAATAAAATGGCTAGACACTACACACAAAGGTCAATAACAGCTTCAAAGCTTCATAATAGATTGCCTTGAATCGAGAAATCATGAACTCAAGCCTGAAGACGCTGCTACCAAAGAAAGGCGGGTCCTCGGGCGGGTCTATGAAATCCAGGGAATTCAGTCAATACCAAACTGGAGATTATTTCTTGTCGTGAGAAAAAACAAGAGCGTTCGTGTGACTTCTTGTCTCAATGGCTGGAGTAAGATAATGCGCCAAAAACAGTTAGCAGACATCTCGGCAGACATGGAAAACAAATGAATCACTTATTTTGGCTGGTGGGTACAACGAAAGAACTCTTACAAACACAATCAAGGTTCCTGGTTCAGGTTCAAATGAAACGGAATCGTGTTCCGACGCCGGTGAATGCTTTCCTCCACTATACCGGAAATTTTGCCAAACCCTTCACCATGTGATGTGTATTCCTACACATGGTAGGAATTTTCAACGACCACCGACATCGCATGGGGTCGCACCATCGTTCGTATTTTACGTGCTATGCGACACACATTTGCATTTAGCAAGACATCCCAACTAAATCAAGAAGCCTTTTTTCGAGACGAAAGTCCGACCGTCCCCGGCGAAGATAGAATCAGCGACCTCTGGCATAGCAGTCGAACGCGGCGACCACCACACCACGAGCTCCTCACGTCGGATTTTTGTTGAATCGCCCGACACCGACGTTCTTGTGCTCTTACTGATGTACTACCAAACAATGTGCAATAGACCTAGTTTTTAAGTAGAAACACTCCACTTCTGCCACCTTTGAGAAAACTTTTGGGAAGCTTTGCAGGATTGCAGGTCGTTTTATCCTTTATTAGAGTGAATACAGTGTCAGCAATGTATGGCGTGGGCAAGAAAGAAGCCTTTCAAGCCACAAGGACAATGGAAATATCTGTTGGATCTGTCACCTCACTTCTTAGCGTCCCATCATCAGCCAACACATATCAATGACCGATACAGTTTTGGAAGCAAGAAAATGTATTGTTTTTTCTAAGATTCAAGCAGAAAACATGTCACCGATTATGGATCCGTAAATGATCTCCCGGCACAACTGGCTGTAAATAGCGGAAACAACATCGACAAAGTGCCACTCTCGGAACCTGCATTTAAGCAACATGTGGCATATGAGCTTCAATGACAAGCACATGCATGAACTCGTGCATGAAGGAAGGGCTTCGTCACCCGAAAGTACTATGGAACCCTCCTAACCAGTGGAAAACTGCGGTTGGATGATCAAAATTTCAAAGGTCAAACCAGCGTGGAGTTAAAGTTGCTTCAGATTGATCTTTGCAATTTCCATGGGAAGAAATCTTGTAAAACCATCTCCCTTTGCCCATGGCAATTGGAATGTTATGCTCTGAAGTCTGGTCCTGTGCTGCTCGTAGTTTATGTAGGTGATAATAATATGTAATCATTAAAAAAACACAAAGTGTGGTAGGGGTGCCTACATGGAAAGTTATGAAGAGGTAGAAGGAAACTGACATTGAGTCTCAAAAAGGAGCCAAAGTTTATCTAAAATCCACATCAAAATCACTGAAATACAGGTTTACGTTCAAAAAAGTTGCAATGGAGAAGACGATTCCTTAGAACAGTATAGCAGGAACGGTAGTTCAGGTTGAACCTTTGGTTGAAGTCTAGTTTAACCTTGAGCTACCGACTACTGAGTGAAGCACAAAAAAGACCGCTGTTGTGGCTCATACTGTTATGTTTTGCCAACGACATTGATGAAAATCCTCGTTTCTCACCAATTTGGCCGCTCGGCCGCTCGCATATATCAGTGTCGGATTTTGAAAAAATCATAATTCAAAAACCAAGAGTCCTGCTGCAATGCCCTTTTCCCAAAAATATCTTTGGAGTATTCTCTACATATGTTCTCGCATATATGTGCACATATTTTGAGAAAATGATATAGCTCCCCGCATATCAAAGTTCTTGTGACGTATTTCTGCACCTCTTATGTTTTTATAGTCCAGGAAGATTAATATCGCGAAATGCAACACAAAAGTAATGTGGAGAGTATAAGTAATATCCAGGTATTGTATTGGTGAAAAAATCTTTGCTGTGTCATTGATAATCTCTGAGTTATGAGCTGACGAATGCAGAAATTGAAGAGAAGATGACTTTGAAAAAAATATGGAAATGGGGCCCTGACGAGAGTTCCCATGGGGCGATTTCGAAAAAAATTCACAAGCAGCACACCCTCATCTAGTACTTACTATTGAAAATCAAAAATCGTTGTTGTACGCCCGTGGTCACTATAGCTCGAAAAATAGGGAACGGCCGCTCGCCTAAGAATCTTGTACAATGCAAGGATGTTATCTACATATCCATACCAGCCGACGATGGAATTCCTAAAGAAAAGCGATTTAGAGATGATGCTCTGTTCCAGATTGTCAAGGAATACCTCAGACAGAAATGGTGAGAGGGGGGAGCCCGTCCCGAGTCCAGTTTTCTGCCTGTAGAATTTATAGCCAAAAATGAAGAAGTTCTGTTTCAAGGCCACCTCCAAAAGACTAAGGGTACTCTGGGCAGAAGAGTCAGACAAAGATGATTTGAACAGAACACGTCTGATGATCTGGAGACATTTCGTGAGTGGGACGGACGGAAACAAATTTGTGACGTCAAATGAGACCAGGGAAATGTTATCAGTTGAATCAGTGAGGTTAAGTGTTTGTGGGTAGCTTAGAAGTTAGATTAAAGGAATTCTTAACACTGGCACTGGTATGTACTTCGATTGGAAATTAAGTACATCGGGGAGAATTCTGTTCAGGAAAGATGAGGAGTTTATGAACGACACAACTGGTCTGATGGGGACATTTCCTTTATGGATTTTGGGCAGAGAATAAAGGCGCGGAACCTGAGGATTTGGCAAAATCAAAGCAGATGGAGTAGTGTCAAAAGGATTCCAGAAACAATGAGTGTTCCTTCAAAGAACTTTTGATGAGGGAGAAATAACCATTAATGGGATTCTTAGGCAGAACGTCGAAGTCCCGTGAACCGAGAAAAAGCTTGGTCTTTTCCACATAGGAGGGTCTATCCATTATCACCAGACAGTTACCCTTGTCTGCCTTGGTGACTACTATGTTGTCCTGGTCTAAAGGTTTTTGAAGTGGACGAAGCTGCGAAATGATCTTCCTTGTCTGGAATGAGACCGACCGGGGCGTATAGTCAATGAGGATCTGGTTGACAGATTGCAGAATTGGAAGAACGTTGGACGGCTGTGTTATCTTCAGAGATTTTTCGACGTGGGCAATCAGTAAAGCTTTATCTTCAGAAGTGGGTGGTACTGGAGGACTATATTTAAGACCGCGTTCCAGTAAGGTCATTTGCGGACCAGTAAAAAGACCTGGACAATAGATTCAAAACTCTCTTGGAATCTGAAGTTTGAAAAATTTAAGTAATGCCTCCACTACTGGAGTGGCAATCAAACCTATTCAAAATTCTATACGCCCTTCCAACAAAAGCTTGTGCTGTACAATTCCCGAGTTAAAAACTTGAATAGTAAAAATAATGTAGCTAATGAGCATTCGTAAGCTTAACATGAAGTTCATCTCTTCTCGCCAATTTCTTACTGCGTGTACCTCCCTACCTTTATGCATGGAGATAGGTACTGATGGAAACATTTTCGACCTATGGAATCTTTGTTAAATTTCTATTTGCTACTGGATCGTTTGAGGAATACGTATGTCAAAAGCACGGGAAACACACCTATAGATTTTTTTGTGCTGGTCTCTCTTTGGACGTTCAAACATTGATTCCGCGAGCTTTTTTGTTAGCTTTGAAGTTTGGCGCGTACGCGCAAGAAAAATCTTTATTTCATGGATACGTGCGGAAAGCTAGGAATTCGGAAGTTGCGCTGTGCCGTTATCTCACAGAAGCAGGTGCTTAATCACAACATCAACATGCAAGTTTCCACGATAACTCCGAAGTTTCCGCCACTGCCGCTCCTGCTTCTACACCCACACAGCGCCAGCAAGCAGTCGATTCTTCGGATATGTGTGTGGTGTAAGTTGTTTCGCTTGGTTCCTATAATTACTACAACCGGAGTGGAACTGCCTGCGCGCCTATATTGTGAAATCCACGGCAAACTTTACGATTACTTCGCATCTGAAGAATGCAGCAGCAAGACAGAGCAGCGTGTGTGGCGGAGGGTCGTATATGCTAGCTACTGCAGTATCCACTGCTACTATACACTGACACATACCAGTACAGAAAAGACAATTACTGCAGGAACGGCTGCAGTTTCAATTAAGACTGCGATATATTGCGGCATTACTGTCTGCTACTTTAGATGTCGTTACGCCCCTGCCCACCTATACGACGACGCAACGGCGAGCAGCGAGAACTTCTTTTTGTCTTGATGCTTCCAGTCCCCGCCGTCCGGAAGTTGCGGCGAAACAATTCCCAACTGCACGAGATGCTCGCCTCCTCGGTGCGGCGGTTCTTGTTCTTGCGCGCTTATGCCACAAAGCTCGATCATTTCAGCATCAACGTTCATGATGATAATGATGATAACAACGCTCCCAATTTAGTGCGTCATCATTTAATAATGACACAGCCACGCGGGGAGTTGTTTGCCAAAGTTCGCAATTTCCAAGTTTGAGCCGCTGTTTGTGAATTAGAGGAGGTGTAGCATAATAGAAGTAGTCGCAGTTATAGTTGGTGACAAACTTCACTTCATTTTCTCTGTTTGAGCCCTTTCCTCGGTTTGCGCAAAAAAATCAAGTAATGCAGACTGCACAACGAGATGCAGCTTCTCGTTCCCTGCTGTATGATGTATGTAGTGTAGTATGTAACTGCACGCCCTAACTGTTAATTCAGTTTTGACCTGGCCATGCCGCTTTTATACAGGGTGGCAAATTCAAAACTTACAATTACCTGAAGTCTGAAACAAGAGCAGATATCGAAAATTGCCCAAAACCGTTTTGACAGAATGAAGGGGAAACCATAATAGTGCAGTTGAGAAAGGCTTCCCAGTGGTACTGATTATTTCATATTTTGTTTGAGTATTTTTCGATTAATTTAAAGAAAAAAAACTGTGTAATGGGTTCACATTAGTGATGGGCACTATCGAATGAATACTATCGAATTATTCGATAGTTGACAACTATCGAATAATTTGATAGCACGTTCAAATGAATGAATGAACGAACAAATGATTGAACGAATGAACAAATGAACGAATAAACGAATGAAAAGATGGATGAATGATTCAATATACGAGTGGATTTGACGGATGGATTGGATAATTTTGAATGCGAAACAGGATTAATTGATGAACGAATAAATGGATGAATCCTCACTTTTCAATCAAAAATTCTGTTATATGTGTAATTATCAGTTTTTTTTCCATGTTTGATGGAATCATCAATGAAATATGAATGATGAATGATATGAACATGAACGATTTGATTTTTAGTTGATTTTTTTAAATTAATTTGGAGATTAACAATTTTAAATTTTATAATGTATTTGATTATTAATTTTTATAGGTAAGTGAACGAAATCAAAATAAGTAGGTAATACCATTTATTGCAGAACAAATAAAAATTAGAGAAACATATTGAATTTAAAGTTGGAATTATTCAATAAAAAAAAAACTCTTCAAAAATATGATGGAATCTAGGCGGTCAGGCGGTTTCTCCTCTGATTGGTGATTTTTCCAGCTTTGGAGAAAACACGCTCCGACGGCACTGATGTAGCAGGCACGGACAAATACTTGATAGTCATTTCAAATAATTCAGAAAAAACGGATGAATGTTTTTCCCAAAACTCAGTCCAAGTACTGTTTGATTGTGGCATTGGCGGAAGAAAGTAGTGTAACCTCAGCATGGACTTGAGCGGCTTTAGAATCAAATAAGTCACAAACTGGAACACTTGTTGACGTCATTACTGGTTCTTCGGCGTCTTCACAGTGTAGTACCGAGACTGAAGCTTCCTTCAAGTTTTTTCTGTCATTGACTATTATCCGTTTCACCCATGGACCTGTACTTAAACTGGACTTATAATACCGTATATCGCCATGACTCCAGTAGAATGCCGACATTATCGTTATCCCTAGGGACTTTCATTTTCCACAATTAATATTGACCGTTCTGCTACGATGACTTTTCTCTGATGGCGACATGACATCGCAGTATAAAGTTTAGGTTAGGTGTCAAAATGACATTTTCAAATTTGCTTGAGAGGCATAGCCGTTTTCTTTCGGTCGCTTGCAGCGTTTTGTACGTACATGTGTTCATAGGTTCCGGTAATTCAATAGAAAGGACGATGTTCCGTGTCTAAAATTGTTAACTGAAGTGTGTTGAATACACGGTGTGCTGTTGGGCACTAGGCCGTTTGGCTTTTTTGTTTATGTTCCCCAATGGCTGGCCGTTGTTTGTGTTTTTCTGGTATTCTGTAACGAAATAGTAGAATTTCATTCAATAATTGATTGACGGCAATCTTACTTGTGAAAAGAAAACACTCTCAAGGCCCAAGCTGTGTGGTCCAGTAGGAAGTACCTAGCTGTGGTTTGTGCTGCCGAAATCATAGTGCTTGCGCCCCTTCTATACCGTGCATTTTCTTTCGCAGAACTACTGATAATAAGTTATGAAATCCACAGAATATTCTTATCAAACGGATTAGGGAGTTATAAAACACACCAAGTTCGAATTCGACACCACAAATCCGGAAACTTCCCACGTTGAAAAAAACGAAACTGTCAAAATGACGTTTCTGGTGCAGGGATCACGCCCTCCTTGGATCACGCTTTCTGGTGCAAAACTAATAAATCGCAACCGTGATCCCTGATCGCAGCTGCGTTGATTTTGAACTTTTGAAGCAACCTTCGATAAATTCGAAAGACAGTGACTCTCAAACTTCATGATTGTTTCAACTTGCGAACTTGCAATGAGTTCTTCGAAACGAAATAAACCTGATGGCTACTTTCGAAGTAAAAAACATATTATTGTAAATTGAATCAGTTATTATGAAATAATATTATATCCATAAATATTTATAATACAAAATGTGCCGATGCAAGTTGCGGATTTTCTATAATCTTTTGAGAACTTCTGTTATGATAACGATAATGGTAGCGCCCCTGTGGCGTCATTTGTTGTTTGGTCGGGTAGGGTGATCAGCAGTCCATTTTAAATACAGGTCCATGGTTTCACCCTTATTTGCCACGCAGCAAGCCATGATATTGTTTTGTTAGGTTTAGCATACCTACTGACGACAGCTCATGAATTGATTTGACAAATTTTGACAACGTCAAATCACAAGATGCCAAAAATTATTCCGCACAAGACAAAAATGCAAGTTCCGCGGCATATCCAGTATTATTAAACGCCTGCAACCAGACATGGCCCAAAACATGGCAGTGGTTGGAGCCGCGTTAGGGGGTAAGTACAAACCTACCTCAAAACCTACGGTTCCTTCACTCTCAGCTCAAGGTTGACTTGGATAAGCCAAGCAATTTACGTTTTGCTTCATGGACAGGGAGCTGGTGCCTTAAAACCTAGTCCATACTTGGTTCCTGTCCATCACCTCTATAAAAGCACATAGGTTTGTTCCTTATTATGCATCCAACACCTGGTAGTACTGCGAATAATTACAGTGGTATTTGCTGCAGATGCAAGAAGTTTCCTCTTCCCCCCGGGCTTGGATGTTTAGGGGGTCAAGATTTCGCCCCCGAATCTTGAAAAGTCATTCCCCGCACCTGCCGCGCCATTTTTTCCTCGCTTTTTTCGGGCTAGGCTCCCGGTCCGAATTTTCTTCCACGGTGCGGCGTCATCCACGTGTCAGACTGACAGAGTTACATAACCTCCACTGCGTGAAACCACCTGTGAGTCTCAGGCGTACCAATGCAACTGAAATTTTTCATAGCTTGCTGGGTGGCAAATAAGGGTGAAACGGATAATAGGTCTGCTAGCTCATCGGAAATCAATCGCTGGGCATTGTTGGCATATTCGTCAGTTCCAAATCCAGTTCTTTTGAACCTGGGGTCCAAAAATGTGGATTTAGCACCAATTCCTTTGGACTCAGAAATGCCCAAGGCCCGTATTCATATCCCACTTTTAAGCTAAAAGCGCTTTTAGTGCGATGTGCATTTAGGGGCATTTCTCATATTTTAGTGTTCAAAAATACAAATTAACTCGCAAATTAATTGCAATTAAGTACATACAATCGCTCCCAATCGCAATAATGCATTTTTGAACACTGAAATATGAGAAATGCCCCTAAATGCGCATTGCACTAAAAGCGCTTTTAGCTTAAAAGTGGGATATGAATACGGGCCCAAGCGTTTAGTTACTGAGTCCAAAAGCACTTGGCGTAGCGTCTTGGCCACTAACGTTGTCGAATTTAGATGCAGGAAAACATGTTGTAACCCTCTAATTAAGGGGATTACTAGAGACATTGTAACATATTTTTGTCCAGAAAGTTCAGCGGTGATGTATTCGGCCGGTTTCGAAACATCAACACATTCGCTTAGCAATTCCCACTCACTAGCACTCAAAGCAGCAGGTGCCTTGTGCAGCGAACTCATCACTGCCGAAAGAGGATCTTTGATAACAGTAAGTCGTTCCATCATCGCCAAAGTGGAATTCCACCTTGTCGGTATTTCTTGGATGACTTTGAGTTGCGACCGGCCCATTTGTGCCTGCATGGTCTTCAATTGTTCTGAAGCCAGAGCGCTGTGTTTAAAGTGCGTTACTATACGTCTGCACTTCTTTGTTATATCTGCAATTGTAGATACTGTCGAGAGTGCTGTATCATCGTCTTCATCTTCATCGTCATCATCCATTTGTGTAGCTGCTACCACATTCAGACTTAATTGTTGCTGTTGATGTTTCTCCAAAGATAAAGAATCGGTGACGCACAAATTAAGGGTATGTGCAACGCACGGGTGGTGGTACATTTGAAGGTGTTCAATAATTGCTTTTTTTTATGTTGGCCCCATTGTCAGAAACTACAGCCACAATTTTATTAGAGATTTCCCATGCTTCAAAAACTTTTTTCAGGCAGTCTGCCACATTTAGAGCTGTGTGAGACATCGGTAATTCTGTAGTTGATAGTACTATTCCTTTCAGCGACAAATTATGCCTAAATGACACGTGACGGTCATAAACGACTTGTTGCTGTCGGATGTCCAGATATCTGTTGTTAAGCCGCATCCACATAGGATTAGTGCAGTTGGACTGCAGAGGAACTGCGTAGGTAATAAACCAATCTTACCACGAGCGTTCACATAGAATTAGTGCGGACTTAGCAACTTGACACGTGAGCTGCCGACCTGACGCAACAACCGTCAAACGGCTCTTTCTTGTTAACGTCTGAAATTTGGGCGTTCGCATCTCACAGTAGCAGATTCGCATTATCAGTCAAGTCATCACGCCGCAATAATAGCTTAGCAACGGAATCGTGGATTGTGATTGGCGATGGCAAGAAAATTGGCAAGAGCAGTGCGGAATGCCAGAAAACTTCAAACTTCTACCATCCCAACTGCACTCCCACTGCCACTCGTTTCTTACCGTAAGTCTATGTGAACGCTCAATGCAAAAACCTATAGTTTAGCTTTTTTACCATACCGTTGCCACTGCACTAATCCTATGTGGATGCGGCTTTACAGAGACGTGCTGAATTTCAGTCAACATAGTAGACAATTTTGTGGCAGCGCTTTCATACATTGATGGTAACATATTCGAAGAAAGAAGTTTCCTGTTTGGAAGTTTATAAAGGGGTTGCAATTTCCTGGTGTATTCAGTGAAACTGGTATCTTCAACAATTGATAACGGCTGATAATCGACCGCGATCATCTTTATCAAGGTTTTATTGATTGATTCTACTTCTGCTTGTAGTAATTCCGACCTTTTGTTCGTCAAGAATAACTTCATTTGGCGTGCTCGTTTAGGAGCCATCGGTGGATTGGCAGAAAAGGACCCATTGAATGGCCTCTCAAATCACCGAACTTGACTCTTCCAGACTTTTTTGTGTAGATCACCTTTTTGAAACCCAGCCGGAGTCGATTGAAGAACTGCGGTGTAGAATTACCGAAGAATATCGCGTGCTTTCATAAGAAACCTTTGAAAACGTTCGACAAGAGTTCAAGAACAGGCTCTATTATTGCATTGAAAAGAAAAATGTGATTTATTGCTGCGTGAATTCATTCAAATCAATGTGAACCCATCAGACAGTTTTTTCAAAACTAATCGAGAACCACTTCAACAAAATATGGAATAATTAGTATACTACAGCGTGTTCAACAAAGATTGTCCTTGCCGCCTTTTCGAGATTTGGCCCGCATTAGACATGTCCCGCTTCAATGAAATCATTTTGGAATACCAGACGTCCTTGGGAATACCGTAGTAACGAAATTGATAGACGTCACGTCACACTGACTGATAAAAAATCTGAGATTTAGGGCATGTTCCGTTTTACAACTCTTTAAACCGGTAACCGAAAAAGCGGTACCTTATGGTTACCGGTTATTTCGGAACGCTCTGGTCAATCTTCCGTCAATGTGAAGTTGTCAAACGTTGAAATTTGATTTTGAAACATCCAGGCTGCCTGCAAAGCATGCAGAGCAAAAAATGGTGAAGGGTACATGTTTTGAAATCACATCACAAGCTTCCAGCTCTCTTACTACCTACCTCGCTACCTATACCTACCTTTACGTTGCTCAAACCCTTATCATTTTGCGACATGGGGTTACATTGAAATTCAAGTCCAAGACATACCTCGTGTTCAAGATGAACATTTTTAACGAGGGCCTGGGCCGAGCAAGCTTGAGAAGTGTGTCTGACTTTAGCTGCAGAATGCAGAACACGCTGCTGGGCCGCCAACGTATACCTGCAGAAGAAGAGGCAGCTACCCTCCTGTAGGTATGCTTGTACCTGGCTCCAAGGGCAAACCATATCGCAGAAAATCATGTAAACGGACGGTATGAAAGTAATTTGTAGTCTTCTGGGATCGTTTCGTGATTCGTGTCATTACAAAACTCAAAACCAACTTTCAAAATTGGCAAGTAATGTCATCCGCCATGTTTTTAACCGGAGTAACCAGTGGCGTAACTAGAGGGGGGTTTCGGGGTCAAAGCCCCCCCCATTGGCCATCGAATTTCCTGAAAAATTTACGAATGGGGTGCTTTTTTGTTCGCTTTGCTCGCATTCTCGCATATTTTTCAGTCGTGACCCCCTCCCATTCTAGTTACGCCACTGGGAGTAACCAAGCTCAAACGCCGGTCGCTTCGGTTCCCTCTGGTTAAAATAACCGTGGTTCAATTTACGAATAATACAAGTAATATTATCAATTCGGATCGGGTAACCGGAGTTTCGGTACGAATATTACTAAAACGGAACATGCCCTAACAGTGCCGGCATTGACGGCTGATCCATTCCCGTTCCGTCAGGTTGCTTGTTCACTTTCACCAGCAGTCAGAGCCGTCACTGTTAACCTAAAATTTGATATCAGTCAGCGTAACGTGACGTCTATCAACTTCGTTACTAAGTTATTGCAAAATATTTCATTGAAGCGGCGCATGTCTAATGCGGGCCAAATTTCAAAAAGGCGACAAGGACAATCATTGTTGAACACGCTGTAATTAGCTATTTATATCCCTTTGTAGAAGGGTTAGTGACGCCTCCACCATTCACCGTGCGACTCGAGGTTAACTTGAAACAATGTATTTTAAAAGCTTACAGCTACTTGCGGAATATTAACTTGGTTTGACACTAACCCGTGGCTGTTCAAAATACAGAGAACAAACTTAATAAACTTTATAAACAAAACAGTTACTTTTACCTCTTTGAACAATAACTGTTTGATTACATGGAAGGTAGACTTGCCTTGGTGCTTTCTTCTCTTGTCACTGATGCACTACTATTGTAAATCACTAGCTTGGCACTCTTGTTAATCAATATTTTTGACAAATACAAGTTTTCTCCACCTAAACACATCCATTCGCGTCGAACGCACAAACGCCAGTCTCGCTACCTCACCCCCTTTGCTCTTTCCGGACCTATTCTTCTTCTATCCCCTCACAAACCCCTGGACTACAAACCCCGCCACTATGAAATGCGGCGCCACTCCACATCATCTCTTGTACCATTTCTTCAATCCCCAATATCGCCCGCAATGCTATTGTTACGATATCTCGCGTACGGGTTCGAATATAATTGAGACGATTGTTTTAAAACAAACACTGTTTATTTCTGCGTACTACTACAATAAACGCCAACAATTATCCAATTGGAATTACATCGCAGGTACTTCGCTTGTTCCGCTCGCGTTAACACTTCGCCTTCCAATTCAATACTGCCGCGAGCTCCCGGCTGACGCCTTATATAAGGCCTCCTAGCAGCGTTCTCGAGCTTTCTGTCTACTTCCAGCAAATTCCATAGTGCTTGACATATGCGGTTTCTAGACCATTCCTGAATAATCACACACACCTTCCGCGTGCTTTCCATGTGTTCTAGAATCTGCACCTCCGCCAAAGTGGACTGATGTGCCTTGATCGAACGTTCGAGTCTCCATTGAGTTTCACATACACGAACGCTCTGGAATGCACCAGATTGCTCCAGACTTCTACACTGCGATCTAATGGATGAAAGGATGTCAGAAAGGTCGAGTGTTTACCAATATGTACGGGGTCGCCGCTCGTAACACTATGTTATTCAGAAAATTCAACTTCCCCTCAAGATTTGAAGCTGGACAACACAGTACTCATGCCAAGTTCATTCACCAAGTTGAACTCCTGTCAGAATGAGGTGTACCTCCTTAAAAAATCAAGCTTGATTGCCAATCTCCTTGGCAATCAGTTGCCACCCAGGCGCTTGATCGTTTCTCCTTACGCGCTTTATTTTGATGCACATTAATTAACAGAGCCAAAAGACTTCGTGAGCCTTTCCTTGAGTCATATCATATGGGCTACTACAGCCCCCAACCTCAAGCCGATAAAAGCACAAATAAGGATCTGTGGATCAGAAAATTCTGTTGCATGTCTATCTGATGGAAAGTCAGCAGCAATTGCAAGCTGCATTGTCTTGTTCGCGAAAAACACCATCTGTCCCATCCCATGACCCCTCATCGGTCGTGTTATCCGATTGATGACGACCGATTTCGCCGTGGTCTCAAGCTCAGACTAGTTATTGTGAAGTTTTTTTTTCAGTTCTCTGTCTGTGATTCTGAAATACGCTAATGGCTCACGCAAATGGATGACTAATTCAATCAACAGACACCTGTGCATTATCGGATTATTGTCTGATGCTGCCGTAGAATGGCCACTTTCGTGTACGCGGTCCGGGCGCAATCAAATCGGCTTAAATCAGGTGTTAAAAGCTGCTTTAGGAAGAATATAAATGTTAAATAAACTTTTAATATTATCCAGTAAAGCTTAAAATATCGCCAAAGGGGTTGCGAAAACATTAGCATTGCTCG
The DNA here is from genome assembly GCA_949128115.1 of Anaspis maculata. Classification (NCBI taxonomy): domain Eukaryota; kingdom Metazoa; phylum Arthropoda; class Insecta; order Coleoptera; family Scraptiidae; genus Anaspis; species Anaspis maculata. The sequence goes on from OX421961.1 coordinate 34,672,087, forward strand.
TGAGAAAAACCAGCTGCGCCAACATTGGCTTTTATTCCTCTTCCTCCTCTCGCATTGCGCCCTCTCTTATAAAATTGAATTCGGCGGTGGCGGCGATGGACGGACGGCACGGCGGCGCGCGGCAAAAAGCGCACACTAGATACCAAGAGATACCGGCGAGAGAGAGAGCAGGACGCTTGGCCAATCCTCCATTGGCGGCGGCGATCCGAAAAAATATCATTAATCCGTAATCCTCCAAAAGCCTGTTTTAAGGGCAATGATGGTTTTTTCGCCATCCTTTAGTGCGGGCGGTGCCTATTTTAATCGGCCATCGTGTAGGAAGAGAATCACCGCCGCACGCACTCACTACACTACATGTTGAAATTTATTGCACACAGTTTTGACGTTGTGACGCGATTTTAATTAAAATAGAGTCCGTGTTACAGGGGGCCATTGTTATTTTTATCGGGGCCCCGAGGGCCTCCCCGCGTTCGTCTAAGTGAATAATGATTACGGTTTCATTAAAATATCCCGGGCGTCGTTCCGTGAATTTGTAAATTTGGGCAAACAAAAATGATGTTCTTGCGCGCCGCCTTAATAATTAATCAGTGCTGCTGGGCTTGCTGCTTTCTTGGATCTGCAATCAATGCGGTGCAAATCGTTTTGGATTTTGCGAACTAACGAAGTACCTACTTCGAATAATTATGACATTTCGAACGCATTTCGCACATTATAAAATATATCTTTTACTATTTGTATTCTTTAAAAGTTCGCCGGTCACTGATTTATAATTTCAAAAAAAAATAGAAACCTTACAAAAAGCTTAGATACCTTAGCTGGAGATCAAGACGCGCGAATAAGACACATCTGCACAATTAGCGAAGGTCCCGTGCTTCGAGAGTGAGAAACAGTGGAAAGAAGCTTCAAAGCTTCTGGAAAACATGTTGGGCGACGAGCTCATGGTCATCACCCATCGTTTCAAACCACCAAACCAAAATGCAGCACCAGATGGACGTAAATTGATCAAATTAAGACACCCAATTGTAATTGTAAATGTAATTGAAATCATGGCTATAATTCTGAGATGCAAAGACCATACTCAATGGGTTAATAACGAGGGGTTGACCACTTGGCAATTTTGGTGTACAGCCGTGAGCGAATTTCTGGCAATTGTGGCCATTTTCTAGCAATTGTGTGGCAATTTTCCGACAATTGTGGCAATTTTCTGTCAATTTTCGGGCAATTGGCGATTTTGATGTACACATTTTTCTCAGGTGGTCAACCCCTCGGTTAATAATAAGATTTTTCCTCTAACTGAAATGATCGATATCTGTCTAAGCACAAGTAGGACTTAGTTATGGGAGGGTTAAATTAAAATCAACGAGGTAATAATTGTGCAAGGAATCAAAATTCAAGTGTGTTAGGAAATTCAACTTATCTAAGTATATTCTCTCCGTTAAATAAGAAATACGGAAACGGGAAATTAATTGGAATTGAAAAAGCTGAATTAATTAGGTGCGGGTCCTAGTAGGCAATTAAGTTGTATTTTATTTTTCAGAAACTGAATGTAAATTGAAGGAAGTATCTAATTCCTGATCGTTAGCTGCACTCAGCACGAGTTGAGAGTGTGTAATGAGTAATTAACTCAAATGAAGTAATTAAGGTTCATTAGCGATCATTGATTAATTGGTAAATGAAGGAGGTGCGATTTGAAACTTTGTTATTTGCAAGATTTATTCAAATTGTCCTTTTTCAATAGAACTTGGGCAACTGAAATGATCTGGGAATAAAAAAATGGGATTTGGGAGTTTATTCAAATGATTAGAATAAAAGGGTTACGGAAATCCACGGCACAAAAATACACAAAACGTAAGGGACAATGGTATCACGTCTAGTATAGGGGAAAGGGGTATTATCACAGTATGTACTTACTATCAAAGACACTATACCCGCAACTGCCTAGAATCAAAACTATGCTGTAAGTTTTACTTACTGGAATAAAATTGGGAAGTCTTACATTCCTGTGTAATGTATCTTGGTCACGACACCATTTCTGTAGTATATCGTGGTCAGGTCACGGCACCATTTCTGTAGTATAACCCCGTTTTCGATGTTGGGCAGTGATCGTCGTTGTTCCTTCCCTTCCCCACGTCGTTTACATTTTACCTACGTTGTGTTGAGTTCTTACTTGAGATGAGAATGTGTCGTTGGGTCGTTAAGATTTGATTCTTGAATGAAACGCGAATGAAATGCAAGCAAAATGAATGTTTATTGAAAATCAATTAGCAAAGTTTTAAATGAATTTGTTTCTTTTCTCAAAACACTTCACAACAAGAAATTGACAGTGATAAAATAACACAACAAGAATGAAGAACAACAAAATACAAACAAGAAAAATCATGACAAATTATTTAGACAATGTAAGAATTTACAACAATGAAATGAACACAAAATCAGATTGACAAAGCAAAACAAGAAATCATGAAACATGTTGAACTGTCAATTTTATCGCAAAGGAAAAGTGACTTATCCGCTGACAGGCACACATGAGAAGAACACGTCAAAGAAACCCCTGCGTATTGCCTGGTTGGTTGCTGGAAAATCCCTTCCCAAATGATCTGAACAAGAATCAAGTGTTAATGAGTCATGAGGAAATGACAGAGAAATCACTCCAGTGATGCATTGATCGAGTCAGCGTGAATCGGTGCTTGAACCTCTTTGAAACATTTGCTTCGTTCACAAGTTATTTACATAACAACAAAACGAAACTTTACGCTCAGAGACTTAATGTTACACTTTCACAAATAAAAGAAGACCAATTCATACATGAGTAAACAATAAAGAAATGATCGGTAAACAAGTACATAAATAAACAAGACACAAATGATAAGTAAACAAGTGGATAAATCAGCAAGAAACAACGATTAGTAATGGTGTAGGTGAATAAACAAAAAACAAATAAGAGATAAATAGGTAGATAAATGAACAAGAAACAGGTGAGAGATAAATAAGTGGAGAAGTTGAAAGTTGGTCATACCATTTGTAAGCAATTGGAATGAAGAAGTATCCAAAACGCATTCGCCCGAAATTCCCCAGACGTTATCCATCACAAAGCCCACAGATACATACATACAAAACAGGACAATGGTTAGTAAACAGTAATCACATACAGTAAATAACAGTAAATACAAGAAAATCGACTCGAGCCAACCTGTGGCCCTCTCCTCGTCGTTTTACATAATTCCCCCCTAAATAAGAAAAGGTAAGTAGACTCAACAAGGCACATTCATACGAGCAGGTGGAACCCCCCCCCAGGCCACGGAGAAGCGTGCAAGTCTCTCTCAACTTCCTTTACTTTCATGTATAACCCAACAATGAACAATGAAATGTGAATGAATCATAAAAAGTACTGTTCTCTACTTAGCGGCTGATTTTGGGTGTAACAGAGATTCTTTTTGTTGTCTTACTGTTGGTGACGTAACTTGTGGAGAAGAAACAATTGATGAAACCTCGAAATACTTGCGACAGTGCAATCCCGAGGCATAGTCATGAGTGCACAAAATGCACACCCACTAGATAACGGCCTTTGCCATCAACATTGAGATCATTTGGGAGTAGATAATTACACAAAACTCAAAGTAGTGCAAAGAACCTTGATTTCAAAGGGGGAGAAACTGCGGGTTATGCAAGCCCATTGAGAACAAAGAGAACGAAAAATTTCGGGTTATGTATGATAATTTCGCGAACAAGATAGGTATCGAAATGCATGATTTGGTGAGTGGGTGGAAGCCAAAATTACGATACAATAATCAAAGAAAGACCGACCTTAAAATTGTAAAAACGACGCACTCTCGATGCACTGAAAATCACGTGCTCTTCACCACAGCTGATTCTCTTCTCTGTCCGCGGCTGCCGCTCGCCCAGCGCAGCGCCATCTCCCTCTCCCATCGGCAAACGCTACGAACGTCAACGGCCGTACCTACTTCAGGAACCAACGTACAAACAAAACAAAGGGGGAATACCACACCTGCATCAAAGACGCCTTGTAAAGTATCCATTAAATAAAATGTCGGGTAAATGATATTTATTTCTGGCCTGAAAATTCTCGTAACCACGTTTTGCGGAACTAGGAACAATCACTGGCTTTATGTCACTTTTTGTCGTTGATTGTTCTGATTTCAGTTCAGCAACATGCCGCTCAAGTTTGAGTGTGCCAGTGGCGTACCAGCGTGCGGGCTGAGGGCAACGGACGAATTCCGACCGTATCAACCTGCTCAAATTGAATGGGCATCACGAAAGTACAATCAAGATGCCACCTCTAGCGAAACTGAAAGGAGAACTAGCACTCACCACCTCAACTCAACTGATCATGACCACTTACCAAACTTCCTAAAAATGGAAGGGTCACCCCTGAAAAATTTGCCTATGGTACACAGATGCTGCAAAATTCGAAGACAAAACCGGCGCAGCTTTTGTACATAACAGTAAACTCAAAACTATAAGCTTCCTAGCACTTGTCACATTCACAAAGCCGACTTTTTTTTAATCTTACAAGGAGTCTTGACGTACCTGCGATTGTTCTTAGGCTCTATTTTCTAGGAGGGTGTTGATAACTCGCCTCCATGAAAATCCACGTAGCAACCGGCGAGATTTTCAGGGAGGCGAGCATCAGCCCCCTGTTGAGGACCCTAATCTTGCTCACCAATCATTAATGGATGTCTACAGGCTGCAGATGCAGGTATCAAAGTCCGGTCGCGAATCGAACTACGCGAATGGTCTGTTAGTGCGACAAAGACTAGGATTTTCAGTGGTTATAACTTCATATATGAAATGAAACTATCATAATGAAGAAAAAGGAAATGATTGTGTGAAAAATACATGAAAAAGTGGCGCAAATATTTGAGGAAGTTCACGTCGTTACGGGCAATTTGTAACGCGCCGTGTGAGAGGAACGAACCATGGGCTGCTCATTTCATACGTTCCGGCTGTGCTGAAAAATAACCGAATTTCCCGCACCGCGCGCGCACACACACACACATAACAACCCTTGCTTGCTCTTCTTTGATCCTTCGAACAATGACATTTCTAATTCAAGGCGCGTAGCCCGGTCGGTAATTGCCAAACGGCGGCATTCTGCACGGCGCTTCTGCTAGCTGCTCTGTGCTAGCTACTCTTTGCTTAGTTTGCTTCCACCTCCCACCCCCCTCCTCTTCCCTTCATCTTACATCACCGTCGTTACTTAGAGCTTCGGCTGCGAGCAGAAGAAGTATTTTATTTATTTAGCGAATTTAATTTTGCGACTTCATCGGGGTCGGGGAGCGCGCAGTGTAGTAGTGGAGAAGAGAGCGCGAGGGCCTCTCGCTGCTTTTAAATGGATTTTGAAAGTTTTCTCTGTGCTGATGTTTGGAATGATCTAAATTGTGTTTATTAATGTTAACGAGCTTTGGCGCCCGTAACTTTCCTGACGAAATATTACATGGTTAAGCGATAATGGGATGTGATTTGCCGCAATTTGTCCAATTTAGCGCGGTTTGATGGTCGATCCATATCGGGACTCCTTTTGCGGTCACTGTTCGTTATTGGCGTTCGCAGATTGTCTTTTGACATTGTTCAAGTGAATTACGGAGGAGACAGAGACAAAAATCTATGTTGGATACAGGCTGTATTTCCTTTCATGGTTTCATGTCGTTTATTAGTCCGGTGGATTAGCGCCAAAAAATGCCTAAACTATGCATTTTGTGATAAAGCAAGGGGCTTTTGGATTTACGTCCTTGAGATTCAACTTGACAATTTCAGAATTGGCGCCAACGAGTTTAGTGTGGCAGGCGACCTCAGGAGCCATCCGTAAGTATGGAAGAACTAAAATTTTGTTGCTGTTATTTGAAAGCTCGAAAACGATCACAAATAATTGATTTGTATCGTGTTGCAGCCTTTCTTGTTGGAAGCAGTCCTATTTGTGCTGCTTGTGGAGTTAGTATAGAAATCAAGCATGTTGGTGGCGTGTTCTTGAGGAAGAATCGATTTTTCTTTTGGTTTGATGAAGCAGTGAGCATTTTATACATTTCGCGACACTTTTATTTTGATTTCTGTTCTTGTTCATTAGCAATCATTAATTCAATGATATACAGGGTGTCCCGCGCCATTACAACCCTTTTCTTGGGGCCTTTCTCTTTGCAATGATTAAAAAAAAAAACTTTCCATACTTAATTTCCATGAAGATTCCAAAATATTAGTTAGCTATCCATAATTTTTTGCCTCTTTTCATGTACAGGGTCTTACAGATTGTTTACAGCCTGTAGGTAACAGGGTGTTACAGATTGTTCACAGCCTCCAGGTAGGCTATTACATATACCTAATACCTTGGGGGTGCTATTTGATGTGGATGTGATGATGACTCATGTGCACTATGAGGATGTGCTCAACGTATCCATGTGCACCATGGGGATGTGCTCAATGTATTCATGGGGATGTGACTATGGTTGGTTGAGCAGATCCTCCTGTATTTTGAGCATATCCTCATGACGCACATCTGAGCACATCTGAATGATGCACATCATGGGAACGTTGAGCACATCTTCATGGTGCACATGGTTACATTGGGCACATCCCCATGGTAAGCAATGCCATAGGGCACATATGTGTTCCAAAATGTGCCCATGGTCACTTTTCTACCAGGGTTCCCCTGGCTAGCCAGGTTCTTTCATCTTCAAAGTTTGAAGGGCCCCCATTCGCCTCCTTATTGACGAAATTTCAGGTGCTGCGGGTCAAATCATGTTTATTGGTATAAGGTTCGCAGATAAAAAAATTTGTTGCCCTAACCCAAAATGCAGTATCGATGTACCCTTGGATCGCATCACTCGGTATCTCGATTCGGAAAAAAATCAGGGAAAATATCAAAGTTTTCACTGCAGGTTTATCAATTTTCGAAGACATCTGGAATCGAAATTGTTGAATATTGTATTAGTCACAGGCCTCTTAATGATGAAAAACATACACTGGATATGTTTTTTGTTTTTACAAGATGATTAGAAGGATTTGTTCCGAAAGTTATTTTATGTCAACTTTGAACACTGTAATTGACGCACTTTCACACGAAAAGTCATATTGTGCATGCGATACAGCTTCGATATCATGTTTGTTGCTTTTACAAGGAGGAACAATTCTTCCTCTGCAAGACAAAGTTGAAAACCGTACAATAGAGCCTCTATTTATGACGCAACACGTTTTTAAAGTGAAGCATGCGTCACTTATCAGGTGCCGTGTTGACGCAAAACCGCCCTCGCGACCAGACACTTCTATGAGCTTGTAAAGATGAGAAGCATATCTAATGCATCTTTCTCAATCGAAGAAAAGTTGAAAGTAACTGAATATGCAAGAATAAATGGAATGTCTGTGGCGAGGAGTGAAAACCATGAGGTTGAAGTTGAATATCAAAAAAGCGTGTTTTTTCACATAAACTTGTTCAAACATGTTTTTAACGTAATTTGAACACTTTATTTGAACTCAGAACGTCGATTTCAGTCGAAAATGATACCAAACTTCTTCATATTCATTTAGGATTGATGAAAACCATAAATCGCGTTCAAAGACAAAAATGCCTTCTCCTCAGCCCCCTTACGTGATAAGCATCAACATATTTTGTCAATTCCTCCCTATAGGGTATCAGCGCATCGAAGTATCATGTATTTGAGTGCCTTCGAGGAACATGGAAGATTTTGGTTCTTTCACAGCTCTGGATGGCTCCTGAGGTCACCTGCCACACCAAACTCGTTGGCGCCATTTCTGGAATTGTCAAGTTCAGCCTCAAGAATGTAAATCCAGAAGCCCTTTGCTTTATCACAAAATGCATAGTTTCGGCGCTAATCCACCGGACTATATTGTAGGTTTGAAATCAACCGTCATGCAGTAAAACTAGTGTCAATTGTTAGTGTGAGGTCGGCATCGCTTAGGTAGAGGTGACATTATGGTATAAACCATCACGGAACTCATCCTCTGCTGCCAGCAAAAATTCCTCACAAGTCCTCTTGGCGCTAGCCAAGTTAGGAGTTAAATACCACCCCATAACAGGACTTCGCGGGAAAATTTCCATTTTTCAGCTGAACCAGTCTTACCTAAGTAAAAAAAATCGGACTCAGAAGCATGAATCAGCGCACTCGCAACGGTATTATTGGCATAAATTAACCCTTTGGGTCTTTGTTTGGCAAAGCTTTTTCAAGAGACTTATTCAAAGAGAACTTTATTTCAGATCATGTATCAGGTCGTTTCAAATAACTTGGCTCTTCAGTTTGTGTAGGATACTTTCTTGCGATTTTCATTTCTTAATTTTTGCAATTTTTTGCAAATTCCTTTCCTATCACTATTATTATTATTCTTATTAAACTCTATTGTTCTCAAGAAATACATTCTTCTAGTATGTAGTTCATTCTCTCTATTAGTAGAAAAAGGAAAGAGGTGCTTCCCTGCAATGGTGCTAAGGGGCGGTGCTTGAATTTGCTGTATTTTTTTATAAGAAGTTTTTTTATTCTGTCATTATTTTCTCGACTCTTGTTTTGTTTCACTGTAAATGTATCACTTATATTATCGGGCTCCTTGCTCATGATTGTAAAAATTAAGAGCAATAAACTATTTATTTATTTAAAAAAAAATTCTTCTAACAAAGAGTTTACCCATACAATGAAATTTACACCAACTTTAACAAAGATAAACTTGATTACAAAATAGATATATTTACAAAAGTCTGTTACCTGTCTGTTACATGTGGTGAAGAAAGACAAGGTTGAGAAAGAAAAAAGAAAAAGAAAGGAAAATATACTTAGCACTATCTCGTCATGTTGTTTGGTAGCCAGGTTCCGGACAAATTCTTTGACAAGCGGACATCTTTCCAGACGGGTCGCGTCAAGTTCGTCCTGTCGAAAACTACCTGTTGATAACCTCTTTTGGTCGGGTAACTGTTGCTTTTGTTTCGCATTAGTTCATGGTGCCATCTTATCGCGTCCTTCGTTAATCAAAAACGTTCTTCTTGTTAGCTCCTGACGTCACGTTGATGTGTCTGTTTATTTCGCAATACCGCACCTAATTCAACCTCTTTTGCGCGCGTCTAAATCTCACTTCTAATTACTTCTGGGCTTACACCTCAACGAACTCTAACTAATGCTTAGCTAATTTGAAAGGGTTAACCGCATAGAGAAGAAAAGCAAAGTCAATTTGAAGCACCTTTACAGGTGGAAAGAAGCCATGTGACTTTCTTTGTGAAATTGGATGAAATCTGGCATTAGACCGTAATTGAGTCACAACATCTGATCATTTATAATGAAGATCGTACGGATTATACAGTAATTTGTACCAACACATTTCTGAACACATGCCACCTTAGTTAATGTATCAAATCAACGATTTACTTGCCTTTGACTTCAAAATGGAGCTCCACGCCAAATATAAAACGACTGAACCATAAACAAATTCATCAACAAAATATAACAATAATAACCACAACGCGAAACAAGGCGTCGTCTCTTCATGACAATCTGACACCAACCACCCTCGCGTCTTCTCCAGTTCTTCGTTCGAGTCCTGCATTTTGCATCCCTACTGTCTCAATTTCGCCAGCTGCAGCTATGCTTTAATGCTCAAATAGTCTGGACGCTAAGCGCCATATTTGGGTCCAACCTTGAAAATCGTGATGCCAGGATGCCACTTGGCAGAAATGTTGTACATATCCTATGGTTCATTTTAAGAAATGGAGCCCACCTGCCACCCCTGGCAGATCCTTGGTATTGGTGGTCGAAGGTACACCAAGTTACCATTTTTGGAATCTTTGCTTTTTTTGTACTTTTTGTCACTGGACTATATATTTTCAAGGTGGAGGAACACAATGCAATAAGTTTCCAGAAAGTGTAATGCACCAGTGGCGTACCAGATGGCCGCGAAGAAGCCGGGGTACGATTTTTCACAAAGTCCTATATTAAATCATGACTAATACCTTTTTTAACATGTTTGGCATCATTTCTAACCGATTCGCACATTCTGATCCGAAAAATAAGTGTGAAATGTCGATAGAGACGTGTTCAATCCGATTTTATTAGGAAAAGACTGATTTTTCCACCCTCAAATTTGATGTTTTGTAATTATATAGTTCCATGGTGACCCAAAGTATTTGTAACTATGATTTTGACTTGAACAGTTGGTTTGGGCTATTTCACACACAAATATCATTTAATGAAATTTCTCCCCGTTTTTATGAAATCACAGAGAAGTCTTGTTTCTTGAGATATTTTATGTCAACAGCTTGATGAGGCAAAGCGTGCTGTTCACATGAAGAACTATTGTAGAGTTACAATGTACCTTTCATTTGGTAAGTTATTCATTGCATAGTTTTCTCTATTAAATAAAACAAAAAAAAAACTGAAATCAGAGCCGTATTTTTGTCTTGACATCGTTTTTCTTCCGACAATTCGAAATAAATCTCGTGAAAAAAACGCGAAGTTTCGACCTATGCATTCGTAGTTTCCGTTATGGTTCAAAACACTCACGATCACAATTTTGAAATAGATTGCTCAACTGAACTGTTTTATAAAAGAATTTCACACACTAGAAGTTTCTATCGCTGCTACAGAGTCACACGCAAGTTTTGTTCCAAAAGGTGCATCATGCAGGAATTTCATTTCAAAAATTTGCATTATCGGAAGAAAAATGCTGTCATGACTAGAATACGGCTGATTTCAGTTCTCTTTGCTTTGTTTGATAGAAAAAACTATTCTCGTGCATTAAAATGTATAAAGTACCAAATCAAAGCTACATTCTAACAACCCTAGCATATTTTTTCCTGCGAAATAGCACTTTCCATCAAATCAAGCTTTGACATGATACATATTCTCAAGGAACAAGATTACTCCGTTACTTTATTTAAACGGGAAAAAAACTTCAGCGAATGATATTTGTGTCTGAAATAACCCAAGCCAACCAAGTCCAAGTCAAAATCATAGTTATCATCATAGTCATACATTGGACAATGATGGAAGTAGAATTACAAAACATCAAATTTGAGGATAAAAAAATCATGTTCTCGTCACATAAGACCGGTTAAATAAGACACGTCTCTATCAACATTCCACACTAATTTTTGGAATCAAAATGTACGATTTGGTTACAAATGATGCCAAGCATGTCACAAAAGCTGTTAGTCACGGTTTAATACTCGGTTTAATAATATGTAAGACTTTGTGAAAAATCGCACCTCGGCTACTTCCTCGGCTACTTCGCAAAACGTCTGGTACGAAGTTGGTGCATTATACTTTCTGGAAACTTAATCAATATTGCATTGTGTTCCTCGACCTTGGAAAAATATACTTGATGTGTGGTTAGCCATCGGATTCTGAAGCGATCCTCAAATTTTCAGCTTTTCTCAATTCATTCTAGGATGGATTAAAATTTTGCATTTCTATCCTGGGTTATAATTTTATCAGGCAACAGCAAGCTACCAATGTCACATTAAGGTAAAATATTTTACCCAATCCCGTTGTAAAGCCTACTTTGATCAGAAATGAAATTGAAAAAGCCAATATTTGTCAAATCCGAGATTCCGGATTTCTTCTCCTCTGAAAGATAGGCAACCCGCAAAACGTCACTTTGAGTCGTCATGACATAGTGGACATCACGTGTAATCATGATTCATGCCTACCTACCAGAAAATCAGCTCGATTTTCGATCAAATAACCAAGAAAACGTAGATTTCATAAATCTGCCCCTGGGAGATATGTAACCCACAATATCAAGGATCTGCTGGGGGTGGCAGGTGGGCTCCATTTGTGGGAATGAACCATAGGGTATGTACAATATTTTTGCCAAGTGGCATCCCGGCATCACGGTTTGCTAGGTTGGAGCCATTAACGTCCGGACTATAAAAGTATAAATACCTAAATATTTTAATTTTGAACTAAGCCAATCGCCATGATAGATATACATCCCGTCACACTTTTTTTATTTCGCATTGCGCTCGAAGTCATAGGGGATCGGAGATCGAGCGCATTCAGGCCGACAAGTTTTCCATATTTTTTCAACCACTACTCAACCGGAATAGGTACCTTACCCATTACTTCGCAGTGGCATGATTTTTTGTTTCTCCTCTAAGCCATTTGTCTAGGAGTATTATTTCAAGAACAAATTACTTGGGTGAGTATAAATTTCTTCTCTATGCTAAAGCGACTAGGAACAAAGATGGTGTTGTATTATAAACGATGCACCTTATTCAAAAATTCAGCTTTCCATCCGTGTTGTGCATGCTTTGAATAAATCAACTCCAACTTTCAACTTGCTGACAACACCCTCGTTTCGTCTGCACGAAACACGCCCGATGCTCAACAAACAGAACAGCATAATATATCAACCCTTTTGATTGAGGAACGGCGAAATAAACCATCGCGAATCAATTAAACTCAAATAGCCGTCCCGCATACATACATATGAGGAAACCGCCATGTAATAAAACATATTTATCGTAAAAACCCTCTCGCAGTTCTCGAGTTTCCCGGCGTTTTTGCCTTGGACAAATATAATAAATTTAATACGGATCGGAACGGCGGTGAGGGGGGGGGGGTCGCGCAGGAATCGATTCTGCAGGAAGATGATACATATTGATAAGGATTTAAAATATATAGACTTCGTTTCGAACTCTACATATATACCCACCCTGCTTGCTGCCGGGTCTGAATACAACGTCTCATCCCGAAATACTCACATACATATTCCATTCCAGTATTACTTTATAATATACGAATAAAGAGGGAAAGAAAAACGAAATTTACACAGGATGTAATGTAGTAGAGGGAGGGGGTGGTACTCATATAGTAGTTCTTTTTCGTTTTGCATCTTTTGAGACCCGAGTGTAATTTGTGGGTCTGCAGCAATCACCTTTGAAACATGCAGCCGGAAATGAATGAGAATTAATTTGCTACGTATTCGGCGCGCAGTCAGAAGTTGCTTTAAAGCTATGTTTCATTATTGATACGGACACTGCATTCAGCGATGGGAAATTGCCTCGGTTTCGGGAGGCTTCGAATTGGCGAACTCCCGAGTCTAGCCTTTGGGTTTCCTGCAATATTAACGCATTGTTCAAATTGTGCCGGTGGGGTGCCATCGTTACCCTTACCAACTACAAAGGTAATATTCGGAGTTCTAGGTATTGATAATTATAACTGTCACGCTTTCATCAATAATTATTAGGTACTAGTTCCGCGAGAAGTATACCTATACCTGGATATCACATTACCCCCCGCGTGTGAAAAGTAGTGCCAAAATTCTTCCACCCGAGGAGGAATTTCAGACCGGTTTCGAATCAGATGAAAAATTCTCGTCTTCCATCCAACTCTTAGCAGCGGAGCAGCGGCCAACGTTGCTACAGTCAAGTTATCACCCGACGGGAGCGGCCTACCACACGCTATGCCCTCCTTATGTTTATCAATAATATTCTTAATATGTTATTGTTGAAATTATTAATCCTTCATTCATTTTAAGATGAGATAATCCATCACCCTTTAGCAGGAAGGTCTATATGATTCAATCCCCAGTTCCTTCGGACGTCGAGCCCAGTACAATAAGTATTAGCCTCCGTTAGAGATATGTTTTGAGCACGCTATCTTTTTTTAAGGATAAACTCTAAGTACGACCCTGGTTCTTTCCCTCTACCCTCTTTTCTTGGTCCAAGCCCCAAGCCCCTTGGTCTTTTGGTTCGTGCCCAAAGGGCCTTACCACATGGCGACCGTGACTCAAAGTTCCTCGAAGCAAGTTTCTAAGATGATGAAAGTGAAAGTTAATATTTCGTGAAAAATGGTGAATAAACCAAGCCAACAACGAGCTCTAACATGATAGCCCTGCGAAGAAAACAATCCACGAAGACGGCGTTATGCGATAGTAACTCCAGTACCTTATCCAGAAGGGCGAAACGCTAAAAGTAACCCTCCGCGAAGACCGATTTCGAAAGAGATGTCAACACACGTTCAAAACTGCTGTACCTATTATTCGGCCCAGCATCCAAATTCGGCCCAGCAGACAGTAGAGGCTCCTTTTTTTGATGTGCGAAGAGAAGAAGTACCCGGCCCTACATCAATATCCCGTTGTTCGAGCAGACAACTATAACAGCAATAACCTTGTGGACGTTGCAGTTTTCGACGACGCATAAAAATCGCTAATTTGAAAATGACGAGTGAGTGAGTGAGTGACGATTTGCAAAAATGCGAAACATTTGTCGTTTAATTGAAGATGATTTAACGGACGAACTTTGTAAAATCAACCATGCATTCCTAGGAAAAGTCAAAAACTCTTATATGATGCACTTGCACTCCATGTTTTTTTCATAAAATTTGTGGAAGATTGATATACCCAGTTAAGAACAGTCAATAGTTTGATAATAGCAGAAACAAAAACTAGAAACTAACAAAATGTCGAATTTAGATGCCGCCCAATTTCTGAACTTATGTTCCACTAGTTTGAAAAATACGTTTAGCGGAGTCTCCGAAAAATTCCAAACATTTATAGATGCTCTTGAACTTATAAAGATTCATCAGACTGGCAACGAAAATCTTGCAATTGCTTTTGTAAAAACAAGACTAGCCGGTACAGCTTGAAGCTACATTACAAATGAGAAATCCTTTGAAAAAATCATTGTTAACTTAAAAACTGTAATAAAAACAGAGACCAAGGATTCAGTTCAAGCCAGACTGATGAATCTTGATCCAAGAAATCGATAGAATCATACACGTCATAACTTGAAATTTTGGCACCTAAACTAAATCAAGCTTATTTATCGGACGGAGTCCCTGCTAACGTAGCTGAAAAATATGCAATTTCAGAAGTCAAACAGGCAGTCATTCAAAATACGGCATCAACGACTACTCAATTATTGCTCAAATTAAGCAAACCTGACACAATTCAGGATTTGATGGCTCAGGTAGTCGAAGCCAATACCGATATAGAGACTGTTCAAGTCAATTATTTCCAAAATGAAGGATACAACCGACAGCGCAAATTTTTTCTAATTACCGCGAGAATTTTGATAATAATGGTCGCAAACAGCGACAAAACACTTACAACGGAAAGCGTTTTGAATCGGGAAAGGAAAATGGTCCCCAGGTCATAGGTCAGGCTCTGGGCGACCATCAACAGTAAAGATTTTTTCTTTTAATTTGGCTAGGGGATGTTTTGTTAAATTTCACACGGACATGACGCACGACGAATCAATAACTTTTCTTATCGACAGCGCAGCTGACTCGAGCTTATTCAGACGCAAAAAAATCGACCGAAACCAAATCATTTATCCAGATAATCGTGCCAAAATAAGAGGAGTCACAGAAGGTGTTTCAGAAACATTAGGTACCACCACAGCGATCCTCTTTGGCAGAAATTTCAATATTTCCAAGAATTTCACGTAGTGAATTACGATTATTCAATCCCATGCGATGCAATTTTAGGCATGGATTTTATTCAAAAATATAAGTGTATTTTGGATTTCGACAGATCTGTGTTAATTTTGAAATTTGGAAATAAACGTCAAGAAATTCCAATGTGTTACTCCGCAGAAAAACATACACGTAAAATCTCACCGCGTTGCCAAATTGTAAAATAGCTCATCAAAAGCGAAAATGTCAAATCTGATTCAAGAGAAATGGCAATTGGAACAGTGGCGCCGAATAGACCTTTTTTTGTGGCGCTCGCCATACCTCAAAAGGAGGGGGGGGGGAGTCTGGAGGGGAAAAAAAGGAAAAAAGGAAAAGAAAGAAAAAGGAAAAAGGAGAAGAGGAAAGAGGAAGGAAAAGAAGAGGAAGAGAGATTTACCCAGCAAATTATTGGATATTAGGATTATCAGGTACACTGAATCTAAATGACAGTTTTTACGATGTACCGAGGTATAGGTACCGTATTATCAAAACCATTTGACTTTGAGTGCTATGACTTTTTTTGCATTTTTCAATTGTTGGTATTCATGATGTCCTGCAATTTACTTCAGACTTTAGAGTGACATCTGCATGTTGTTTGGAAATCTTCAATGCATGTCGGCAAGGAATACGACCACTCTCCGTTTCCCAGTTTTGTGCCATTTCAGAAATAACTTTCGATAATGGAAGCTTTTTATTCAGTTTTAAACATTTTCAGAGACCGACATCGCCATTCAACAGTTTATTCAGTCATTATGGTCGCAATTATGGCCAACCTTTGATATACAGAATGCTACAATTTTTTTTGTCAGTACCTACTTCAGGAGATGATAGAGCATTGAAAAATAAGTAAGAGTGATTGAATAATATTCTCCTCAAAGGAGGCGTCGGTCTCTTTGGTAGCCATGTTTTTCCGCCAGATTTTCAGAAATCATAGGCGACTTGAGAAATTTATTCGATTACTCGTTACTTCTGTCAAAAAAAAAAACGAAAAAATAAAAAAACAATAGAAAATAAAAAACAACAAATTTTACAAATGTGACAAAAGTCAATATGACCAGTTTGTAGGTACGCATCAACTTACTTTGTGTACTTAATTTGGTCAAAATTCAGTGTTTAAATTTGGAGTTCTAACCAAAAAAACCATTTTCAAAACTCAACTTTGAAAGCCTCTACCCCCGTTATAATGCGTTCC
Source organism: Anaspis maculata (assembly GCA_949128115.1). Classification (NCBI taxonomy): domain Eukaryota; kingdom Metazoa; phylum Arthropoda; class Insecta; order Coleoptera; family Scraptiidae; genus Anaspis; species Anaspis maculata. Next base: position 34,688,686 of record OX421961.1, read on the forward strand.
CGATAATTATTTTCTCGAGAAAGTCCACTTATTTTTTGATGCTCTACCATCTCCTAGAATATTGACAAAAAAATGTAACACCCTGTATAAGATAATAATTTCATAGCACTCCAGACCAGAGGCAAAAGGTTTTGATCATACAGACTTCAACAGCCAACTAACTGGACTAGGAAAATCTCACGATCTTACGATCTCACAAAAAAATTTCGATTCTTGTGCCTAGCTACATTGCGCTGCACTAGGTGTGGCTGCACTGCACATAGAACTGGGGCCCAATTTAACAAGAGGGTCTTACTTACTTCTTCCCACAAACTTCGTAGCAATATTTTCTGCCACTGTTCTTTAACTTGAAACTCAGCCCATGTCCCATGTCATGTAGGTAGGTACATTTGGGAACTCAAGATTTCCTACGGCTCCGCTAGGAAGTCGGCTGGATTTCAGAAATGTTAGCTGCTTGGATCGTCTTGAATGCCAATTTTGACAAGAGATTGATCAAAATCAAAACTAACATGGATAACATTCCTGAAATCCAGCCGATTTCCTAGCGGAGACGTATGAATTATTTCGCTCCCAACTGTACCTAAAGGGGTATTTTTGAGAGTTTTCGAAAATTTATAAATTTGAAAAGATAATGAAATCTATGAACAAATTGGTCAGCACCTCCCTTTTTTTGCTTATCATTGTCAATATTATTATTATTCTGAAAAAAATTCGCCTGCGGCGCTAACCGGATAAGGGACTCTTAGGCCCACCGGGCCGACCGTAACGTGGCAATAGGAGGGGGGGGGGTCTAAAATTTTCTTCGCCATAGTAACTTTTTATGAGTTCGGCGCCACTGAATTGGAATTCGTAAAAGTGTGCCTGTAGTTCCACCTAACGACGCAAAAATAGTAAATACTACGCGCGAAACAATTGTAAACAAGAAACCAAAACTGTCGACTCAACCGTTTTCAAAATTTAACGTTCGATCGCTTGGGACAGAAGATGAAAACACGCGTCCTCAAAAAACTTTAAACGTGAATATAGCAAAAGTAACCACCCCAGGCCAGAGCAAAAAAGAAAACATTTTTCAAAATACTGACCTATTGTCAAAAAAAACCTAACGTTTCGAACGAAAATGTTACAGTGTTCGAAGTAACAAACAATAAAGAAACATACGACCTACCGCAACTCAATTTCATAATATCAGCTGACCGTATGAGTTTTGTCATGAGGAAATGCAACTTACATTTTGTTATTCATAAAGACGTCATTGTTGACAACAAACCTGAGGCTTTGAGGTCCAGGACTCAGTCCGGTGATGAAGATTTAATGAAGAAGTCAGATAATAAAAGACTAATGAAAGGTAGTGAGTCAAAAGTACTCACCAGAGATAAAAGAGTCTTGCGAGAACTTTTATCCGTGCTAAACAAAACAGCCGGTGAAGAAAATATTCAGACTGTGAAACTACAATATAGTGACGAGATATCCACAATTATAAATGTCAATGATCTCAAAGAATTAGCTAGTAAGCTGCTAACGAATGTAAATACGCGATTTCCAAACCTGAAAAGAAAAAAGATGTAGTCAATTTCATAAAGAGTTGTGAAGTATGCAAATTGAAGAAACCGATCGATAACATGGTAAATTCTGCAAATGAGTCGAAATATCGTTTTCAGTTATCGCGAAAGAGAGCTCACGAATTGTCAATCACAGACAACGAGCATAAGAAGTCAACTTTTGACTTCAGAGCAAATCGCGTTCAGTTAGAAACTGAAGATTTTGTATATGTGAAATGCCAAAACAGACAAAAGTTAGACAAAGTGCAACGACGACCTTATAAAGTGTTAGGTCTCGACGGACCAAATTGCACGTTGAAGATGACAACAAGAACTTCACAGTGCATTAAAAATAGCATAAATATAAAATTGTTTATATTCAATAAAGGACCTCTTGTGTCCACTTTTACACGTATGCAAATATTATGTTTTGTATATTTACATGTTTGTTTATTGTTGTATATGTTTATTATTGTTCAATGTATAATTATTGCTAATGCTTGGTATACACTTTCTCTCACTGAAAGGAAAAGTAAAATTCATCATGTTAATATTCTATAGTGAATGAAATTTTCTATTGAACGACAACTTGTCAGGAATGATGTATGCCCTTCAGATATGCCTCATTCTTCCCAAGGGGGGAGGTGTGATATACCAGAATTATGCACTCAATAATAACCCAATGACCTAATTGTAATAGGCAGGTGTGACAAGGAAAGCACAAACTTCCTAACTCAGCAAAACAGACCTTCGTATGATTATTTATTATTATATCAACCAATTGTATATATAGCGAGTTGATGAACACATTAGATTAGATTCGAACAAACCTATGAAACGTATAACACTTGTCCGTCATTCGTGCATGTGCCCAAAGAGCCTTACCACATTACTGTCCTCACAGATCTGATGGTCGGCTACTGTGTCAGAGATGGGTGATGGCCCCAGTTTTATCTCCGTTCAACTTGTAGTTGAATGTCATAAATACAGTCCTTTTTTTTTTCAAAAGTCCATTGTGGTGCAAATGGCAGACATGGGACACACCTTTGCATTCACCGTCAATGCGAAAGTGTTTGCACCACAATGGATTAAAGAAAAGGACTGTATCATCGTTACAACAATAGTTGTTATGACACTTATCTATAAGTTAACCTCAGGGAAGAGTTTGGGATGAAAATATTGGACTAAATGGAAGATTGAGAGAAATAATGCGTGGACCTCAACGATGCATCTAGAATAATCGTAGAATGCAAGAAACGCGAAACGCTGACCAATCAAGCACCAATACATCTCGCGTACCTTACACTCTGCGACCGTTGTAGATTGGCTCCAAATAGCCCGGTACAGTGGTTCATTCAGAATCTTTTGACAAAAATTCAGAAAAAAGGAGACAACTCTCCTGAATCAAGGAGACATCAAATCCCAATGGACTCCGACTTTGAAACATTTTTCGCACCAGCGAAATTCAGGGACGTTTCAGTGCTGGAAACAACTATACGGAAAAATTGATATGCATAAAGGCAAGGCACTTAATTAATTTCTATTGGATGCGCGCCATTGAAATTTGCAGCAGCAATGTAGCCGCTGGAGCGCACACAAGCCGAAATTACATGCATTTTGATGAAGCTGTTGTGCTACATTACCAATATGTGGACTTTGTGATGGCTCAATGGCAATTTCAAGTGCTTGACGCTTGGAAATTATTATAATACGCACATACATAATATATACATACACACACTCGCATAGACATACAATAGTTTACAAAATCCATCCACCCGCACAATGCCTTCGTACATAGATAGATAGATAGATACACAGTCGTACATACACAAACAGTCTCTGGATTTTCCGCTTCGTTACTCTAACCTGGTGGATGCAGACTCGACTGATTTGTTTTAGAATCTGCTAATTAATTAGATACCAGACGAAACATGTTACGGTTGCTGGAACAATGTAACAAAATGAAAGCAGTTAATTACTCCCTCCCGCGCGTGAACCAGTCGTAGCAACCAACCCTTAGATTAGATAATTCGGGCCAAAGAAGAATAATCCCTAATTAGCGCAGCTATACACTATCGACGGATAATTTTCCTGTGAGCTTATAGCCGTGCCTATAGAAATTCTTGCTTCGAGATAGTTATACCTGGGAATATTATTATCTGATGTGCCATAAACGGGGAGCCATTATTCGCATTATACATTCCACCCGGACGATTTTAACCTGAATCGTGCGTAGCTAAAGGGTCAGCAAAGTGTATACCACGCGTGTATTATTCCCAGTATGCCGTAGATCCTGATACACAAGCAGCAGCAGCAGCAGCAGCAGCAACAACAACAACCAGATTACCCCTCCGCAGAATTTCGGCAATTTTATGCTAAAGTTGGTCTTGTAATCATGGTGATTTAATACGGTGCGAGGAATTTATTGTCCGTTTAATTATTGTACAGCAGATTAACGGGACGGTGTAACTACAACTCCATGCAGTAGGTGGGTATTTCGACACTTTGTTTCGGTGGCTTAAACACTAATCCAGAAAAAGGACAAAGCGCACTGCTAATCGTGATTTATTCCCTCGAAGCAAGCGCACACAAAGTTGATACGCCACTGGCGAGACGCTCTTTCCACAATCTGAACCGGCAGTCGGCAGTAATAGCGATACAAGAGCGCTGCCTCAAGTCGCCGGCGTTCAACTGCCGGTATCGTGTACATGCCGCCACCCCCTTCTTGGAGCCGCGTCCTCCGACTTTCCCCCCACAAGCCCACCATCTTATTTGTATGTAAATCCTCGCGAGCTGCTAGCTGCGAATCGCCGGGGGCTTATTACAGATTCATAGAGGACGCCACTGTCGCTGACAGAGGTGAGATCTCGGGTCGGCGGGATTCATCACTCCAATTAGTGTTTAATCTAGGGGGGCGGCTGGCTGCGGCAGACCTGTTTGTTATTATCCCATTTCATTTTCGAAAACGCCACACTACATAAGATGAGTTTAATTAAGTCCTAACCGCTCCCGGAGACTGGACTTCATAAAAACATTGGTGCTTGCTAAGCCGCCGTTGTTATATGCGTTCAAAGGAGTTTTGTCATTTTTCGTCTGCGCCAATCTGTAGTATATAGTACGAAACTAACTGGAGGATAACACGAGAACTTGTTCCAATGTTTGCATGGATTGCGCCAGGCTGATTCATACAGATTTCCCACGCTCGTCCGACATGACTAGAGCGTGCGTTTTCACGATATTCAGTGAAGAATTTCTAGTACAACCTAGCAGCCTGGTAGACAGTTGACAAAAATGAACGTACGGTCTAGCTAGCTAGTTGTACGCTACTTAGATCTGATAAAATGAACGTGACTTTTCTTGCTCGATGCCAGTACGTCCCTCCAACCATCAGTCGAGCTATTTCCAGCCGGCAACCTCCAGCGACACCGCCCAAGCCAGACGCAGCCTCGACTCCGAGACACAACCGGCGAGCTTTTGCCGGAGGGCATAAGAACGCGATGGTAAATGCAGGCGCCAAATTTTCTTGTGACACGAAAGGGCGGTTGTCGATTCGGACGAAGGTCACGTCTGGTCGAGCGGCGGCACTGAATCAACAAATCCGGATCAGAAATTACTCAACACAATGGCTCATAATCAGATCGATACGGCAACAATATCAATACGAGCCAGGACGGAGCAGGCACAGGGATAAGCGATAAAGAAAAGAGTGCAGGGAGGCCATTGCCTATGGAGATTATGTACATTTTTAAAGGGCATCGGTGACAGACGTGAAACAACGCTTAACACTCAACTTTTGAACTGCGACGAACCGACGACGTCGACCGGTCGCTCTTGTGAGATCTGGAGGCGCCGTCGCTGCAGCCCCTGGTGACAAGGACAACTGAAAGCGGTGAGACAGGGCTGGTGGCTCCGCACTGGCGCTATAACGGCAGCGAGTTTGGAATCGGTAGTAGAAACTTCGGGCGGTCACAATAGGGTTGTTCCCATCCACTGTCGCACGCAAGGGCTCATGTTCAGATCACCCACCTGATCGTCGATCTGGGATGCGCCTACTGTCGACTGCCGACGACTGTCAAAAATCCTCGGACAAATGACAAAGAGTGAAGTTTAGTTTGCGCATATCTCACTAGATGGCGCTTGTGTCGACAAAAACGTATCTCGAGTCACTGAAACAACCACCAAACGCACAATGCTTGTTTGCTCCCACACATGTGTAAAACCTAGGGGGTTGGGGGTTAATTTAAATAGCTTTTTGCTACGTATTAAAAATATAAAATATACTAAATAATTTTAGACACAAAAAAATAGGCATAAATGATCATGAGTATTTTAAGTTCCTGTACCTTATGTACTGCTTGGGGGAACTGTAGCAGGTCGATGACCATGTATGGTCGTTCAGAATAAGGGGTGCTTAATCCTAAGGGTAGTAACGTGAACTGTCACCACTGACTCAGTTATTTTATATGGAGGGGCAGATCCATAGGGGGAGGGGAACATACCATCTGGGTACATTTTAAGAGTTATAATCTTGGTTGGGGTAGCGTGCATTTTAGCTTATGTAAACTGCTCAACAATGAAAGTGTTACAAAGCAAAAATTCACCCAATTTTGAACCGCTATAACTTTTGATTGGCACATATGATTCTGATTTTGTTTCAAGTACTGAATAGCTCAATCTTTTGGCCATCTTTCTTGTCAATATAAAATGCATAGAGCTTTTCATACATTTTCTACAGGGTGATGAACAGAGCAGTGCAAAATTGATGAAAGTTCAACATACCCCGGTTTTCGGCGAATTTTTTTTTTTGTAGTATTTACACCAAATTTATGAAGAATGATGTGTTCCCTCGAAATGGTTTTTGAATTTTCGGAATTCCAGTCGAAACAGCCAAAATGTGATTTTTTATTGTGAATACTGCACCGGGTGATCATTTAAAAACTATCCACCTGCAATAACTCCCGATTTCTCGTGAATATTTCTTCGAGCAAAAACAGGTAAATTTTTATATCAAAGGGGACATCTAAAACATAAATTGGCAAATTTCTATCTTAAGCCCCCTCGCACCCACTCACCCCAACTTTGAAATTTCAAATGACATGACCTACCTTGCGATACATCAAATTGAAGAGAATTAAATTTTCTTTCTGAAAAAAATATTTACAAAAATTTTAACCCCACCTTCCTTCGCCCTAAAAATTCTCTGACTGTCTTCTTTTTAATTCTGGACCTCTCAATTGTTTTTAATTCAGTCAATGTCATCATAGAAAACATCGAAGAAAATAATTTTCGGTGGAAAAAGTGCTACCCAAATTGACCCTTTTGCTCTCGCCCACCTCAGCTTCAAAATTTAACGAAACACCACCCACTTTGTGATACATCAAATTTAAGGGAATCAAATTCTTTTTCCGAAAACAGTTTTTTTGAAATTTTCAACCCCTCTCCAAATAAATTAGACATTTGGGGTGTTTTGTGACAAAAATGGGGATTTCAAAAAATTTGAAAAAATTTGTTCATAGAGAGAATTCAATTTCCTTCAATTTGATGTATCACAAAGTAGGTATTGCCATTTTAGATTTTTGAGATGAGGTGGGGGGAGCGAAAGGATGAAATTTGGGTGGCATTTTTTCCACAGAAAATTATCTCTTCCGATGCTATGCAGGATGACGTTGACTGCATTAAAAAGAATTGAGAGGTCAAGAATATTAAATTGGACACTCAGAGAATTTCAGGAAGAAGGGGGGTGGGGTTAAAAACTCTATAAATATTTTTTCGGAAAGAGATAGACAGATAAACAAACAGATAGACAGATCTTATTGACAGAATCTCATTTAGGGGACCAACATTTCAAGAAATGATGCCAAACATGGGTATGTTTTGAAATTTGAGGTGAAGGCAAAAAGTTCCAAAATGGCGGAACTGTGGTTAATCCAATTCTAATGACATAGTCCCATGTTGACTAAACAGAGAAAGAATTAACCTTTTCTCAACGCTGAAAGCCCAAATTTTGGGAGTAGTACCAAAAAGCACGCTGCCAATTGAGCTTTTCTTCACCCCTACAGTAGACAATAGGAACGTGTTGCAAATTGAATTGCTCAGAATTGTTCAGTGAACAAGCCTCCCAAGTGGCGTCATATTGATATGAAAAGTTCTAATGTTTTTGCGTTGCTACAGGAATAATATGCTGTATTCACAATAAAAAATCATATTTTGGCTGTTTCGACTGGAATCCCGAAAATTCAAAAACCGTTTCGAGGGAACACATCATTCGTAATGAATTTGGTGTTGATACTCCCGAAAAATTTTTTTAACGAAAACGGGGGTATGTTGAACTTTTATCAATTTTGCACTGCTTTGTTCATCACCCTGTAGAAGTTTTATGAGGGGCTCTATGGATTCCATATTGACAAGAAAGATGGCCAAAAGTACTTGGAACTGGTACTTGTCTGTTCTACTGTACCACAGGTACTACTGTACCTGTTCTGAAGTACTGGTCTATAGTACTTGGAACAAAATTAGAATCGTTTGTGCCAATCAAAAGTTACAGCGGTTCAAAACTGAGTGAATTTTTGCTTTGTAACACTTTCATTGTTGAGCAGTTTATTTCTGGCTTTAACTCTCCGGGGTCGGCGTTTAGATGAGTCCGGCAGACGAGGCATTTGGATCGAGTAGGAACCTCCAGCTATTCACTTGTCTACGTGAAGGGTGGTCAGGTAAACAAGAGATTTTCAAAACCAACATTATATATTCAAATAAGCAAAATTAAAAAGTACAAATACTGCATAGCTTCACTATCAAAAACTAGTACTGAAAAATGTTCACAATAGTAGCCATCCACGTGGCGTGTAAATATTAATTAAGTAAACAGAAACAAAACTCAGCTGTCGCTGTGACGTTTGATGACGTAAGAGAGTAATGCAACAACTGGCACGACGCCATTTTGGCGTTCATTCGTCATGGCTCGTGCACATGACGTAAGTGGGGGTATGAGAGAGAGAGAGAGAGATTCAGAGTGAGAGAGATCGCGAGTCGCTAGAAAGCGTTATGGCAGATGATTCATTGTTCTGCGAGAGCGCTCCACAGCCTGTTAATTACTTGGGTGGACTCTACCTTATACGGTGACATCACACTAATAAGAACTTTAATCTTACGTTCACCCTGGGTACCAACAAAGTAACACTCGCGTAAAAACACAGGGGTAATATTTTCAGGACGATTGGTTTCTGCGTTGACAAGGAACATCGCGTTTGGCGTATCTCCCACTCAAAATTCACGAATTTTACGGCCGTGGGACGCCAACGCGGCGGCGTCTCAGGCTGGTCACCATCCGAGGCGCCAAAATTAAGTGGCTCTTGGTTATTTGACTGTAAATTGATTATTAATGAAATAACCGCGTCGAGTCGCGGATCGCCAGTCAAGTCGCGAGGCAAGTCACAAGTTGAGTCCCCTATCTTCTCTTCAGCTTCTGCTTATAGACTCGTCTAATCTCATAATCCCGTGGTCCAGTGGGCCAATCATAGTGGACCTTTTTGGGAGGTGGACTGTTCTTACTGAAATACGTAACCGATACCTGGCCACTTAGGCTGCTTTGCTAATGGGTCGATAAGTCTAGATTATCTCGAAAATGAGTCAAGCGGACGTGACATTTTACTACTTTCTTTCTCAACATGATTCACAACTTTCCGGTCCTCATGAATATTCAAAACCAGGCCAATTTTTCAAACCAAAATTAATTCTCTCTCTCTCTTTCCCTATTTTGGAATATAATTCAACAGTCACAACGACATCAACCCTAAGGCGGTGGTTTAGCGTAAACCTGGAAAAAAAATAAAATATAGATTAGCCCGGTTTGCCACACAAGCTTTTGATTTCTTGCATCTTGACATGTTCAAACTTTCCCTGCCACTTCATCGCTAAACCACTAACCTAACTTCCTCTTATTTAATGTGGTTGACGTTTTTGTCCAAAGATTTCGCCGTTACTGTCAAGCTGCGGCTGCCGTCCGTCAAAAAACCGGCACATGCTTCCCTCACATGAAGAGGGCCGGGAACTACCCTATAGCATTCCGGCGTTGGTGGCGAACGATGTTGGTGGCGTGGTAGACTGGAAGCATAGTACACTGGAAGCGCAGTAACCTGAGAGCGCAGTACACTGGGATCCTTTTTTTAGCTGTGAAGGAAACAAAATGTAAAATCCCGACAACCGATATGCAAAGAAAACTAACCGGAAAGGGCCACAAGGTGCAACCCAGTCTGTCTAGTCATGCATGATTAGGGTTCACCAGCTCGACGGAATAGAAAGACTTGAAGCGGCGCTGTCGAAATTTATAGGCTTGTTGTTTTCAGGAAGACTAAAAGACAGACAAAACCAAAATCGCAGGATCCTCTCACACTACCCGAAGGCGGTAGTGGCAATGCTGAAAGAACCTGGGCACTTCGGTTTTTCTAGACATGGACTAGAAAAATCAAAGTGCCCAGATGACAGTGGCGCGCACGAAAATTGCGACTCTAGTGGCGGAGCATGGGTATTCTACATACCGGGTGATCATTTGAAAACTATCCACCTGCAATAACTCTCGATTCCTAATGAAAATGTCTTCGAGCAAAAACAGGTCGATTTTTATATCGAGGGAGACATCCGAAACATACATTGGCGAATTTCTATTTTCAGCCCCCTGCGCCTCCACCTTCCCCAACTTTGAAATGTCAAATGACACTACCTATTTTGCGATACATCAAATTGAACAGAATCAAATTATCTTCCTGGAAAAATATTTATAAAATTTTCAATCCCGCCTTCTTTCTTCTGAAATTTTTTGGAGTGTCCAATTTAATATTCTTGACCTCTCAATTCTCTTCAATGCAGTCAACGTCATCCTACACAGCATCGGAAGAGAAAATTTACTATGGAAAAAGTGCAACTCAAATTCAACCCTTCGCTCCCCCCCCCCCTCACATTAAAAATCTAAAATGACTATATGTACTCACTTTGTGGTACATCAAATTGAAGAAAATTGAATCTCCTTCCTGGACAAAAATTTTCCAAAATTTTTGAAACCCCTAAAATACTCCAAATGTCTAATTTAATGGGGGAGGGGTTGGAAATTTTGAAAAAATTGTTTTTAAAAAGAGAATTTAATTCCCTTCAATTTGATGTATCACAAAGTAAAACTTCTCACGATGATGTTGACTGAACTGGAGAGAATTGGGGGGCCCAGAATATTGAATGGGACACTCAGACAATTCTTAGGGAAAACGGGGTGGGGTTAAAAATTTGAAAGATATTATTTTCAGGAAGAAAATTTGATTCCCTCCAATTTGATATATCGCAAGGTAGGTGGTGTCATTTGAAATTTCAAAGTTGTGGGAGTGGGGGCGAGGGGGCTGAAGATAGAAATTGGCCAATGTATGTCTCAGATGTCACTTTCCTTGAAAAATGGAAATCCTGTTATGTTGTAATCCCAAAATATGTTGATGTCATACAACAATACGAGGTGATTCAGCGTCAGGTCATTGTTGACGTGATACTTGAGTCTCTATTTTTGTGCAAACAGTTCCGTGGATATTTTGGAGACGCTGGATAATATGTTAAGCGTGTTGCCAACGAGAAAGTCTGTTATTGGCCCTAAGGTGTAGTCAGGCTTACTGGTCAGCCGTGCACCGATTAGGAAGTGAGATGGAGTCGGCGTCGATTGATCAGCGGGATCTAAAGACAAAAGGGCGAGAGGACGCGAGCTCAAGCAATCCTCAATTTGAGCTAAAAGGGTTGCGAGCTTGTCGAACGTGAGCTATCAGGGCTATTGAAATCACGCGTTTGAGATGTTTCACGCTTTCAACTACAGCGGAGCCCTTCCCATAGAGACCTCCGCGTTGAGGAGTCTTAGCTGAAATGAAAAGCGTACCGTACAGACCAGCGAAGCAAAACTAGCAACTAGCAAAGCAAAACAGCTGACCGCCGTTTGCCCGGTGAAATCATATATCTCAGGATATAATCCATGATTAAATTGCCAATTTTTCTCAATTTTTGTAGTTCACAATTTCTCCTTCGCTTTGGTTTTTATTTTGAAATTGTCGTTTCAACTTTCGAGGCAAGGCACACCACCATCGAGTTACCCTACAATAGAGAAAGTATTTCTTTGACCAGTGCTTGTACACTGAAATAATTGCAAGAAAGATTGGGAATAACCATGATCAATTTTTCGTTTTTAGTACACGTCCGTTGAAGTAGGCTAACACGGTGATACCAACACCCCTGCGCACTGAGTTATTGTTCACATCAATAAACCATATTATCATCTACAGTGAGTGATAGTAAACGAACCATTTGCACTTGGGCAAGGTGTGGTGTCGTAAAGTTGCATGCAACTCATTTATATGGTAATTCCGCGCGTTTAAGCCAGCCAGGCATTAATTTTCATTCTTCTGATGCGATTTTTCAGTGGTTAAATTTCACAAACGTGATCCAAGAACCGTGCTGGTGGTGGCACAAAGAAAACAATGCCACTCTCACTATCCGAGCACACTATACCATTCCCATTCCCAATTCTTGGCTCGAGTTCCGATTTGAACGTTCGTTGTTAGAGTTTGTGCTAGTAATTATAATTACTGGTCCTAAGTTACACATAGCAACCGCATTCTAACGAAGACCCCGAGCCGGCTCGCAATCGAACGTCGTAAAGCCAGATATTGCCACTAAACTATGTACGTATTACTACAACTCCCTGCAAATCCGACTTATAGCCTGAAACACGATAATTATCGCGCAAGATATTGAAGCTGTGTGTGTGTGTGGATGGCGAGGAAGGGATCGGCAGCGCCTGAGGTGGGGGGATCATGTGCGGATATTGGATATGGCATGCTATAAGTGGAATGGCGAGGCCGTTAGGAGTTTTGCATTTTAGGGTTAACTTGTTGCTTGTGGAAATCCCCCCAGTTACCCGCAATGCAAATTTTGGCACTTATTCTTTATGAACTTTGCTGGAACCGCAACGCAGAACCTCCGGAGCGCCCAAAAGTAAACGGCGGGAGTAACTATGTTCGTCACATTTCTGGCACTCTGCTATCATAGCACTGGAAGCGGCCGAAAAGGACAATTTTACTGAATCAAATTATTGTTTAGGTATGTAAACTATAATAATACCAAATCCAACGCCGCATGTGACTTAATTGCGCCATGTCATGCATGCATACTCAATGGAATAATTAATTACGATTCGACAATCAATAAGTCGCGACAAAATATTAGGGGATTGGATTTATTACACGACGCAATTTAAATACCTCCGTTGTGTACGGTTACAAGAGCGTTTCCGTGTATTTGTGTTGGCAGATATCATCGGACGTTCAGCCGGAGCCGGGTAAACGAGTACAAATTACCTAAATTAGGATGCATTGTTCATACATAATTACAAACGTTCACAAAAATTCACTGCATACCAACTACTGTGTGTGTGTGTATGTGTGTATTCACAAATGCTCATAAAGAGCGCCCGGGCTCCGACTCGTATATAAATTAGCACAAACTTTTAGCATAGCAGCGCTAGTGTGCGGTATTGCATCGAAACTAGCATCCATAAAGCAACTAAAAAGATTCGGAATTTGCATTCGGCGCAGTAGGTACCCATAGAACACTAGTACAACAACTGTATCATTATTTTTTAACGCACAAAACATTTTGAAGTGGATGTATAGAGTAGGTATAATATGGAGGATGAAGGATTCTCATAATGGCATAACAGTATAGTGTATAGTGGGATAGGGGTAATGCTGTGTGATTAATAATGGTATGGTGCTTTCCCAGCCTATTTATAATACCAACATTGAGTTGGGACCATAGCATGTTTATCTATGGGCATATTATTTCTACATCAGTTTACACGCAATGAATATGTTATACATACAAAGAAACAAACAATGTTACGAAATTAGCCGTCATGATTGATGTTTATGCGGACCAGTTTTTCTCATTATCATTATGATCATTGCTTGTGACTTGTAATTATTGCTCTGCTGCGTATTGATATTGATCCGGAAAGTTGGGGCAGCTTTTTGAACACTCAAACACTCTTGTAGGTTCATTGGACGACCCATGCAATACAAGATTAACATACAGTATCATTTCTTCAAAAATAATTCCAGCTTTTGCCTTTTTCACCAATAGTTATTCTCTACATATTGCACTCTCCTCACCTCGTTCACAAGATATGGTTTTACAGGTGTGCGATGATCTGGTCAAGCAAGTTGAAAATTTGTATTCGTAAAAATTTCTGAGCATCTTCAGCCACGTTGGCGTTTCTCTGCATTGCTGAATGTTGATCCCGTGTTCGTTTCAAATCCGCGGTCCAAATTCCTACCTACTTGTAAATTCTTCTGTTATTGAACGAGTTAATCGTGCTATAAAAACCATTATATGGAATAATGAAGCAAGACCTTCATCACCGTGGATGTCGGACCATTTACTCTTATTGTGTACCATGTTGTGCTTGAAGTGTAACTTGGTCCTAGACACTCTTAACATGTCTTGAATATTCTTGATGTTGAACTCAGTTTGTGACATCATGTTTCATTCTCTTGCTATAAATCTTTTTTATGAACTGCTTCCAGACTACAATGAGTTGCCACTCAACAACGACTGAGTGCCGCCAAAGCCAATGACACCGGAGAGGTGTCGCCGACGACCATGAAGAGAATGTCGTTGAAGACAACAAAGAGGTGCCGCTCCTAAAAAAAAACACCCATGTAAAACACAAAGTCGTGAAGCTAAACTAATTTAACAAAAATCACCGCTAAACTGTTAGCAAGTGTTATAGTGAGCAAATACCACTATCAAACATTTCTAAAATTTCAAGTGAATAGTTACGAGCCAGAATGGAAGGCTACGACCTATGATAGTAAAGGAGCCATACAGATACAATTCTGTTGTGAGTATTGACAGCATTCTTTTTTGAGCCATGCTTATTGGGATAAGAATAGAGAGGAGATGACATACACCGCATTTTGATGCGACAAAATGTACACGGTATAAGTGGCCAAAATTTCACATGTAAAATGGCAGGTGTCTGGGGTCGTATTGAAAAAGGATTGTTGTTTCTCCCGTAATACTTCGGTTCAGAAAGAAAACTATTGTTGCTATTCTGTTTGAAAGAAGGGGACCACTACTGAAAAGGAGGCACGAGAGGGGTCATCATGGGAAATTTGAAATCCAAATAAAGCTCCTCCTGTGTCTTTGTGCATTTCTGTACTACTACTCCAGAGCTTTTTGTTGTGGTCGTTGACGTTTTTCTTTAAACCTTTGCCACCGCAAAGGTTTGCAGCGCTTCCAGTGCTCTTTTCGGGCTAAGCTCGAAGCTTTTTCTCTTGTCGTCCTTGCGTCACGAGCTCTTTTGAAATTGAAACCGTAAACCTCTCAATGGTTATGATTTCATAAGTAGGACCTTTCACACTTTTCAAAATTATGACCTCGAGTACCTAGTTAAGCTGTTCGTATTCCGTATAGGACTGCTCATGCGAATTATTTTACATGAGCCACCACCACTCATCACTGGAACGAACCTAAATTTTCACTACGTCGCGTTATGAAAATAACCTCTGCGTGCCATTTTGGCAAATTTAATGAACAACGATTGGAATTCATAAGGGTGGAAGATCACCGATGGTACGGGGGAGTGCCACTACGAATGCACGGCCACCAACCACCATGCCATTTAAATTCCCATCAAATTGATATGCGAGTTCTTCTGCTAATTGTCGTGATCCGCTTCGAGTGAAGGGTTGTTGATTGATTTCGATGACGAGGCAACTACTAACAATCGAATTATGAACACTTCATGTGCCGGTTCATGATCCAGTTGATTTGCAATCGGATGGCATTTTATGGGAAGCGCGCTCCCTGGCAGAGCGAATGAAAATAAAAGCCACCTCCATTTACGTCGAAAAATTTCCCGAGCCGATCCTGCTAACGAAATGGGACGTGAGGTGTGTGGGAACCGACACCCCAACTAATTTATAATTTACGCGTCGCCCTTCTTTCTTGCCGGTGCTGGTTAGTGGAATCTCTGAAAGATTCAGGGCTCCGGCGGCGACCAAACCTGAAAAGGCATTAGGAATAGAGGCCTGCACACACACATTTGGAGAGACAAAAGCAGTTGGCACAGTCGGCCATAATTCACCGGTCCGCCGGACCGGACTTTGCAAAGGACAAAGTAATCGTCTTCTCAAGTTTAATAATACATCATAAGTTGGGGATGGCGCGCGCGCGCCCTCGTCCCCCTCCCTTCTCTAGTCGGTAACGTCATAAATGAACACCTTTACAAATTCCCAGAATGCGGCGACGCTAATCCCTCTCCAAACTAAAACCCGCAGGATCCGCATATCTGTGTGTATGTGTGTGTGTGTATCTTGGCCATATTTGATCTAGGCCCCTGAATGCTTAATTGCGGTTTATTAAGAACTTAATGCGACTGTCATATCCCTCCCTCGTGCTTTCCTTTCGCAGGAATCTACTAAAACGGCCTACGGCTTTTTCGGGTCGTGAGAAGATTTCATCTGGAAGAGGGAGCGCGTTGAATGGCACACGGCCCTTGGCGCTGGATTTTTGAATCGTCACCGCTAAACGTGACAGGGCAAGCTTTTGTAACTGCTTGCCTTCAAAAATGGTATCTCGCCTTGAGAATGTCGCGAGTGACCCACAGAGACCAATAAAGAAATCTTGACTCGCAGTACCCCAATACGTACCGATGTGTTCTTGTTCTCAATTAAAATTCTCTGGCATATATTCGAATCCCTCTCATGCATTCCCGACAGATTTCGATCAGTTTCGCTGGAAAAAGTATGGAGTGTAAAATCTCATATGTAGGCCAAGTTTAGGGGGCAGAAAAGCGGACACTCTGTGGGAGTGGATAGTGACTGCATTTGCTGAGTACTGGATCATTTGAATCCTTGTACCCTGCCTGTTCAGGTCAAATATTTAGTCTTTTAATGTTGTTTTGGATGGTATTCGACTTAAAAAAGACGACGGGATCAACCTTCCAGGATGTGCAAAGACAGGCTTGCCATGCAACGCGTAAAGATTGGTTGTGATCCACCCCATGGATAAGTTTGCTCCGGACATTGCAGTAACGTTATTTTGCCAGGTATACTGCCTTCATACCATTATTTATTATAATTTTTAAAACGACAGCGCAGTCAGTGAAACGAACCAAGTCAGCAACGTACCGGCGCAGGGCGTGAGGTGGGTTAATCACAACCGTCCCTGCGTTGGGGGTCAAGTCAAGAACTAAGTCCCATCAACTCAAACCATCATCCAATTTCCCCAATAAATCAATCAATGTTTTAATCAAGAGATTGAAACAAAAAATGGAATTAATCTTCTTCGGGTTCATGGGTCAAAGCTTTTTCATCGTCTTCTTTGCCCGACTTTTTTTCTTTGTCTTGAGTTGACTGATCATCTTCTGTGGCAGAAGTGAAGTGAAGTGGCATCTTCAGTGAAGAACTTTCAAAATTAGGATCAGCCAGCGTTAGGGTGTCCCTTAAAAGTGAACATTTTCATGGACCACGTGAACTTCTTTTATTTTGATTCTTCTGAATTTTAAAGCATCACTGCAAAATTTGAACTCGATATGTTGAGTTTTCACCCTGCCACAAGGTCTCGAATGTCGTTGAAAAGTTGCTTGGTAGCATGAGTATTCATAAATGAGTATTGGTCTTCATTTCATACCTTTTTGTTTTATGTTAGTGGGCTATGCATTCAAACGTCACTTTTACAAGTCACAGACAAACTGGGCTGTGTGTGTATTCTAACGTCACTTTAACAAGTCAAAGACAATTACTATTAGTTCTGGCCTGCGTACACACCCTATATCTTTGTGGGCTTCAAGCAATACCACAAGGTTTAAAAAATAGTAACTTTCATTATAGTGGTATACCCAACGCTTGCGCCAAATTTTGGCGTCAAATACAAAATTTGCGAACAAATGCTACAAAATCGCAAGAAAAACCGCCACAAAGTTGAAAAATACGCGCCGCAGCGAACAGGGTAATAGGCTAGAGGTTAATACACACTAGTGATTACTTATTTTTCATCAAAAAGTCCGCATTATTCATTAAATTATAAATAACTGCGTTTTACATTGATCGGATGTGCGTACGCAACCCATAATGCAACCCCCACCAACTCTATTTTCAGTTTGACAAGCAACGGCCGTGACTTTCCGCTGCTGTCTGCTGTCAACATCAACTATTTATTCGCCATTTTGGAGTTCGCTCCGAGTGTCGTACGTTTGTGAACAAGTGGGCCGCTATTCTTGAATCGTGTGAGAAAAGTCCCTGGGAGTTTTATATAATCCGTAGGTACTACACTTCTGTAGCGAAAGTTGCCCAAAAACCACGATTTTAGGCAACATTCGCTACATCAGTGTACTCCGGAATGTATTGTGTATGAATGTATTGAATCTATCCTTGGTGACCCGTTTCGGAGTGAAATTTTTCCGGTTACACAGCTTCACCCACCGTGCACATTGTCACATTCCTCGCAAGACTTTGCGTGTTTTTCAAATTTCTCCAGTACCAAGTTTTTACGCTATTTTAAGCACGTTTTTGGGAATCGGATAAAGAAATACATATTTTTGTCATTATACCGACTATCACTGTGCCCATTCCCATGAGCACAATGTTTAACGGCCCCTTTCACTTGTTTTTCCATGATTTTTGGAAGGATAACACCGCTGAATTAGTTTCGAAAAAACTGATTTTTATACTTTGAAGAGCACAGGGCCGCTATTCTTGAATTGTGTGGGAAAAGTCCCTGGAAGTAAAATACATTCCGCAGTACACTGATGTAGCGAGTGTTGCGAACTTTCGCTAGTCAAACTGAAAATAGAGTTGTTGGGGGTTGCATGAGGCAGCAGTCACACTGAGCCACCCACCACCACCCACTACCATCAACCAAAAATCAAACGCACGCAATGTAATGATGGTGGTCACACTGCAGCCACCTCTTACCACCGCCCAGTGACCACCGGTGGCCATGTGTTTGAAATTTCCAAAGTGGTGGTCAGTGGTCGGTGGTTAACAATACGCATCTTGATGCGCATGCAGAACAAACATTTTGTGCATACATACAACATACAATGTGTATGTCCCGAAGTGAACAAAGGTTTCACTTTTGTCACTAACAAATTGTAACATTTCTTGTTCATACGGTAATAACTGTAAAATTGTTCTTCATCATCAACAAGCTGCGGCACTAATTGATGAAATTCTCCTAGTTGTTCTTTATGACGCACCCACATGTTCCGGCGTTTTTTACAGCAACGGTATCTGAGTCATCAGACGAAATCATTGCAATCAGAGAACTTGTCAATCTTGTCATGAGCTGGGCCGCTATTCTTGAATCGTGTGAGAAAAGTCCCTGAGAGTATGAAATACATTCCGCAATACACTGATGTAGCGAATGTTGCCTAAAATCGTGGTTTTTAGGCAACTTTCGCTACAGAATTGTAGTACGGATTATATAAAACAGGATTATGTCAAATTCAGGAGGGGGACACGGTGGTTGACGGTGGACGATGGACGGTGGCTCAGTGAGACCAGGGCGGATTATTTTGCTTGGTGGTAGTGGGTGGTGGTGGGTGGTAGTGGGTGGTGATGGCTCCAGTGTGACTGCTGCCTTATGGGTTGCGTACACACATCCGACCAATGTAAAACGCAGTTATTTATAATTTAATGAACAATGCGGACTTTTTGATAAAAAATGAGTAATCACTAGTGTGTATTAACCTCTAGCCTATTACCCTGTTCGCTGCGGCGCGTATTTTTCAACTCTATGGCGGTTTTTCACGCCATTTTCTAGCATTTGTTCGCAAATTTTGTATTTGACGCCATTACTTCAGAAGACGAGTATGCGCGCTGATGGCGCGCTGGATAATGAAAGGTACTATTGCAACATAAAATGGAAGGGATGTAACCCGTCAATCCATTTGATGCAATTATGTCGTAATTAGGTCCATTATATCCTGTTGATACCTTTTTGGCACAAAAAATGTTGATCATTGTTGAAGGGGTGTCGTGGGGGAGGGGCTAAGCTCGGCTAGGTGGTTCTCTTTGTTTTCCCAGCCATATAGAACCGATCACGACAAGTTTGATATCTTTTCCGACTAAACTCAATCTCCTGAACTCGAATCAGATGTGTAAATTCAGATGAAAACAAGTTTCAACTGGTTAACTTGAAGAAATTTGCTTTATTTTGACAAATTTGACAAATTGTTTTTTTTTCACTGTTAGAGGCTACTGTTATACAAAAATCATCCGCTCAATGTATAATAATTTTGTTTTTCGAGATTGAAAATTGATTTGAACCAGCGCTGGCCTGGCGCGGCGTCCACCAATGACCAGAACACTGCATGCACTTTCAAATGAAAATAGCTCAAACTATCGAAAAAAATTGTAACTCATCTCCAAAAGTTCGAGGATCTGGGCAGAATTAAATTCTCTATAACATGAACAAAATCCATGCCATGAATTACATTGCCGAGTTTTGAGTTATTTTTAGGGGGAGGGGGTAACAGTTCTCGTTCAAAATATAGAGTATGAATCCTGCCGAAATGTTATTTTCCTTCTTGAATAACTCAAACCTCTGCAGTGCAATTCATGGCGATCTGTTTATGTTATAGGGAATTCAATTCTGCACATATCCGTGAACTTTCAAAACCTATTAGTAGTCTCTCGTCGTGAAACTCACTGTACTAAAGAAGCTCCATGAAAAAGCACATTGTAAGTTTAATGCTTTACTTGTAATATTTTTTTAAGTCTTACGATAATATTTTTTTCCATTATCTCATTCTTTTATATCAGTAAACGCCCTATCTACGTTGATTATTCAACAATTATAACAATTACTTAGTATAATGACCTTGTTATAAAACAATTGTTGATCGCATTACCTGATTTTAAACAAGATTTGAAATCTCTTGTGGCAGGGTGAAAAATCAACTGGTGAAGTTGAGATTTTGCATAAAAACTCTTTTTTGGAAATGGAAACGAATGAAAAAACTTCGGAGTGACTTGGGAAAAAAATCGAAATTTTGACAATATAAGGGACACCCTAGCCAGCGTCTGTATTATCGAATTCTCTTTCCAATTATGTGGATCTGTCGCTGTCTGACTCAGTATTTACATTTTCTGCCAATTCAATCTCATCTTTTCAATGTCTGTTCTTCTCTTTGTTATTTCTGCTTCTTTCTCTGCATATCCGTTTATTGTTTGTACTTCTTGTTTCTCGTTGTCGTCGATCTCCCCTTCTCTCTCTACATCTTTGTCCAAGCTCTGTTGTTCTTCTTGTTTCGTTCTTGTTTCTCGTTGTCGTCGATCTCCCCTTCTCTCTCTACATCTTTGTCCAAGCTCTGTTGTTCTTCTTGTTTCGCGTCAGATTCTACTTCTTTTTCTGCACCCTCGTTCAATGTTTGTTCTTCTTGGTTCTTGTCGTCATTGATCTCCACTTCTCTTACTACGTCTTTGTCCAAGCTCTGTTGTTCTTCTTGTTTCGCGTCAGATTCTACTTCTTTTTCTGCACCCTCGTTCAATGTTTGTTTCTCTTGGTTCCCGTCGTTGTCGGTTTGCACTTCCTTTTCTAGTCACTGTCCAATATCTGTCGTTGTTCTTGTTCGGTGTCGATTTCTGTTTCTTTATCTGCATACTGTGGTAAAATCACTTTCCCTAAATCGATTTATTAGCTGTAATACCATGATCGACCCTACGTTCTGTTTTAATTTTTCGTGCCGTAGATTTTTAATTACTTTTCATCTAAGTCATTCAAATCAATTATCAACTTCCCCAATTCTTTCCCAGTCATGCTCTAGTACCCCTGTCATGCGATTAACCTCAGTTCTTTGAAAGAAGATGAGTTGAATAAATGTTGAAAAATAAACAAAGTTATTTGACCACACCTCACCTTTATTATTACAAGTTGATAAATCATGGCCAATTTGATTAAGTTTATCCTCATTATTCATGACGTAGTTTCCAGGCGTGCTGAAACCAGCTAACAATAGAAATTAGTTAATTCAAGTTCACATTCGGTTTCTGAACGAAAAGTACACCCTAATTACGTGCAAAACCCTGCGACTCATCAACTCAACCCTTCCAATTTAATCCCGTCACATTCTTCCTAATTTCCAGAACTACTGGTGAACCCGTTTCCTAACGCACTTGAGTTCTATTTCCTTGCCTAATTATTTCAAGACCTCATCGATATTTAGATTTCAACCTCTTCTTCTGTCTAGTCCATCTTTCTTGTAGGAATAGGAATCTTGAATCTTTAGTTGTACTTAGAGAGAGATGGTTGTTTCAAAACAATGGCTATGATTTCAAAATCATAGCCATTCTCTTGATTATCGATCAAGTAATTTGCATAAAATTGAGTGTTTACACTCCATAAATTTATATCCGGCTGGTGCTGTAAGTTTGCACTTACACTACTTACAGCCTTATCCAGCAGCTCTATTTCACGCTGGGTTGAATAACTTCACACAAATCTGCAATCAGGTGTACAATTTATCGCGGTGAGCTTCTAATTATTACCCTGCAAAATTGATGTTATGTTTCTTTTCTGTCTTGGAGCGTTTTCGAAGCGACACTGAATCTTCTTGACATTGTTCAAAGGAGTTCTCTTTTTGGAACTCAACCTTAATGCTCGTAAACTCCTTGTCGTGCGAAAAGGGTTAAATCTTTTATGATTGACAAAAAATTAAAAACGGTCCTTTTTCCTCTCAACTCAATTTATTGCGACCGGTTTCGCCGGATTTTTTTTCCAGCATCATCAGGCGGATTAAACTATAACAAATATTACAACAATAAGACAACACTCTAAGACAGCACTCTATTACAACACTCTTGTTGTAATATTTGTTATAGTTTAATCCGCCTGATGATGTTGGAAAAAAAATCCGGCGAAACCGGTCGCAATAAATTGAGTTGAGAGGAAAAAGGACCATTTTTAATTTTTTGTCAATCATAATTTCATCTATTCCTCCATGGATCAAGATACCATACATATAAATCTTTTATTCTATGGGGTGAGATAACATGTGAGATTGTCGTCCAGATTTGATCTGCATAAATACTGCTAGTGCTTTGTCTAAAGCTAATAGAGTCTAGAAAATCATACTCTGTAGGAAGCTAGATCTCTTCAGAAGGGTTACTGACGTTCTCACCATTTTTCTGGTGGTTTGAAGGTAGCTGAAAAACAAGGTATTTAAAAGCTCACAGCAATTTCAGGGTATTGAATCGGTTTGACGCTTCCTATGGCTGTTCGAAATATCAAGAACAAAACCTACTATCATTCTATAGACAAAACAATTACTTCCACCCCATTTAAACAATTATCAGTTGATTACTATGGAAATTCGACTTGCCTCAATGTTTCCTTTTGTCGTAACTGATGCACTACTATGAACAGTGTTTTTAGCACTCTTATTAATTTATTCTAGACGAGTAACAATTTTCCTTCTAGCCTAACACATCCGTTCGATTAGACGTGACTCAAACCAGTCCTTTCCCTAACCGAGCACCCTCGAATTCTTCCCTTGGGCCATTCCTTATATTCCCTCTCTCTACTCAAATCTCCCTCCACCAAGCTCATGTGCCGGTGTGCGGTGTCTCCCCCGAGACTAGGCGGCTATCGTTATTCTCGCATTCTGAAACCAAGACTAATTTATCACAAACTATAATTCCCTTTTTTTTGTAATTTTCAGCTGCCCACCACAATACCTCTCCAATGTTTGTTTATCTTGTTATTTATTGTCGATTTTTGAATCCTTCTTTATCTCTATGTTCATTGTATGTCGTTCTTTTTGGTTTTGGTCTCCGATACTTTGGCATTCTTCGTCCACTTTATTTTTGATAACTTTTTGGTTTTTTTCTCCTCCTTCCATTTTTCTTTTCTTCGTCTGATCATCTATTGCAGCTTTTTCGAGTAGTATCCTCTTTCTATTTTAAGCAATAGAAAGATCGACAAGCATTCGTCCTCTAGGTGTCATAATATTGGTTCTGAAATATACCCAAAACGGCCTTAGTGATCCATCATAAACAAGAACAAGTGAGCCCACAATTTGTGATTCTGAGAATAAAATACGAGTTGCTGGATGACCATTTATCCCAAGACCAATCAGTCTAACATCTTTCCTCCTGAAAACGTCGGAGAGATTGTGTGACAGAGAGATCAGAGATGTAGCGATGCTTAGACACCCGATTCATCCCAACCAACATGCATACATCCCAGGCAGATCCACAGAATCGGCTCTGCATGTGGTGGTTGACCGCATTGAGAAATTTTTCGAGGGCGAGACATTTTCATTGACATAGAGGGAGCCTTCGACAAGACAACCTTTGAAAGCATAAGCTCTGCACTCGATCGGCACGGAGTTGCTCCCACCATAGGTGGTCGGATAAAAAACATGCTTCGATTCGGAGCAATTCAAATCACTGTAGGAGACCATGTAACTAGAGGCATTGTGGACAGGGGCTGTCCACAGGGGGGTGTATCATCCCCGCTACTATGTGACGTAGTGGTCGATGGCCTACTGCGCAGACTCAACAGTTCAGGTTGCTAACAGGAAAATATGAGGGAGTGCTTCTGCAATTTGATGCAGAGTGCACTAAACATGGTGGGAAAAGGGTGCACAGAACACTCGTTGTCTGTGAACCCGGCAAAAACTTGAAAAGTTCTGTTAACTAGAAAGAGGAATTTGGGGCCCCTTGTGCTACCTTAACTCAACGGCACAAGGCTTACTCTGTCAGAGAGTGTTAAGTATTTGGCAATAATGCTTGACAATCAACTGAATTGGAGTGAACACCTAGGACAGAAAACAAACAAAGCATGTATGGCATACTGGCAGTGTCGACGGGCGGTTTGGCGAACTTGGGGTTTATCCCTAAAAGTCCTCCTCTGGCTATACACGGCTGTAATAAGACCAATGCTGTGTTACGGAGCAATCGTGTGGTGGCCCAGAACCAAGCGAAGAAGAGGAATTGCTCACCTCAACCACATCCAAAGGCTCGTCTGCTTGGGAGTGACGGGAACGATGAAGACTACCCCTACAGCAGCGATGGAAGTGGCGCTGTCTTCCCCCTCTCGCTTGTTTGAACCGGAAGTGGCGCTGAGCGCTGCTTCAAGGCTACGCTCTGTGGGACAATGGAATGAGAAGGGAAGGGTGAGCTGTCACGCTCAACTGCTAGGGGATGCGTTTGGAAAAATGCCTCTGTTGCGGGCGGGCAGTGACAGAATCCCCACAAAATTCAATTTTGGAAAGCCATATCACATTGTACTCAACAATGAAGATAGAATATTTTCTGAACAGCTGAAAATCCGAGAAAGTCTACCTCTGGGAAGCCACGCCACAGTATTCCAGACGGAATTGATGTGCTTGATTCATGGAGTAAACCTAGTTTCTGAAAATAGATCAGGAACCTAACAGTGCATATTCTGACAGATAGCAGGGCGGCGCGTCTGGCACTGGCAGGTTGCAGAGTAACCTCCGGGATTGTCTGGGAGTTCCATTAGACCCTGCAGCGAATAGCACGGAAAAATGTCGTCGAACTTATATGGGTGAAAGGACACAGCGGAGATCAGGGGAATGAAGAGGCCGGTGGGCTGGCGCGGCAGGCTGCGGGAATTATACCCTGCGGGCCTGAGCCGATCTTACCGCTAACCATGACGGCCGTCAAAAACCTGATAAAAGAAGATCCCTTCAGATGTCATACAGACAGATGAATGAACGCGGAAGACTGCAGGCAGGGGAGAGCCGCGATGGCCCAACACTCCAGAAATGCAGCCAATCACTGCTTGCAACTGTCTAGGGTGAAACTCAGGAAGCTTCTGGGGATCTTGACTGGGCATTGTAGGCTAAACTACCACATGCATAAGATAGAGATCATAAATGACCCCACATGTCGAGGCTGTGGAGAAAAGGATAAAACAGCTGAGCATGTGCTCTGCCACTGCTCAGCTCTTTCATCACTGAGAGGATCCATACTAGGGGACCTCTGGCCTAGTATGGTCAGCCTTGGCACCCTACCTGGCCGTGTCTTAAAGTTTGTCGAACGGCTCGGCTGGCTCGACGACTGACCGGGAGGGAGTGACAGAAAAAAGAACGAAAAACAAAAGGTCGAAAACAAAACATCGAATGCATGAGGTCGAAGAAGAAAAGGTCGAATTTACAATATATCGAAAGTGATGACCATCGAAATACATATGGTCGAAGATACATAATATCGAATAACGGAATGTCGAAAGACAAACGATCGAAAAACAATTGGTCGAAAAACAAAACGTCGAAAAACAGTAGGTCGAAAAACATCAGGTCGAAAAGCAATAGGTCGAGAAACAAAAGATCGAAAAGCAAAAGGTCATGAAAGTAAAACCCCGAAAAAAGAAAATCGTAAAAATCGAGAAGCAATAGGTGTATGTACAGTTGTTGTAAAGACAAATAATTTGAGAGTTTGGGACGGGAGGAAGAACTGTGTGAAAAATCAACTACCCCAAATTCATTTCCGCCAAAAAACCTTATCAGGCCTTGAAAAAAAAACATTGAACTTGACAAAGTCCACGTACACAGGTTTAAAAGTCTAAGTTGATTTTGCGTCAAAAAACCAAATCAGCTCCTGCAAAAAAATACTGAACCTGACGAGGTCCATATACACAGGTCAGGTCTTAGAAAAAATACTAAACCTGACAATATCTATGTGCACAACTCAACGTTTGAGAGTTGATTTAGCGTCAAGAAACCGAGTCAAGTCTGCAAAAAAATTACTGAACCTGACGAGGTCCATGTACACAGGTTTGCAAGTCCAAGTTAATTTTGTGTCGAATAACCAAATCATGTCTTCGAAAAAAAAAACTACTGGACCTGACGAGGTCCATGTGCACAGCTTTACGTTTCAGAGTGGATTTTGCACCAAAAAACCAAACCAGGTCTTCAAAAAATATGTATATTAGTAAACCTGACGAGGTCCATGTACACAGTTTCATGTTTCCGACTTGATCTTGCATCAAAAAGTCTAATCGGGTCTGCAAAAAAAATACTGAACCTGACGAGGTCCATGTACACAGCTGTATGTTTCCGAGTTAGATTTGCGTCAAAAAACTAAATCAGGTCTTGAAAAGAAATTACTGAACCTGACGAGGTCCATGTACATAGATTCATGGGACCAAGTTGACTTTGCGTCAAAGACGCTGATCAGATTTTGAAAAATATACAGGTGTTTCAGTGACCTTGCATAATATTTCGGGAAGTGATTTCTCTCAGAAGAATAAGTCGAAAAGTGAGAGAATACTAAACCTGACAATGTCTATGTGCACAACTCAACGTTTCAGAGTTGATTTAGCGTCAAAAAACCGAGTCAAGTCTGCAAAAAAATTACTGAACCTGACGAGGTCCATGTACACAGGTTTGTAAGTCCAAATTAATTTTGCGTCGAATAACCAAATCATGTCTTCCAAAAAAAAAAAAAACTACTAGACCTGACGATGTCCATGTGCACAACTTTACGTTTCATAGTGGATTTTGTATCAAAAAACCAAATCAGGTCTTCAAAAAAAATATGTATATTACTAAACCTGACGAGGTTCATGTACACAGTTTCATGTTTCTGACTTGATCTTGCATCAAAAAGTCTAATCGGGTCTGCACGAGAAATTACTGAACCTGACGAGGTTCATGTACACAGATTCATGGGACCAAATCAACTTTGCGTCAAAGACGTTGATCAGATTTAATAAAATATACAGGTGTTTCAGTGACCTTGCATAATATTTTGGGAAGTGATTTCTCTCAGAAAAATAAGTCGAAAAGTGAGAGTAAATTTTTTCCTCAAGTGTTCTCTGAGGGAGACACAGCACCTTAATCGATCCGAATTGTAATCACATTTAAAACAGGTCTTTCTAGTTCGACATTGTGTTATTCGACATTTTATTATTCGATGTTTTGCTTTTCAGTCTTTTGTTTTTTGACCTTTTGCTTTTCGATAATCCACTTTTCGATCTTTTGGTTTTCGACCTTTTGGTGTTACTATGTTAGGTTGGTCGCCCCACTGCATTTCGATCTTTCTTCATTTCGACATTCTGATTTTCGACTTTTTGTACTTTCGACAATAGTGTTTTCGATGTTTTGTGGTTCCGTTATTTTGTTTTTTGACTTAACGCATTCGATGTTTTGTTTTCGACCTTTTGTATTTCGATCTGTTTTCCGTCACCCGACCGGGGGGGGGGGAGGGGCAACATTGGGAAGATGGTACAATGGGCCCAAAAGTGAGGCCTGCATGCCGGATGGAACTATGTTCCATCACTCCCCCGACTCCACTTAATCCAGAATCCAGACCATTTATCATAAAGCCATTTTATTCTTTGGCTGTTTGCAGAGCCTTAATAAGATAACGATTTAAACTTGAAATCAACTAATACCATCGTGATAGTGTAGCAAAATGCAGAGTAAAGAAAGCAAAATTGTATCGTCTCCCAAACATTTTGTGAAAGTTTTAAATATTATTTTGAAAATACGGGTTCCCGAAAAAGTATGAACCAGGAAGAGATGTTCATGTTTCCGTTTTGCCTCTCGCCGGGCCTTCTTGATAAGCGATACTCATTTATTGCTTCTACTTCATAGTTTTAGTTGTTTTTATTTGTCACATTTCATTACACTTGAAGGAATCTCAAGTTGATCCTAAAGTAAACTGGAAGCAAACGCTTTATTGCTTACGATACATTTAAAGTACCACGCGACCTAATGATAAACTAATCGTGAAAGTAATGATTGGAGAATACAGTCAATGGCACTATTACGAATAAAAATACAATGTGCTGACTTCAATTTCTGGTTAGCTAAAATGAACAATATTGGCATAAGTCTACATTCCAAGTCCCAAATCAAAACTATCAGATTATTTAAGCATGAATACAGACACAACTCAAACAAGTACAGACATAAATTCATTTCTTAACAAATGTGGAAGATGCATAATAACACAACTAGAAATAATACGTTGCATATACCACACTCTTGGATCTTTAAGAGTGACATAACTAGAAAAAGGGAATCCATGTGCCTCATCATAAATTGAATAATTCAATTTTATCAAAACAATAATGACACTTTTAGAGTTGCGACACAGGCATAGTAAATATTGGATTCACCTTTTTCATGAATAGCGTCACAAGTCAGTGATGTGACGTTTTTCCACGACAGAGAGCATCTACCTCCTCGGACGAAGTCTGAAGTGACTTTGTTGGGGACCGATTCTACTGGAAAACATCTATCTGAATTCTGATTGCAATAACGACACTTCTGCCCTCTAGGGACAAGTTCTGTGAATAGAAAAGTGTCGTTGTGTGAGGTTAAAGGGCTTGATACCAAGTTGCAGGCGCAAAAGTTAGGACGGCGTAACTTGCCAAATAGAGCGGTCTGATTGGCCGTTGCTATAGTAACCGCACTTACGGCGGTCTCAGCCCCAACTTGGTGTCGAGCCGATAGATTCGAATCGCGGAAGTTCGAATATATTGTTACCTGGAAATTTTTTGAGCTGTGACGTTATTGTAGCCGACGTGCGACTTGTCAAAATAACCTCAAAAATTACAAAAATTTTCAAATTTGCAATGGAACAAACACGTAAAATGTTGTACAACACTCAACACTGGCTTGTTACACAAGATAATTTCCGACACTCAGCCTCTTACAGAACTCGGGCTGCGCTCTCGTTCTGCAAATTTCGGCTTCGTGTCTGAAAACCACTTATGTAACAGCTCAAGGTGCGTTCAGTCAGCTTATTTAGCCGCAAGTTTTAATTTTAGTCGCAAGCGCAGCGACGCCCATTGGCTCTTATGAACTAGTCTCCTCGGAACAGCCAATAAGTGATGCAGCGCTTACGGCTAAAATTAAAATTGCGGCTAAATAAGCTGACTGAACGCACCTCAACTCGTATCGTAAACTACTATTGTTTTTTCAATTGGGCAGTAATTTTTATATCACAATGCCATCGACTTACGGTTACGGAAATGAAATCGTATTTTGCGATTTTGTATAAAAACCATAGCATAGGAATGGAAAAATTTTGTATTCTGGATATAATACCTAGCGCCACTATTAGGCGCTATAGGATCCCACACCCCAAACGTTTAACCTCAACAAAATTGCATTTCAAGCTAATTCAACTCAAATTAAACTAATTTAATAAGCCGTTTCGAGTGTTCGCCGTTTAGAATTAGCTGGCACTTAATATTTGGGGGTTCACGCGATAAAACTGTGGCAACCGCACACACGGATCCTGGAGACATACGACCAGTTAAATTTCCACGAAACGGGGGGGTTTACAGCACTAAAACACGCCAGTAGTGGGCCCGTTCGCAGGAAATTAGATCGGAATTAGCTCATTTAAGCTGCGTTTATTTATACGGGACAAGTGCTTTTGCCGCTGTTCCTATGCCAGTATGCTAGAAAGTAGGACGGTTCTGTGTGAGTGTGTGCGAGAACAGAACGAACTGTTGGCTCTGGGAGAATTTGCCATCAGTTGTTGAAATAACATACACGATTTGAATTTTTATTCGTGCACAACAAAAACGTGGGTTGCGGGTCGGTGAAAACACACCAGAAATAGCTGGGCGCGAAGGAAATCCCGTGCACACTAAGGGGCGCATGCATATTTAAACTTGGAAGGGTGGCGGTGGCGTAAGGACTATGGGAAGCAGGAGATGCGGGTAAGACACCGTGTCGACAACAACCCAATTACGTTGATTTAGCCGCAGTGTGAAAATCAAAATGTCTCCTTGTACACTGTCTACAGAAAAAAAAAGTTTTGGATTCTTCAGCAATCAGAGAAGTTGTTCTCCGGCCATGTTCTTATTTAGACATTACCAACGTTACCTATGGGTGACAATTTAAGCTTACACAGCGTTATGTTTGGACTATGTGTATTGAGCAGATTAAGCTTATATAGGATCCTTGCCGATCGTGCCTTGCTAGAATATCAACAACAAAAACAACAACAACAACAAAAAACAGAATTATCACTAGTGTCTGAAAAAAATTTGGCATCTGCAGAATTCTTTACGCAACTTTCTTTTGCTAGGGAATTCGACGAAGCAAAACACTTTTCACTATGTTGACCATCTCACTCAATTGCATCAAAAGTCGAAAGGTAATACAACCCTTTTGTGGCAGGGTATGCTTTAGGCTAACCAAAAGGATGAATGGATGAAAGACGGCTTACATGCGTCCAGCTCAAAAACATTTTCGCTTGAATATAGATTGTAAACAGATAGTCATGTTGGCTTTTTGAACGCCCTGCTCAGTGTAAGTAACTGAGGTATGAATGGCTTATTCCGGACGGCTTCACCGCATCGTGCAAAGGTCGCGGTTAGTGAATGGTGCACCCCCAGCCCAATCAGATGAACATTCACATTCCCGAGCTTCCTTCCACAAACAATTACCAACAATAATTTAAAGCGAGTTGAACTTTGGCCATCAGATAGGTATACCTCTCTTGTCGTCTCGGGATCCGTTCTAATGTTCCAGTTGTATCTTTTAGTTATCGCAGCCATCAATTAAGCAGGGCAGCCTCGAAGTGCCTTTGTTCACACCTGAATGGCCGGAGGATCTCCTCACTTTCAGCACCGAAAACTTCCGTCTGTGCATAAAGGAAACGACGGCGACGACGGCGTCCTCGTCGGCGCGGCATCAGGCAACAAACATCTCATTTTACATAATCACTGTCTTCTTGAATAAACCTGTTAATGTAAGACTGGTTACGTACGCCTCTCCACCCTCTCACCTTATCCTCCCTCCCCCTGCAGTCCTCTGTAGTGTGTTCGCTTTGTTCTCGCGCCGCCAGTTCATTACTGCGGTCCCTGAATTTATTGTATTCCTTTTTACCTTTATTAAACCCACCGCGCGGCCAAAGGATGAATCGCCCTGGAAAATTAAATTACTGCTCCGGATGTTTTGTGTTGGGGATGGTTCGGATAATATTTTAAAAGGATGCGCGCGGCCAACTTAAGAATGTGCACACTGAAAAGAAATACTAATTTAAATGGAAATTCGCATAATATACCGGCAACCGGGAAAAGAGAAAGCTGCTTTTTCCCACGCGCCGCAGAGGGGCTGAAAAGCGGAAGGTCAATGCAGGAAGTGGTAGTCGAGGATCGGCTGTGCGACTTGTGCTAGGGTTTTAATTGTGGCAACGTGACAGCGACGGCAGCATCTTGGAAAGACCCCTCGCGGTCGCATTTCGTTCAGTTATGTTCTTTTGCGCACGTGTGGAATGAAATGACTGCTGCTTCGTAGTGCATTGACATTTCACAATACCCGAAAAGGTCTTCGAGACCTAAACGAGTATTTATAGCGCATTTTATAGATCAATCTTGTCTTGGACTGTCTCAGCGCCGGTTAGAGTAGAAATATTCTGGATCACCATGTGGAGAAGACCCCAGTCCCAGTACCTACCCCTACACACGACACCGAGCACGACACAAGATACAAGACACCACTTCGCCACTTATAATCCATTTTACGACTTTTTTTAGATGACCCATCAACATAATTGGTTGTATTCTCAGGGCTGAATTTCAAGTCAGCGACGCAACTTACGCCACCTATTCACGGCATGGATAAGCTAATCATCGCGTCTGATTTTGTTATGTTGTCATATTGACCGAACTTACACTACGGTTGCGTAGGCCTATCTCCAATCGAGCCCTTAAATACGATGCTAACGTCGCGTCGCCGCAGCTAGTTTCGTAGTTTTTGTGAGAAACGCAGAAAACGTCAGGATAGACCTTCGAATACCAAACAAAGGCACAAGAGTGCTTGCTAAATGTAAATGGAAAAAATGCAAGGGAGCTCAGCAGGGGTTCAAACGCCATTAATTATTGAAGACACAAAGGGGTCCAGTGGAGCTTTGAACAACACATGAAAGCAAAAGAGAGCTTTTTCGGCATATGAGAACACAAGCGGACCAAGTAGGGCTTTGAATACCAGACGAAAACACAAGTGTGCTTTCGATCGCTTGAAAGCTCCCTAAGACAAGGAAAATTGCAAGGGGGCTCATCAGGACTTCAAAAAACATTGAAGGCACAAGAGGGCTCAATATAGTGCTTTGGATTTCACAAGAAGGCAAAAGGGGCTCACGGGAATTCTAAACACGTAAAAAACATAGGGAGACTCACCAGGGCTCCAAACGGTACTTGAGGTTGAGGACATACGGGGTCGCCAAATGCTACACGAAGGCACAAAGGTGTTTAATAAAGCTTCGAAAGCGACGGAAAAATGTACGGGGACTCAGCAGAGCTTTAATCGACATTGAAGAAACAAGGGGGCCAGTAGGGCTTTGAGAATCAAAGAAGGCACAAGGAGGCCTACTGAAATTCTGGAGGGGCGAAAAAGCATTAGGGGCTTTTAACAAGAATGTCCAATTGGGCTCTGAACAAGGGTGCTTACAACGGCATATGGAGACATTGTGACGTACCAAACAAGACGGCAGGAAGAAACTTCGGGATTGTAAGTGGCTGGCCCTAACCAACTCAGCGAAGACGGCGTGGGTTCTATCAAGATGATCGGAGGCGCCACGGATTTGTTCAGCCACTCCCCGAAAGTCACTTACCGTTTCTTTATCGACAAATCCGAAACAAATAGTCCGGTACAAAATTCCCATAAAATAGTGAGCTAGATAAAAAGAACCAACAAAAAAAGAAAAGAAACAAGAATGATCAAAATTTTGCGGTCACCAACAGTATTTTCATTTATTTTTTTAGAAAGGGGGGGGGGGTGAGTTTAGACACTTGAATTCAACTCTATGTATACTTTAAACAATGGAAACTATGCAAATCTTGACTTAATTGAAACTTCACTACGGTCAATAATTAACTAATTAAATCACAAACAAATTTACAAAGAACAGTGAGGCTGTTCTCAACAAATGACTCTAGGTATGCCAGTAAATCAGGCTCACAACAATAACTAATTCCTTGTCACGGCGTCAGTAGACTCTCAATTCAACTTTCCCAATCTTCACTAATTACTTTACTCCATAATTGTCAACAACAATTTCTTTAGAACCACGATAATTAAAATAAGCTCGAATAGGCTCAATCAAACTGACGGTTTAGACTGACAATTTTCTTTTCGATTTTCTACCGAACGATGATGGTAATGGTAACGTAACTATTTAAACCCTAAGACGCAATCGAGCTCGATTCTGCCTACGTGATTTATTAATTGGCTTTTTAGCCGCGATTTACCTTATAAGAAAATGAAGTTTTATTGAGCTTTTACGCGCGCTTATTGTTCTGATCTAAAAATTATAGAATCGCGTAGTTAGATGTTATTTCTTAGTTGATTTTGAAGAGAGGTTTTAGAAGAATTAAGCTAAGTACTCACAAGTAGTTAAAGTAATCCGTGGATTACAAAAAGGAATATATTTTTGTTTATTATTGTCACTATCGTCGTCAGGTCTACGACGAGTCAGAAGCCAGACGAAACGAACGCTGATCCGAATAGCTCTAATTCCAAGAATCCCGACGATGTCGGCGCAATAAGATTTTATTCACTGCTCACGCACACGAGCTTCGCAATTAGTGCCAGGCAGAGGTTTTCAGAAAGAAAGTGTGTAAATCTTGAATCCAAAACTAAAAAGCCTGAAAACAACAATTTTCAACCTGATGCCTCCAGAATCCGACCGATATGGAAATACCTTCGATGTTAGACGGCTTTTCGTGAATACAATAATTTCCGAAGCAAGCTGGTAAGCGTAAATAGCTGCAGGTTTAGACGCTGTTGAAGATCGACGGTCGCAATCAGTCAATTCTTGTTTCGTCTGCACAATAATTATTTATTCAAGGGAAATACCTAAAATACAAAAAGGACGATCTCATGACGCGTTTTTCGATAAATATTAAGAACCTTACCCCAGACGACAACAGTGATTTCTCGAAAATCGTAGAAGTGGATAGGAGATTTAAATCCGACGAAAGTCGCTCAGGATTTGCACAAAACCCGAAAGTAGGTGCTCTGGATTATATCCGCAATGGCCAATAATTCCACTATGCGTTCGATTACAACAAATTATTCCAAAATTACCAGAAATATCTAAATTTGCGTAAAGGAATGTTCCAGAAGCGCCTTCTCACTACCATCAAAAGATATCGAATCCCCTTTTTGCCGCCGCCGGCCAAGTTCGAAAAAAAGATCTCAAAAACCTAGTTACTTTACGCTTGAGGTTGGCGTCAAGGTCAGATAAGCGAATTTGTCTGTTTATTTACTAACCAATCGAAGAACGAAATCAATCAGGATGAATGCCCAACTTCGAAATCCAGATGAAGGAATATTATCTGCCACGGTCGCCGGTGTTAGCGTATACCTCTCGGGGTAACGATGCGACAAAACAATGTGCATAAACTTGCATCTGCGATTTGCCAAAACAAGGTTAGTACCTACGCCAAATTATAGATTAAATTCGTGAAACAAATTCAATTCTTCTCATAGTTTTCTTTATAGAAAACGAATCAACTCACAACACGACGAAGCTGTACCAACATAATGGGAATTTGAGAAAAAGGACTAATTTACAAAAATTACGTTACAACATAAAGGGTAGATACCTACTACAATTCCGAAAGCAACATGAACACTCAAGGAGGCTCATCAGGGCTTGAAACGATATATAAATACACAAAAGGATTCACTGGAATTTCGAGTTAACACAGCAAGACAAAACGGGAGCTGCTTGAGCTCCAAAACATAGTAAGACATAAGAAGGCTCCTCAGAACTCCGAACACCTCAAGTAAACACAAGAGGGTTCATCGGGGCTCGAAACGACATAAAAAGACACGGGGGCTCATCGGGGCTCCGATTGAAAAAGAAGAACTCAAGAACTACAAAATCTGAGAAGATATATTGTGGCTCGATAGAGTTCCAAAAGCAACATGAAGACACAATAAGGGGGCTAGTCAAGGCTTGAAGCGACACATCAAATTGTCCACGCGTTAGGTTGTCCTGGCCTCAAGTTGTCCCGCGTCAGAATGGCCAGCGTCAAGCTGTCCTGCTTCGACCAACTTGACGCCGGGACAACTTGACGCCGGACGATTTGCGCCAGAGATTTTGTGAAAACAAAGTAAGTAAACATTCGAAGAAAATGACAAAACGGGACTCACCGGTAGTCAAAACGACACATAAAGACACAAGGGGGTTCACTGGGGCTCCGAATTACACAGCAAAACACAAGAAGACATGAGCGGGCTCGCTTAGACTTCCGAAAACCTTGAAAAAACATCACAGGGTTCATTGGGGGTTAGAAACGACATAAAAGGACACAATGGGGGCCAGTAAGGCTCCAAAGTAAAAAAGATACAAAGGGGCCCAATAGTGTCCCGAAACTGCCAAGAAAATACAAAGAGGTCATCGGGGCACAATACGGTACCTGAAGACAGAAGAGGGACTCCGATTGACACAGCAAGACATAATGGGTCGCTAGAGCTCCAAAATATGAGAAAAGTGAGCATGAAGGGGCTCGCGTTTTTCGAAAACCACAGAAAACATGAGGGGGTTCAGCGTCAAAATGACACATAAAGACACAAAAAGGTCTATTGAAGCTCCGATTGACAAAGCAAGGCATAATGGGGGCGCCCGAGAGGGCACCATATAATAATAATAATAATAATGTCTTTATTCATACAGACTACAATACCAAAAATATACTGTGTACCAGCGGCGAGGTCTAGCATGGCTACTCAACTAACCGCTGAATACTAAATCTACTAACTTAAGAGATTTTTCGATAATAAAAATAACATCAAACAATAAGTAGACAAACAGAAGTCAAATAGAAATTCAAAGTAAAAATAATTCAAAATCAAAAGTTAACAAGAGGAAATAAAATGAAATGAACAATATAACTTTAGAACACAAAATGAATACCTGTATTTCACTGGACTACCGGACACCCTCTTTTCTCCAAAATGAATTTTTTTATAGCTTTTTTAAAACTGTAAAACGCGGAACAATGACAAATACTAAGCGGTAATGAATTGAAAACCTTGACAGAGCTATAGCTGAAGGACCGCTGGAAGACAGCCGAGCAGTGTCTGGGAACACTGAACCTCATTCTATGTCGAGTCTGCCTGCCGTGAATGTCATAATTGCGGACCAACTTTTCAGTCAAATATCTCGGTTGATCAGAAGTCATCAGCTTGTAGGTGAGGTTGCTTAAATGTATGAAAAATCTTTCGTCCAAGTTGAACCATTTAGATTCATTAAGCAGGGGAGTAACATGATCAAATTTCCGACGACCGTAAGAGAATTTCAAGCAAGCATTCTGCAACTTTTGAAGGCTACTTTTATCCTGAAATGTAAGAGCTGGCCAATAAACAACATCGCAATAGGCCACTGCAGAAAGAATGAGTGAGTCACACAATCGCAATTTTATGTCAGATGTTAAATATTCTTTATGCATATAAAGGGCATGTAGTTTACCGTAGCATTTTTGTAACAGAGTTGAAACGTGAGTTTCAAACCTGAGTTGTGAATCAAAATAGATGCCAAGATTTCTAGTGCTATCAACCGGAGTCAATAATTGATCGTCGATTTTTATGCAGAAGCCTCCGCTCTCAAGGATTCCATTACGATGCTTCCCAATCAGGAGTAATTGTGTTTTCTTACTATTTAATAATAAGCCGTGAGCTTTAGAGACATATGCAATACGCTGAAGATCCCTATTGATATAACCAACAGGATACAGGATATAGGACTAGAAACATATAAAGATACAAGGGGGTTCATCAGGGCCTCACACAACACCACATGAAGACACGAGGGAGATTATCAGGTTTCAAAACGACAAATACAGACAAAGGGAGTCCGTTGCGTCTCCGATAAACGTAGCAAGACACAACGAGGGCCGCTAGGATTCCACGACATGAGATGACAAAATTGAGCTTATTGCGGGGCTGGAAGCGTCACCATAGACACCATGGCCCAGATTGACCTAGCAAGAACGAATATGGGGGCCGGCAGGGTTCCAAAGCACAAGAAGATACAATAAGGCTCGATAGAATTTAGAGCTTCACATGGAAACACAAGAAGGTCATCGAGGGGGTTATCAGGGTTCTTAAAAACACTATGGAAAATCAAAGTGGCTCCAGTAAAGTTTCGAAAACAACACGAAGACACAAGTAGGGGGGTCA
This sequence comes from Anaspis maculata, assembly GCA_949128115.1. Classification (NCBI taxonomy): domain Eukaryota; kingdom Metazoa; phylum Arthropoda; class Insecta; order Coleoptera; family Scraptiidae; genus Anaspis; species Anaspis maculata. Next base: position 34,726,438 of record OX421961.1, read on the forward strand.
TCATGACTTGAAATGACACATAAAGTCGCATGGGGGCTGTGACTTCGAGTTATACAAACTGAGATCATTGGGACTCAAAAACATAAGACACAAGTAGGCATAAGGGGCTTGCTAGTTCCGAAAAACCACAGGAAAACACAAGGGGGTCAGTTGGGGGGCAAAAAGACACAAACTTGCCAACAATTAGAATCCCAAAATTATAATAACTCCTGTCTCCTAGCGTCAAATTGTTCTAGCGTCAAGTTGTCCCGCGTCAAGTTGTCCAGCGGCAAGTTGTCCCACGTCAAGTTGGCCGGCGTCAAGTCGTCGGCGTCAAGTTGTCCTGCTTCGCTCCGTTAGTGCGGTTACTATAGCAACGGCCAATCAGACCGCTCTATTTGCCAAGTTACGTCGTCCTAACTTTTGCACCTGCAACTTGGTATCGAGCCCCTAGATAGCTTCTGAAAATAAAATCGCAATAAGCACCTATCGACGGAAGTTTTAAGAATCTGTACGTGTTACTGTTACTGTTGTTTCTGTTACGTTATACCTACTGTTACTGTTGTGTTGTTCCTGTGAATGGTTTTGATTACCTGATAGTTTTTACGCCATGTCTAATGATCCAGCTCGTTTCTCTGCGAGAGACGTGAAACACTTTGCCGCTGTTACGAGAAACTCTTTAGAGATTCCAACAAAGCAGCTGCCAGCATTCAGCGCGTCGTTGCTTTGATCTTTCAAGTAACGTCCTGCGCATGATCAAATGTACTGACAAAAAAAAAACAATAGGATTGTCACTACAGCCAAAAAGTGGCCGTGGAAGGAGATCCGTCCATCACGAATACGGATTCGAAGAGTTAGGTACTGAATGATTTTATTATTGTTACAAAAATTAAGAACAACGATCACATGAATTTGAAATCCGTCTTTGACCACGTCAAGGAACATCTCGATCGGCCAAAGTAAAACGTCACTCGATCCATGAATAGGTTTGGTCTTTTGTGCTATCCTATGAATTTTCGTGTTTCTGTCACCATGATAGATAGATAGATAGATAGATAGATAGATCTTTATTTCGTTCCATGTTTACCCCATCAGGTGTGGAACCGTCACAGTATGTACATTGTACAGCAATGCGTAATATAAATAAATATAAATCGCATTCAAATATAAATAAACATCTCAAATAAATAACCACATAAATATATAAATAGATAACAACACAAATATATACAAAAATATAGAAATTTATGGGAAACAACACACATGGTATATAGATTAAACATCATCATAAAAACATTTTAAAATTCATGACTTGATCGACGTCCGTATCATCAATGAACTCCTGCACCGAGTAATAAGCTTTACATGCTAGAAACCCCCCGAGCAAGTGCCGAACCCGAGGTAAGCGCAGCTTTTTGAAGTCGGAAGGAAATTGATTGAAAATTTGTAGTGCTGAATATGGAACATTTTTCTGAAGGTAAGTATATTGCAACTTATTCATTTTGAGATGATCTTTGTTTCGCGTTGCATATGCATGATTCAATCTGCATCCCTCAAACAAATCCTGGTTCTTCAAGACAAATATTGTGACCTCATAGATATAGAGAGACGCCAAAGTAAGAACGCCGTGCTCAATAAAATATGGCCTGCATGTATCTCTACCTTTTATTTGAAAAACGTTTCTTAGCGCTCTTTTTTGCAGTCTGAACACTCTGATGGCATCAGCCGAATTTCCCCAAAAAATTATTCCGTATCTGATTCTAGATTGGATATAAGCATGGTAAGCTGCTAGTGCCGCCTCAGTGCTAACCAGTGCAGCTAATGTTCTCAATGCATAGCAACACTTCGCCAAGCCCCCAGCAACAAACTCCACATGAGCCCTCCAATCCAATCTGTGATCGACTATGACACCTAGAAATTTAGCGTTAGGTACCGACTCTACATCAGTGTTCTCAAACCTAAGGGTATACAGTGAGTCGCCCTGACTATAATTAAACTTGATGAGATTTGTCTTAGACATATTTAGCTGCAAGCCACTCGCCCCGAACCAGCCCGAAAGCGTGTCAAGAGCGTTGACAACTCCCAGACCCGCGCCCTCAAGGTCAACACCGCCAACAACCAGTGAGGTGTCATCCGCAAACTGAATCACTGGTTCTTCTATAAGATTGGAAATTTCATTTGTATAGATTATGTATAAGAGTGGGCCCAGAATGGACCCCTGTGGAACCCCTCTTTTTATAAACAATTTTCTTGATCTTAATTTTATGTCCTTATCCCTATCGAAATCCAAAACACATTGCGGTCTGCCCTCCAGGTAGGATCCGAGCAGTTCAAGGGCTATGCCTCTCACCCCAACACTCTCAAGCTTCTTTAGCAATAAATCGTGACGAACGCTATCGAAAGCCTTCGACAGATCTAGGCATGCCATTAGCGTGGTGTGATTTTTATTCTGTGACTCGACTATCTCCACAATTGCCTGATACACTGCCCTCACTGTAGACTTGCCTTTCCTGAAGCCATTCTGGAAACTTGATAAAACATCACATTTTTCCAAAAAAGCAATCAGCCTGTTGTACATAATTCTTTCCACTATTTTACTTATGTTCGATAAGAGCGCTATCGGTCGATAGTTGTTTATTTCTGTTTTATCACCTTTTTTGTGTATAAGTTTTATATCAGCTGTTTTCAATTTGGTCGGGAATACTCCAGTGATGAAAGAGAGATTTATTATGTGACTCAGCGGACCCGCGATTTCATTGGATAAATATTTCAATAAGCGCACAGTAACCCCATCCTCACCCACGGAAGCAGTGTTTTTCAGGGCTTTAATGACCTGCTGCAGCTCAAGACAATCCACTGGATACAAAAACAAAGACTTTGGATTGATGGTCCCAGTGCAATTCTCCGTGGAAGTGCTTGTACCACAATTGATGTTGTTTTGCCGGTTATGTGCAGTATCAGACGAGCACTGGTTTAAAAGAACCGATTGATTTTATTCAGAGTGTCAATTTTTGTTTCACCGCCACTCGATGCTAGACTTGACAAAATAGAACTTTCCTCTCTCTGTTTCTTACCTGAGCTAGTTTTGATTGTGTTCCACATTTGTTTACATTTGTTTTTTGCATTTAAAATAATTGAAGTATTATGATCACGTTTTGCCTGCGTTACAACATTTTTCAGTATTTTACAATATAACCTGTAATAATCTCTCTTAATGAAACCATGACAGTATTGGTAGTAGAGTTCAGATTTTCTTTTGCTGGAAATCCTTATCCCCGCCGTTATCCACTGATTTACTTTATGGCATTGAACTTTTCTACGTACAAACAACCGCCTGGACAATGAAAGCAGCACACCCGAAAAAAAGTCGTAAGCATCATCTGGGTGATTCGAGGCGTATACGGCCGACCAATCCTCATTATTCACAAGTATATCCCTGAAGGTAGCTAATTTGCTTTCACTGATTATTGTTTTATATACAAATTTTTGTTTTTTGAGGTTATTATCTGCACCAGTACAAAGACGAATGATCTGCCCGAGATGATCAGAGAGTCCAGACCAGCAAACGTCCGTTCCGAAATCCATGAAGTCACTTGGATTAACAAAAATATTATCGATTAACGAGCTCGAATTTTTAAAAACTCTAGTTGGTACCGCTACAGTAGGATGCATATTGAAAGATCCCATCATGTCCAGGAATGACTTTGAATTCATATTATCTGTCAAAAGATCAATATTAAAATCTCCACAAAAAATTACTCTGTGTTTCCGAAATTTACTCTGACAATGTTCAAAGATCTCGTTAACCCCCTTCAGAAAAACCTCCGCAGAGCCCTTCGGCGGCCTATAAATACAAATGATCACCATTTTTGAAGTTTCAGAAGCAACAGCTGAGCACTCAATTTGGTTCTCTACACTCAAGGAGTTTATGCCTTCAACTCCTTCGTAAGTAAGATCATCTTTCACAAAGATGCAAGAGCCACCGTGGACAGACGCCGACCTGACGAAGTAGCTTCTCATATCATAATGATTCAGGATTATCTGATTAATTTCACTTCCAGAACACCAGTGTTCTGTGAAACAAAGTAAATGCGGCAGAGTCGGCAGCGTATTTAGATAGACTTCAATATCTGAAATTTTGTTTCTGATGCACTGCACATTCTGATGAAATATAATCAAGTTTGCACTATTGTTGGGTTTTTTATCAATCACTTTGGTGGTGGGCTTCCCTTGCGAGGGTGAAAAAACCGGTTAAGGTACGCACCCCTTGGCCACAAGGTTGGATCCATAACGACCTCAAAATTCTGAAGATCAACAGTAATCTTGAAGGAAGAATAAAACTGTGGATGTGGATGTGCATGTGCAGGGTCCATGTCACTAACCTCTAGACTATAGTAACACTGAAAGGCTCAGTTGAAGTAGAAAAGCGTATAACTCGGCTTTAGCAGCAGATCTTCCTTGATATATGATCCTTCTCAAGGCCATGGAGTTTGCTTTACATCTCTACCTTAGGACGTATTACAATGGTTGCGTTCATCCGCGATGTCGCGAACGCGCTTTCTTTAAATAACAGTCAAAATTGACAGTTGACTGATATGATATACCTGATTCTCCAATGCCCCTTGTATCGCAGACCTTCTCATACAGGCGGTTCCCTTTGCTCGCAGCTCGCGCGCAGGTCTTCTAACCGGGAATGCTTTATCGATTGGGCTGGTTGCATGAACTCGACCAATGACGGCGCCAATATAGGTGAACCTGTGCCTCGAGGTCCCGAGGATCCCAGGTAAATGAGAAAGACTATTCGTACCAGTTTTTAAACGGGCGTGAACTTCTGCTCTTTCGATTATTTGACACACCACCCCTGCAATTTCGTAGCATTCACACACCTCCATAATTTATTCTTCCAACACTGCGATTTTTTTTCAAATTTCACGTTGAGTTTGGTGAACTGAGCAACAACGTATCAAGTGAGCAAGAATATTTTTGCTAGATAAGATGGCGGCCGATGAGGTATCACTCGGCGAGCGCTCTCGCTGATATATGGCGTTCAGCCGCAGCCGGCTGAGAGCTTACTAAGCGCCTTGTGCGGATGAGCGCACCCAATGTTGATTGAGACTGGTGGCAGGTAAGAATTCTGCTGACTCAGTAGGTACCCATTTTTTTTAGTCCTGAGATCGGAAACAGACGGTTTAACATCAAAACTGCATGTATCTTTCTTCAAGTGCAGCTTGAATGAGGTGCTGCACTTGACATTTGATAAAAAAGTGAGGAAATACTTTCTGACTGGAAGAAGTGGAAGGTCTGACTTATAACCTGAAAATAAACAATGAAGTTTCCATGAAATTGACATTTTTTATTTGACATTTTTTGTAACTGAATCTAAAGCTGCATTTAGATTGTAATAATACTGGGATGGCAATATTTCTGAAACAACGTATACCTACTAGTACAGGCGGTACGGAGCACATTTCATAACAATCCTGCATTTAATAAAGAAAGCAAACCACTTTGCACAGTGACTCTTAGAATCATTTCGAGCGATTTGACCCGCAGCACCCGATAATTCGTCCCTTAGGGGGGCCATGGGGGCCCTCCAAATTTTCAAAATGCAAGAACTTTCACAAAACGATCATTGAGTATCGTCATGTGTGTCATAAAATGAGCTTATGGGTCTATTGAAAATGTTCTCAGCAATTATCGTTGTGTCCGTTCCATTCTTCACACTTAAAAAAAAAATTCTTGAGCAGGTGTCAAAAAAACTGTTTTTATTTTTTAATTTACGTGAGGAAACGATAAATTCATATGTTTTGTTTAGTTCCCAAACAAATCGCATTCCGTGAGCCCAATTATAGAGACAAAATTTTTATAATGGTATTTTCCAAAGAAGTGGTGTCCTCTTCAGTACACCTTTTTCAACAGCATTTTTTTCAATGCTCCCACTGGATAACAGTGTTAATTTATACAGGTATGAGAAGCTTGAAGTCTTTTCTTAGTAATTTGGATGCAACAAGGCTTCAAAACGCGCAAGGGAGCCCTAAAAGAATTTTTTTCTGCTCGGCTATCAAATTTTTGGCATGTTGATTTTGTAGTAGGGGAGAAGTGGACAAAAATTCGATCTCGGTCGCGCGGGCGGCGGCGGCGGTTCCATTCTAGCGGCAAATATATTTACGCACAACGACTCTGTATTCCGTTGTACTGCGGGAAAACTTGGCACAGGAGTAGCTTGTACCAAAGCAAGTGATTTGGCCCGCAGCACCAACATTTTTTACCCAGGATACTCTGCATCGTGACCATTCTTCAGAACATGACCCACAATGCAACTGTTTCTGTTATAAGAGCTGATGCATCGACTTGATGGTCATTTCTGTGCAATGTTTATTGGCAAAATCGAGAGCTGTAGTCTGAAATAGATGAAAAATTTATTCAGTAGCGTAATTGTCATATTCTTGTTATAATGTTCAACAAAATTCAAGGAATCAATGAAGTGTTAAATGCGAGTAGTTACTCGTAACTGGACCGACTTCCTTAAAAATTCGAAGAACAAAGCGTAGCTCTTCGATTTTTTAGGATCGAATGTTCTCTGTGATTCATATTGGGCACCAGTTGTCACAAATATGCAGGGAACAATTTTTTCCTCTGCTGATGCGTCAACTTCATTCGTTGAAGTCACCATAGGAGACATGGCAGATGGCCGCAAGGAAACAGTATTGTTTTCCTCACCGTTGTTACGGATGTTGTGGTATTGGGTATATCGTTTTTCTTCTGTCTTCGCTCTCAAGAACTTCCAAAACTGTGGGCACTACTCGGTAGCGGACTGCACAAAAGATTCATCGCTATCCATCGGATTGCAGAAGGTTTGGGCGAAATCTTTTTGATCTGAGAGGCTTTCACGCGTTCTGTGGTTGCGATACCACCTCGTTCTTTTCGTCCAAACGCATGGAAGACCTGGAAGAGCATGGAGAAAGCGACTTCCGCATTTCGTGTCTTGACTCTGCTCTCCGACTCTGAAGCTGACTCTCTCGTAGACGTTCTTTTGCCGTCCTCTTGGGGCTGGAAGAAAATCGATGAGAGCTGGTCGCCAGTCTGAACACTGATTGCTGAAGTGTGGGGGGACTGCAGTGAGCCACACAAGTACGTTTTTCTTTTTTTTTTTGGGAACCTATAAGAACTTATAAATTTCAACAGCTGCAAAATGTAAGACTGACTGCAAAACAATAACGTGTACTTGTCGAAAAGCCAGACTTCTGTGTACGCTTCAATGCAAAATATGCAAAGAAGAATGCTGCAACAAAAGGTGGGTTCTTCGCCACTCCTAGGTTATTTCAGAGCCTTTCTAAAAAAACAGAGGCGCTATCATTGTCATTCCAATGGGGTACTTATTATCATAATATAAACATCCCTGTATTTGATTTCAGTATGGCGGCAACAAGAAAGTTTTGGAAGAGGAGGAGAAATTTTGGAGAGGTTGAGAAATACATCTAGCCGGGGAGATGTTCCAAGTTTATTTCCAAAATTGCTCAATCATGTTGATGGACCTAGAGTATTCAAGTACCTTGTTCATTTTTATTACTCAAGGACCACGCTGGGCACGGCGCAGAAGCAACACTTCATTTCTTAAATTATGTTGAAGGTTATAACAGAAATACATGTAGAAGACTTGAGTTGACATCAAAAATCAGAAATCAGGTATGTCGTGGAGGGAATATCTTATTGCAAGTGGATGATTATTGCACACAGCGCAAAAGATCTCTTTGCGACATGGACGAAGCGGTTGCTGCATGCCATAACACCCACTTTTGATACCTTGCCTGAGGCATACAGTAAAAATTTTTATCGGGTTGGACATATCTGGGGCCAAACTGATGCTATCATAGATTTTCTTCGCTGTCCTCTTAGGGCTCAAAAGGAGTTGTAAACTGGTCGCCGGCGGTCTGGATGCATATTGCAGAAGTATGGGTGGACTGCAATGAGCTGAAACTCAAGTACGTATTTTTTTGCTTATACAAACTTCTGAACATCTTTGTATTTGGTCTCAGTATGGCTACATCGGAGACCGGAAAAGTTTCAAAAGAGGAGGAAGAATTCTGAAGAGGTTAGGAAGTACTGGTGGAGACGAGGGTGGAGATGTTTCAAGTTTATATTCAATAATTTCCAAATAAATCTTGAATGATCGGAACTCGAGTATTTTGCTCGCTTTTATTATTAACGGCTGGGCACAGCGCAGAAGCAATACTTGATTAATTTCTTCAATTCTGTTGAACATTATAATAGTCCGGCTGTTAAGAGGAACCACCTTGCATTTCAGAGACAAGCGACGAAATTTGGCACACTTGTTCACTAGACCCTACTTTTCGATTTAAGAAATGTTGCCACCATCTGCGGTCGTGTAGACACTTTATACAGGGTTCAGTAGAAAAAATTTGTTGAAAAATCGTAAATCGTGAACCATAACCGGTGGACGTATGTAAATCAGGATATTGATGACTGATTCCATGCCCATGGAGATGCTGCAAACAGTTTTGAAATATCTTGAGGCGTTTCCGAAATACTTTGGAAGAAGTGAAATTTCTTCAACTTTTCCTTTTTTCAATAAATCAATTGTTTTTGGAGATATTGAGCTGCAACTTGATATTCCGGCAAACGAATATGTTTTCAATGAAACGCGATGTGGAGCCATCGACAAAGCCTGCTAGATTCGAAACTGAGATCTTCAATTTTTTTTCCATCATGAGCGCCATCTTTCAAGTGCCCTTCGTGAAATTGTTGAAAAAACAACAGGTAACGACTTTATTTGGACACACACGATGTTTCATCATGGAAAACCAGGTACTCAATTGTGGCAATGACCTCTCCGCCCAAGAAACGTTATCAAGTTCGTTTTTCTTGTTTTTCCTCAACTTACGTGACAGTCATGACCAAATAAAACTTTGGATCAAATGAATGTTTGCGATATTTCAATCAACATTGTTTTGCAACGTCAGTCACCAAATTTCATCATCATCAGTCGAGTGGTGTTCTTTTGGCAAACAGTTGAACAAAAAGTTTCTCAAATATTTGTAAAAAGGGCAAAAAATGCAGGGTCACCTTCTGCCCTCAAACCTGATTAAAGAAAATATGTACCCAAAAGTGCTACCAACTGATACTGAAATGATTCGGAGGAATGTGCAAGCCAAGCTCAAACTGATTGTTACATTTTAGTTCGCAAGAGCGACGTGAAAAGCGTTGCTACAGCTTATATTTGAAGCGTTTCCGGCAATATTCAACAAAAAACGCTTCAAATATTAAGCTGTAGCAATACTTTCGACGTCCCTCCTGCAGAAGTAGGATGGAAAAATCCATTTCGGTTCAACTTGAAACTACAGCAGACATTCCTCCGAACTCTTTCAGTATCAATTGGTAGCATTTTTGGTAAAAGATTTTCAGCAATCTGGTTTGAAGGGACGACGTGACCCTGCCGTTTTCGTTTTTTCCATTGAAGTCGAAGCAAACTTTTTGTTCAACTGTTTGCCAAAAGAACACCACTTGGTTGATGATGATGAAATTCAGTGACTGGCTGCACAAAATAATGTGGATTATAATGTGGTCAACATCTTATCGATCCAAAGTTCCATTTGGTGATGGTTATCACCTAAGTTGAGAGAAATCAAGAAAAACTAACTTGATAACGTTTATTGGCCAAAGAGGTCATTGCTGCAATTCAGGACCTGGTTTTTCATGATAAAATGAACGCGTGTGTCCAATAAAGTCGTTACCTGTTGTTTTTTCAACAATTTCACGAAGGGCAATTTGAAGATGGCGCTCACGATGGAAAAAAAGTTGAAGATCTTAGTTTCGAATCTAGCAGGCTTTGTCGATGGCTCCACATCGCGTTTCATTATAAACGTATTTGTTTGCCGGAATATCAAGTTGCAGCTCAATATCTCCAAAAACAACTGATTTATTGAAAAAATAAGAAAGTTGAAGAAATTTCACTTCTTCCAACGTATTTCGGAAACGCCTCAAGATATTTCAAAACTGTTTGCAGTACCATCATGGGCATGGAATCAGTCATCAATATCCTGATTTACATACGTCCACCGGTTATGGTTCACGATTTACGATTTTTCAACAAATTTTTTCTACTGAACCCTGTATAAAGTGTCTGCGCGATTTCCGCAGATGGTGGCAACATTTCTTAAATCGAAGAGTAGGGTCTAGTGAACAGGTGTGCCAAATTTCGTCGCTTGTCTCGAAAATGCAAGGTGGGTCCCATTCATGTCGCTTAACGTCCGGACTATAACAAGAATATGACAATTACGCTACTGAATAAATTTTTCATCTATTCCAGACTACAGCTCTCGATTTTGCCAATAAACATTGCACAGAAATGACCATGAAGTCGGAGCATCAGCTCTTATAACAGAAACAGTTGCATTGTGGGTCATGTTCTGAAGAATGGTCACGATGCAGAGTACCCTGGGTAAAAAATGTTGGTGCTGCGGGCCAAATCACTTGCTTTGGTACAAGCTACTCCTGTGCCAAGTTTTCCCGCAGTACAACGGAATACAGAGTCGTTGTGCGTAAATATATTTGCCGCTAGAATGGAACCGCCGCCGCCGCCCGCGCGACCGAGATCGAATTTTTGTCCACTTCTCCCCTACTACAAAATCAACATGCCAAAAATTTGATAGCCGAGCAGAAAAAAATTCTTTTAGGGCTCCCTTGCGCGTTTTGAAGCCTTGTTGCATCCAAATTACTAAGAAAAGACCTCAAGCTTTTCATACCTGTATAAATTAACACTGTTATCCAGTGGGAGCATTGAAAAAATGCTGTTGAAAAAGGTGTACTGAAGAGGACACCACTTCTTTGGAAAATACCATTATAAAAATTTTGTCTCTATAATTGGGCTCACGGAATGCGATTTGTTTGGGAACTAAACAAAACATATGAATTTATCGTTTCCTTGCGTAAATTAAAAAATAAAAACAGTTTTTTTGACACCTGCTCAAGATTTTTTTTTTTAAGTGTGAAGAATGGAACGGACACAACGATAATTGCTGAGAACATTTTCAATAGACCCATAAGCTCATTTTATGACACACATGACGATACTCAATGATCGTTTTGTGAAAGTTCTTGCATTTTGAAAATTTGGAGGGCCCCCATGGCCCCCCTAAGGGACGAATTATCGGGTGCTGCGGGTCAAATCGCTCGAAATGATTCTAAGAGTCACTGTGCAAAGTGGTTTGCTTTCTTTATTAAATGCAGGATTGTTTTGCCTACCGCTTGTACTATACCTACCTACGCGTAAATGAAGATTTTCGAGATTATGTGACAAAGATATAAAGAGGAAATAAAAATTTGCTGCGGTCGATAACTGACATCATCCCTTCTGGTTGCTGGTTGATGGCGATCGCTGAAGAAAATCAACCCAAAACGCAGCAGTACGAAAATGAAATGAAATTGCCCACTGATTTATGGAGTTGTGTGTACCCACACAGTACTACTACTGTGTGGGTACTGTGTTGGAAGATTCCCTCAACAGTAATATCACAAGTGCTTAGATTTTCACGATAATTTTGGCCAGGCGATCGCGAGTGCTGGTTGTAGCGATAAATGCCCGACTCCGGAGGAGGGCATTTATCAGGAGGAGGGAAAATCTCGAGTACGAGTGATATTTTGATGATTATCACAAAAAATAAGTCAAAAGTGACAGCTATCAGATTTTGTTGTTTACATTTATTTTATTCCGTTGCCAGTGACAGTGGGATGTATATTTCAACCTTATGAAATTTCGGATCTTTGCTAGGATTATGTCTAATAATTCAAATTTCAACAGGAATTTTTTTAGCAATACACTACTGCCCAAACATTGACATTGCATTCAATAAAGTAACTCATATCTGTCAAGATGTAAATTATGGATGATTAGATAAGTGAATATTATCCTTGTCATTCCTTGTTGGGATGAAATGTGTATCAATACATGAATATTACTCACTTGCATATTATTAAACACTCTCTATTTCAATTTCAGACGCCAATTTTGGCTCACCGCTAATGGCACGACACTTACAGAATAGACATATTATCTAGGTGATATTCTTAGGTGCCATGTGAAACACAAATGGGATAGTTTTTCATTCCGATAAAAATTGATGACTTACTTGAGAAACAACCGCGATGGAATCTAGATTTAGCCGATGTCGTTTTAAATATTGAGATATTAATGGACCATGAACATATCGCTCTTGATTCGATATTGTGATTCTAGTGAGCTATGATTTCCCGAATTTCTCCCTCTCAAGGACGTCGTGTGGCAAGGCTCCCAGCCAACTAAATAGAATCACACTAGGCTGGAACGTACTGTAACTCTCGCCATGTTGCTCAAAAGGTTCAGATCTCGATAACTCGTGATCTTGAGTTTCCGGTGCAAAATAAACGAATAGTTTAATATAATCTATGGTTTTTACTCGTGTCCCATTTTAACAAACTTTTTTATTTTCAGGTACTTACTCTCTGCAACACCTCATCCATCAATAATTATTCTCCATAAGGGAAAGTAAGAAATTAGGTATGTAAATTTGAAACTCCTTTGAACAAATTGCTCGTGACCCGTCCTTCTTAGAAACAGGTACTGTGATACGGTGTTTCACTGTTCACCGAGCAAAGTCAGATGTGCTGTTTTGACTGATTCTTCTCTCAAGAACCGCAATGGGGCCGCCATATTGTCACTGAGGCCCTAGTTGGTTACTGGGACCAGCAAGCAATATCATCATGCTGAAAAATTTCTACTGACTCTGTCTACTACCAGATAGTCTAGGGGCTATCTAAACTCATCTCGACCTTCCTTCCTTCGATTGCCGACCCTTCAGGGGCAAAATTGAAAGATTACGTCAGTAGTCACTATTAGTAAGCTTTCAGGTAGCATGATCAATTGATCAAGGATGAGATGTTACACTGGAAAAAGTGATTTTGTATTAGTCTTTCCATGTTTCGAAATTCTGTGTTCTCACCTGACGTCATCTGATTCTGTTGCGCACTTCATTCCCAATATTATGACGTTACGCGAAATTTCCTTTTGCTGGCCTAAATGACGCAAAAAAATCTAATAAAACAATATTATATCTAGAAAGTCAATTGAAAACGGGTTACAGAATAAAAAAAAGCTTTAGTTGACTTGTAATAAGGTCACTTGAAGAATTCAATTATAAATCAAGCCTGAAATCATTCCAATCTGTCAGACCGCGATCTAGGTCGCAGTCGGAGCGACGGTTCTCCCTCGAAGACCACGATGGCAACGCTGCGAAGGATATCTGCGACACGGAGGCGGTATACGCTAGCGCGCTCCTAGAGACGACGGTGAAATCGCTGGGCAAGACTTCGAAATGAACAGTGTGGCAGTTTTCAGCACACACAGCAGTGACAGATCGGCGCTGGGGCGTTTTAACCCCGAAGCCTTGCACGGCACCGGCGATAGGTTAACTGAACTGTCATTGAGAACGTTGAGACGGCCGGTTCAAGACCGCGGCATTTCCACCCAGTTTCAGTACCATCAGCATGCATCACACCCGTTAGGCTTGACATTTCCCGGGCCAAAACCATTCATGTAAACGCTACTATTCAAGCACACGTGGCGGTTTAATGAAATCAGCACATGGCAGGTGCTTTCAGTTACAAATCTAGCTAGCCTGCAGAGAGGCCCGGCCAAAAAACCAAAACTCCAGACTATGGCTTCGTCCCGACCCAGTGGCGTCACAAGCTGGTGGGCCAGCTGAGATTTGAAATCGAAAGTAACAGATAACATAGGTACCTAAAGATAGGTATATATTTCTTATATTAAAATCAAATCTCTTCTACCTTTACGGTGTAGGGCTCAATCATTTAAATCATATTCCATAATAACTATGCATTCAATCTCATGTAAATCCAACTCAATTACTGATCCGTTAAATTTTTCTTCATGCATCCTCCCACGAACACATCATCACTGTTTTCGGAATGTTACACAAAATGCCTTTTCGCTTCGTTGAAATGACGATTCCCCTTAGCAATGCCGGTGTGTCTGAATATTTCAAGATTCAGATGAGCTGGCTCCATAGCGATACAATGCAAAATGCAGGTTGTAAGTACACACTGTGCATTGATGTTAATATGATACACCCTTCTTGGAGCAACATGATCTATGGAAGTGGAACATAAATAATACTACGTCAAACCGCATAATTCTCTCGCAATTATATCATTTCCGTATTGTTGTCGGGCAATAGCTAGGAGCAAGTACCTAGACTTGTTACTGCTACCGCATGATGCGAATCGAATTTCGCCAGGTCTGACATTGGAACATAGAGTTTCTTTAGTTTTCCATTAGCTCTCTTTTAGTCCTATTTGTCCGGGGGGCATAGAAATCTCATCGGAGCTCTTCGACAAAACTTTCCCGGCAAAGCTCTTTGGAGTTTTGAAGCGTTTTCACGGAAAGAAACGCGCTAATTCACTCCCTCCTAAATGTATAAGATTTGATTTAGGCTTTCCTGGTCGAGGCGTCGTCCGTCGTCGTCGCGCATGCCGCGCCCGGAACTTCTTGATGCGGGAAGCTTTCCAGCTTATCGTCATTAATAATTTTTCCGATGATGGTCTTGATGAAGGCGGCAGGCAAGCCCCCGCCCGAACATTACGCAAATGGCCCTTTGATCCGCGCGCTCGCCGCACCAGTTATGTACTTTATCAGATGGGGAGGTGGGCCGCATCAAAATATAGGGTGGACGACTGGTGCGTGGATGGCGGCGCCCCCGCAGTTGCAAATTACGCCCTTTAATTAGATTCGGTCACCGGCACGTTTGTAGTAATTCATTACGGGCATTACCCATGACATCGCAGTATCACCATCTTGCTCGCCACAAGTAGAGGAAAAATGAGACTCTATTGTGACTTTCGTGTGCACGGAAAGGTAAAAAGCTGGGGTGCATTTTTTATGGTGTAGTATGGCTTGGGGATGAAGAATCCACTTGTCGTCAAAAAATCGTCCAGTGTGGGGGCGGTATGGGGGCGGTTTTGTGAAAAAACAGTTTTTTTAAAAAATGTTCTACAGTTTGTCAGCTTTTGGCTGATATCAGCTTGGAACAAATCCGTCAACTGTAAGTTGTCGTAAATAATTTATGAATAAAAAGGTGATCATTTACTTTGCCATTAGAATACACGTAAAACTTGACTGCCTCGTGCGCAAAGAACGTTGAATATCTCAGTAACGTGTTGAATGACATTTTTCATTCCACTCCCACTCGATTATCTCCGTAACCACTAGTTCAATCAAAAAAGTTCCTTCCGTAAACCATGTTACCTATTCCATTGCGATTCTTGCGGTTTTTTCAGATTTGATTTATCTTGAATAGTAACTGAGCTAGGGACGGAATTGTAATGTACTGCATGCAGCGGACAACTGCAGCGCTGAGGCCCTCGCGTACCCCTGCCATCCGCGCACCCCCGCGAAGGCCATGGTGTATTGAGGCGGGAAATCTGCAGACTTATTATTGTGGCTGATGATCGAAACATTGTAAAAGTGTAGTCGGTAAATTTGCAATATAAATAAATATATACCCCTTGAATTACGACGTACGTCTTCACATATTATAATAGTCCAGTCAAAATAGGTTTTAACCGGAAATAAATTCGGAAGTTGACGAAATTTGGTGGATCGATGCAGAATTGAACGTGGAATAACATACTGAAATTCCCAAAAAGCTTGTTTTTTTAGGACCAATAAAAAAGGGCCATCCTTGAAAATTTTCTTTTTTTCTGAATGGCTTGTGAACTATTATCTCTTCAGAACACAGCACCAGCACCAGCAAAGCAAATGTAGCCCGTTAAATTCCCAAGAGATCGTACAAAACTCATCACTTTTTGGTCAATAGCCTCTGTGATATCGCGTCTACAAAAACGCAGTGAAAATTACTCAAAATATATTTCCGGATTTTATGTAAAAATATGCATGGTGTCAATTCAGGGGCTGTAACCTGGACAGCGAATGTGCGAATTTCAATGTGTTTTACATGCGGGAAAAGCTAATTCAACATTCGGTATCACACTTTTGTCTAGAAGTCAAGAAGTCGCCAACTTCAAAATGGTACTTTTCCTCGACCTGTGAAATCGATACTTGCTGTCTCGAAGAATCCCCAAAAATCGATTTTTTTCATACCATACTATTTGCCTCATTTTTCACTTAGGTAGAGCAAAACCATCCAGGGAAGATATGAAGAATTGAATACAGAAAAAATAACATGTTTCAGAATATTTATCCTATAGTGATGGTTTCTGAGTTGTATGGGTTGAAAGACTAAAACGACCTATTCAGAAAAAAAAAGGTAGTCCGGACACTAACTGCTGAATATTGTACTTGCATTTGATGATTGTTTTTAAATTCTTCAGATGTCAATATAACATTTGTGATGTTGTCGTGGAAGAACGGACAAAAGAACTTGATGGAAATGTATGGAATAATAGAGCTAATAATAATGGTACAAGGTGGATGATAAATAATGAAAGCAGGATGGTTGACTACATAGAGAAAAGGTTATTTGAATCAAAGGCGTTGTAAAAATGTTTAAAAGGGAAATCTATACAATCATTTAGGCAATTTTGGAAAGAATTATCAATCATAATCATCTAATCATCTAAATCATCTCAGAAAATCATAACATCGTCCTTGGAACTAATTTTGAAATTTTACATGTTTGTAAAAAAGGACGGCTTTTAGATAGTATAGAGGTTCTTGAAATTTGTAAAGCAACTAATAATTCTGTCCGAAATTGCCTAAAAGATTGTATAGATTTCTTTTTTAAACATTTTTACAACGCCTTTGATTTAAATAAGCTTCTTTCTTTCCATTCAACCATCCTTTATAATTCATCACCCACCTTGTACCATTTTTATTAGCTCTATTATTATTTCATACATTTCCATCAAGTTCTTTTTTCCGTTCTTCCATGACAACATCATAAATGTTATACTGACATCTGAAGAATTTAAAAACAATTCACTTATCATTCACACAAACTTTATCTTCACCATTTATACAATGTCGGTGATTCGGTGTGTTATCGTTCACCTTTTATGTACCTACCTACTTGTTTTATGTATTTTATTTTAGACTCCAGACCTAGACTATTTTAGACTTTGATGAAGAAGGGCCAGAGACCTGCGAAACCGGTCAGAAATAAAAACAATCAATTTGAAGGAAGACTGCGTGCAGATCATTTTATTTATGAAAAAAATCGATTTTTGCGGATTCTTCGGGACATCAAGTATCGATTTCAAAGGTCGAGAAAAAGTACTATTTTGAAGTTGGTGACTTCTAAACAAAAGTGTGATACCGAATGTAGAAAAAACACATTGAAATTCGCACATTCGCTGTCCACGTTACAGCCCCTGAATTGACACCATGCATATTTTTACATAAAATCCGTGTGTTCTTGGGAAGTGTGACGAAAATCACATTTTCTTTCTAAAATATTGATTTAATTGAATTAATGAAGCATGCCGCCGAAATGCAGGAAGTGCGCAATGCTCTGGATGTCCCTTTCGGTCATACTCCTTTACTATTTACTGTACTCAAGGCGGGGACGACTTGCACAAAACAGTCGAAAGAGGTGTTCACTTGTTAAGTTAACAGATCCAGGCCGGTATTCTTGAAACTGTGGAAGAAACTCCCTGAAAGTTTTTTGCGAGGTTTCATGCAATACGCAGTACATCAATGTAACAAGAGTTGCCAGCACTTCCGTTTTGCCAGGCGGAGCTGCTCGGGGTAAATCACTAGACAAAGAAAACAGATCCAGCTGGGCCGTGATTGGTGTATGTATCTACTTTCTCTATCGTCGATCTACCCGGAGCGGCTCCCGGCGCAAAACGAAAGCGGCTTGGGGTTCTTGCCTACCTGCGTCCACCTTCGGGTAGGTAGTTTTGAGTACATTTCACAACGTTGCCAAATCAACACCCCCTTTAGTTAGATGGGCCCTAACAGGACGTAAAAGGTGGCCTATGAATACGACCGCTTTTATCAGGTAGCCGAGCGCTTTTTGTTAGAGGCATGCTAAATGTGGCTTAAAAGTGGGATATG